>JBAIAA010000717.1:0-600000 GCA_037893245.1 Crossaster papposus
AAAACTCGGTCTTGGAGCAAGACTATCCAAAACCTAGCTTGCTGGAAAGAATTCTCGTAAAAATATTTGCGACTTTAGGGGCAAGTCGCAAAATTTGACGTCAATATGGCGTCAATATTCACGACTTTGGGGGAATGTCGTAAATTTTGTCGCGAATATTGACGTCAATATTCGCGCTTTGGAGGGCAAGTACAGGTACAGGGAGGTTACTGAAAAGAGTTCAACCATGGAGGAATGTTATTCCTCCATGGTTCAACTTGGCTTTTCCCGAAATGTTTCGCATTCGACATTCATAGGCTACTGTACTGTAATGTAACCTTTGCATTTGGATGTCCTTTTGCAGGGAAAATCATCGAAAGCACTGAACGTTTCAGTTTGCATTGCATAATCCGATGAAATCCAATTAGAAATTGATGAAAATATTTGTATTTTTTTTTTTTTTTATTGATTTGAAAATAAAATGTTAAATTTTTTTAACATGTTTTTTGTTTAGATATTCTTAACTTTCTATTGATTGTAAATTTGTATCTATTTTTCTTTTTGTGCCCTGCGAAATAAATGAAATGAAATGATTTTTTTTTTATTAACCTGAATTATGCAAAGTCAAGTGTGATGAGACTAAGTTCAGATGAGACTGCAAATGTAATGGTCACAACAAATCCAATTCCACTGAATGGGGCCTTCTTCAACTACTGAAAAGACAGGCAGCAATAATAATTATCTTTAAAAAGGAGATTTTATTTCAGGAGATTTTATTTAGTTAAAAAAGGAGACTTATTTAAGTGGAAACACTAGATACGAGCGTCTAAAAACAGCATTGTAAGGACAGTTTGTCATTAAAGGTAATAAAACATTTGCGACCATCCCCCCAAAAAAAATTTAAAAAAAATAAGTAAACAAATTACTTCATTTAGGTCTAATGAATGTCCATATTTGACATTCACGAATGGTCTCGAGCATCCTGTGAAATCAGGGCACCTGGTGTGTTGTTCTGTTTTAACAAAATTGACATTATTTAGCGATTTCCAAAGATGGTCAACCAACGTACGATCTCTAGAAAAATACTAAACTCCAATTAAATCCGTTTACCCCCCCCCCCCAAAAAAAAAAAAAAAAAAAACCAAAAAACCACAAAAAAACCACAAAAAACACCAAACTAATGTTGTATACTACCCTTAAAAGAAAATGTGCCGTGAAATGAATAGTATCCCATTAACCTTTCTGAATGTTCCTATTTCATGTGTGGATGGAATAAAGCAAGCGCCTCTTACAGCAAGCGTCCACCGATGAAATTCAGTGAAGAGACTGGCTGTACGGAAGATTTCAGTGACCTGTCGCCCATGCGAATCTTTCAGCTCTTCTTTTGCCAAGCAGTGTGGGAGTTGATGGTGGATGAGACCAATCGCTACGCAGACCAAACAATGGGTGCAGATGTGGCAAATCATCAGCCTGCCTGGAATCCAACTAATGTTCCTGAAATTATGGCATTCGCGGCCTTGCTTCTGTGCATCGGTATCAACAAAAGGCCTCGCTACAGCATGCACTGGTCCAGGTCCGACGTTCTGCGAAGTACCCTGTATTCGGCGACCATGTCTCGCAATCGATTCACTGCGATCCTTCGATTTTTCCACCTTGCCAACAACAGAGCTCAACCAGGAGATGCTCCCCCTGACAAACTGTCCAAGGTCCGCCCGCTGCTTGACATTGTACTGCCATCTTTTCCTCGCATTTACAAGCCAAGCCGAAATCTCTCACCCGATGAGACAATGATCAAGTTCAAAGGTCGACTGCCACGAAAGTCCGCCAAATGGGGATTAAAATGTTTTTCATTAAACGAGTCAGAATCTGGTTATACCTGTGCTTGAAAGGTGTTCACCGGCTCCCAGCCCACATCAAAAGAATCCAGTCGACCCTGCATTGGTTATGCAGGGTCGACACACCACCCACCTAATATTACATATGCTGGGCATGTAGTCCTCGACCTAATTACAGGACTCGAAAATAAGGGACATTTCATTTTCATGGACAATTGGTACACAAGCCCAGCTCTCATCTGCAAGTTATCACAGTTAAAGTTTGGAGCTTGTGGAACTGCACGCTACACCACACTTGGGATTCCGGATTGTGCAAACCCCAAAAAGTTACACATGATAAGAGGTGCTGACCCCCAGTTTTACACCAAAGCCGGCCAACTGTGCGTCGTTTGGCAGAATGCCAAGCGCGTAACTCTTCCCACAAATGTTGGAAACTGCAATATCGACACGAAAGACATTCGGAGCAAAAAAAGTTTGAGTGGACCTCGTACGATCAAAAAAACCTTCTGTCGTTAATGATTATAATAAATACATGGGAGGAAGTGATCTCGCAGCACAAATGTGTCAGTACTACTCGCACCCTTACAAATCGATGAAATGGTGGAAATGAGTTTTCGTGGCCATTCTTGACATCTGCTTGGTGAATGCTACCATTGTATACAACAGCATCCCTACAAATCAGCACCTGGCCACTTTGGATTTCAGGGTGAAGGTGATAGAAAAGCATATTTCCACTTCGAAGCACAACCCAGCTCAGCATGCCAGTCAAGTGTCACGTGGTTCCAGCCGCTTTCCGACTCATCACTATCCTGGAAGAATTTCTGCCTGCAAAAAGCGCAACTGTGTTGTTTGCAGTACCGGAGCCAAGCGTAAACAAACTCGCATGATTTGTAAACAGTGTGACAAACCAATGTGTGTACTACCATGCTTTGAGAAGTTTCATAGTCTGTAATGAGAATTCACCCGAGCAAGTTTTATTGTGGTCCCCCCCCCCCCCCCCGACTCCCCCCCATCCCCCACCCCCTCCACACCCCCCCCCCCCCCCCCCCATCCCAATGTTGGAGTGATGGCGCACACACCGCCAACCCAACAATGGGCTGGGGGGGGGGGGGGGGGGGGGGTTGTCCTTCATATAAACTTTTGATTGCATCTATAGTGTATCCATCTTGAATGTTTGTGCAATTACCTTCACAGTCCGGATTTTCTTTATTTTGAATAAAATCCAAGTATTTTCAAGGAAAAACTTGAAATGTTCTCACTCCTAAATTAGTGTTTATTTACACTTCTTGGTATGAAGGGCAAAATATGAAGGGCAAAAAGGTGGGGGTGAGATATATAATTCTTTCCTACCCTTCCAAACAAATTTTTCACAGGCCAATATTGTTGTTTTAATTAATCTAATAGTCATTGCTTTGGGGGGTACTGTAAAATCCATTATAATTCAACACCACTTCAAAGAAGAGTGGCCTTTCATTACTTTGCCTTGCGAGGGCGCTATACATTAAAACTTGGCAAAAAGTACTTGGTCACTAACTGGTCATATCATGTAATTACTGTGGTAACCTAAGCATAGTGACAAAATATGCCTTGGTATTAACCTCAACAAGTTTCGACCTTTTCTTGTCTGTTTTTGTCGTCTTTATTCAACTTCCTTAGAAGTCTTATTTTGGGATCGGAACATTTGCATAAAGACCTAAAAAAAAAAAAAAAAAGAGAGATAATAATGGCATGTAAAGTAGTCGCCAATAACCAGTTTGGCCTAAATCGTATACAAGATTTATAACGAAGTGTACTTTATTTTGCTTTCAGTTTCTCAAACGACTTTAATTATAAATCGAAATCACATTTTTCTTCGCAGATCCTAAGAACCATGTCGATTACCAAAAGCTGTGTTGTTGTTTCCACGGTCGCCAAACCTGGCGAAAATTGCGTGTGTCAACGGGTTAGCAACTGTCCACGAGTCCATCGTTACAGCCGTGCTTCAAAACTGCCTGTTTCCAATGTATAGATGAATCCAATCAAACACATGATGGAGCGTGCACACATGGACATTATGGGGGGCCAGTAGCCCTGTATCCCTAGAGGAAATTAGCGTTACATGGCCTTCCTAAGAATGAGACAATTTTTTCGTTGTATTTGTATCTGTTTGTGTGTGTAAAATTGCCAGTAAAGTAATAATAACAATAATAACAATAAAATAAACCAGGTTACGGTAGGCATTGACCCACAGAGGGGAAATTGAGGAAATGACGAAAAAATTCCCACACGCAGCAGTTTTCGGTTTTGCGCATATTTGCAAAATTAATTTATCAACTAAATAAACATCGTTAAAGGTATGGGGCAAACTTTACAATTTATTCAGGACGCATTTCACAGTTCCGCGCGATTTTGCTTCCCGTGCTAGTTTGGCGTCTGTGTATGTCTGTCGAGATGTTCCCGAAAGCGAGGGTGGAGTCCAAGCGAGGCGTGACAACACGAGACCACAAAATAATATGCCTGTCATCGACGCTCCTTGGCACCGTGATGCAGGGAAAGTGTACAGGTATTTTTAAGATATCTCGAAGGTCGGATAACTCGGAAGCTGGTCCTGCAGAATCGAAATTTGCACTCCATAGCTCCTGCTTCGGCCGATCTAGTTCGCACCGATAGTCTGAATGGCTACGCACGCCCCCGTATTCCCACCGCGTCGGTAGAAAAATACGTTAGCATTTACGTTGTACTGGTGACGAGGTACGGGTGAGGTACGGGTGAGGTGCGGGTGAGGTACGTATGGTGGCCCTGAAGGGACTACGCAGATCGTGAATATTGACGTCAATATTCACGACAAATTTCACGACTTTTCTCAAAGTCGCGAATATTGACGTCAAATTTGACGTCAATATTCACGACTTTCCCAAAAAGTCGCGAATATTGACGTCAAATTTGACGTCGATATTCGCGTCAAATTTTACGACTTTCCCCGAAAGTCGCGAATATTGACGTCAATATTCGCGACAAAATTCATGACTTTCCTCAAAGTCGCGAATATTGACGTCAATATTCACGACTTTCCCAAAAAGTCGCAAATATTTTGACGCGAATTTTTTTTTCACAAGCTAGGTTTTGGCTGTCTCGCTCCGAGACCGATTTTTTTTATTTGTACGGGGCGCGCGCGCCGTCCCGTCTATGCAGTTGTTCATCGATCATCCATACTCAGAAAACGGGCTTATTGAGGGCGCCCTCGATTGTCACAAGAGATCAGTGGATATGTTTCAAGTTCAGAAACAAATCTCGTGAACTGAACTTAAAGGTATAATACACCATTTACAGATATCCAAAATATTTACTACCGAATTATTAAGAAATATCTTACTTATTTGAAGGTAAATTATGATTCTAGGCATCCAGCAAATTGATCGCGCTAGATATCCTGTAATTATTCCGAAAAAAAATATTTTTTTAAAAATAAATTTGCGATCGCCGGATGGCGATCGCAAAAAACACATAATAATATAAGAATATTCAACTGCCCGACGGCTGTTGAAAACAAACGCAGTTTTTCGTTATTTTCTCGCCATCCATAAATAATTGTAAAACGTCAGTTAAACGACAGGTCAGTTAAACGACATTTACTATAAAATACAACCCCCCAAATCCACCCATTCATGATAATTCAAGCAATTACCAATGGTGTATCCTACCCACTGACCTCTATACATGGACAGATCATCATTGTTTCATTTTGAAGTCGGCATGCGGAGAAGTGCAACATGGCGGACCCACGACGTCACTCTGTGAGCCAATGAAATGTCCAGGTGTTGGTACGATACGTATTACGTAATGTTTATAAATACAAAATGTACAGAGTAAATCCAGTGACCTCTACACCTGGACATTTCATTGGCTCACAGCAGTGACGTCTCGGGTCCGCCATGTTGCACTTCCAGTTCGCGCCGACTTCAAGTGTTAGCACAGCAGAATATGGACAATGATCCGTCCAGCTGTAGAGGTCATTGATCCTACCTTTACCTTTAAAACAAATCCACTGATCTCTCGTGACAATCGAGGGCGCCCTCAATAGGCCCGTTTTCGGAGTATTGGTGATTGATGAACTGCATGCATACTGTACTAGACGGACGGCGCGCCCAAATAAACAAATAAAAAACTCGGTCTTGGAGCGAGACTAGCCAAAACCTAGCTTGCTGGAAAAAAATTCGCGTCAAAATATTTGCGACTTTGGGGGCAAGTCGTGAAATTTGACGCGAATATCGACGTCAAATTTGACGTCAATATTCGCGACTTTGGGGAAAGCCGTGAATATTGACGTCAATATTGACGTCAATATTTGCGACTTTGAGGAAAGTCGTGAAATTTGTCGTGAATATTGACGTCAATATTCACGATCTGCGTAGTCCCTTCAGGGCCACCATAGGTACGGGTAAAGTACGGGTGAGGTATATGGGTGATATTTGGGGCGAGAAATTGTGAGAATGGGAGAGGTTTCGTAGTCTTGGTTCGGAGCAAAGTATCTCTCTCATATCTAAACCTAGTATAGATTCTGGAGCCCGAACAAAGCAGCAGTATACAAATAGGTTACTCTGCGCCATGTTCAAAAGTTTTTGGCGTGCCAGTCAATGCGAGTGTCATTTGTATACATGTGCACATGTACGTACATGTATACATTATGTATTACATGTACTACTAGCACGTTTTTTTCACATACCCACTAGGTGTGCACGTGCCAGACACGCGTCAAGGTTCGATTGTTGCTAGCGGCAGTTGCTACGGTGGGCGTGGCCTACTGGATCGGTGTAAGTTTCGTGGACACATTTTAAGGTGGACCTACACCCGTACAACACAACACAAGGCCGCATTGTCTCATTCATAAGTTAGTGCAGTCTAATACTGTAATTACTTTGGTTGTTATCAGTGATAATTGCTATCTCATTATGCTACAACTCCCAGGAGAGGCTGGTACCCAGACTTGCGCACCCTTTGAGAGTAATCGTAGTTCACTTAATAATTTAAGCAACTCGGGGTGTAAACGTGCTCGATAAATTTAAGACCTTGACTGTCCACTAAGAGTACAAGTATACAGGTAGAATGGGATGTGTTATATATGAACATTGATGACGTCAGTAACAAAACAAGCCATATTCGAGAAAATATTTTCTTTTAGAAATCATGACATTATAAAAACACAAGGAAAGGTCCGATCGTCATGAAACTTGGTGAGCGGGTGAATACTGTGTTTCTAATCTGAAAACACCAAGTGACGTCATTGTAACGTCATTGGCTGATTTGTTAAAACAAATTATTAGACCATAATAATGATCGCTAAACATAGTCTTATTTTCAGAATTTCAAGAACAACATAAGAACCACTGCCCACCGACGCCTGTTGAAAAAACATTCTACTACTCATGCTATTCTTCATCTTATAAATAAGGTTGTAACAGGATTTGAAAATTCAGAACACACCCTTGGTATCTTCCTTGATTTCTCAAAAGCATTTGACACTTTAAATCATAATATATTGCTAGATAAACTAAATTATTATGGCATCCGAGGAACCCCTCTAGCTTGGTTTCAAAGTTACCTCTCAAATAGAAATCAATATGTATCAGTTAATGGTTCCCCCTCAAATATACAAACCCTATCCTGTGGAGTCTCTCGAGGATCTTTTCTTGGACCACTGTTATTTCTCATATATATAAATGACTGTCACGAAATTAAGTCTTTTGTACAGTTGTCTTTTGTGTGAGCATACTTTATATTGTCTGCAGGGCTGTACAGTACATATGTTCCATGCCTGGAATAGTTGCAGCATGATCCGAATGCAGGAATTTGAGGCATTCCGCGTTGTTTGTCGCAGTATAAAGGTGGTAGAAATTTAGGGGTACGGCGGAGTACTCGCTGGCACGGTGGTGGAACATACTTCGTGGGAGACGTCCGGGGCCGCTAAGCGACCACCTACCCGTCTACCGGAGATGAGGGACGCTGGCCGTACAGGACACGAGTCTTCGGGGAGTTCCGTACCACTGTGCCATTGACCCGCCCGTTCCACAAGACTTTGGTGTCGCCACTACCTAAACCAGAAGGAGTACTGTTGAGTACTCCCACTCTTTCTGTGAGTATTGACAGAATTTGTTGGGCCCATTATGACAAGTGAAATGTTTAGATTACTTATTAAAATATCGCTCTTGCTTTCACTTTTGCATGCTTGCAGGGTTTTAATTGGGGGTCCACGTGCTGCGGACTACGTGCTGAATGGTCATGCTGCTTCTGTTGCCATACATTAGTTGTTTATGTATTTTGTTCTCGCTTTGTATATAGTTGTTGTTGCTTTAATAATTAATTGGTAATTCGCAAGCTAAACATTAACGCTAATTAATCATAGTAAACAGCTTGCATGGTTTGATTTGGTAATGTGCTTGCGCTTTAATGTATTGATTAGCTTGTTGTTAAATTACGTACAATTGAATATTTTCTTTAATATGTTCAGGATTTTCTTATGACCAAGGTGCTGTCAAAAAAATAAGAACAACAAAACTATAAAATTTAAAATTAATTAAAATAAATAGTGTCCCGTTTTCCTTTTTGTGAAATTGTACATTTTTGGCTTTAACTGATCTTCAGTTTTGAGAGAACTCGTGACAAATGGGGGCTTGTCCGGGAAGATAAGACTTCCCGTAGAAAGGAAAGTGTGAAGACGGTCAATAGTTTGTGCAATTTTCATTTGGGAGAGGGAGATTCGTAAATAATTATTTTATAATTAAAATTAAGAATTAATTTAGTAATAGTTTTTAGGAGTTTCTATTTAATAATAATTAGTTAATTAGAAGTGACCATGGACTTTCAGAGATGTCTAGATCTAGGGAAACAACTAGATTTAACAGGAAAAGAACTGTTGGAATTTGCTCGGGAAAGAGAAAGTTTAGATAAACAGGAAAGGCAACGTATTCGGGAAGATAGGTATGTAGAAAGAGAACATGAAAAAGAAATGAAAGAGATGGATCTTAAGATTGTGCAAGAGAAAAAAGGTAGTTCCGAGAGTCTTGGACAGCTGAAATTGCCAGGTTTTGCTAAAATCCCGAAAATGCCGCCTTTTTCTGACAAGACCGATGATATAGATTCGTATTTAGCGAGATTTGAAAGATATGCAAAAACAATGAATTGGCATTGTAAGGATTGGGCGATGCCCTTAAGTTTGTTGCTAACCGGTAAAGCCTTGGAGGTTTATTCACGTTTGCCTGATAGTGCTGTTAATGATTATGATAAACTAAAACAGGCACTTCTAAATAGGTATGAACTAACTGAAGAGGGATTTAGATTGAAGTTTAGACAAACTAGACCAGAAGCTAATGAAACATATATTCAGTTGGGTGAACGTCTGCAGAGATATTTATTTAGGTGGATAGATTTGAGTGGAACGGGGCGTACTTTTGAAGATGTTGTAAATTTAATTCTTAAAGAACAATTTTTATCGGCAGTACCAAGGGAGTTAAGAATATTTTTAATGGAGCGTAAACCAGGGAAAGTGGCTGAAATGACCGAAATAGCGGATAAATATCGGGAGGCACATAAGGGTATCGGTAGGGATGAAAGTAATCCAAAACGAGAGTGGAAAAAGTTTCATGATAACGAAACAAAGGTGAAAGAAATGCCATTCAATAATAAATCACCATTCCGTGACGATAGAGTGTGCCATCGGTGTAAAAGAAAAGGCCACATTGCTGTAAATTGTAGGGTGTTTGTGAAGGGTCAAAATAATGTACAAAAAACTGCATCGATGTTGACAATAGATGAAAAGGTATCAGATCCTGATCACCAGGTTTTAGGGGCCTGTGTTGAAATTAAGTCAGTTAAGTACGACTATAATCGCCCATCTGGCACTTATGCAAGGTTTGATTCGGGGTTAGAGTTTCCTGTTGTAAACGCCCTCAATCGACCTGTATCTGATGAAAATATGCCGGTTAAAATAGGTAAGGTTGGTGACCACGTAGTACCAGTCTTGCGAGACAGTGGATGTAGTACAGTAGTAGTTAAACAAACTTTGGTTTCAGATGATCAGTATATGAACAGAAATCAAACTTGTGTACTATTGGATGGTACTGTGCGAAATGTACCTGTTGCTAAGGTAACTGTAAATACACCTTATTATGTAGGTGAAGTAGAGGCTTTGGTAATGAGAAATCCTCTGTATGGCCTAATTATTGGTAATGTTGCAGGAGTTAGGGAACCGCATAATCCAGATGTACATTGGACTCTAGATGATCAAGTGATCGCTGCTGTGGAGACTAGACAAATGAAAGAAAGAAAAGGGAAACCTCTTAAACCACTTAAAGTAAATCAGGTAGAACTGTTTGCATCCAGAACCGATTTTATTAAAGTTCAGCAAGATGACATAAGTTTAAGTAAGTTCAAGGATTGGGCTGAGAATGGAGAAACCAGTGTCAATGCAAAAGGAGTGGAGGTTGCATTTCGAATTCGAAATGGGGTGTTGTATCGAGAATTTGCATCGCCATCTGTACAGTTTGGACAACAAGTAAATCAAATTGTAGTACCTAAGGTGTATCGGGGAAAGGTAATGCAACTTGCCCACGATTCCCCACTAGCTGGGCATTTGGGAATAAAGAAAACTACTGATAGGGTTTTGGCAAATTTCTTTTGGACTGGACTTCAGGCTGACATACGTCGGTATTGTCAGTCTTGTGACATCTGTCAACGTACGGTACCCAAGGGTAGAGTTGCCAAAGTCCGTCTGGGAGAAATGCCCTTGATAGATACTCCCTTTAAGAGAGTAGCGGTCGATTTAGTTGGCCCTATAAATCCAATTTCTAGTCAAGGAAATCGATACGTACTGACATTAGTGGATTATGCTACCCGTTATCCGGAAGCAATTTGTCTTCGAAATATAGATACTGAGCGGGTCGCCGAAGCACTATTGGAGATTTTCTGTAGGGTTGGAATACCAGATGAAATCTTAACCGATTTAGGGACGCAATTTACATCAGGTGTAATGAAAGAGGTTAGTAGGCTTTTGTCAATGAAACAATTAACTACTACCCCATATCACCCGATATGCAACGGGTTGGTAGAACGCTTCAACGGTACCCTTAAATCGATGCTTAAGCGTCTATGTTCTGAAAAGCCCGTAGACTGGGACAGGTACTTGCCAGCAGTACTTTTTGCATATAGGGAAGCGCCACAGGAAAGTCTAGGGTTTTCGCCCTTTGAGTTGTTATACGGTAGGACTGTTAGGGGACCTTTAACTATACTTAAGCAGTTATGGTCTAAGGAAGTTGAGGACGAGGATGTAAAGACTACCTATGAATATGTAGTAAACCTGAGAAACAGACTCGAACAGACTTGTAAACTTGCACAGGAAGAGTTAGTTCGTTCCTCCAAACGGTACAAAAGGTACTATGATACCAAGGCAAGAGATAGGAGATTTCAAGTTCAAGATGAGGTTTTGATTTTAAGACCTACGAGTAGCAGTAAACTGTTAATGCAATGGCAGGGTCCATACAAAGTTGTTGGAGTTGTTGCTAAAAATGACTATAAAATCCAGGTTCGAGGTAAGGATAAAGTTTACCATGCTAATCTCCTCAAAAAGTATGTAAGTAGGGATGCTGAAACGGCGTCAAAAGAATCGGAACAATCTGTTGCAGCAATGAAAGTACTTGTAATGGATGATGATCAGAATGATTGTACTGACGTTGATTTGATTCCTCTTAAGCAAACTGAAGACTGGAGAAATGTTGAAGTGAACGTAGATCTAGTTTCTGCTCAAAAGAATGATATAGAATCGCTATTGAATGAGTACCCGGATGTACTAACTGATTTACCAGGAAGAACGATTCATATCGAATGTACGTTAACATTGACTACAGAAAAACCTGTGGTAACAAAGCCTTATCCAGTCCCTCCTGCTGTAAAACAAACGATCAAGGAAGAGATTAGTAAAATGTTAGATCTTGAGGTTATAGAACCATCTACATCACCCTATGCGTCACCAGTCGTTCTGATCCGAAAACCAGATGGTAGTAATAGGTTCTGTGTAGATTACCGGCATCTTAATGATATTACAGTGTTCGATCCTGAACCAATACCAAATTGTGAAGACTTATTTTCGAGAGTTGCACATGCAAAACTTTTTTCCAAGTTGGATATGTCAAAAGGATATTGGCAGATACCGGTGGCCGAAAAAGACAAAGCCAAAACGGCGTTTGTTACATCCGAGGGTCATTACCAATTTTTGGTCATGCCCTTTGGTTTGGTAAATGCACCGGCAATATTTTCCAGATTGATGCGCAATCTTTTGACAATTCCTAATGTCTTGAATTATATTGATGACATTTTGGTTTATAGTGAAACTTGGAGTGACCATGTGCAAACGTTGGAACAAGTCTTCACCGTGTTTCGTAATGCAGGTTTAACGGTAAGACCAACTAAGTGTTGTATTGGGTTTTGTACCCTAACATTTTTGGGATATGTACTTGGAGATGGTAAGATGACCACTAATCCAGACAAGGTAGACAAGATTATGAAGGCTAAACAGCCAATAACAAAGAAACAAGTTAGGTCATTCTTGGGCTTGGTCGGATTTTATCGGAAATTTATTCCGAATTTTTCGGCTATTGCCGCACCTCTATCAGATCTGACCAAGAAAGGATTGCCAAATAAAGTACAGTGGGGTGACTCTCAAGCTGTAGCCTTTGATACACTAAAGAAGCGCATAGTTTCTGCACCTATTTTACATTTGCCAAATTTTGAGAAGCCTTTTATCTTGCAGACCGATGCATCGGACAGTGGCATTGGCGCAATGTTAGTGCAAGAAGAAGGAAATGTGAAGTTTCCCGTTTCCTTTGCAAGTAGAAAGTTGTTGTTACGGGAACAGAGATATTCTGTAATTGAACGTGAGTGTTTGGCTTTAGTGTGGGCTATAAAAAAGTTTCACTTCTATCTGTACGGGTCAGAGTTCATTCTCGAAATGGACCATCGACCATTGTTGTATTTGGCCAGAACCAAATTGGAAAATGGTCGAATCATGAGGTGGGCTTTAAGCCTCCAACCATATCGATATAGAGTAAGGGCAATCAAGGGAAGTGAAAATGTTGGGGCGGATTTTATGTCTCGAATGGATGAGTAATTGTCCCAATCTGAATATACTGAAGTGTCACAAATACTGCCAAGGTCAATTTCATATTTTAACGATAGATATCTTCTTGTAAATGTATTTATATAACTTTATTGTATATTGGGTTAATTTACAAAACAAAATTAATTATTGTTATCGCTCTGATCTTGAATTTCGTAATTTGTAGATGGGTATACCATCTTCTGAAGGGGGGTTGTGTCACGAAATTAAGTCTTTTGTACAGTTGTCTTTTGTGTGAGCATACTTTATATTGTCTGCAGGGCTGTACAGTACATATGTTCCATGCCTGGAATAGTTGCAGCATGATCCGAATGCAGGAATTTGAGGCATTCCGCGTTGTTTGTCGCAGTATAAAGGTGGTAGAAATTTAGGGGTACGGCGGAGTACTCGCTGGCACGGTGGTG
Source organism: Crossaster papposus (assembly GCA_037893245.1). Lineage (NCBI taxonomy): Eukaryota > Metazoa > Echinodermata > Asteroidea > Velatida > Solasteridae > Crossaster > Crossaster papposus. The sequence goes on from JBAIAA010000717.1 coordinate 13,362, forward strand.
GAACATACTTCGTGGGAGACGTCCGGGGCCGCTAAGCGACCACCTACCCGTCTACCGGAGATGAGGGACGCTGGCCGTACAGGACACGAGTCTTCGGGGAGTTCCGTACCACTGTGCCATTGACCCGCCCGTTCCACAAGACTTTGGTGTCGCCACTACCTAAACCAGAAGGAGTACTGTTGAGTACTCCCACTCTTTCTGTGAGTATTGACAGAATTTGTTGGGCCCATTATGACAAGTGAAATGTTTAGATTACTTATTAAAATATCGCTCTTGCTTTCACTTTTGCATGCTTGCAGGGTTTTAATTGGGGGTCCACGTGCTGCGGACTACGTGCTGAATGGTCATGCTGCTTCTGTTGCCATACATTAGTTGTTTATGTATTTTGTTCTCGCTTTGTATATAGTTGTTGTTGCTTTAATAATTAATTGGTAATTCGCAAGCTAAACATTAACGCTAATTAATCATAGTAAACAGCTTGCATGGTTTGATTTGGTAATGTGCTTGCGCTTTAATGTATTGATTAGCTTGTTGTTAAATTACGTACAATTGAATATTTTCTTTAATATGTTCAGGATTTTCTTATGACCAAGGTGCTGTCAAAAAAATAAGAACAACAAAACTATAAAATTTAAAATTAATTAAAATAAATAGTGTCCCGTTTTCCTTTTTGTGAAATTGTACATTTTTGGCTTTAACTGATCTTCAGTTTTGAGAGAACTCGTGACAATGACTTTGTCAATGTCTCCCAGCGTTTATCGTGTATTTGATTTGCTGATGACTCCAATTTGTTCTATAGCAGTAAAAACATTAATGAATTGATCGATACTGTAAATTCTGAGCTTGTATTGGTATCAGACTGGGTAAAAGCCAACAAACTTTCGCTAAATATAAAAAAGACAAATTGTATGTTGTTTAGTAAATCTTTACAATCATTACCAATGGATATTCTTATTGATAAAAACAAGATTATTGTGACAGAATGTACCAAATGTCTTGGTTTATATATTGACAACAAATTATTATGGAACACTCATATTGATTACCTGTGTAAAATTGTTTCGAGAAATATCGGCGTAATAGAATTAAGTTTGTTGCCCCTAAATATATTATCCTATCTCTGTACAGCACCTTAATTTTGTCTTACATTAACTATGGAATTTTAGCTTGGGGAAATTCTTCTCAAAAATCAATTAACCGACTATTATTATTACCAAAAAAAGCGTTACGAATCATTAACCATACTAGCTACCTTGCCCATACAGACCCACTTTTTGTACAAGATAAGAAAATGAAGATCAATGATATATATTATTATCAACTTGGTATTTTTATGTTCCAGCTAACTAAAAATGATCATCCAAAATCCATTTCATCGATGTTTTACACAAACAGAACTTTACATACCCATTCAACTAGACAGGCCAATGACTTCCATTTGTCATCAGTAAGGACCTCCTTTGCGAGGAAAAGCGTTAAATTTGAGGGCCCTAAATTTTGGAATTCCCTTGCAAACTCTATCAAAAAGTCTCCATCTATTGCTACATTCAAAACTAAGATCAAACAATACATTTTCAACAAATATTAATGTTTATGAGTTCCATTGTATCCTGTTGAAGAATTGTTTTATTTAAGTCATAGTTTATGTATGTCTTTCTTTTTATTTATATTGTCTACCTGGTTTTTTTTATTATGAGCCTTGTACAACCATGTATCGCAGTTTAATATTATTTTTACTTCATTTTGTTAAAATCATTGTTCTTTGTCATTCGATTTCAGTTTACTTTTGCAACTGTTTTAAGCATGCCATTTGTTAAATTCATTGTTTTGTTGTCAGTAAATTTCAGTTTACTTATTTTTGTGTCTGTTCAACTGTTTTAAGCATGCCATTTTTCTTTATTGACATTTTTCTTGAATGCCATTTTTCTTTAATCGTATTAAATCGTCTAAAAACAAAACGTGAGCCCTGTACAAACAAATCTAGTTTAATACGGTTTTACAATCTTAATACTCGGCCTTTAATACTGCCTTAAGTAGGCCTATATACATTGTATCATTTGTTTCCAATTTCCTTTAATAGCACCATTACATGTACATTATATGAGCCTCCATCTCTATACTAATTTCTGTAAACACTTAGGGCCTACCTTTACCTTTACATTAATCCATACTCGTCGTCCTTGTTTACATATCTTTGTAGAGTCACTTTCTGTTTATTGTTGTTTGTGGTATATGTACCTTGCTGTTTATGTTATTGTTTGTTTTTGTTCAGGGGACTCGCACTCGACAAGCTCTGCTTTTTGCGGGTCCCCTGCATCTCTTGGTAAATTAACTATTTACTATTAATCAGTTTTCCTTTATAAAAGTATTTACCATAATTATTGTATGTACACATGAATATTTCTGAATGGATATGTACCATGAGGTGAAATAAAGTAAAGTAAAGTAAAGTAAAACGAACTCCGTTTTTCCTGCTTTTCTCAGCATCCACGATTGTAGACCTTCGGGCCAGTCAGTTAAACCATATTTACTATAAAATACAACCCTATGGCCCACCTGTTCATGCTAATTACCAATGGTGTATCCTACCTTTTAAGGTTATTAATTTTACGGCATGTACGTTGGTCGTGGGCGTGCTCCAAAATTGAAGCCAATGGGACGACGCCCCTAGCGTCTGAATAAAATGTACACTTTGTACGTTAGCGGCAGCGAATGGCCGGGAGGGTGTGTATATAAATGTTAAAGTCACAGTCAGAAATGTGCATACGCGAGGATTGTTTTGTTTCATGCGGGTGGGATCATTTTGGTGTGTTTTTGGTTTATCGCATGTAAATGCTGGATTCTCTGCATTGTTATACAATGGCTGGCCTGCAGATTGCTCTAATCTTTTTCGGATCTGTGTTCGCATTGTCCAGTGGTAAGTAATTGTTACGTGAAGATTCCACAAGTTTCATTTTCCCTGTATATAACTTTGAAAATAAGACGGCACTACAGTAGTTGCAAACTAGTAGGTACATTCAAAAAATCTTGGCAGATTTTAATTGTTTCTTTAGATGAAATTCATGTAGTAAAAATAGGGGTCATTCTCATTTTCGGAATGTATTGATTAGCATTAGTATTTCCTTTTTAGTTTTTAAAAAATAAATAACCCGCTTATAACTATACATATTTGTATTTGTAATTTTGTCATCATGGTTAACAATCTATTTTTCAAACTAAGTTCAACCGTATTTAATGCTGTCGTTCTAGAAACAAATCAACATTGTACCTTTGTTTTATGAATGTGTACACTACATTATGCGTAATTATGTTTGTATGCGTTTTGTTTTATCCAATTTTTAATTAGTACAACCCTAAAACAATTGTTATATTTTAAAGCATTGCGATCGATACTTGGTTCCGCGTTCGTGTAGGCATACAGTAGTGTTATAGTGAGTTAGTCTTGCATACGCACTGTGGACCTCCGAACAATATAGGTCCACACGATGCGGGAAGAGGTTACGGTTTGTGGACTTGCACACGTCCACAATCCGTTTTTCAGTTTCCGAAAAAGAGCGCTAGAGGAAAAACGGGTTAGGGTTATATATAAAAAAGATAGAAGGGACAGCTGAGAGGCCCAGAATCCAAATTTGAGGGTAAATTTGTTTTGGGGAAGCGAGAAAAATGAGTATTTAGTCAAAGTTTGTTAACTACACGAAGACAAAGGAATGTCCACAGTGTGTATGTGAGGTAAAGCTACATGTGTCTCTGTATGCATAGGACCAATTTGTATTAATTTTTATACCAAAAGAAACCCTGAATTATTAGCGTCAAAAACCTTGCCTATAGTAAAGATCGTACTTCTAAACACCTCTCGTGTGGCAGATAGGAGTTTTGGAGTGCTGCTGTTATTTTTCGAAACGACCAAAAAAATGCATTGAAAAAATGTGTGTGTGTGACCTTGAGCAAGATACTTTGTCACCATTTGCTACTCCCCACCCAGGAGTAAATAGGTCCCTGTGAGGGGAAGATGGTTATTGTGGTTGTTAGCTGCAATGTGCCGAAATGGTTACATCGAGCTGTATACTCCCAGAGCAGGGTAATAACCATGTTCAGCCCCTTGAGCAGTCATGTTTGATGAATACATGTGCTTTATAAATACATTTGCTTATTATAATCATGTCAGCTTCTAAAGCTTCTTCGTTTCCCCCAATTATTGTATAGAGTCAAGTCGCGAACCGAGCAACCAGAATCGTATTCTGAAAGAATTACTTGATAACTACGGGTACACCACAGTGCGACCTGTCCACAACATTTCCCATCTCACCACGGTAGAATTAGGACTGACAATCGTCCAAGTTATAGAACTGGTAAGGGATTGTGTTATACACAATATTGAGTGGCTCGGAGTGGAATGCGATCAATATTATGGCGAGGTAAAATCTGCACTTTTCCATTTCACGAGGCGAAGCCAAGTTGAAACGAACAGAAGACCGAACAGGCGCGAACAAAAAGATACATCAGTGGCGGATCTAGGTTTTAACTAAAGGGGGGTTTACCTGAGCGTGCCAAAGGCACGCCGTGCTAGTTGGGTCCGGGGGATTAAACCCGTGAAGCATGCCCCCCCCCCCCCCCCCCCACCGGCGGAATAATTTCTTTGGGCAGCCCATGGGGAGGTTTACCCCGCCACCCCCCCCCCCCCCCCCCCCCCCCCCCACCCCCACCCCCCCAACCCCCTGTCGATCTGCCGCTGTGCATTGTAATTTTTTACGTAACACGCCGTGCTAGTTGGGTCCGGGGATTAAACCCGTGAAGCATGCCCCCCCCCCCCCCCCCCCCCCCCACCGGCGGAATAATTTCTTTGGGCAGCCCATGGGGAGGTTTACCCATTTTCTGATTTTCTGATTGATTTCCTGATTTCAATTTGTGTAATTCCTTGCAGAACGAAAGGCACCAAACGATCGAGATAGGCGGTTGGATGGCGCAGGTATGACAACGTGTAGTATTATTATTATTAACCTTTTTTAAATCGCGGAGTGTTGGACCAATATCTTAAAATGTTTTGGGTCAGTTTAGCCTTGTCAACCCGACTCGGAGGCCAACGCGCTCCTTGGGCATACAAAGTGTGCCTTGTACCCCCCAAAAATGATTTCAGGTGAAATCTCTTTTTTTGTTTGCATGCAGAGATGGACTGACGAGTACATGAAATGGGACCCGGAAGATTACGGTGGAGTGGAACACGTGTACGTGCACAAGTCGCTGATATGGCTGCCGGACATAACTCTGTACAAAAAGTAGGTTCAATGTTAATTTTCCGTTCCAATACACGTATTTTTTGTACTAGAAAATATTACCATTCTTTTATGTTTTTATGCAAACAATATCCTGCCGGGGTATTGTTGTTGTTTTGGGTTCGATTTGTGGACATGCCAGCAAATTCTCAATAGGTAGTATTTCTGTTCGAATTAGGGCGATGTAACGGCGATATTTTTTTGCTACCAACACAAGCAAACGTTCAATGAAATAGTTTAGTAATTTTACTTTATCTAAAAAAAAAAAAAAAAAAATTGCCGTAAGAATGTGTAAAATGCCGTGAATTATCTTCGCTTTTGATTTGCCATTTTTTGCTCCATGCACAGTCGAAGGGAAAATCAGCATTATTACCCACAAATGTGGTTTCTTCTTGCTTTATTATTCCACTTTTTTTCTGCTGAACTCGTCTTTGGAAAAATAAGTTTTGACCTCAAACAAATTGCAACAAATTGTTTTTCACCACGGTTCACTTCTATAAGGTTCCTAGAATTACATACTAAAAATCTACAAAAATCCAAGTGGTGGAAATATGTCTAATTTGCATAAATCGCTAATCCCTGCCATGTAATATGTTTATTCCCATATTTAGTCATATATTTTATTTTTATTTTTTAAAAAGTTTATTTTGGTGATTCTACTTACATATCCTTACTTGAATAACATTTGCTAAAGCATATAAGTGACTGAATAATTATGAGAACACAGTAATTATCAAAAATGACAACTTTGTGACCCTATAAATGTGCGCACATTACACTGTCTCCAGATATCATCATGTAGTCAGTATTGGTGAGCTTCAAATTCACCAAGTTGCTTACTGGCACAGTTATCATATTAAAACCTTATGAAAAATCATATGGACAATGATAACATTGTGATATTTAGCCCAGAAAACAAAAACTTGGGAAAAATGGTGTGTCTATAAATTGGGCTAAAAAGTAGTTAAAGGCGTAGTGGTTAGTGCCAGACTTCAGGAATTGTTGAAGAGAATTACAATATCAAAATCAACCATAATTACTGTGGTATATTGTGGCGTACAGGGGCCTCTCTGCCAACTAATCCTCTTGCGCATATATAAATCATCCAACAAATGCCCGCCTGGCAATCATTAAAGCCGGTCCTCTGGCCGCGCTTGCCCAGCTGCAGCTCATCCAAGCGTAGCTCATTATCTCGGGGCATTTGTTGGAAGTGTATTGTTGAGTAAAATCACTCAACACAGAGGAATTTCTTTAAGGGACCGACATGGTCCCGTCACTGAGAAAACAAGGAAGGCGGATCAATAAAGCTGGGCTTTCTTTTCTGAAGGCCAGATAAACAAGCATCATGAATAGTACATGTCCATTTTACATGTACAGTGTGGGTAATAATTGCAGATCAGTTCCTTAATAGACACTTAATTTTATGAATTTTCTCTCGTGTATAACACTCGACAACTTCAAACCTGATAATGTATAGAATTTATTTTATATATTACAACTCCCACTTTCGGTTCCCATCCAAAACTCATAATTGCCCAAATTCTCCAACTTTCGTTGAATACAATATTCGACATCGCGCGAAGTTGTACAATACTAGGGACCATTAGATTTGATACGCATAAGTTGAAGCCAAATTTTGTTAATTTTGTTAGAAAAACGAAGTTACGCTTTTGAACCACACCATTCACATCTCTGCCAGTTCGACCAGTAATTTATATTGTTTCCGAATATTAGGCGCACATGGGCGCACTGTATTTTCCGCTTGCCACCTGATCTGGGGACCTAACAAATCCCAGTTGAAAAAGCCTTTCTTGAATAATATAGTCTTTCGCAAAAACTATTCCGGGTGTGGCAAATACCTTGATCACAACATAATAATTAAAATCTATGGTTGTAAAGTTGGATAAAAAAATGGGATGTTCTCTATATAAAAACAAGTTACAAACATTATTTCAATATAAAAAAGGTGACACGTGCACACTGTATTCCTTGGCTCAACGGCATGGCGTTCAACTTGCCGGGCCGACAAGCTTTGCTAGTCTGGGTGAAGTTAACCGCAAAAGTCCAGAATGTCAACCAAGAAAATCAAAGACGACCGACACAGCAGTTGGGTATTCTTTTGTTATACAGAAATACACGCCAGCTGCTCACATACAAAGGGGAGCTTATCTGTCACTCAAGTCTGGGCAAGCCAGAAAGGTGTGATGTAGTCTATTCATTGGGTGTGTGCCTGTTGTCACTGGATGGGGATTAAAAAGATTGCAAGGCCCAGGCTTTCCTCAGGCCTTGCTTAGGATTTGAAAGGCTTTCATGCGTCAGAGATTCACCGGCCTCTTTTAATGTGCTTTCCAATTCCATGGCATGCTAAGCAAACAAAAACAGCTGAAATACCAGTCACAAACGATATCCATCACCTGAACATTATTGTAACCCTGTTTTGATCAATGAAAGACTTTTCATGCAAAGCTAGTTTTTGTGCTTAGCAGCTTCAGGAAAGTGGCCACAGACGAGATGGTGGATAAGGGTCACAGATATACCCAGCACGATATGTGGCAGAGGGGTACCCCCCTCTTATCCCTATACTTTATACGCGCTCAACACTATTGTAACCTAACCCACCCCCCTTGAAACATAAAAGGAATTCTTGAGATTCCGGGAACACAATGTTCAACACAAAAGAGGGGGGGGGGGGGGGGGGGGGGGTTCTCTGCCACATATCGTGCTTCATAATGGTCTCAGAAAACCCTGGCCTTCCAGTAGCATTTACATAATATAGACCGATGTCCTGTACTCTGGTTATAACTGCTTCCATATTCAATTCACACGCAGCGTTGACCGCGACTTCGAGAGTTACAAGCCCGACATTCCCGTGAAGGTCCACCACACCGGCTCGGTCAAGTGGATTACCCCGGCCATCCTGAAAAGCACCTGCCCGATCAACGCCCGCCTGTTCCCTTTCGACACCCAGGTCTGCGAGCTGCTCTTCTCCTCGTGGGCGTTGCACTCCGGGGAGCTGAATCTCACCGAGTACAAGGAGGACCAACTCCAGGATTTCTACACCGACGTCGGCGTGTGGGAGCTCCTGGATGTGGCGGTGTGTCGGAAGGAGACAACGTACGAGGCCAACGGCCAGACCTACGTGGAGCTGTCGTACTTCGTCCGACTCCGTCGCCGGCCCCTCTACCACCTGTTCCAGATCATCTTCCCTTGCCTACTGCTGTCCCTCCTCAACCTCATGGTGTTCGTCCTGCCTCCCGAGTCGGGGGAGAAGATATCACTAGGTGTGACCAACCTACTGTCGTTGATTCTGTTCCAGCAGTTGATCAGCGGCAACTTGCCACCGACATCCGACAACGCACCAATCATCAGTAGGTGATTTTTGCAAATAAAATCATAAAACAGTGAAATACTTGCCAAAACCAAACATTTAATTGTCTTGTTATACTGTAATGGAATTAGTCTCTGTGCTTTGTTAATGTTCAGGTTCTCATTTTTCTTGCCGTATATGTAAATAACTGCCAAATTAGACCTCATTCAAACAGTACATAGACGTACACGCCGATTTGCACGCCATCTTCATATAGCTAGTCCCATAAGTCGAGTAAAATGGCTCGTTTTATCCAGCTTTTTGTGCTTTTTGTTATGAAGCCTAAAATGTCACCAAATGGCGCAGGTTAGCCTCGTTCTCATCGTTGGATATGTCCCTAAATTAATTACATTATTTATATACACAAAGATGTAAACGATGATTAAACGTAGTTAGGCCTACATAATAATGTACTGGGTACTTCCTTTGAGATTGATCAAAGTCTGAGATATTATTTTTCTGCTCTAAATTTTAAGCGGTTGGGACACAATCTACGATTAGGTTAATATTGTGCCACTCATGAGTTTTACCTATTTGCGCCACTGCCATGGACACACGACTCGTGCCGTTATACGTGTGTAATTTGTTTTACTAAGTCCTTCTAAATGTCCCTATATTTGTTGTGGGTTTCTCTGCAGTGTTTTACTTCACACCGATGATAATTCTATCCTCTACCTCCATCGTGTGCACCGTGGCTGTCCTGGGCGTGTTTTACCGCGACAATCGTCGGCCCATTCCTCGCTGGGTTAGTCACGTCGTGTTCGGTGTCCTCTCCAGGCTAGTATGCCACCGTACCTCGGGTGAAATCTGCACACCAGCCAGTTCTGATTCTCGGCCAGGAGAGAGTTCCCTCACCACGCGACGGCCAGACAACGTGGAGCCCGCGTATGGTGGCTGGACCGACTTGTCCGGAGACATGCCCGAGAACGCTCGGGAAACCTCGCCGGCGAAGTCGCTCCTCAACCAACGGATAGGGGACCGGGATGATGAGACCCGCCGCAAACCCTACGACGTCGCCAAGGGGCTGCGCGCTGTATCCCATCACTCAAAGGCGCTGGAATCCCCGGTCATGCGAACCAGGAAGCGCGTGTGTGGTGACCGTGAGTCGGGGTCTCGACATCAGCGGCACCCGACTCGACCGTTGCCAAGCGCCCAGACTTGGCGCGAAGTGGTTTTGGTTATCGACCGGGTAGCTCTCGTGCTGTCCCTGCTGATAACTCTGTTGTCATTGGTGGGTTGCATAGTCTGGTTCATACTAGTTTACATGAATTCCGATCAACAGTGAGTGTTCTTCGTAACATAGGCTTATTACAAGCCGTTAGCGCCAAATATTAAGACTGGCTCCTGTTGTCACGGGAAACTGGTATTATATAAAAACCAAACTCCTTTTCCTATTATTGGTTAAACCCATCCACGTAACACTACTCTTCTCATTACGCATGCGCAACACTCCCAATGAGTTCGGATTTCACAGTCTGAAATTCACGCAGTCTGAAATTCACGGACTATTATTTTTTTTTTTAGCACCGACTCCTGAGCTTGAATCAAGTTATTAGAGTTACAATATAATCGTCACTTCTATAAACAAACTTCCCGGATAATTTGCCAATTTAAAACATAAAATTACATTGTACATGTAGCTGTTAGTTACAAATGCAGACATTGATTATCACACTTGTTTTTCTTACTATTGTTATCCAATCTACTGGTAAATATCTGGTAATGGTAGACCATAGAAAGTATATAGACATCACAAGAGTTAGAAATGAAAATATAATGTGGTATATAGCTAGATATTAAATTAAAGCGATTACTTTGTACCACACAGCCATTGATGACGTTACGTAATGTTTACCGCAGTGGAGCAATCAACTAGATCTAGTTTATTGCTCCATGCACCAACAGATGTACATGTATATTTACGATATCTCGGAGGTCGCAATTGCGCCGGGTGGGCGAACTGTCGATTATCGGGTGGTTTTCCTCGCCCTAGTAACTCCCAGCTTGTGAGGCCTCGACATGTAGGCCTCTGCGCCCTCTCGCCACCCACGGTATCAAACTGCAACGTGCAACTCGCAAATGTCGGATAACTCGGGAGCTGGTCCTGCAGAATCGAAATTTGAACTCCATAACTCCTGCTTCGGCCGATCTAGTTTGCATGACAGTCTGAATGGCTAGCTACGCACGCCCCCGTATTCCCACCGCGTCGGTAGAAAAATACGTTAGCATTTACGTTGTACGGGTGACGAGGTACGGGTGAGGTATATGGGTGAGATATTGTGGGAATGCGAGAGGCTTCGTAGTCTTGGTTCGGAGCGAAGAATCTCTCCCATATCTAAACCTATATTCTGGATCCCGAACAAAACAGCAGCAGTACAAATAGGTTACTCTGCGCCATGTTCAAAAGTGGTTGGCGTGCCGGTCAATGCGGGTGTCATTTGTATACATGTACACAGTCATGTACAAGTACGTACAATCATACATACATACAATCATGTACATATGTATTACATGTACTCATGGGCGTCAATCCTGGGGGGGACAGGGGGACACGTCCCCCCCATATTTTGAAGGGTAGGGAACACAATATCAAATGTCCCCCCCCCCCATGTTTTTGAACTCGTGTATCTCATAATAGGGCAATATGTACTGTAGCGGAAACTGTCAAGAATAGCGGAGCGGCGGCGTGATGACGGATTCAAACGGAGTCCATCCAAGTCCAACAACGGCTGCGGATCCAACAGAACCGGACAAATTAACGCGCTACTGCGGGTTTGGCCGCCCTATGCAGGCGTACGTATGTGTGCGCGCAAACTCGATCTTCACGTGTATTTCGTACGTGTGCATGTACATACGTGAACATACTGTTCGCCTGAAAACAGGCGTTATCTCGTCCAGACGTAATCTCACTTTTTCCTAAATTTATATTATCTGTTGCTGTAACATAGCCCCTGAAATCGATAATTCAGTAAATGATGTTTTGCAGCCATATTCATACTGTAGAACATGTAGGTCGTGTGTGGACTTCGGCTGTGGTTAAAATCTGTGTTTTGGGTAAAGTTATAGCCTAGTTTGAGAAGGTTTTGTGTGTACAAAAGTTCAGTGAAGTGCGTGTGCCATTTATTGGCTGTGCTTGATCGTGTTCAACTCTAGCGAACCTTCGCAAAGCTGACAATCAAATCGCAGTATAACGCTGCGTTCCAATCGCGTCGTTTTTATCGTGTTCACCGTGGATTTCTCCACGTTCACGATCGGGGCCCAATTTTTTGGCTCTGCTTACCGTTAGCGAAAAATCCCTGCTTACTATAGCAGAAAATTCGGTGCTTATGGTAAACGTATTTCACGCGTTAGCGAGGAATTTTGTTCTCTGAGCATGCGTACATCCCGTAACTAAGGATTCTGAGCTTACAGGGTTAGCGCAATTTTTTTCTGCTAGCGCGGTTAGCGGAAAACGGTGACCGTAAGCGCAGAATTCTGTGGTTAGCAGAGCTAAGAAATTGGGCCCTGGGGCCAATTTTATAGAGCTGCTAAGCACAACAATTTGCTTAGCATGACAATTTGTCCTTGGCAAAAACAAGGTTACAGACCAAATTTTCACCTGATCTTTATTGTTTTGGATTGATAATCAGCTGTTTTTTGCTTAGCATGAAAAACACGTATAATTTTGGCTGGTAACCTGTTTTTAATGAGCAAGACTTTTTTGTGCTAAGCAATATTTTTTGCTTAGCAGCTCTATGAAATTGGCCCCTGCAGTTTTTGGTTGCATTCCAAACGCTACTCACCAAGACGCACGCGCACAGTCGAGTTAGTCGTACGGCAAGGACATTCTTTATCGCTCAAGAACTCGTACGTGAACCAACACGCATGCGCGAGTATTTCATTCGTTTATGAAGTCGTGAACATGGAGACAACAATTCCACCTGGAGTTCACCAGGCGATTAGAACGCCATTATACGTGAACACGATAAACACAACGCGATTGGAACGCAGCATTAGAGTCAGGGGACCACTGCGCCCCCGGGTATAGATCGGGGCGGACATCCGGGAACTGTCATAAAAACGCGTCATAATACGTACACCGCGCCGGTAAGAACGATGATCTCGCGCGCAGTCTTGTATGCTACAGTGCAGTGTCAGCGCGTATATTGTTTTCATCGGCGCGCTGACCTGTGATGTATGTCCGCCCCGATCTATGGGTATGGGTATGGCGCCCCCAGAAACACTTGGTTCTCCCTTCAAGTTCTCTCTTATATCGTGTCCGATGTAAACCACAGGGTTTTCTCGAGAACGGTAAAACATGAGGTTGGTTTCCTTTCAACCAGACATTTGAAATAGGATAAGTAAACATCCAAAACATGAGATTTTGGGGGATTCCAAGTGCCAGAAGACGCTCGCCGTCTGGGCTTGTCATAATTATGCCGGCCGCATGATATGCTGGCTGTGCCAATATTGTGCACTCGGGTTGACGTTTGTATAATGTGCATGCTAAACCCCTCTAATAATTCTTGACTTCAGTAATGTCCCCCCCACATTTGAAATGGGATTGACGCCCCTGCATGTACTACAAGTGTAGGGAGACCAAGTGCGCCCTCTGTTTGTGCATGCCTAAAAGTTTTGCAAGTGATTTGCATGTTTTCATATAACGCATAAGGTGACCTTTGTGCTTCCCGCGCAAAGGCAAGTTGTAGGAGGTTTTCTTCTGTGGGCTTCGAACAGAGAAGACCAACATAAATTGTCTTTGAAATTCTCTCGATTTTCTAGGGAGCATGGCTTCGGCCATGCTCCTAATGTAAACCATGTGGGAGGGTAACCTTCGTAGCAACTCCCAGTGAGTAACGTTGTATTTTATTTGATATTTGTACTGATAATTGTGACCTTTTTGCGACCGTGTGTGTATTTTTATTATTGTATTGTCAGATTTGTAGCGTGCGTATACTATAATGTACATGAACATGTAATGTGCAGCTATCCAGGTGACATTTGACCTTCATGTTATTGTACTACGGTCGTAAATAATACTGTGCCTTTATTGCAATAAGTGTTGTCTTGTAAAGTTATATTCAGGAGATAGTCGTCCTTGTACAATAGTCTCTGTTTTATTGCATATTTTGTTAAATGCTCGTCCGCTTAAATTAGAGGACCGTTCCTCCTTCCTTCCCCCTTAATTGACGTGGGTGTGGTCCGCTACAAAATGGCGTCGTAGACAGGATTGAGCATTTAACATTATTTTGACGACGTACTTTTATCCGGATATGTTTTTGTGCCGGACTTTAGATGTTCTCTTGTAACTTGTGCGCGTTTGCTTCTGCGCATTTATTATTGTTGATTACATTTCGTGCTGTGTAATTTTCATTGTATAATGTGTTTAATATTTGACCATTTTATCGAAGCTTGTAGATCTACATGTTCAGTTTTTAGGCAGTTGTGCCTCGTATGAATCTGTTGGACTCGGATTCTATTTGTGTATAGGAACAGATCATTTTAGAGCCAGTTGTAGACCTGTGCTTTGGATTGAGTGTTTTGGGGTCAAATATTATTGTGGCACAGATGTTATTAATGTAACTCTAGATTTTCAGCTAAATGTATTTTGCACTGTAGTCCACACCAGTGTGGAGGGTGTTTTATCAATGACTTCATTGTCGTGGCATATTGTTGTGTAACATTTAAGTCTTTATAAGACTGTCAGCTGGAGATTTTTGTATTGCAATTGTAGTTTTGTCTACAGTGTGGTTAGACATATTTTTGACTTGTATTTTATAGTCTGTCTGTGTGCAGACTAGATATATTATAGGTCAATGATTTAGGCCCGATTACTGTATTGTAACAAGTCATTTGTTTGTGTACATTGCCAGATAGTAATCCCAACCATGTAAGTGCCAGACTATATTTCGAAGTCACATAGTGCTTTAGCTGAGATATAGTTTGTGCCTTCACAGCTAGATGGCAAAGCTCAGGAAAAAGTAGGGAACTGTTTCCTTGTATTCAAGGATTGTACATGTAATTGACTACATTTTAGCAATAGTGGTGATTGTTAACAGGATCACAGTACATGTACCTCACAATCGGGGTCTGTGGCCTAGTGACATTACTTTAATGTACATGTATTTGTATTTGGCTATGCACTGCCTGTGTCAGCTCAAGTTGCCCCTGCATGATAATTATATTGGTGTTTGCTCTTGATGAAAGATATTTATATGCACCATAATAACTCATTTCATTGTATGAAGTTGTATTTTGTATTTTTCCAACTTGAAACTTGTCCTTTATATTCTGGATGAGAATTGTCTGTTGTGTGAAATGTACAACTATTTATTAGTTTATATAATGTACACCATGTACATGTATACTGTGCATTCATATAATGACTTTTGGATAATTATACCTTCATGATTGGGCAGATGCATTTATATTTCAAGGTTGGTTCATGAAGACAGTTGGTGGCATTTTCATATTGTTCTCTGTCATTGATTTTTTATGAGAAGGGAATTTGTGTGGTTTTTTTTGCATTTCCAAATATTTTCCCTACGAACGTGTAGTGACGGGATTTTGGATTCCTAATTTTAGTGTAGTTTCTAAGTGGAATATATTTGTCAGCATCTTTTGCAGTTTGGAGTGTATTCCAACTGTTTTACTCACCGATTTATGGGATATTTGTATATAAAACCTTTGGAGTGAGATTCGTTTGTCTGGCACTTTCACCATGCAGTCTACCATTTATAGGACCATTTTCAGGAAATGTGTCTACAAAATGTGTAAATTCCCTACTCCTTTTGTTGCCCTCATAGTGATGAGTGTTGCTCCTTAAAGTTTAGCTGTTAATTTTGGGTAGAAATGTATTTTTTCCTAGCCTGATATGGTAAGAGGAGGAGATTTTGTAGTTGGTTGAGTTGTCCAACTGTTTGCCCGCGCACTGGGTTGAGACGTTATTATTCTACCATGCAGTCTATCTTGGGATGCAATGAATTGTTTAGTGATTGAGAAAATATTTTGCCAGCCACTTGTATTGTATTCTCCAATATACCTGTTGGTCACCGTGAGTATGAGTATTTGCCTGCCAATTTACATCCAATTGTTCAAATCCACGTACAATGTATAGCACACAATATCTTCATGACAATGTGATTTGGATTTCACCATTTGCTTTTATTATACAAGATGGGTTTGCACTAAGTGTTGTGTGTAACCATGTTCAGAGTTGTTGACATGATCAGGATTAACATTTTGTATTGTACATGTATACACAGTGTTGGTGCTCTGTATTATATCTACAGACAAGTGATTCCCAACATGTAACACATGCACTAGACTGTGTTCAGTCTTGGTTGTGCCCTCATTGTATTACAATGTATCAATTTTGGCATGAGATTTGTAGAAGAGATTGTGCTTGTTAATAATTGTATGAAGGTCTTTGCATGTGCACATTTTGCAGACTGGTTTTGTGCTGGAATGTGCTTCTTTACATGATTTTCAGCCGATGGAACATTGTACTGCTTGTATGACAGTGTGTATTTAAAAACCTTTCTGGTGGTTTATTGCTTCATTGTCAGTCTACCTTTGGAGTCTGTACATTGTATTTGGCTTATCTTTCAATGATGTTTATTAATGCTATGTAGAAACTATTATTACATTAAACCTGTGTTGCATTAAGAAACATATGTAAAATGTGTTAGTTTTGCAAATCACCTAACTATTGGTAATTGTATAAACTTGTTTACAGGTCGCCCTTGTATAGGTATTAATTCGGACCACTCGGGTCGCGTGGTCTTAAAGTATAGTAGGGAACCTGTAGGGAGACCAAGTGCGCCCTCTGTTTGTGCATGCCTAAAAGTTTTGTAAGTGATTTGCATGTTTTCATATAACGCATAAGGTGACCTTTGTGCTTCCCGCGCAAAGGCAAGTTGTAGGAGGTTTTCTTCTGTGGGCTTCGAACAGAGAAGACCAACATAAATTGTCTTTGAAATTCTCTCGATTTTCTAGGGAGCATGGCGACCGTGTGTGTATTTTTATTATTGTATTGTCAGATTTGTAGCGTGCGTATACTATAATGTACATGAACATGTAATGTGCAGCTATCCAGGTGACATTTGACCTTCATGTTATTGTACTACGGTCGTAAATAATACTGTGCCTTCATTGCAATGAGTGTTGTCTTGTAAAGTTATATTCAAGAGATAGTCGTCCTTGTACAATAGTCTCTGTTTTATTGCATATTTTGTTAAATGCTCGTCCGCTTAAATTAGAGGACCGTTCCTCCTTCCTTCCCCTTAATTGACGTGGGTGTGGTCCGCTACAAAAGCATGTTTTTCACATACCCACTTAGTGTACACGTGCTAGACAAGCGTCATGTTTCGATCGTTGCTAGGCAGTTGCTACGGTGGACGTGGGCCTACATCCGTACAGCACAACACAAGGCCGCATTGTCTTATTCATAAGTTAGTGCAGTCTGATACTGTAATTTCTTTTTTGTTATCAGTGATAATTGCTATCTCATTATGCTACAACTCCCAGGAGAGGCTGATACTAGACTTGCGCACATTTTGAGAGTAATCGTGGTTCACTTAATAATTTAAGCAACTCGAGGTGTAGACGTGCTCGAAAAATTTAAGACCTTGACTGTCCACATAGGGCCTTTTCGAAACCGTTGCTTTGTCTTTGGCTTTGGCTTCGCCTCCGAATTCCGAATTACTGAGAAGCAAATAGAAATAGAAGAAAATTGAAATAGTCTAACTTTTGGGTTCACATCACTCGAGTGAATGTGGCTGGAGATCTTGCAGTTGGGAGTCAAAAATCGCCTTAAGCCAAAGACGAAGACGAAGCCAGGGATTTGAAAAGGCCCTAAGAGTACGTATACAGGTAGAATGGGATGTGTTATACATTGATGACGTCATCATGTGACTTTTTAATTGATTTTTATTTTTCATTTTATCTTTATCTTTTAGTAACAAAACAAGCCATATTCGCGAAATTATTTTGTTTTAGAAATCATGACATGAAAAATGCGATTTTAAAAACACAAGGAAAGGTCCGATCGTAATGAAACTTGGTAAGCGGGTGAATACTGTGTTCCTAATCTGAAAACATCAAGTGACGTCAATGTAACGTCATTGGCTGATTTATTAAGAAATTTTATTAGATCATAATAATGATGGCTAAAAATAGTCTTATTTCCAGAATTTCAAGAACAACATAAGAACCACTGCCCACCGACGCCGATTGAAAACGCTATGATCCACCTATTCATGCTAATTTAAGCAATTACCAATGGTGTATCATACTTTTAAAGGGATCGTATACGTTTGGTAATTACTCCAAAAATTTATGGCAATAAAAACTTACTTGGTAAGAACTACAGCAGCTTTGGATAGTATAATGCATTTTTAGAAACTTTTCACTTCGAAGTACTGTGGTTATGGAAAAAGATATCACTTTGTTTGCCCAAAAATTTGAATCTGAGACGCGTTACTGCAGTGACGTTTCTCATACTGTGTATTCCAATGCAGATTATTCTTCCTGCGTGGAAGCAACCGCTCCAGATTTTCGGCAATATCTCAAAATCGCTACCACCTTTTGAAATGAAATTTGTACAGGTTAGTTTTATGGTATATATCTATAAGTCTATAGGATTGAAACAAACAATGGGTTCCAATTACCAAATGTATACGATCCCTTTAAGGTTATTAATTTTAAGGCATGTACGTTGGTCGTGGGCGTGCTCCGAAATTTAAGCAAATGGGACGACGCCCCTAGCGTCTGGGTAAAATGTCAATTCAGTACGTTATCGGCAGCGAAAGGCTGGGAGGGTGTATATAAATGTTGAAGTGACAGTCGGAAATGTTCATACGCGAGGATTGTTTTGTTTCATGCGGGTGGGATCATTTTGGTGTGTTTTTGGTTTATCGCGAGTAAATGCTGGATTCTCTGCATGGTTATACAATGGCCGGCATGCAGATTGCGCTAATCTTCATCGGATCTGTGTTCGCATTGTCCAGTGGTAAGTAATTGTTACATGAAGATTCCACATTTCATTTTCCACCCATATAACTGTCTATACTTTGAAAGTCATAAAAAGTAAGACGGCACTACAGTAGTTGCAAACTAGATACATTCGGGGGAAAAAACAAGTCAGATTGTTATCGTTTCTTTAGATGAAGTAAAACATGACAGCGTAGTAAACATGTAGTAAAAATAGGAGTCATTCTCATTTTCGGAATGTATTGATTAGCATTAAGCAGTACGTTTTAGTATTTTTCTTTTTAGTTTCTAAAAAAAACCAATTACCACCAGCTTATATACATGTATATTTGTATTTGTAATTTTGTCATCATGGTTAACAATCTATTAACAATCTATTTTTCCTTGCCAGCAGTTTGTTCGTATTTGTTCTCACTCCTTTGGTTTTCCCCTGTCTATTGTCCTAACCTCCCTCCCCCCCTTTCACATTTCTCCTATCAATACTTCTTTGTTAGTTCTTTCTTTGATCCTACCCACGCTGACCTTTCCCTTTAACCCTTCAGCCTAATCCTCCATTTGTTGTTCCCACAGAACTCTGTACATGCCTTTTCTTTTGTGTTTCTCCTGACAGCTATGATGTGCATCATGCTGCATGTTGCCCTATTATGTTTGTTTCGTGTACACAGACATTATGTCTCTGAAGAAGATCTTGTTAAGATTGAAATATTAGGCCCTCTTAACTTATTCGATTTTTTTTATTTTTCAAACTAAGTTCAACTGTATTCAATGCTATCGTTATTGAAACAAATCAACATTGTACCTTTGTTTTATGAATGTGTACACTACATTATGCGTAATTATGTTTGTATGCGTTTTGTTTGATCCAATTGTTGATTAATACAACCCTAAAACAATTGTTATATTTTAAAGCTTTGCGATCGATACTTGGTTCCGCGTTCGTATAGGCCTATACTTATACAGTGTTATAGTGTGCCTCTGTATGCCTCTGTATGCATTGGACCAGTTTGTATAAACTGTTATACCCAAAGTAATCTACTGAATTATTATCGTCAAAAACCTTGCCTGGGTTAAAGATCGTACTACTAAACACCTCTCGTGGGGCAGATATGATTTGGAGTGCAGCTGTTATTATTAGAAACGAAACAAAAATGCATTGAAATCTTGGTCTGCAGCAGCATGTGTGGGTGGTGCGAAATACGGTACCCTCTGGAGACATGAACACAATGTGTACAATGGAGACAAAACGTCTCCGGAGGGTAAATTTCTATAGATGAATAGGTCTCCACTGGGAATTTCACGAATTAGATTTTTGGATTTTACTTAAATTATTCAAAAACTAGGATTAGGATGTGGGTTAGGGTTAGTGTTTGGGTTAGGGTATAATATAGGGTATATTGGGTCGAAATTTCAACCCAGGAAAAAAATTATGGTGAAAATGGGAGCATTTTGAAAAACGTGCTCGACTTTCTAACCATTTTGTACACGAGAACAAAGCCATGTCTCCACAGTGATACAAAAATGCGAATAGGTGTGTGTGCGTTTGGTGTGACCTTGAGCAAGATACTTTGTCACTATTTACCACTCCCCACCCAGGAGTAAATAGGTACCCGTGAGGGCAGATATGGTTATTGTGGTTGTCAGCTGAAATGTGCCGAAATGGCTGCATGGAGCTGTATACTCCCCAGGAAGCAGGGTAATAACCATGTTCAGCGCCTTGAGCACATGTCTGGTGAACATACGTGCGCTTTATAAATACATTTGCTTATGATCATGTTAGCTTCTAAAGCTTGTTCGTTTCCACCAATTGTTGTATAGAGTCAAGCCGCGAACCGAGCGACCACAATCGTATTCTGAAAGAATTACTTGATAACTACGGGTACATCACAGTGCGACCTGTCCACAACTTGTCCCATCTCACCACGGTAGAATTACAGATGACACTCGTTCAAGTTATAGATCTGGTAAGGTCGATCTGCCACTGTACACTGTAATTCTTTACATACCACGGGGTTAAACGGGCGGACGTTCAAGCTTGATCGGTCGATATTCATGCGATAATGGTATAACTAAAGTTCAGTCACAAAACGGACGAAATATTTGTGAAATTTAAGATGATTTGCCAGAGCTAGACATGTGGGGTTTTTTTCGGTTCGATTTTGGTTCGGCTCCGTTTTTGTCAGTTCGGGTCGGTTTTCCCCAGAATATTTGTTTTTGGGTTGGGTTGGGTTGGAAAGTTCAGATCGATTTCGGTTCAGATTTGATTTATGTCTTTAATGTTTCGGGTCGGTTTAGCCTATAGTTAACCCAATCCAATGCACATCATTAGTCAGGACATTTCGTTTCTTACGGAATCTTTCATCAATTAAAATAAAATTTATAATGACGTTGATCATCTTTACCTTTGATTCCTCATTGATTCCTCATTGAATCCTCATTGATTTCCTGATTGATTTTCTGATTTTATTTTGTGTAATTCCTTGCAGAACGAAAGGCACCAAACGATCGAGATAGGCGCTTGGATGTCGCAGGTATGACAACGTGTAGTATTATAATTACTAACCTTTTTTTAATCGCGGAGGGTTGGACCAATATCTTAAAATGTTTCGGGTCAGTTTAGCCTTGTCAACCCGACTCTGAGGCCAGAATGCGCTCCTTGGGCATACAAATTGTGCCTTGTCCCAAAACAAATTCAGGTGAAATCTCTTTTTTGCATGCAGAGATGGACTGACGAGTACATGAAATGGGACCCGGAAGATTACGGTGGAGTGGAACACGTGTACGTGCACAAGTCGCTGATATGGCTGCCGGACATAACTCTGTACAAAAAGTAGGTTCAATGTTAATTCTCCATTCCAATACACGTTTTGTTTGTACTAGAAAATATTACCATTCTTTGATGTTTTAATGCAAACAATATCCTGCCGGGGTATTATTGTTGTTTTGGGTTCGATTTGTGGACATGCCAGCAAATTCTCAATAGGTAGTATTTCTGGTCGAATTAGGGCGATGTAACGGCGAATTTTGTTTACTACCAACACAAGCAAACGTTCATTCAAATAGTTTAGTAATTTTACTTTAATCTAACTCGTCTTTGTTGTTGTTGAACCCCTTTTTTCTGTATATGTATTCCGTCCTCTTTAATGGGTTTTTTTAGGCAACACATTGGGAAATGATGTTCAGTATGTTAACAAGGCCTTGCACTAACTTACGCTAACCACTACACTAGCACGGTGTGGTGGTTAGTGCCAGACTTCAGGAATTGTTGAAGGGAATTACAATATCAAAATCGACCATAATTACTGTGGTATATGGTGGCGTACTGGGGATGTAGTCTATTCATTGGGTGTGTGCCTATTGTCACTGGATGGAGATTTAAAAGATTGTAAGGCCCAGGCTTTCCCCAGGCGTTTCTCGGCATTTGAAAGGCTTTCATGCGTCAGAGATTCGCCGGCCTCCTTAATGTGCTTTCCACAACATGCTAAGCAAACAAAAACAGCTGAAATACCAGTCACTAACGATAAACATCATCTGAACATTATTTTGGTTTGTAACCCTGTTTTGATCAATGAAAGACTTTTCATGCAAAGCTAGTTTTTGTGCTTAGCAGCTTCAGGAAAGTGGCCAAAGACGAGAGGGTAAATAAGGGTCTCAAACAACCATGGCCTTCCGGCAGGGATGTTATGTAGTCGAGTCCAGCACAAGTCCCTGCAAGTCCATGTAAGTCCTTGCAAGTCCATCACAAGTCCTTCAGTTCCAATTCAAACCACAAGCTATTCAAATCAGCTTTGACAAAGGCATTCCTTTGTCACTGTTCATCTAGTTACTTGTGACTGCCTTTATGAAGGGACTTGTGACAGGCTTCACGAAAGGACTTGTGAAAGAACTTGCAGGGACTCGACTACAACCCTGCCTTCCGGTAGCATGTACATAATATAGACCGTTGTCCTGTACTCTGATTATAACTGCTTCCATATTCAATTCACACGCAGCGTTGACCGCAACTTCGAGAGTTACAAGCCCGACATTCCCGTGAAGGTCCACTACACCGGCTCGGTCAAGTGGGTTACCCCGGCCATCCTGAAAAGCACCTGCCCGATCAACGCCCGCCTGTTCCCTTTCGACACCCAAGTATGCGAGCTGCGCTTCTCCTCGTGGGCGTTGCAGGCCGGGGAGCTGAATCTCACCGAATACAAGGAGGACCGACGTCAGGATTTCTACACCGACGTCGGCGTGTGGGAGCTCCTGGGTGTGGCGGTGCGTCGGGAGGAGAAAACGTACGAGGGCCATACCTACGTGGAGCTGTCGTACTTCGTCCGACTCCGTCGCCGGCCCCTCTACCACCTGTTCCAGATCATCTTCCCCTGCCTGCTGCTGTCCCTCCTCAACCTCATGGTGTTCGTCCTGCCTCCCGAGTCAGGGGAGAAGGTATCACTGGGTGTTACCAACCTACTGTCGCTGATTCTGTTCCAGCATTTGATCAGCGGCAACTTGCCACCGACAGCCGACAACGCACCAATCATCAGTAGGTGATATTTGCAAACAAAATCATAAAACCAGTGAAATACTTGCCAAAACCAAACATTTAATTGTCTTGTTATACTGTAATGGAATTAGTCTCTGTGCTTTGTTAATGTTCAGGTTCTCATTTTTCTTGCCGTATATGTAAATAACTGCCAAATTAGACCTCATTCAAACAGTACATAGACGTACACGCCAATTTGCACGCCATCTTCATAGAGCTAGTCCCATAAGTCGAGTAAAATGGCTCGTTTTATCCAGCTTTTTGTGCTTTTTGTTATGAAGCCTAAAATGTCACCAAATGGCAAAGGTTAGCCTCGTTCTCATCGTTGGATATGTCCCTAAATTAATTACATTATTTATATACACAAAGATGTAAACGATGATTAAACGTAGTTAGGCCTATATAATAATGTATTGGGTACTTCCTTTGAGATTGATCAAAGTCTGAGATAGTATTTTTCTGCTCTAAATTTTAAGCGGTTGGGACACAATCTACAATTAGGTTAATATTGTGCCACTCATGAGTTTTACCTATTTGCGCCACTGCCATGGACACGCGACTCGTGCCGTTATACGTGTGTAAATTGTTTTACTAAGTCCTTCTAAATGTCCCTATATTTGTTATGGGTTTCTCTGCAGTGTTTTACTTCACACCGATGATAATTCTATCCTCTACCTCCATCGTGTGCACCGTGGCTGTCCTGGGCGTGTTTTACCGCGACAATCGTCGGCCCATTCCTCGCTGGGTTAGCCACGTCGTGTTCGGTGTCCTCTCCAGGCTAGTATGCCATCGTACCTCGGGTGAAATCTGCACGCCAGCCAGCTCTAATTCTCGACCAGGAGGGAGTTCCCTCACCACGCGATGGCCAGACAACGTGGAGCCCGCGTATGGTGGCTGGACCGACTTGTCCGGAGACATGCCCGAGAACGCTCGGGAAACCTCGCCGGCGAAGTCGCTCCTCAACCAACGGATAGGGGACCGGGATGATGAGACCCGCCGCAAACCCTACGACGCCACAAAGGGGCTGCGCGCAATATCCCATCACTCGAAGGCGCTGGAATCCCCCGTCATGCGAACCAGGAAGCACGTGTGTGGTGACCGTGAGTCGGGGTCTCGACATCAGCGGCACCCGACTCGACCGTTGCCAAGCGCCCAGACTTGGCGCGAAGTGGCTTTGGTGATCGACCGGGTAGCTCTCGTGCTGTCCCTGCTGATAACTCTGTTGTCATTGGTGGGTTGCATAGTCTGGTTCATAATAGTTTACATGAATTCCGATCAACAGTAAATGTTCTTCGTAACATGTCACGGGAAACTGGTGTTATATGAAAACCAAACTCCTTTTCCTATTATTGGTTAAACCCTACAAATGCAGACATTGATTATCACACTTGTTTTTCTTCCTATTGTTATCTAATCTATGATGGTAAATATCTGGTAATGGTAGACCATTCTAGTTTACATGAATTCCGATCAACAGTGAATGTTCTTTGGTTACACTAGGCTTATTGTTTACAATTTGGCAGTCAATAGGCTTATTACAAGCCGTTAGCGCCAAATGTTAAGAATGGCTCCTGTTGTCACGGGAAACTGGTGTTATATAAAAACCAAACTCCTTTTCCTAATATTGGTTAAACCAATCCCAGTCTCACGTAACGTGGCACTACTCTTTTCATTAAGCATGCGGAACACTCCCAATAGGTTCGGATTTCACAGTCTGAAATTTACGTTACACCGGCAGTCAATTGGGCTGTACGGACAATTTGAAAAAAAAATTAGCACCGACTCCCGAGTTTGAATCAAGTTATTAGAGTTACAATATAATCGTCACTTCTATAAACAAACTTCCCGGATAGATTGCCAATTTAAAACATAAAATTACACTTTACATGTAGATGTTAGTTTAAATAGAAAAGAAGACATTGATTATCACACTTGTTTTTCTTCCTATTGTTATCCAATCTATTATGGTAAATATCTGGTAATGGTAGATAATGGAAAGTATATAGACATCCCAAGAGTTAGAAATGAAAATATAGTGTGGTATATAGCTAGATATTAAATTAAAGCGATTACTTTGTACCACACAGCCATAATGTATTGATGACGTTACGTAATGTTTACCGCAGTGGAGCAATAAACTAGATCTAGTTTATTGCTCCATGCACCAACAGATGTACATGTATATTTACGATATCTCGGAGGTCACAATTGCGCCGGGTGGTTCGAACTGTCGATTATCGGGTGGTTTTCCTCGCCCTAGTAACTCCCAGCTTGTGAGGCCTCGACATGTAGGTCTATCCGCCCTCTCGCCACCCACAGTATCAAACTGCAACGTGCAACTCGCAAATGTCGGATAACTCGGGAGCTGGTCCTGCAGAATCAAAATTTGAACTCCATAACTCCTGCTTCGGCCGATCTAGTTTGCATGACAGTCTCAATGGCTACGCACGCCCCCGTATTCCCACCGCGTCGGTAGAAAAATACGTTAGCATTTACGTTGTACGGGTGACGAGGTACGGGTGAAGTACGGGTGAGGTATATGGGTGAGGTATATGGGTGAGATATTGTGGGAATGCGAGAGGCTTCGTAGTCTTGGTTCGGAGCGAAGAATCTCTCCCATATCTAAACCTATATTCTGGAGCCCGAACAAAGCAGCAGCAGTACAAATAGGTTACACTGCGCCATGTTCAAAAGTGGTTGGCGTGCCAGTCAATGCGGGTGTCATTTGTATACATGTACACAGTCATGTACAAGTACATACGGAAGCCCGTTAGGGCCAGGTACCTCTTTCTCTTTCACAGAGGTTCGTTTCTCTTTCACAGAGGTTCGTTTCTCTTTCGCGGTGGTGCGTTTCTCTTTCAGAACGTGTGTCTCTCTCTTTCAAGGGGCAAGTCCATTTTTCACAGGGGTGCATTTATCATGTATTGCGATTAAGTCGCGGCCGCGAGTTAGTATGTCGCGGCCGCGACTTATTATGTCGCGGCCGCGACTTAATTATGTCGCGGCCGCGACTTACTAACTCGCGGCCGCGACTTAATTATGTCGCGGCCGCGACTTAATTATGTCGCGGCCGCGACTTACTAACTCGCGGCCGCGACTTAATTATGTCGCGGCCGCGACTTAATTATGTCGCGGCCGCGACTTACTAACTCGCGGCCGCGACATAATTAAGTCGCGGCCGCGACATAATAAGTCGCGGCCGCGAGTTAGTAAGTCGCGGCCGCGACATACTAACTCGCGGCCGCGACTTAATCGCAATACATGATAAATGCACCCCTGTGAAAAATGGACTTGCCCCTTGAAAGAGAGAGACACACGTTCTGAAAGAGAAACGCACCACCGCGAAAGAGAAACGAACCTCTGTGAAAGAGAAACGAACCTCTGTGAAAGAGAAACGAACCTCTGTGAAAGAGAAACGAACCTCTGTGAAAGAGAAAGAGGTACCTGGCCCTAACGGGCTTCCGTAAGTACATATAATCATACATGTACATATGTATTACATGTACTACTAGTGTAGGGAGACCAAGTGCGCCCTCTGTTTGTGCATGCCTAAAAGTTTTGCAAGTGATTTGCATGTTTTCATATAACGCATAAGGTGACCTTTGTGCTTCCCGCGCAAAGGCAAGTTGTAGGAGGTTTTCTTCTGTGGGCTTCGAACAGAGAAGACCAACATAAATTGTCTTTGAAATTCTCTCGATTTTCTAGGGAGCATGGCTTCGGCCATGCTCCTAATGTAAACCATGTGGGAGGGTAACCTTCGTAGCAACTCCCAGTGAGTAACGTTGTATTTTATTTGATATTTGTACTGATAATTGTGACCTTTTTGCGACCGTGTGTGTATTTTGTATTATTGTATTGTCAGATTTGTAGCGTGCGTATACTATAATGTACATGAACATGTAATGTGCAGCTATCCAGGTGACATTTGACCTTCATGTTATTGTACTACGGTCGTAAATAATACTGTGCCTTTATTGCAATAAGTGTTGTCTTGTAAAGTTATATTCAGGAGATAGTCGTCCTTGTACAATAGTCTCTGTTTTATTGCATATTTTGTTAAATGCTCGTCCGCTTAAATTAGAGGACCGTTCCTCATTTCTTCCCCCTTAATTGACGTGGGTGTGGTCCGCTACAAAATGGCGTCGTAGACAGGATTGAGCATTTAACATTATTTTGACGACGTACTTTTATCCGGATATGTTTTTGTGCCGGACTTTAGATGTTCTCTTGTAACTTGTGCGCGTTTGCTTCTGCGCATTTATTATTGTTGATTACATTTCGTGCTGTGTAATTTTCATTGTATAGGGTGTTTAATATTTGACCATTTTATCGAAGCTTGTAGATCTGCATGTTCAGTTTTTAGGCAGTTGTGCCTCGTATGAATCTGTTGGACTCGGATTCTATTTGTGTATAGGAACAGATCATTTTAGAGCCAGTTGTAGACCTGTGCTTTGGATTGAGTGTTTTGGGGTCAAATATTATTGTGGCACAGATGTTATTAATGTAACTCTAGATTTTCAGCTAAATGTATTTTGCACTGTAGTCCACACCAGTGTGAAGGGTGTTTTATCAATGACTTCATTGTCGTGGCATATTGTTGTGTAACATTTAAGTCTTTATAAGACTGTCAGCTGGAGATTTTTGTATTGCAATTGTAGTTTTGTCTACAGTGTGGTTAGACATATTTTTGACTTGTATTTTATAGTCTGTCTGTGTGCAGACTAGATATATTGTAGGTCAATGATTTAGGCCCGATTACTGTATTGTAACAAGTCATTTTTGTTTGTGTACATTGCCAGATAGTAATCCCAACCATGTAAGTGCCAGACAATATTTTGAAGTCACATAGTGCTTTAGCTGAGATATAGTTTGTGCCTTCACAGCTAGATGGCAAAGCTCAGGAAAAAGGGAACTGTTTTTTTGTATTCAAGGATTGTACATGTAATTGACTACATTTTAGCAATAGTGGTGATTGTTAACAGGATCACAGTACATGTACCTCACTGTCACACCACGGGTCCGTTCTTCCCATGGAGGACGACAGTGCAAAATATTGATAAAACAACAAGTCAGAAAATAAAACTCAGGACAGCGAAAATAGTTGAAAATAGATATGCAATATAATTCCAATACATCTAATTAATTATTCACCTTACAATATTTACTATTAAACAAAAACAAAACATCCAATTACTTACACAAATTTAATTTTAAAGATTATTGAGCTCATTCTGTAGCAGTCATGACCCTGATATACAAATACAGTACAGAACTAACCAAAACAGTTCGGCCGTGTGGCCAGGCGCAATTTGTCCACAAGATTAGTTACAGGTCTTGTATGTGGCTATCACATATCCCTGGTCCAAATTGAAGGGACGGTCGTCCGGCTCCAGACTAGACAGGCGCAATATATGTACATGTACCGCAGGTCATAAAGCGCTACCTCTCGGCATGTCTACAGCTCAGCTTGGCCCAGCTCAGGTAGGTACGGAGTCCCACAGGGGCCTCGGACATCACAAAATGACGTCGTTCCACACAGGAACAGCTGCGCAAGCCCATCCACACAGGAAAAGCTGCACGTGCCCATCCACACAGGATCGCCTTTGGGCTCGAGTGGTCCACTAAGGACCGGACCTCATGAAGTTCCCCACAGGGTAAAAGCCCTTTAGTGAAAGGTTAAACACAATTACCAGTCAACTGCATTTAACAAAATACTAGTATCAAATTATTTTAATACAATATAAAATAAGACTTTTTTTTTTACTACAGTTTCTGTAGTAAACTGGCTTTTCGTTTTAAATCATGGGCCACGCCCTAGGTGCATACAGCACCAGCACACAGCAACTCCACACAGGAGCGCACACCCATAGTGCAGTGTGTCTACACACCATGAAGGTTTGTTCTGTAGTGCCCGAGTACACAGAGCATGGCATCCTAGCTTCTAAGAAAAAGCACTCAAGCAAAACCTAATTTAAATACTGGTGATTTACATACAAAAAAGATCAAATACTTTGCCACTCTTGGGTAGCATCATTTATGGATGGGGGTGTACCTAATTAATGCATACAAATAAAATAAATTACTCAAATTTCTGAATACTTTGTGACAACAGCCCCCAACTTAAGATGATACATATTATTGATCATCATTTCTGAAAATCAGTAATTTACAAAATTTATATGTTTACAACGTGCATCTACTGAGAAAGTCTGGGCCTACATTCTGTGAACCTCGAATAGCTTTAATAACAAATATGTATGGTTGCAACCAAAGGGCCCATCTCATTACACGATTGTTGTTAACCTTGGCCTTAGTTAGGTATGACAATGGGTGGTGATCAGTCTCTAATATAAATTATCTGCCATATAGATATATGTAAAATTTGGAGATCGCCCAAACAAGCGCGAGACATTCTCGTTCGATTGTCGAGTATGCACATTCGCGCGGCAGCAACTTTCTACTCGCATAGCTTACTGGGTGCTTTATGCCATCACGCTCTTGCATCAGTACTGCTCCTATCCCTACATCTAAAGCGTCTGCAGCTAAAATATAGGTTTTATCGGGATCTGGGAGAGTCAAGATGGGTTCCGACTCTAGGCGCGCTTTCAAAGTTCTGAAAGCTTGCTCTTGTGATGCTCCCCATTTCACAATGTTTGCTGCACCTTTTCTTGTCAAGTCGGTCAACGGGGCGGCTATGGCGGCAAAGTTTGGCACAAATTTTCGATAGAAACTCAGTAATCCTATGAAGGATCTCACTTCTTTCTTACTTACCGGCCTGGCTGCTTGGACTATCTGTTCTATCTTACTTGGTCGTGGTTTAATCACTCCGTCTCCAACCACATGACCTAAAAATTCAAGGGACGTGCAGCCTATGAAGCATTTGGACGGACGTGCTGTCAACCCTGATTTTTGCAATCTTTGCAACACTTCCTCCAGTACTTGCAGATGTTCATTCCAAGTATCTGTGTATACTAAGATATCATCAATATAGTTAATGACATGTTCTTGGTTTTCTAACAATTTTCTCATCATCCTAGAAAACAGTGCCGGAGCATTTACCAGGCCAAATGGTAATACTTTGAACTGAAATAACCCCTCCGCTGTCACGAATGCCGTTTTCTTTCTGTCAGCTTCTGCAATTGGTACCTGCCAATATCCTTTGGACAAATCAAGCTTAGAAAAATAAATTCCTTTTCCAAGTCTTGTCATCAGATCGTCTGCGTTGGGAATCGGTTCAGGATCAAATACGGTGATGATGTTTATCTTCCTGTAATCAATGCAGAAACGATTAGAACCATCAGGTTTTCTTACCAGCACAATGGGAGAAGCATATGGCGACTCTGAGTGCTCAATGACACCTAACCTCAGCATAGAGTCAATCTCTTTCTTGATTACTTCTCGTGTTGCCTGGGGTGTAGGGTATGGTTTAGATCTTATAGGATGATCCGTGGTGAGATGGATTGTATGCTCAATGAGGTTGGTCTTACCTGGCATATCTTTTAACACCTGCTCGTACTTCTGCAGAATTTCACTAACATCAACCCTCTGCGTGTCATCCAAGTTATCTCCAAGATGGACATCCCTTATGCCTTCCTTTGCCTCTATAGGTGGGAGAACAACTTCATCCAAACCATCTTCATCATGTACATCTTCCACAACCAACCCAACTCCAGCCATATCCAATGCCTGTACTGGGGTTACTTCATTAGACTTACCTCGTTCCACATACAGCTTCAGGAGGTTAGCATGGTAGGTCCGTTGTTTGTCACCCATCTGGATCACGTAGTCATGCTTCGCCACCTGCCTAACCACTGGGTATGGACCCGCCCACTGCATTAACAGCTTGTTGTGATCTGTTGGTCTGAGAATAAGAACTCTGTCTCCGACTCTGAATTTCCTGTCACTGGCCTTGGCATTGTAGTACTTCCGGTACCGTTTGGACGATTTCTCCAACTCATCTCGTGTTAGCTCACACGTTGACTGTAATCGCTCTCGCAGATCGACAACATATTGATAGGTGGTTTTGATGTTCTCATCCACCCCTTCCTATGACCATATATCTTTAAGGATGGAAAGAGGCCCTCTCACCGACCTTCCATACATCAGCTCAAAGGGAGAAAATCCCAAGCTTTCTTGTGGAGCCTCACGGTAAGCAAACAAGAGAGCCGGAAGAAACCTGTCCCAATCTGTTGGCCTTTCTGCACACATTCGTCGCAACATTTTCTTCAGGGTAGCATTAAACCGCTCAACCAAGCCATTACAAATAGGATGATATGGAGTCGTAGTGAGCTGTTTAATCGTCAGTAGTCTTCCAACTTCTCTCATTACCTCTGATGTAAACTGAGTTTCCATATCTGTCAATACTTCCTGGGGAATACCCAACCGTGAATAAACTTCAAGCAGGGCTTCGGCAACTCTCTCAGATTCGATGCGAGGAAGAGCGACAGCCTCGGGGTAACGCGTTGCGTAGTCTACAACTACCAATATATACCTGTTACCTCGATCAGTTATCGGATGTATGGGTCCCACTAGGTCAACGGCTATGCGCTTAAAGGGAGTATCAATTAGAGGCATCTGTCCTAGTGTCACCTTTCCCACTCGTTCTTTAGACACCGTCCGCTGGCAGATGTCGCACGACCTGCAGTATCTCTGCACATCCCCAGAAACACCTGGCCAATAGAAACTCAAACATAACTTGTCAGTCATCTTTGTAATACCAAGGTGACCGGCTAGTGGTGAATCATGAGCAAGCTTCAAAACCTTATTCCTGTACTTTTGAGGAACAACCAACTGCTTAATGATTCTCCCTTTGTCAACTTTGGGCGACTGAAACTCCCTGTACAGCAGACCTCTACGCTCAACGTATTTTGATACATTTGCCTTACCTGACATGCTTCCACAATTTAGCCAGAGTAGGGTCCTGTTGCTGCGCCAACAAAATATTCTCTTTGGACACTGTCTCCCCATCAGTCTTCACCACCACTAGTGGTTGGAAAGCCCTATCTTTCCTGACCTTCATACCACGTGTTTCTACTGCACCACCTGGTTTCTCATCTGCTATGGTCAACGATGTCTTCTTTGTCGCTAATTGGGTTCCTGGAAGTTGCCAAGACTCATCTGGACGATGTCGGTCTCTTGCTCCTGTGACATTTCCAATAATTAAATCATACAATGGATTATCCATGCATAATGCTTCGACGTGCCCATTGAAAAACGGAGTATTCACAACTATGCGGGCCACTGGTGCTCGTCGGACCGTTCCATCCAACAGGATACATGGTTGAATGTGACCTGTTAGTTGGTCATCACCGACAATATCTCTGCGGACCACAACGGTGCTATACACCCTGTGTCTCTAAGAACTGTTACTGGTAACTCACCAACGACTCCTTTCCTTACTGGCATAGATGGTTCGATAGTACATGCAGCGCTGATGAAGGGAAATGCCTTGTCCCTAGTCTGTGGTGCATCCCTCATCTCGACATCTCCAGTAGACTTCGTCTCCATGTTCAAGCGTGTCGCTCCAGTCTGGGATGGTCCATTGTATCTAGCTTCCACCTTTAAACCTGCAACTTTGTTGAATTTATTGGACTGTTGGAAATTATTGGCATTTGTTCTACAGTATTGAGCAATGTGTCCAGTTTTGCCACATTTGTAACACTTTCTGTTTGTACGCGAGTTTTCCTGTGAACTTAATGGATTATTTTGACCGTAACTCTTACCTGCAGTCGGAGATTGGTATTTCGGTGGGCGTAATTTTGGTCTCACCACATCGGTCTTCTTCAGCCAATCGTGAGCCTCTATATAGTGGTCAGCGATGTTAGTCAGCTCGGCAAGGTCCTTCGGTTTCCGCTCTTTCACGTATAGTGCAAGGTCCTTGTCTGCTACCTCCACTATCTGCTCTGAAACAAATAGATCTACAACCTTGTAATATGATTTCTCAGTTTTCCCCAACTCTACCCATCTTTCCACATATCCTTTTAACCGGTCTGCAAACTGGGCGTATTGTTCACCTGTTTCCCGCTTGGACGTTCTAAACTTCAGCCTAAATCCTTCCTCTGTCAGCCTGAATCTATTTAAAAGTGCAGTTTTAATTTCAGAGAATTTCTTAGCTTTGTCTACTAGTAACCGAGAAAACACTTCTAAAGCTTTACCTTTAAGAAGAGTACTTATTGAAAGGCCCCATTCATCTTCTGGCCAGTTGTTCAGCTCAGCAAACTGTTCAAATCTTCTGAGGTAGGCATCCATATCGTCTGTTTGCTCATTAAAACAAGGAAGTTTTGGGGTTTTCACAGAGCTACGAGGGTATCTGAATGTGCTTGAAGCTCCAGGGTCAAGGCTAGCACGTTCCTGTGCTATTCGCAGTTCATATTCCTTAATTTCCTGCTCATGCACTCTTACCTTTTGCCTTTCATCACGTTCAATCCTGCGTTCCTCTCTCTGATACTGTTCCTGCTGTTTCTTGTCATGCAGTTGCTCTCGCTCACCAACAAACTTAATCAACTCTGCTCCTTCCAGACCAATTTCTCTTCCTAACTTAAGAAAAGTTTCAAACTCCATACTTGGTCTTATCAGGATGAAAACAAATACAAAAACATACAACTTACTCATCGGTAACAATAAATTAAACATTGGGCTACGCATCTACTTACTATTTTCCGTATACTCGCACAGCGTTCACGTTTCGACCCTAACGCAATGATCATTGAATGCAGAATGCCAATGGACAATTTCGAATGAGAATGTCTACGTTACACAAAAAACTTAATCACACAGGTGATAATAGGAACAATTGTCCTCATAGTTGAAAAACATCAACAATTTAGCGCAATCACACTGCAAGGGAAGCAAAGGGATGGGAACCTAGGTTTCAATTAGAGACAGACCCTATCAATAACCCCTGAACAGAGTCTCTGTACTCGTTTTAAACCTATTCACCTTACAAGTGTATTATCCTGGTTAGACCTTACTGCCTGTTAATTCTAACCAATTAATTGCACTGTCAAAAACAAAGCATGTTTTACTTGATTCCCGGACAAGCCCCCATTTGTCACACCACGGGTCCGTTCTTCCCATGGAGGACGACAGTGCAAAATTTTGATAAATCAACAAGTCAGAAAATAAAACTCGGGACAGCGAAAATAGTTGAAAATAGATATGCAATATAATTCCAATACATCTAATTAATTATTCACCTTACAATATTTACTATTAAACAAAAACAAAACATCCAATTACTTACACAAATTTAATTTCAAAGATTATTGAGCTCATTCTGTAGCAGTCATGACCCTGATATACAAATACAGTACAGAACTAACCAAAACAGTTCGGCCGTGTGGCCAGGCGCAATTTGTCCACAAGATTAGTTACAGGTCTTGTATGTGGCTATCACATATCCCTGGTCCAAATTGAAGGGACGGTCGTCCGGCTCCAGACTAGACAGGCGCAATATATGTACATGTACCGCAGGTCATAAAGCGCTACCTCTCGGCATGTCTACAGCTCAGCTTGGCCCAGCTCAGGTAGGTACGGAGTCCCACAGGGGCCTCGGACATCACAAAATGACGTCGTTCCACACAGGAACAGCTGCGCAAGCCCATCCACACAGGAAAAGCTGCACGTGCCCATCCACACAGGAAAAGCTGCACGTGCCCATCCACACAGGATCGCCTTTGGGCTCGAGTGGTCCACTAAGGACCGGACCTCATGAAGTTCCCCACAGGGTAAAAGCCCTTTAGTGAAAGGTTCAACACAATTACCGGTCAACTGCATTTAACAAAATACTAGTATCAAATTATTTTAATACAATATAAAATAAGACTTACAGTTTCTGTAATAAACTGGCTTTTCGTTTTAAATCATGGGCCACGCCCTAGGTGCATACAGCACCAGCACACAGCAACTCCACACAGGAGCGCACACTCATAGTGCAGTGTGTCTACACACCATGAAGGTTTGTTCTGTAGTGCCCGAGTACACAGAGCATGGTATCCTAGCTTCTAAGAAAAAGCACTCAAGCAAAACCTAATTTAAATACTGGTGATTTACATACAAAAAATATCAAATACTTTGCCACTCTTGGGTAGCATCATTTCTGGATGGGGGTGTACCTAATTAATGCATACAAATAAAATAAATTACTCAAATTTCTGAATACTTTGTGACACTCACAATCGGGGTCTGTGGCCTAGTGACATTAGTTTAATGTACATGTATTTGTATTTGGCTATGCACTGCCTGTGTCAGCTCAAGTTGCCCCTGCATGATAATTATATTGGTGTTTGCTCTTGATGAAAGAGATTTATATGCACCATAATAACTCATTTCATTGTATGAAGTTGTATTTTGTATTTTTCCAACTTGAAACTTGTCCTTTATATTCTGGATGAGAATTGTCTGTTGTGTGAAATGTACAACTATTTATTAGTTTATATAATGTACACCATGTACATGTATACTGTGCATTCATATAATGACTTTTGGATAATTATACCTTCATGATTGGGCAGATGCATATATATTTCAAGGTTGGTTCATGAAGACAGTTGGTGGCATTTTCATATTGTTCTCTGTCATTGATTTTTTATGAGAAGGGAATTTGTGTGTTTTTGTTTGCATTTCCAAATATTTTCCCTACGAACGTGTAGTGACGGGATTTTGGATTCCTAATTTTAGTGTAGTTGCTAAGTGGAATATATTTGTCAGCATCTTTTGCAGTTTGGAGTGTATTCCAACTGTTTTACTCACCGATTTATGGGATATTTTTATATAAAACCTTTGGAGTGAGATTTGTTTGTCTGGCACTTTCACCATGCAGTCTACCATTTATAGGACCATTTTCAGGAAATGTGTCTACAAAATGTAAATTCCCTACTCCTTTTGTTGCCCTCATAGTGATGAGTGTTGCTCCTTAAAGTTTAGCTGTTAATTTTGGGTAGAAATGTATTTTTTCCTAGCCTGATATGGTAAGAGGAGGAGATTTTGTAGTTGGTTGAGTTGTCCAACTGTTTGCCCGCGCACTGGGTTGAGACGTTATTATTCTACCATGCAGTCTATCTTGGGATGCAATGAATTGTTTAGTAATTGAGAAAATATTTTGCCAGCCACTTGTATTGTATTCTCCAATATACCTGTTGATCACCTTGAGTATGAGTATTTGCCTGCCAATTTACATTCAACTGTTCAAATCCACGTACAATGTATAGCACAAAATATCTTCATGACAATGTGATTTGGATTTCACCATTTGCTTTTATTATACAAGATGGGTTTGCACTAAGTGTTGTATGTAACCACGTTCAGAGTTGTTGACATGATCACGCATACATGTAGACACTACCACACTGAGGGCATACTTGTCATTCTATCCAATGGAGGACACTTGAGTGTGTGTGAATTACACCTATTAAAGTGAGGACACGACACTAAAATGCTGGTTTTCCATTGGTTTCATATTGATGTGCATTCTAAAGTCATCATTGCGATTGCAAATTCTAAATAGTCAAGTACTCTGACGCATCCGTACATGTATGTGAACTGACGAAACACCCTGCTTAGCTTTGATGAAGCTTCATTTTGTTCCGACAAAAGTCTTTGATGTTCCTCCAGGTTCGTGTCTACAGTGCCACATGACAGGATGTTTCGATGTCTCGTTTGCCAGGAAGCTTCTTCAGCAGAAAGAATTTCTGCAAACCCTTCGTAACGTTTCCCTTCTCTTCGGCAGTCCAGGGACGACGTTTCACTCGTCTCGAGTTGTTCAGAGATGCCAGACTTCCAGATGGAACACTGATAGGAGCCTGTCGAGTACCTAATGTCAAATAGGAAACAAGTCGATATAAAACACAGATATTTAGGCACTTTTAATTCAGACAGCCCGATAGCCAGATGAACAAACAAATGGACAGACAGACAATTGTTTTTTTAAAGACAGCCCGACTTAAAATACAGACACATAAAAGCCTAAACTTACTGTTTTCACTGGGCACATCACAGGAATTGTCACTGTCATCGCTGTCCTCGTCACTAGTGAAGCCTTCTGCAAGTCACAAAGAGCAGTTTTTGTTAGATTAATGCACACATACCTGACAGTTGGTCAATCTCTGCTGGAGCTGATGGAAGGAAAGATGGGGGGGAGGGGGAGGTGGAGGGGGGAGGAGGGGGAGGGGGAGGTGGGGGGGGGGGGGGAGGCGGAGGGGGGGGGGGGGGGGAAAGACAACTAAGGTGGTGGTAATAGTAATACTAGCTAATTATGCATTTCTAGAATGGTAAAGTCAAGCGGGTTTGTTGTCCTGCATGTAAAATCAGAAAAGTGGACTCAACTCTT
This sequence comes from Crossaster papposus, assembly GCA_037893245.1. Lineage (NCBI taxonomy): Eukaryota > Metazoa > Echinodermata > Asteroidea > Velatida > Solasteridae > Crossaster > Crossaster papposus. Next base: position 50,819 of record JBAIAA010000717.1, read on the forward strand.
GTCAATTTTCTGTGGTCTGTTTCTTTCTTTCTATTTTTCTTTATTTCTCTTTCTTGTTCTGTAATGCAGGAGCAATAGCAAAAGAAATGCACAAAAACACGTATACCATTTGTTATCATATATTGTGAACTGATAACAAAATGTTATTTCTTGCATTTCTTTCGCTGTTGAAGATGCATAAGTGAATAGTAATTACTGATCAAGTATTTTTCAACAAAAGCAATCATTAATGTCTTTCTTTTGCTGTTGAGTAAATAATTTAAAACGACTGTGTCCTTACCACCAGTGACATGCAGTTCATCCAGAGATTTGCCCTGCTGGGAAGGCAAGTTTCCCCTCTCCAAGCTGAGAAAAAGCCGAGAAAGTTTGGTGACCCTCTGCACAGTATCTGGCAACTGGTAGTATTCACGATGGACACGTAAATCATGACCCATAAAGTGTTTCAAGTTGATGTTCCTTCAAGGCAAGAATTTGCGATGCGGTTGCCACGTGCTTACGAAGTTTTGTAGACCGGATGCTGGCAGCATTGTCAAGGCCCGCCATGTTTGCGTACACTCTTATACAGTCACATCCTCTTATATGACCTGTACCTCCATAAGAAAAGCGTGCAAACAAGTAGGTGTTGTCGTGGGCGACTCCAGCTTCATTTCTCTTTGCAATCGGAGCACTCAACCACGCCACCACCTCATTGCTGAGAAGCACAGAAACAGTTCGACCCCTCTTGCCAACTATTTCGACAACTCTGAACATCTTGCACAGATGCCGTTCAAGATCAGTTAGCAGGCATTCCCCGTTGACACTAGCTGTTGTGTGCTTCTGAAAGTCTTCTAGTTTCATCTTTGATACCTCCCCCTGCCTTCTGCGGTTGAACATAATAAGGTGGCACAGTGCGACTTCATTCAATCTCTTCCAAGCTGGTCCAATTTGTTCGCCCCGAGCATCCTGGACAAGTTCCACTTCCCTGTTGCCAGGTCAGTTCGCACAACTGCAGAAATTCTTCAGCGTGTTGTGCTTTTTGCTTTTGGCCAGACTCTAGAGCATTTCCTTTAAGTATGAGTGCACACTTCTTGATGGAATGTCCAATCTTTAAAGCTAGAGACGGAACATCATACAACTGCTTGTCTTCATTAAAGCCAGCAATACCGTGAACAGCCTTGATGATATCATTCACGTAGTGGGGGTGGACAAATAATTCAAGTGATGCATTTGGCTGGTGTGTATTCTTGCGGAGTTGTATGACAAGACGACCCAATTCCCGTATCTTGTTTCGGATGTAGCCATGTTGATCTACATCGTGTCCGAGTTTCGTGTATTCCCGCTTGGCTACTTCCACAATCAAAGTGTCATTCTTGGCCAGCAGAGTCACCTCATCTCTCTTCATCGGAATAAGAACCTGGTTCAACTGGAAAGACACACCGACAGGTGGAGGCTTTAACAAATCACTCTTGTGAGCAACACGTCTACGCAGAGGAGTTGTGGTAGTGTTACCATGCGAGTGTGCAGGGAGTGCAGGTTTCAGTGGGCACTGGTGACGCCAGAGATCACTTCGCACATAATAGCCATAACAATATATGCACGGTCCGTATGCATGTGGAGCTACCTTATGATTAGGCCTATATCCTACAATAAGTGCACCCCGGCCTTTCCGAAGGACTTGGCAATTGTGCCTATGATTACCAACATTGCGGATTTTCCACAGAAGTATCTTACGGGCACTTGGGTTGGTCTCAGACGCAATCTCTACAACTTCGCTCTTTTCTTTGTGACATGACTGGAGATGACGGGGCAACTTAGATTGAGGTACTTCACAGTAAAAGCAGAAGTGTTTCTTGTCCCATTTCCTGTGCCCACTTTCATTGCTGGTCTCCATGACTGTTATGTGACCGGTCTCAGTAGCCTCGGTTGATGATCTCTGTGACTCGGCACTTGAGGCTTCATATGGAGGAGGACAAACGGCATGTCCTGTACCAGAATCAGTCTGTGGGCCATCATCCCAACTGGAACTGCTTTGTAGACTGTCTGAACCATTTAAGTGCGGACTCGAGAACAGCGAATGGGCCACCTGGCATAGAAATCAAATCAAAATCACATTTAATTTTAAACAAATAACAATTTCTTTGGGTTATCTCTAAAATATACTATCCATTTTAACACCATCACAAGCGACCACCCCAACCACATTCGCCCTTGATGTGTAACTTAACTGACGACATACCGGTATTTATCCTCTTCATAAAAAGATATGTAATTCAAATGAAAATTTGTGTCATGTGCATTCATTATATGACTTCTAAGACTGAGCAGTTCACTAATTAAATACTTGTAGTCAGCGTACAATACAGGCGTTGTTCATATTAATAATAATAATAATGGTAATTATTATTATTATTTTCCCCAAATAGGCACTTGGGGAGACAATCCCATAGAGATGTACACAAACTTAAAACAGTCCTAACTTGTTTACCCTAACCCTTTTGTCTAAGATCTTCAAAATTTGCTATTTAGACCAAAATTTGTCGTTCTAGGACAAAAATAACTCCCAAATATCTTTTTTTAGGGTAGGTAGACACTTAGGGAGACACTAAAATGTCTCCCTAAGTGCCACTGTCTCCTTATTACCTAAAAACTTACGCTAATTTGTCTCCCCAAGTGCCTATTTGGAAGAATTACGCATTTCATTTGTATTCTTCCTAACCTGTCTGTTGTTAATTAATGCATTCTATGGTAATTTTCTCACCTGGTGCTCAAATAGGCAGCGTGTCACACCATCAGTGTACCGGACGCAGTACTTTCCTGATAAGAAAGCCACAAATTAAACTTTAAAGGGATTACATGCAATTGGGAGTAGTGGGAGTGGAATGTTGAAAAGTATTTGTTGTTTACAGATCATTTATATTTTTGGTTCTGAAGGGGGGGGGAGGAATCAAGTTTAGGAAAAATGGCATTGTTAATTTACATGTGGTACATGTCATGGGGGGATGTAAGAGGGTATACAGCTGTCTTAATTTATGTGTGACAAATGGGATTCTACATTATGGATTACATTTCTTACCTACGGAACCCCTAATGAAACATATGACGAATAGTAATCACCGTGACAAAATAAATTTAGTTTTGTATTTCTTGCCCACGAAATCATTTCGTGCCCATGAAATCATTTCGTGCCCACGAAATCATTTCCCGTGCGCTCGAAAAAAATAATTTCATGAGCTCGAAATAATTTGTGTGCTCGAAATAATTATTTTTTTGTGCGCTTGAAGTATTCACTTCAAAAGGATTTAAATACCCCAACAATCTAGTATTGTAAAGTATTGTTAACCCACTGTTGACCACTGCCTATTGTCTAAATCCTGAGAAAAAATCGCGTGGGTTGGATCAGTAGTCGACTCGATAGACCACGATAAACCACGGGAAAATGTACCCATTTTCACGGAAATATATATTTCCTTGTAGTAACACGCGAAGGGGGAACGAAGGCCCCAAGCTGTAGCATATTTCGTAGGTCATGAATTCACAACTTTAGTTAATGATTTAAATGAACGATTGACCATACTGCATCTAAAGTAAGAATAGTCAAGTATAACTTTTTTTTGTACCGACGGTCAACCCCTTCTGATTTTATTACCATTTTAGAGGTTCCAAACATGCATTAATGACGATTTTCAAGCATAAGAGTATGATGTACCAGTACAATTTGTGCCTACATGGAAATCACTGGAAGGGACAATAATAACATGTACAAAATAGCCAAATTATTAAGGGTCTACCGTCTGGTCTACCGTCGGGATTACCAAGCACGGTCGACCACGATTCAATAGCGCCCTCTCGGGCTACGACGTGTGACATAACCATTACTTCAATCTGATTGGTTAAAACTTTTAGAAACGTTGGCGGCGCTATGGACATGCATGATCATTGAATGAAATGACCCGAGCTGGTTCTTATTGTTATTATAACTAGATCTAGAAAAAACATGCAAATTGGTTTGCAAAACAGGTGACAGGTTCCCCCCCCCCCCCCCCCCCCACCCCAAATCCTCTAAAAAATTCCAAAAATTGGCTCGCTAGATATATAAAGCCCATACATTCGGGTCACTTGTGTCTACACGCTTAGAGAATTGCAGTAACTGAAACTGTGCTCTTTGAAACCATTATGGAGAACCTTCAATTACTTGGAACTCGCCAGGTACGTCAAGTATATTTAATAACATATAGCCAATGAGACGAAAGGCTTGTGCCAAATCGTGACGCCTTCGCACACATTGTAGTGGAAGCTTTCATCAGTGTGACACACGATCCAATGTCAGTCGTTTGCTGGGCTTGCTGTAAAGAACCACACCAGCAAGGGGTTTTCATTATCACATGGTGGTAAAACTTCGACTTCCAAGACGCTGGCTACATGTACGACAATGTTTATCTACTGTGCATGGCATTAATGTAAACTTTTCGTCCAATCACACTAATTACTACAGTGCATGGCAGTATGTTGTCAAAGAAGACATTCTTTATATTCAGTCCCCCAACCATCCAGATTTGACCGGACCCCCTCAAACAGCAAGCGCTTCAGCTGCACGCAGTCACCAAGACACCGTAGAGAGACCCACGAAGAAAAGGAAAACACGTTTAACTCCCTTTGATGTAAGCAAAATAGTGGAGTCAAATGACATTCGTACACGATTGGAGTTGCTAGCCTTTGCCCGTGAACAAGAACAGCTTGGAAAAACCGATCTCACACAGTTCATCGTCAACAGGGGCGACAAAGTCGTGCAACAGGTACTTAAGGTAGACATGCACATATTGAAATATAGTTTGAATTGTAAACATCAGTGTCCATTCAATTCAATTCAAATTAATTTTTACAACTTCCGAGACAAAAACAGGTAATAAAAACAATTAGAATCCTGTATATAAACTGTTATTAACATAATATATAATACTGATGAAAGACAAATAGAAAATAGTGTTCAAATAAATAAGTAAGAGGACTTTTCAAAAATCTTCCTTGGTTATACCCCCTGCACACCTATTTCGAAATAACAACTACCCCCCCCCCCCCCCCCCCCAGTTAAAAAGTATTACTATAGTTTTAATAGTATATATTCTATTTGTTTCCACCTTTTCTTAGACTGCCTGGGAACTACATGGGGCAACAGATTCACTAGAACGGTACAGAATGACTAGACTTCAAATCTTGGAGAGAGCTTTTTCTGAAGATGACTGCATTTGTCAGGGTGACTGGCTACGATGCGCCAATGAGATACTTCAGAGAAATGGGTTGAGCAAAGTAGGGTTTTCTCAATGTGTGCAAACTCTTTTGGATAAAGGAAGGGGAAAATATAGAAATGTAATGCTAGTAGGGCCCGCTAATTGTGGAAAAACATTTTTATTGAATCCACTTAACCAAATATATAAAACCTTCACTAATCCGGCTACCACCACATTTGCATGGGTAGGTGCAGAGCAAGCGGAATTAATTTTTCTAAATGACTTTCGTTGTTCTCCCAAGATTTTGCCATGGCAAGATCTTCTGTTATTACTAGAAGGACAACTTGTACACTTACCAGCTCCCAAATCACACTTTGCTCAAGATCTCGTCTTGGATAAGGACACCCCGATATTTAGCACATGTAAACGCCAACTCATCTTCATTCAGGGAGGTGTAGTGAATGAGCGTGAAACTTAGATGATGGCAGTTCGTTGGAAAGTTTTCCTAATGCACTACCAGATCCCTGAGGATAAACAGCAACGTGTACCTGCATGTACACGTTGCTTCGCCTCACTAATCTTAAATAAGGACTAATTAATAACAATTTATAACAAGTAATGTAATCCCAGAGGATGAACATTACTACTAAAAACACAATCTTAGAACTTGTAAATGAAAGAAAAACACCTAAATGGGCCCCACGACTAAGTTGTTACCGATGTTTAAAGGTAGGATACACCATTGGTCATTGCTTGAATTATCATGAATGAGTAGATTTGGGGGGTTGTATTTAGAGTAAATATCGTTTAACTGGGCTGTCCGAAGTTTTAAAATCATGGATGCCGAGAAAAGCACGAAAAACAGCGGTTTTTTTTCAACCGGCACCGAGCAGTTATTCTTATGTTATCTTTGTATTTTCGCGCTTGCCGTCCGGCGATCGCGAATTTTTTATTATAAAATTCTATTTTTCGGAAGAATTACAGGCAATCTAGCGCAATTATTTTGCTGGATGCCTAGAATCAACATTTAATTTACATTTACACGTTGCTTTTACCTCCTAAGTTTTAAATAAGAAAATGTATATCATTGTGTCATTACTAAAACATTTAAAGGTAGTATACACCATTGGTAATTGCTTGAATTATCATTAATGGTTAGATTTGGGGGGTTGTATTTCATAGTAAATATCGTTTAACTGACCTGTCCGAAGTTTTACAATCATATATACTGAGAAAAGCACAAAAACAGCGTTTGTTTTCAACCGGCGTCGAGCAGTTATTTCTTATGTTATTTTGGGGGTTTTCACGATCACCGTTCGGCGATCGCGAATTTTTTTTATAAAAATTTCAAGTTTTCGAAATAATCACAGGATATCCAGCGGAATTATTTGGCTGGATGCCTAGAATCACTATTTACTTTCAAATTAGTAAGATATTTCCTAATAATTCGCTAGTAAATATTTTTCAATATCTGCAAATGGTGTATCCTACCTTTAATGAACGGCAATTTTCCTGTTGGAACAGCAACGTGTACAAACCATATGTACTCGTTGCTTTGCCTCATGAAGGTTAAATGATAATTTAAAAAAATGTTCAATAATTCCTCGCTTTCCATGGTGGTTTCAAATATGGGTCATTCAACCAGGTTGGACTACGATTTGTGACGGTATCAAGTTGTTACATTTGTAAATGTGCCATCTATTATCCTTTCTATTGAAGCAGCAGAGATTGATTTAATTTGAATTTAAAGCACAACCTTACTTAAGAATAATAGATGGTACATTTACAGACGTAACAATCGTAGTGTAACCTGGTGGAATGACCCATATACCGTACCGGAAAGAAAATGACCTGCTCTGTGAGAAGTTGACATGTTCCACCATTAACATAGTAAGCGTAATTTGTCTGAACAGTTTAACGCGCTTGCTCCTTGCCCAAAGGCCCCCCCCCCCCCCCCCACACCCAAACAAAAATAAACAATCAATAAATAAATCACTAAATAAATGAAAGGGCCTATGAAATACAAGAAATATCCACCAAAATATAAACAAGTCATTAAAAGGTTGAGTGTAAGACTCATTATTGGTTGCGACTTGTCAACTTTTCACAGAGCAGGTAACAAAAATTCTCCAAGCGTGTAGACACTTAAAACAATATGTGACCTGGCCCAACAAAATGGGTATAAAGTCGCAACAAACCAAAAATGTATATATTTGTATATCTCAATAGAGCAGGAAAATAGTTTTCAAATGGTAACACTTGAGGATAACGATTTCAGTTAATCTTGGAGAGCTAATACCATCAATTCAAATCAAATCCGATAACTTAAAAAAATGATGCGACTTTCTACTCATTTTGTGGTGCCATGTCACATGTTAAAGCCCCTATAACAATTTTTTAATTACCCGATTACAAACTGACATAATTACAAGATGAAACGTTACTTGGTATGAAGTTTATAATGGTATCAAACCTTTGTGGAAGTTTCCCTGCCTGAAATGCTCACATTGTAGAGAAAATGGCAAAACATTTACCGAAAAAATTTAGTCCTAAAAAATGCTGGCTACATTTTGTCTATTCTGATTCACTTGAAAAAAACATTTCACTTTTTCATCGTTTTTTTTCAAAAATGTGAGCACTTACGGAGATGAAACTTTCACAAGGTTAGTTTCGGATGTGTATATAAACCATAGAGCTATATTAAATTACTGGAGCACTGGCTGGACGTACAAAGTGATGCAAGCTGGCGCATCCATGTTTGTGCACAAACCTATGGAAACCTCAAACTTTTGTACGGCTATTTGCATATATGCGTTTGTATACAATGCGTTACCAAAACCAAAACGCATGACCAGCAAATAATGTATACCCGCTGTAAATAAATTAATACAATAATGAAATAATAATGAAATAATAAAATAATAATGAAATAAAAAAGTCTTTTTCGAATAACTAATTCCTTGTGTATTAATGTGTCCCTCGTAGCAAATGTAGTAAAAGGCACTTTCTATTTCTAAACACCCCCCCCCCCCCCCCCAATACAATGTTGATTGACCGGGGTGCACAGGGGTTTGTACAGAAAGTCCACTCTCTCAACTCTCAACATTGTATTGGGGGGGGGGGGGAGGCGAATGATAAACTTGTAAAATTTCTACATTGTATTGGTGGCGAGGGGGAGTGGTGGCGGTATTTATAAATAGAAAGTGTGCATATTAAAACCTATTCCACAAGAGTTTCAAAAGACACGTTCACACGGAATGTTTAATTGGATACATGCACCCACTCACGCAAGTGGGTAAATGCCGTCAATAGGGGACGGGGCATTGTCCGACCGTCTTCCCCCTTTTGTTTGTACTCTAACGTTTTCGGATGATCGCCATAGGATTTGCACACGAGTCTGAATCGGGGACCTTTGCGGAATAGGGGACCCCATTGTTCCCTTTGTCCTACGTCCCCTATTTCAATCAAAAACAAACTCACCAGTACATGAAGACACTACCACACTGAGGGCATACTTGTCATTCTATCCAATGGAGGACACTTGAGTGTGTGTGAATTACACCTATCAAAGTGAGGACACGACACTAAAATGCTGGTTGTCCATTGGTTTCATATTGATGTGCATTCTAAAGTCATCATTGCGATTGCAAATTCTAAATAGTCAAGTACTTTGACGCATCCGTACATGTATGTGAACTGACGAAACACCCTGCTTAGCTTTGATGAAGCTTCATTTTGTTCCGACAAAAGTCTTTGATGTTCCTCCAGGTTCGTGTCTGCAGTGCCACAGGACAGGATGTTTCGATGTCTCGTTTGCCAGGAAGCTTCTTCAGCAGAAAGAATTTCTGCAAACCCTTCGTAACGTCTCCCTTCTCCTCGGCAGTCCAGGGACGACGTTTCACTCGTCTCGAGTTGTTCAGAGATGCCAGACTTCCAGATGGAACACTGATAGGAGCCTGTCGAGTACCTAATGTCAAATAGGAAACAAGTCGATATAAAACACAGATATTTAGGCACTTTTAATTCAGACAGCCCGATAGCCAGATGAACAAACAAATGGACAGACAGACAATTGTTTTTTTAAAGACAGCCCGACTTAAAATACAGACACATAAAAGCCTAAACTTACTGTTTTCACTGGGCACATCACAGGAATTGTCACTGTCATCGCTGTCCTCGTCAATAGTGAAGCCTTCTGCAAGTCACAAAGAGCAGTTTTTGTTAGATTAATGCACACATACCTGACAGTTGGTCAATCTCTGCTGGAGCTGATGGAAGGAAAGATGGGGGGAGGGGGAGGTGGAGGGGGGAGAAGGGGGGGGAGGGGGAGGTGGAGGGGAAGACAACTAAGGTGGTGGTAATAGTAATACTAGCTAATTATGCATTTCTAGAATGGTAAAGTCAAGCGGGTTTGTTGTCCTGCATGAAAAATCAGAAAAGTGGACTCAACTCTTGTCAATTTTCTGTGGTCTGTTTCTTTCTTTCTATTTTTCTTTATTTCTCTTTCTTGTTCTGTAATGCAGGAGCAATAGCAAAAGAAATGCACAAAAACACGTATACCATTTGTTATCATATATTGTGAACTGATAACAAAATGTTATTTCTTGCATTTCTTTCGCTGTTGAAGATGTATTAGTGAATAGTAATTACTGATCAAGTATTTTTCAACAAAAGCAATCATTAATGTCTTTCTTTTGCTGTTGAGTAAATAATTTAAAACGACTGTGTCCTTACCACCAGTGACATGCAGTTTATCCAGGGATTTGCCCTGCTGGAAAGGCAAGTTTCCCCTCTCCAAGCTGAGAAAAAGCCGAGAAAGTTTGGTGACCCTCTGCACAGTATCTGGCAACTGGTAGTATTCACGATGGACACGTAAATCATGACCCATGAAGTTTGCAAGTGTTTCAAGTTGATGTTCCTTCAAGGCGGTTGCCACGTGCTTACGAAGTTTTGTAGACCGGATGCTGGCAGCATTGTCAAGGCCCGCCATGTCTGCGTACACTCTTATACAGTCACATCCTCTTATATGACCTGTACCTCCATAAGAACATCGTACGAGCAAACAAGTAGGTGTTGTCGTGGGCGACTCCAGCTTCATTTCTCTTTGCAATCAGAGCACTCAACCACGCCACCACCTCATTGCTGAGAAGCACAGGAACAGTTCGACCCCTCTTGCCAACTATTTCGACAACTCTGAACATCTTGCACAGATGCCGTTTAATATCAGTCAGCAGGCATTCCCCGTTGACACTAGCTGTTGTGTGCTTCTGAAAGTCTTCTAGTTTCATCTTTGATACCTCCCCCTGCCTTCTGCGGTTGAACATAATAAGGTGGCACAGTGCGACTTCATTCAATCTCTTCCAAGCTGGTCCAATTTGTTCGCCCCGAGCATCCTGGACAAGTTCCACTTCCCTGTTGCCAGCTTCATGGGGGAACGCCGACATTTTCACAACATCAGCATTTGTCGGCAGAATTTTAAGTTTGTTGCGCTTTTCTTGGTACAGTGTTCTGTGTGCATGGGTGGATACACGGTATCGCCAGGTCAGTTTGCACAACTGCAGAAATTCTTCAGCGTGTTGCGCTTTTTGCTTTTGGCCAGACTCTAGAGCATTTCCTTTAAGTATGAGTGCACACTTCTTGATGGAATGTCCAATCTTTAAAGCTAGAGACGGAACATCATACAACTGCTTGTCTTCATTAAAGCCAGCATTACCGTGAACAGCCTTGATGATATCATTCACGTAGTGGGGGTGGACAAATAATTCAAGTGATGCATTTGGCTGGTGTGTATTCTTGCGGAGTTGTATGACAAGACGACCCAATTCCCGTATCTTGTTTCGGATGTAGCCATGTTGATCTACATCGTGCCCGAGTTTCGCGTATTCCCGCTTGGCTACTTCCACAATCAAAGTGTCATTCTTGGCTAGCAGAGTCACCTCATCTCTCTTCATCGGAATAAGAACCTGGTTCAACTGGAAAGACACACCGACAGGTGGAGGCTTTAACAAATCACTCTTGTGAGCAACACGTCTACGCAGAGGAGTTGTGGTAGTGCTACCATGCGAGTGTGCAGGGAGTGCAGGTTTCAGTGGGCACTGGTGACGCCAGAGATCACTTCGCACATAATAGCCATAACAATATATGCACGGTCCGTATGCATGTGGAGCTACCTTATGATTAGGCCTATATCCTACAATAAGTGCACCCCGGCCTTTCCGAAGGACTTGGCAATTGTGCCTATGATTACCAACATTGCGGATTTTCCACAGAAGTATCTTACGGGCACTTGGGTTGGTCTCAGACGCAATCTTTACAACTTCGCTCTCTTCTTTGTGACATGACTGGAGATGACGGGGCAACTTAGATTGAGGTACTTCACAGTAAAAGCAGAAGTGTTTCTTGTCCCATTTCCTGTGCCCACTTTCATTGCTGGTCTCCATGACTGTTATGTGACCGGTCTCAGTAGCCTCGGTTGATGATCTCTGTGACTCGGCACTTGAGGCTTCATATGGAGGAGGACAAACGGCAGGTCCTGTACCAGAATCAGTCTGTGGGCCTTTGTAGACTGTCTGAACCATTTAAGTGCGGACTCGAGAACAGCGGATTGGCCACCTGGCATAGAAATCAAATCAAAATCACATTTAATTTTAAATATGTAATTCAATTGAGAATTTGTGTCATGTGCATTCATTATATGACTTCTAAGACTGAGCAGTTCACTAATTAAATACTTGTAGTCAGCGTACAATACAGGCGTTGTTCATATTAATAATAATAATAATGGTAATTATTATTATTATACCTCGAAAATTTGCTATTTAGACCAAAATCTGTCGTTCTAGGACAAAAATAACTCCCAAATATCTTTTTTTAGGGTAGGTAGACACTTAGGGAGACACTAAAATGTCTCCCTAGGTGCCACTGTCTCCTTATTACCTAAAAACTTACGCTAATTTGTCTCCCCAAGTGCCTATTTGGAAGAATTACGCATTTCATTTGTATTCTTCTTAACCTGTCTGTTGTTAATTAATGCATTCTATGGTAATTTGCTCACCTGGTGCTCAAATAGGCAGCGTGTCACACCATCAGTGTACCGGACGCAGTACTTTCCTGATAAGAAAGCCACAAATTCAACTAATTAAACTTTAAAGGGATTACATGCAATTGGGAGTAGTGGGAGTGGAATGTTGAAAAGTATTTGTTGTTTACAGATCATTTATATTTTTGGTTCTGAAGGGGGGGGGGGGGAGGAATCAAGTTTAGGACAAATGGCATTGTTTATTTACATGTGGTACATGTCATGGGGGGATGTAAGAGGGTATACAGCTGTCTTAATTTATGTGTGACAAATGGGATTCTACATTATGGATTACATTTCTTACCTACGGAACCCCTAATGGGACATATGACGAATAGTAATCACCGTGACAAAATAAATTTAGTTTTGTATTTCTTGCCCACGAAATCATTTCGTGCCCATGAAATCATTTCGTGCCCACGAAATCATTTCCCGTGCGCTCGAAAACAATAATTTCATGAGCTCGAAATAATTTGTGTGCTCGAAATAATTTATTTTTTGTGCGCTTGAAATAATTTCCTGCGCTTGAAATAATTTCCTGCGCTCGAAATCATTTTGTGCAATTGTTAGAAATCGGTTAAGTAAATATGTTTTACAGCACGGTCTTCGCGCAAGGTTAACGTGAACCCACAAATTACGAGGGCATTCCATTTGTTTTCGTCATATGTCCTTTTAGAGGCTCCGCACTTACCTTTGGTGAAGGAGATTATTACGGCAGGATACCATGATGAATCTGGAGGCCACAGTGTGATTACGTTCTCCCCTTCATGATGCTGGTGATTTGTCAAGGTTCCATCAAGACGACTACTCCGTTTCATGTTTGTTATGGTAGTTCTGTCAGCCACACCTAGACTAGCTAGCTGTAACAAGACAACAATACAACAACAATATACCATTAAACTGATAATACAAGTAAATATTAATAATTGTGGCTACTTATTTGTTTTATTATTTATACAATAACTACAATTAACTATTTCTTGTTCGCACGGTGCTCAACAACTCATGCTTGCGTTGGCAAAATAAAGCAGTTAAATTTGGTTATAACTTCTATATTATTCTGAAATTAGGCATATTCACTTCCCACATCATCCTATAGACTAGAGTGAGAGATCGAGGCCATGACTACAAATTACATTACAACGTAAATTAGCATGTCATATGTCATAGCATAGAATGAGCTACATTCATACTCATAGCGAGTAACATGCAAGCTTCCAAATACAATTGCTCTTACTAATTACCATCTATCCACGAATTTATTCCAGCTCCATGGTACACCTAGCTAGCTGCAAATGACCACGTCTTCGCATAAACTACAATATGCCTCACTACACTTAGGCCAAAACAACGTTATAATAGTTAAGACATGTCTGAACTAGTTTAGTTAGAGACATGTAATGTACATGTACATGACAACATGTATGTATTTACGTCGTTGTCACACGCGCCACTGGAGGGCGCTATGCCATTCAGGGTAATACTGTTTGCGTTTTATTTGACGGGGTAAAAAATGTGCATACTGCCCCACGTCAGGTCTTATGCGTCAACCGAGGACTCCTCCAAAACGCTTTGATTTATTATTATTTGATATTTAACCAACAGTCAAAAACGGCTACGAAAGTGCCATTTTTCACAATATTTCATACCGAGGACGCGCTCGGTTTGCAAGGTGTCCTCAGTATGTGAGTGTGTACTTACATAAAAGCCCTCCATTTGCGGTATTGACATGTACAGGATTAACATTTTGTATTGTACATGTATACACAGTGTATGGTGCTCTGTATTTTATCTACAGACAAGTGATTCCCAACATGTAACACATGCACTAGACTGTGTTCAGTCTTGGTTGTGCCCTCATTGTATTACAATGTATCAATTTTGGCATGAGATTTGTAGAAGAGATTGTGCTTGTTATTAATTGTATGAAGGTCTTTGCATGTGCACATTTTGCAGACTGGTTTTGTGCTGGAATGTGCTTCTTTACATGATTTTCAGCCGATGGAACATTGTACTGCTTGTATGACAGTGTGTATTTAAAAAACCTTTCCGGTGGTTTATTGCTTCATTGTCAGTCTACTTTTAGAGTCTGTACATTGTATTTGGCTTATCTTTCAATGGTGTTTATTAATGCTATGTAGAAACTATTATTACATTAAACCTGTGTTGCATTAAGAAACATATGTAAAATGTGTTAGTTTTGCAAATCACCTAACTATTGGTAATTGTATAAACTTGTTTACAGGTCGCCCTTGTATAGGTATTAATTCAGACCACTCAGGTCGCGTGGTCTTAAAGTAGGGAACCTGTAGGGAGACCAAGTGCGCCCTCTGTTTGTGCATGCCTAAAAAATTTGCAAGTGATTTGCATGTTTTCATATAACGCACAAGGTGACCTTTGTGCTTCCCGCGCAAAGGCAAGTTGTAGGAGGTTTTCTTCTGTGGGCTTCGAACAGAGAAGACCAACATAAATTGTCTTTGAAATTCTCTCGATTTTCTAGGGAGCATGGCTTCGGCCATGCTCCTAATGTTAACCATGTGGGAGGGTAACCTTCGTAGCAACTCCCAGTGAGTAACGTTGTATTTTATTTGATATTTGAACTGATAATTGTGACCTTTTTGCGACCGTGTGTGTATTTTTATTATTGTATTGTCAGATTTGTAGCGTGCGTATACTATAATGTACATGAACATGTAATGTGCAGCTATCCAGGTGACATTTGACCTTCATGTTATTGTACTACGGTCGTAAATAATACTGTGCCTTTATTGCAATAAGTGTTGTCTTGTAAAGTTATATTCAGGAGATAGTCGTCCTTGTACAATAGTCTCTGTTTTATTGCATATTTTGTTAAATGCTCGTCCGCTTAAATTAGAGGACCGTTCCTCCTTCCTTCCCCTTAATTGACGTGGGTGTGGTCCGCTACAAAAGCATGTTTTTCACATACCCACTTAGTGTACACGTGCTAGACAAGCGTCATGTTTCGATCGTTGCTAGGCAGTTGCTACGGTGGACGTGGGCCTACATCCGTACAGCACAACACAAGGCCGCATTGTCTTATTCATAAGTTAGTGCAGTCTGATACTGTAATTTATTTTTTGTTATCAGTGATAATTGCTATCTCATTGTGCTACAACTCCCAGGAGAGGCTGATACTAGACTTGCGCACATTTTGAGAGTAATCGTGGTTCACTTAATAATTTAAGCAACTCGAGGTGTAGACGTGCTCGAAAAATTTAAGACCTTGACTGTCCACATAGGGCCTTTTCGAAACCGTTGCTTTGTCTTTGGCCTTGGCTTCGCCTCCGAATTCCGAATTACTGAGAAGAAAATAGAAATAGAAGAAAATTGAAATAGTCTAACTTTTGGGTTCACATCACTCGAGTGAATGTGGCTGGAGATCTTGCAGTTGGGAGTCAAAAATCGCCTTAAGCCAAAGACGAAGACGAAGCCAGGGATTTGAAAAGGCCCTAAGAGTACGTATACAGGTAGAATGGGATGTGTTATACATTGATGACGTCATCATGTGACTTTTTAATTGATTTTTATTTTTCATTTTATCTTTATCTTTTAGTAACAAAACAAGCCATATTCGCGAAATTATTTTGTTTTAGAAATCATGACATGAAAAATGCGATTTTAAAAACACAAGGAAAGGTCCGATCGTAATGAAACTTGGTGAGCGGGTGAATACTGTGTTCCTAATCTGAAAACATCAAGTGACGTCAATGTAACGTCATTGGCTGATTTATTAAGAAATTTTATTAGATCATAATAATGATGGCTAAAAATAGTCTTATTTCCAGAATTTCAAGAACAACATAAGAACCACTGCCCACCGACGCCGATTGAAAACGCTATGATCCACCTATTCATGCTAATTTAAGCAATTACCAATGGTGTATCATACTTTTAAAGGGATCGTATACGTTTGGTAATTACTCCAAAAATTAATGGCAATAAAAACTTACTTGGTAAGAACTACAGCAGCTTTGGATAGTATAATGCATTTTTAGAAACTTTTCACTTCGAAGTACTGTGGTTATGGAAAAAGATATCACTTTGTTTGCCCAAAAATTTGAATCTGAGACGCGTTACTGCAGTGACGTTTCTCATACTGTGTATTCCAATGCAGATTATTCTTCCTGCGTGGAAGCAACCGCTCCAGATTTTCGGCAATATCTCAAAATCGCTACCACCTTTTGAAATGAAATTTGTACAGGTTAGTTTTATGGTATATATCTATAAGTCTATAGGATTGAAACAAACAATGGGTTCCAATTACCAAATGTATACGATCCCTTTAAGGTTATTAATTTTAAGGCATGTACGTTGGTCGTGGGCGTGCTCCGAAATTGAAGCAAATGGGACGACGCCCCTAGCGTCTGGGTAAAATGTCAATTCAGTACGTTATCGGCAGCGAAAGGCCGGGAGGGTGTATATAAATGTTGAAGTGACAGTCGGAAATGTTCATACGCGAGGATTGTTTTGTTTCATGCGGGTGGGATCATTTTGGTGTGTTTTTGGTTTATCGCGAGTAAATGCTGGATTCTCTGCATGGTTATACAATGGCCGGCATGCAGATTGCGCTAATCTTCATCGGATCTGTGTTCGCATTGTCCAGTGGTAAGTAATTGTTACATGAAGATTCCACATTTCATTTTCCACCCATATAACTGTCTATACTTTGAAAGTCATAAAAAGTAAGACGGCACTACAGTAGTTGCAAACTAGATACATTCGGGGAAAAAAAAATCAGATTGTTATCGTTTCTTTAGATGAAGTAAAACATGACAGCGTAGTAAACATGTAGTAAAAATAGGGGTCATTCTCATTTTCGGAATGTATTGATTAGCATTAAGCAGTACGTTTTAGTATTTTTCTTTTTAGTTTCTAAAAAAAACCAATTACCACCAGCTTATATACATGTATATTTGTATTTGTAATTTTGTCATCATGGTTAACAATCTATTAACAATCTATTTTTCCTTGCCAGCAGTTTGTTCGTATTTGTTCTCACTCCTTTGGTTTTCCCCTGTCTATTGTCCTAACCTCCCTCCCCCCTTTCACATTTCTCCTATCAATACTTCTTTGTTAGTTCTTTCTTTGATCCTACCCACGCTGACCTTTCCCTTTAACCCTTCAGCCTAATCCTCCATTTGTTGTTCCCACAGAACTCTGTACATGCCTTTTCTTTTGTGTTTCTCCTGACAGCTATGATGTGCATCATGCTGCATGTTGCCCTATTATGTTTGTTTCGTGTACACAGACATTATGTCTCTGAAGAAGATCTTGTTAAGATTGAAATATTAGGCCCTCTTAACTTATTCGATTTTTTTTATTTTTCAAACTAAGTTCAACTGTATTCAATGCTATCGTTATTGAAACAAATCAACATTGTACCTTTGTTTTATGAATGTGTACACTACATTATGCGTAATTATGTTTGTATGCGTTTTGTTTGATCCAATTGTTGATTAATACAACCCTAAAACAATTGTTATATTTTAAAGCTTTGCGATCGATACTTGGTTCCGCGTTCGTATAGGCCTATACTTATACAGTGTTATAGTGTGCCTCTGTATGCCTCTGTATGCATTGGACCAGTTTGTATAAACTGTTATACCCAAAGTAATCTACTGAATTATTATCGTCAAAAACCTTGCCTGGGTTAAAGATCGTACTACTAAACACCTCTCGAGAGGCAAATAGGATTTGGAGTGCAGCTGTTATTATTAGAAACGAAACAAAAATGCATTGAAATCTTGGTCTGCAGCAGCATGTGTGGGTGGTGCGAAATACGGTACCCTCTGGAGACATGAACACAATGTGTACAATGGAGACAAAACGTCTCCGGAGGGTAAATTTCTATAGATGAATAGGTCTCCACTGGGAATTTCACGAATTAGATTTTTGGATTTTACTTAAATTATTCAAAAACTAGGATTAGGATGTGGGTTAGGGTTAGTGTTTGGGTTAGGGTATAATATAGGGTATATTGGGTCGAAATTTCAACCCAGGAAAAAAATTATGGTTAAAATGGGAGCATTTTGAAAAACGTGCTCGACTTTCTAACCATTTTGTACACGAGAACAAAGCCATGTCTCCACAGTGATACAAAAATGCGAATAGGTGTGTGTGCGTTTGGTGTGACCTTGAGCAAGATACTTTGTCACTATTTACCACTCCCCACCCAGGAGTAAATAGGTACCCGTGAGGGCAGATATGGTTATTGTGGTTGTCAGCTGAAATGTGCCGAAATGGCTGCATGGAGCTGTATACTCCCCAGGAAGCAGGGTAATAACCATGTTCAGCGCCTTGAGCACATGTCTGGTGAACATACGTGCGCTTTATAAATACATTTGCTTATGATCATGTTAGCTTCTAAAGCTTGTTCGTTTCCACCAATTGTTGTATAGAGTCAAGCCGCGAACCGAGCGACCACAATCGTATTCTGAAAGAATTACTTGATAACTACGGGTACATCACAGTGCGACCTGTCCACAACTTGTCCCATCTCACCACGGTAGAATTACAGATGACACTCGTTCAAGTTATAGATCTGGTAAGGTCGATCTGCCACTGTACACTGTAATTCTTTACATACCACGGGGTTAAACGGGCGGACGTTCAAGCTTGATCGGTCGATATTCATGCGATAATGGTATAACTAAAGTTCAGTCACAAAACGGACGAAATATTTGTGAAATTTAAGATGATTTGCCAGAGCTAGACATGTGGGGTTTTTTTTCGGTTCGATTTTGGTTCGGCTCCGTTTTTGTCAGTTCGGGTCGGTTTACCCCAGAATATTTGTTTTGGGGTTGGGTTGGGTTGGAAAGTTCAGATCGATTTCGGTTCAGATTTGATTTATGTCTTTAATGTTTCGGGTCGGTTTAGCCTATAATTAACCCAATCCAATGCACATCATTAGTCAGGAAATTTCGTTTCTTACGGAATCTTTCATCAATTAAAATAAAATTTATAATGACGTTGATCATCTTTACCTTTGATTCCTCATTGATTCCTCATTGATTCCTCATTGATTTCCTGATTGATTTTCTGATTTTAATTTGTGTAATTCCTTGCAGAACGAAAGGCACCAAACGATCTAGATAGGCGCTTGGATGTCGCAGGTATGACAACGTGTAGTATTATAATTAATAACCTTTTTTTTAATCGCGGAGGGTTGGACCAATATCTTAAAATGTTTTGGGTCAGTTTAGCCTTGTCAACCCGACTCTGAGGCCAGAATGCGCTCCTTGGGCATACAAATTGTGCCTTGTCCCAAAAAAAATTCAGGTGAAATATCTTTTTTGCATGCAGAGATGGACTGACGAGTACATGAAATGGGACCCAGAAGATTACGGTGGAGTGGAACACGTGTACGTGCACAAGTCGCTGATATGGCTGCCGGACATAACTCTGTACAAAAAGTAGGTTCAATGTTAATTCTCCATTCCAATACACGTTTTGTTTGTACTAGAAAATATTACCATTCTTTGATGTTTTAATGCAAACAATATCCTGCCGGGGTATTATTGTTGTTTTGGGTTCGATTTGTGGACATGCCAGCAAATTCTCAATAGGTAGTATTTCTGTTCGAATGAGGGCGATGTAACGGCGAATTTTGTTTACTACCAACACAAGCAAACGTTCATTCAAATAGTTTAGTAATTTTACTTTAATCTAAAAAAATTAACCTTGAAACACGATAATTTTTTGGCCGTATATAAGAATGTGTAAAATGCCGTGAATTATCGTCGCTTTTGATTTGCCATTTTTTGCTCGATGCACAGTCGCAGGAAAAATCAGCATATTACCCACAGATGTGGTTTCTTCTTGCTTTATTATTCCACTTTTTTTTTGCTGAACTCGTCTTTGTTGTTGTTGAACCCCTTTTTCTGTATATGTATTCTGTCCTTTTTAATGTGTTTTTTTAGGCAACACATTGGGAAATGATGTTCAGTATGTTAACAAGGCCTTGCACCAACTTACGCTAACCACTACACTAGCACGGTGTAGTGGTTAGTGCCAGACTTCAGGGATTGTTGAAGAGAATTACAATATCAAAATCGACCATAATTACTGTGGTATATTGTGGCGTGCAGGGGGTGTAGTCTATTCATTGGGTGTGTGCCTATTGTCACTGGATGGAGATTAAAAAGATTGTAAGGCCCAGGGTTTCCCCAGGCGTTGCTCGGCATTCGAAAGGCTTTCATGCGTCAGAGATTCGCCGGCCTCCTTAATGTGCTTTCCATAACATGCTAAGCAAACAAAAACAGCTGAAATACCAGTCACTAACGATATACATCATCTGAACATTATTTTGGTTTGTAACCCTGTTTTGATCAATGAAAGACTTTTCATGCAAAGCTAGTTTTTGTGCTTAGCAGCTTCAGGAAAGTGGCCACAGACGAGATGGTAAATAAGGGTCTCAAACAACCCTGGCCTTCCGGTAGCATGTACATAATATAGACCGTTGTCCTGTACTCTGATTATAACTGCTTCCATATTCAATTCACACGCAGCGTTGACCGCGACTTCGAGAGTTACAAGCCCGACATTCCCGTGAAGGTCCACTACACCGGCTCGGTCAAGTGGGTTACCCCGGCCATCCTGAAAAGCAACTGCCAGATCAACGCCCGCCTGTTCCCTTTCGACACCCAGGTCTGCGAGCTGCGCTTCTCCTCGTGGGCGATGGACGCTAGGGAGCTGAATCTCACCGAATACAAGGAGGACCGACGTCAGGATTTCTACACCGACGTCGGCGTGTGGGAGCTCCTGGGTGTGGCGGTGCGTCGGGAGGAGACAACGTACGAGGGCCATACCTACGTGGAGCTGTCGTACTTCGTCCGACTCCGTCGCCGGCCCCTCTGCCACCTGTTCCAGATCATCTTCCCCTGCCTGCTGCTGTCCCTCCTCAACCTTATGGTGTTCGTCCTGCCTCCCGAGTCAGGGGAGAAGGTATCACTGGGTGTTACCAACCTACTGTCGTTGATTCTGTTCCAGCAGTTGATCAGCGGCAACTTGCCGCCGACAGCAGAAAACGCACCAATCATCAGTAGGTGATATTTGCAAACAAAATCATAAAACCAGTGAAATACTTGCCAAAACCAAACATGTAATTGTCTTGTTATACTGTAATGGAATTAGTCTCTGTGCTTTGTTAATGTTCAGGTTCTCATTTTGCTTGCCGTATATGTAAATAACTGCCAAATTAGACCTCATTCAAACAGTACATAGACGTACACGCCGATTTGCACGCCATCTTCATATAGCTAGTCCCATAAGTCGAGTAAAATGGCTCGTTTTTCCAGCTTTTTGTGCTTTTTGTTATGACGCCTAAAATGTCACAGGCGCAGGTTAGCCTCATTCTCATCGTTGGATATGTCCCTAAATTAATTACATTATTTATATACACAAAGATGTAGACGGTGATTAAACGTAGTTAGGCCGACATAATAATGTATTGGGTACTTCCTTTGAGATTGATCAAAGTCTGAGATAGTATTTTTCTGCTCTAAATTGTAAGCGGTTGGGACACAATCTACGATTAGGTTAATATTGTGCCACTCATGAGTTTTACCTATTTGCGCCACTGCCATGGACACACGACTCGTGCCGTTATACGTGTGTAAATTGTTTTACTAAGTCCTTCTAAATGTCCCTATATTTGTTATGGGTTTCTCTGCAGTGTTTTACTTCACACCGATGATAATTCTATCCTCTACCTCCATCGTGTGCACCGTGGCTGTCCTGGGCGTGTTTTACCGCGACAATCGTCGGCCCATTCCTCGCTGGGTTAGTCACGTCGTGTTCGGTGTCCTCTCCAGGCTAGTATGCCACCGTACCTCGGGTGAAATCTGCACACCAGCCAGCTCTGATTCTCGAGGAGAGAGTTCCCTTACCACGCGATGGCCAGACAACGTGGAGCCCGCGTGTGGTGGCTGGACCGACTTGTCCGGAGACATGCCCGAGAACGCTCGGGAAACCTCGCCGGCGAAGTCGCTTATCAACGGCCGGATAGGGGACCGGGATGATGAGACCCGCCGCAAACCCTACGACGCCACCAAGGGGCTGCGCGCTGTATCACATCACTCGAAGGTGCTGGAATCCCCCGTAATGCGAACCAGGAAGCACGTGTGTGGTGACCGTGAGTCGGGGTCTCGACATCAGCGGCACCCGACTCGACCGTTGCCAAGCGCCCAGACTTGGCGCGAAGTGGCCCTGGTTATCGACCGGGTAGCTCTCGTGCTGTCCGTGCTGATAACTCTGTTGTCATTGGTGGGTTGCATAGTCTGGTTCATACTAGTTTACATGAATTCCGATCATCAGTGAATGTTCTTTGTAACATAGGCTTATTACAAGCCGTTAGCGCCAAATGTTAAGAATGGCTCCTGTTGTCACGGGAAACTGGTGTTATATGAAAACCATTCAAACTCCTTTTTCCTATTATTGGTTAAACCCATTCCACGTAACACTACTCTTTTCATTAAGCATGCGCAACACTCCCAATGAGTTCGGATTTCACAGTCTGAAATTCACGCTACACCGGCAGTCAATTGGGCTGTACGGACAATTTTTTTTTTTTTTAGCACCGACTCCCGAGTTCGAATCAAGTTATTAGAGTTACAATATAATCGTCACTTCTATAAACAAACTTCCCTGATAGATTGCCAATTTAAAACATAAAATTACATTGTACATGAAGCTGTTAGTTTAAATAGAAAAGCAGACATTAATTATCACACTTGTTTTTCTTCCTATTGCTATCCAATCTATTATGGTAAATATCTGGTAATGGTAGATCATAGAAAGTATATAGACATCACAAGAGTTAGAAATGAAAATATAGTGTGGTATATAGCTAGATATTAAATTAAAGCGATTACTTTGTACCACACAGCCATATGTATTGATGACGTTACGTAATGTTTACCGCAGTGGAGTAATAAAATAGATCTAGTTTATTGCTCCATGCACCAACAGATGTTTTTTTTATGGACGTCCACGGACGGCCACGGATTTCTAAGGCAGCGTTGCGATTTTTTGAGCAAAATCATGAACACCCGGGAGAGGATTTTGTGGTTACGTTGGTACAAAGAGTTCTTACTACATTGTACTGCGTAACGGGGACGTGGCGGTAGCGTCACGGTTCACCTCCCGATTCCGTACGGACATTCGCGATTGCGTACCGGTTGCGTACGGAGAAATAATAGCCGGCCGGAGAAATAACTCGACAAACCAGACAAACATGAGTGATTCAAACCAAGATGGCTGCCGTGTGTGTTCTTGTCGAGATTCTATCAGCGAAAGACACATTAAACTTGATAGAATCCTTGAGACCCTCGCTACATTGGAATAAAGATTGTCTGGCCTGGAGACTAAACCCAGCACAGTCAGTAGTACCGTCTCAAATCTTCAAATACATTGTTGCACGAATCTACAGTTCTGAGTCTATTCTCCGACTTAATCTATTTCTTAAAACAACAATAGTTTATGCAAATAAGATTCCTGGCTTTCCACAGGTTAATTGTCACATGACACCCAATGACGTCATCATGACGTCATCCCAATGTTCGTCTATAACACATACAGGAATACCTGAATACCAAGTTTGACCCCACTCGGGACTGTACTTCCAGAGATAGAGTGTTACAAATCCGGATAAAAGCAGTCATCAAACCAATGCGAAATGCTCCATCCTTTCGACAACGCCCTTTTGTAGAAGACCACACCCACGTCAATTAAGGGGGAAGGAGGAACAGACCTCTACTTAAAGCGGATGAGCATTCAACAAAATATGCAATAAAACGTAGACTACATTATATAATGACGACGATCTTCTAAATATAATTTTACAAGACTATACATTTATTATATTAAATGCACAGTGTTATTAAGTTGTAGTACAATCAAATATTATGCCACAGCAATACAACATGAAGGTTAAATGTCAACACATAGCTAGCTGCACTTTACATGTTCTTACGCTGTGATCGAGTGAGCTGATGGGAATAAGGGTGACATTTAAAACATTTTTTTTTTCAAGTAAGGGCAAGGATGATACTTTGTAATAATTCAGTTGATTTTGTGATAACATTTTGTATTTTGGCTAGGTGATTTCTTTAAAATAAAAAAAAAAAAGCTTTTGCGGCCCTAAAACTGGCAACAAATTCCCAAAACACAAAATTGCCTGTTCATGGCAACGGGTCATGTAATTTTTGTTCAGTTCTATTTTGTTCACTTGCTTACCAAGTTCTTTCATTATTAATAATAAAAACAAAATGCCGAGGACACTTATATGAAATATATAACGTAGCACTTCGGATACACTATCGGGGTAACATGCTTAAAAGGGGCAGTTGAGTTCTGTAGAATTAATGCTTTAGTTGGGTTCTGTATAAATAATGTTTAGTTCACAACAAGTATTGTTTCCTCTTTTTATGTGTCACTAATAAAATGTTATTAGAAAATGGTAGGGGCCTATGTAAAAAATGTTTATAAAAGATTCGTAAAAGTATTCTTGTTTGTGTGTATTATTACTTCATCAAACTGAAGAAAAAGCTCAAATTTCATTTTTCATTTTTGTTTTGGAAAATTACTATTTTTGATGCAGTCTTTCCTTATGAGGATACAATCTCCCAAACGTTTCTCACTAGATATTAAAAGACCAATGTTGGCTCTAAACAAATTAAAAAAAGAAAAAATTGAGACCGCTGGCAATTTGACTTTTTGAGGAACAAATATAAGTTAAAAATTACAGTTTCACAAGTTCTAAAAACATGCTTTAATGCATGTTCTAAAAATAGCATAAGGGTGACATTTAAAACATACTTTGTAATGATTTAGTTGATTTTGTGATAACATTGTATCTTGGCTGGGTGATTTCTTTAAAATAAGCAAAAAAACAGTTTTGCGGCGCCAAAACTGGCAAAAAATGCCCAAAACACAAAAAACACAAAAAATGGCCTGTTACCATGGCAACGGGTCATATAATTTGTGTTCAGATCTATTTTGTTCACTTGCTTACCAAGTCCTGTCATTATTAATAAAAAAAACATACATACATTACATGCAACATACAGTTAGCTGACAACCTATAGAGTTACGCCTCCTTTTGTTCCTTTTTTTTTCGAAAAATACATAAATTTTATGGTTGGGTAAAAAAATAAAAAAAATAATATAAATATGTCTGTTCAAGGAACAGTGCATTATGGCTTTTACGCATTTTGTTTTCATTGTTCATTACATTTATGATTTTATTTGTAGAAGTTCCTTAGCATTTAATTTTCAAAAATGAAAACAAATAAAATAAATATTGGATTATATTTCTCGCGGTTGATTTTCAGCAATGTTTCAACGTTTAAAGGTGTTTTGGGGGTAACTTCTGGTATTGTACCGTCAAATTTGTTTCTCTCGGCTAACTTGTTCCTAACAATGGTCACGTGATTTCACGCACACGAGATAAAATAAAGATCTTGAATTATTCTATCAATTCCCACAAATTTCAAGTTCCGGTCTTTTGCGGTTGATTTTTCATTGATTTTTTAAGATTAAATATATTTACCTTTAAGATGACCTCACGTGACCCATGATGACGTCATCATGACGTCTGTCTGCTATACTAGACACGAGCTCACTATAGGGTCTTTGTTTTGTTTGTAAAGTTTTGTTTGGATACAACCTTGATTTCTATGAAAAGTGCTTGTGCAAAAAAACGTGTACAAAGTCTATGGGGTTTAGGTTACTAAAAGAAAAGAAAAAGAAGATAACTAGAACTACGTCTGTTCGAGGAACAGAACATAGATTTTTTTCGCATTTGTGTTTTTTCTTTCTTAAAAAACATTAAAAAGGAATTTTAAACAGATTAAAAGTAATCAAAACGAATTTAGGTTATTTAAACAGATTAAAGTTAATTTAAAATGATTAAAACGATGACGTCACACATTTGTAAAATTTTGGTGAACTACCTAACCAACCTAATACAAAATAATAAATTACATACAATTGTATGATGGCGTAAAGTCTTTTCATTCTAACTTCCGGTCTGGTGACGTCATAATTTTTTTCTCCCTGTCAAATTGTTTCTTTATAGCATGAAGCTGATT
Source organism: Crossaster papposus (assembly GCA_037893245.1). Classification (NCBI taxonomy): domain Eukaryota; kingdom Metazoa; phylum Echinodermata; class Asteroidea; order Velatida; family Solasteridae; genus Crossaster; species Crossaster papposus. The sequence continues at coordinate 77,212 of JBAIAA010000717.1, forward strand.
ATATACATCAATTATAAAGTGATTTCAGCAAACTTCGCCACACACATCAACTGAATATTCAATTTAACATTTTTCAACCTGCCGCCAGAGGGCGCTGTAACATGTTATGACGGCGCTGGTATTTTGTTGAAAAGTACATTCTCGCCAGACACACACATCGTTGAAAGTAAGTTTATATCAGTTTTCACTTTTAAATTATAAGGCACTTCATAAGGTCAGGTTACTTCACGCACACGCGATAAAATGAAGATCCTGGATTATTCTATCAATTGCCACAAATATCAAGTTCCAGTCTTTTGCGGTTGATTTTATATTGATTTTCAAAGATTAAATCAATTACACCTTTAAGATGACGTCACGTGACCCCTGATGACGTCATCATGACATCTATCTGTGAGACACAAGTTCGTTCACTATAGGGCCTTCACCTATGTTAAGTTTTATGCAAATACGGCTTGGTTTTCTATTAAAAGTGACGTGCACAAAAAACGTGTACAAAGTCTGAGGGGTTTAGGTTACTAAAAGAAGAAAAAATGAAACTAGAACTATGTCTGTTCGAGGAACAGAACATAGGGCTTTTTCGCATTAGCCGTTTTTTAGATTTTTATTATACCATCAGAACAATTAAAAAACATTGAAAACGAATTTAAGTTAATTTAAACAGATTAAATTGAATTCAAACTTATTAAAACGATGACGTCACACGTTTGTGAACTTTTTGTGAAATTTGGTGATATATAGTTATATATCACCTAACAATACAATGTAAGCACGTTCTGTTGCTGAGATATGGCTTAAAAGATGATTCTAGGCATCCAGCAAAATGATTGCGCTAAATATCCTGTAATTAATCTGACAAATAAACTTTTAGAAAGAACAAATCGCGATCGCCGGACGGCGATCGCGAAAAAACAAAAATAACATAAAAATAACTGCTCGACGCCGGTTAAATACAAACACTGCTTTTCGTGCTTTTCTCGGCATCAATGACTGTAAAACTTCGGACAGCTCAATTAAACGGTATTTACTACAAAATACACCCCTAAATATACCCATTCATGATAATTTAAGCAATTACCAATGGTGTAAAAAAGGTAATAATTCATGACGTCACCTCAAGATTTATTTATAACACTTCCCGCCATACCTACATACCGTGTTTGGGCCCAATCGGCCATACTTATAGTTCTCTAGATACAGGACCTTAAAATGTGTACTTTTAAGATGACGTTACTTAACCCATGATGACGTCGTAATGGCGTCTGTCTGCGAAACACAAGTTTTTTGTAATAGGATTTGTTTTTATTGTAAAAGTGCTTGTGCAAAATATCGTGTACAAAATCTATGGGCTTTGGGTACCCCAAAAGACAGGTTTAAAGCTGTTTTTATTGTAACTTCCGATCTAGTGACGTCATCAATCTTTCTCCCCTCAACTTGTTCTTAGCATAAAGCTGATTACATACATCAATTATAAAATAATTTCAGCAAACTTCGCCACGCGAATCAACTGATTATTCATTCTAAACATTTTTCAACCTGCCGCTAGAGGGCGCTATAACATTTTATGAAGTCACCGTTAACTTTTTTTGTAAGTCACAAACTAGCTAGAGACTAACATCGTTGAAATTAAGTTCGCATCCTTTTCTACCTTTTTAAGTTATAAGTCACTTCCGGTTTGAACCGGAAAGGAGGGGCAGGTCATGTTGCATATAAATTCTATAAATTCTTGTAAAAATCAAACTCAGATCTCTTACTGTTGATTTTATAATGATTTTTAAAGATTAAATCTAGAAATCTTTGGTCGCTTGTCGTCTGATACTTGATGACGTCATCGTGACGTAATTAACAGAAAGTTTCTTAAGTTTTAAAGGTCTTTTCATTATAACTTCTCCACACACATCAACCAATTATTTATTTTTACCATTTTGAACATGCCGCTAGAAGGCGCTATAACATGTTATGACGTCGCCGGTAATGTTTTTGAAAAGTACATTATTGCCAGACACTAACATCGTTGAAAGTAAGTTCATATCATTTTTCGCTTTCCAATTATAAGGCACTTCCGGTTTGGACTGGAAGGAAGGGTCACGTGATTTTACGCACACGAGATAAAATGAAAATCCTGGATTATTCTACCTATTACCACCAACATCAAGTCTCGGTCTTTTGCGGTTGATTTTTTTATTGATTTTTAAAGATTAAATCAATTACACCTTTAATATGACGTCACGTGACCTCTGATGACGTCATCATGACATCTGTCTGCGAGACACAAGTTCACTATAGGGCCTTCACCTATATTAAGTTTTATGCAAATACGACTTGGTTTTCTATTAAAAGTGACGTGCACAAAAACGTGTACAAAGTCTATGGGGTTTAGGTTACTAAAAGAAAAATGAAACTAGAACTATGTCTGTTCGAGAAACAGAACATAGGGCTTACCAATGGTGTATCCACCTTTAAATCCTTCTTTCTACCCTGCTGGGGCCTACATTGACTTCATGCTACCCTTGTATTTTCTTCTCTGTTATATCCTTCCTTTTAGACGAGATCTTGCAGACACTTGTTAGCATTCGGTAGACATTCGTCGATTCGTCTTTATTAAAAAGCTGAATCAGGCCAATAAATATTTATTTTACAAGAGTTTCCATCGCGTCCTAACTGATAAATAGATAATGTATATTCCACATTGCCGAACTGCCTGAATAATTCAAAAGATATTCAGTATTAGGTAGCATTCGGTAATTAAATAGCAGCAAATTTATTGATTGGAAATTGAAAAAAAGTGCACATGTGAAAGGGGTTTTATAGCATGAACCCAGAGCAGTTTTCTATAACCCTTTTCTATAACCCTTTTAGTACCAAGGCATATTTTGTCACTATGCTTAGGTTACCAGAGTAATGTGCATGATATGACCAGTTAGTGACCAAGCACTTTTTTGCCAAGTTTTAGTGTATAGCGCCCTCGCAAGGCAAAGTAATGAAAGGCCACTCTTCTTTGATTGTGTTGAATCATAATGGATTGACAGTACCCCCAAAGCAATGATTATTAGATTAATTAAAACAACAATATTGGCCTGTGAGAAGTTTTTTTGGAAGGGGTGGAAAATATTCCATATCTCTGTCCATCTATGCAGTTCATCAATCATACATACTCCGAAAACGGGCTTATTGAGAGCGCCCTCAGTTATGATTATAATTATGATTCTAGGCATCCAGCAAAATGATCGCACTAGATATCCTGGCGGACGGCGATCGCGAAAAAACAATAATAACATAAGAATATTCAACTGCCCGACGGCGGTAAAACTTCGGAAAGGTCGGTTAAACGAGATTTACTATAAAATACAACCCCCCCCCCCCCCCAAAAAAAATAAAAAAATCCACCCATTCATAATAATTCAAGCAATTACCAATGGTGTATCCTTTAAACCTTTAAAACAAATCCACTGATCTCTCGTGACAATCGAGGGCGCCCTCAATAAGCTTGTTTTATGAGTATGTATGATTGATGAACTGCATAGACAGACAGCGCGCCCCGGACAAATGAAATGGACAAATGGAGCAAGACTAGCCAAAACCTAGCTAGTTGGGTTGGAAGGAGGGGGTATCGTGCACCCTCGGAAATCAATTTCTAATTGGTGTCTCTAGGTCAGAAAAAATGCGTAGAAAACGATTTTCTATGTTAAAAAATTCAAAAATTGTCCCACGTATCATTTTTATGCAAATTAGTGCCACCATTATCGAAAAATCAATTGTTCACTATATCTCAGCCAATATTGCAGTTAATTGAATAAAGAAGGTGTCCAGACCCATGTTTTGAGGGTCAAATATCACAATAAAACTATTCCGGAAGTGACATGTGTCCATGAGATAGGAGTATTATCGAAAACTCATTTGTATACATATATCGGCCAATATTGACATAATTGCACAAGTAAGGTGTCTGTACCCATGTTTTGAGGGTCAAGAATCATTAGAAGACTTTCTTAAGTAACTTTGTGTGTCGGTGGCATGTAAATGCGCAAATTCTAAAGTGCCAGCATTACCTAAAAAAATGTTTTTGCTGTACTCAGCCAATACTACATATCAATTAAGAGGCACTTTTGAAGGCATAGATTTTTTGATAATGGCGGCACTAATTTGCATAAAAATGATACGTGAGACATTTTTTGAATTTTTTAACATAGTAAATCGTTTTCTACGCATTTTTTCCGACCTAGAGACACCCTTTAGAAATTGATTTCCGAGGGTGCACGAAACCCCCTCCTTCCCACTAAACTAAGCTTGCTGGGAAAAAAATCGCGTCAATATTTATATCCGGTCGTGAAATTTGACGTGAAATTTGACGTGAAATTTGACGTCAATATTCGCGACTTTTGAGACAATGTAACTTTGAGTCAGGTGGCGCGCTCGGTACTGATAAGGATAAACCCGAGTACAATGCACTGTTTACATTAATGTAACCTTTACTGTTTGTCGGCATGATGATGTATGGACAGGCGCACTAACGACGAATTACGGGCTTGATATAGTATATCACATTTGCAGCAATCTGCCATACCATACCATGGATGGAATTAGTTTGGTGGCCACAATATGGTGGACAACGAACAATGATAACGATTGTCCAGCCGGGTCGTGCGTAAAACGTATACAGCGAATGTGTGTACGTGGCTGTAGTACAAAAACACGGATAGCGCGCCCGGCGTTACACGGAAACAAAATGAGTTATAATCCGTAGTTGTCGCAACTCTCTCTATCTACGGCTCTGGCGAGAACAGTATAATAGCCCCCTGCAGTGATAATTGCTATCTCATTATGCCACAACTCCCAGGAGAGGCTGGTACCAGACGTGCGCACCCTTTGAGAGTAATCGTGGTTCACTTGCAACTCGAGGTGTGTACGTGTTCAATTAATTTAAGACCTTGACTGATTCCAGACAGCCATGGCACATGTCCACTAAAATGTGATTTACGAGTACAACCATACACGTAGAACGGGGTGACGTCATGATGACGTCATCATGTGACTTTTTAATTAATTTTTTTTCCCATTTTATCTTTATCCTTCAGTAACAAAACAAGCCACATTCGAAATTAGTTTGTATTACGCTTATTATTTTGTAAAATCACAAGTAAAGGTCCGATCGTTAGAAACTCGGTGAGCGGGTAAATACTGTTCCTAATCTGCAAAACATGAAGTGGCGTCATCGTAACGTCATTGGCTGATTTGAGGTAGTATACACCATTTGCAGATTTCGAAAATATTTACTACTGAATTATTAAGAAATATCTTACTCATTTGAAAGTAAGTAATGATTCTGGTCATCCAGCAAAATGATTGCGCTAGATATACTGTAATTATTCCGAAACATTTAATTTTATAAAAATAACATAAGAATAACTGCCTAATGCCGGTTGAAAACAAACGCTGTTTTTCGTGCTTTTCTCTGCGGCATCCATGATTGTAAAATGTCAGTTAAATGATATTTACTATGAAATACAACACCCCAAATCTACCCATTAATGATAATTTAAGCAATTACCAATGGTGTATCCTACCTTTAAGACATTTTATTATACCTGTATACCATAATATGATCGCTAAAAATAGTCTTATTTCAAGAACAACATAAGAACCACTGCCCGCCGACGCCGGTTAAAAACGAACGCCGTTTTTCTTGCTTTTCTCAGCATCCACTATTGTAAACCTTCGGGCAAGTCAGTTAAACGAACCCTATGATCCACCCATTCATGCTAAATCAAGCAATTACCAATGGTGTATCATACCTTTAAGGTTATTAATTTTACGGCATGTACGTTGGTCGTGAGCGTGCTCCGAAATTGAAACAAATGGGACGACGCCCCTATACTAGCGTCTGAATAAAATGTCAATTCAGTACGTTATCGGCAGCGAATGGCCGGGAGGGTGTGTATAGTGTTGAAGTCGCCGTCAGAAATGTGCATACGCGAGGATTGTTTTGTTTCATGCGGGTGGGATCATTTTGGTGTGGTTTTGGTTTATCGCATGTAAATGCTGGATTCTCTGCAAATATACAATGGCCGGAATGCAGATTGCTCTAATCTTCATCGGATCTGTGTTCGCATTGTCTTGTGGTAAGTAATTGTTACATGAAGATTCCAAATTTCATTTTCCCTCAATATAACTGTCTGTACTTTGAAAGTCATATGAAATAGGATGGAACTACAGTAGTTGCAAACTAGGTACATTCGGAGAAAAAAAATTCAGATTTGTATTGTTTCTTTTTATTCAATTCATGTAGTAACAATAGGGGTCATTCTCATTTTCAGAATGTATTGATTAGCATTAACCAGTTCATTTTAGTATTTTTCTTTTAATTTCTAACATAACATTTCCAGCTAACGAACAAATTAATGTGTACGTCGTATAGGCCTATTGTATTGTTAATAATGCCTGTAATTATATTGCATGTTTCAACGTTCCAAATTGTAAAAACCTTAACAAAAACCAATTGTATTTGTAATTTTGTCATCATGATTAACAATATATTTTTCAAACTAAGTTCAACCATGTTCAATGCTGTCGTTCTAGAAACAAATCAACATTGTACTTTTGTTATATGAATGTGTACACTACATTATGCGTAATTATGTTTGTATGCGTTTTGTTTTATCAAATTATTAAAAAGTACAACCCTAAAACAATTGTCATATTTTAAAGCGTTGCGATCTATACTTGCTTCTGCGTTCGTATAGGCCTATACTTATACAGTAGTGTTTAATGTGCCTCTGTATGCATAGGACCAATTTGTATTAATTTGTATACCGAAAGTAATCTACTAAATTATTATCGTCCAAAACCTTGCCTGGGTTAAAGATCGTACTACTAAACACCTCTCGTGGGGCAGATAGGATTTTGAGTGCTGCTGTTATTATTAGAAACAAAAAAAATGCATTGAAATCCTGGTCGTAGGACAAAGGGAACAATGGGGTCCCCTATTCCGCAAAGGTCCCCGATTCAGACTCGTGTGCAAATCCTATGGCGATCATCCGAAAACGTTAGAGTACAAACAAAAGAGGGAAGACGGTCGGACAATGCCCCGTCCCCTATTGACGGCATTTACCTATATGTGTTGATGTGTGTGTGTGTGACCTTGAGCAAGATACTTTGTCACCATTTGCTACTCCCCATCCAGGAGTAAATAGGTACCTGTGAGGGCAGATATGGTCATTGTGGTTGTTAGCTGCAATGTGCCGAAATGGCTGCATCGAGCTGTATACTCCCAGGGAGCAGGGTAATATTATTAATCATGTACGGCGCCTTGAGCACATGTCTGGAGAATATGTGCGCTTTATAAATACATTTGCTTATTATAATCATGTCAGCTTCTAACGCTTCGTTTCCCCCAATTATTGTACAGAGTCAAGCCGCGAACCGAGCAACCAGAATCGTATCCTGAAAGAATTACTTGATAACTACGGGTACACCACAGTGCGACCTGTCTACAACTTGTCCCACCTCACCACGGTAGAATTAGGACTGACAATCGTTCAAGTTATAGAACTGGTAAGGGATTTGTGTTATACACAATATTGAGTGGCTTGGAGTGGAATGCGAGCAATATTGTGGCGAGGTAAAATCTGCACTTTTCCATTTCACGAGGCGAAGCCAAGTGATCACGAACTGAAGACTAGAAACGCGCGAACAAAAAGATACATTGTAATTATTTACGTACCACGGGGCTAAAGTTAAACGGGCGGGCGTTCGCGCTTGATCGATCGATATTCATGCGATCGATGTTGGTATAAGTTCAGTTACAAAACGGACACAATTTTTGTGAAATTTAAGATGATTTGTTTGCTTGAGCTAGACATTCGGGGGTGTTTTTCTCGTTTTTGTTTATGTTCGGTTCCGTTTTTGTCGGTTCGGGTCGGTTTTTCCTAGAATTTTTGTTTTCGGGTTGGGTTGGGTTGGAAAGTTCAGATCGATTTCGGTTCAGATTCAATTTATGTATTTAATGTTTCGTGTCGGTTTGGCCTAGTTAACCCATTCCGATGCACATAATTAATCTGAACATTTTGTTTCTTAAGGAATCTTTCATCAATTCCACAAAAGACTTATAATGTCGTTGGTTATCTTTACCTTTGATTCCTCATTGATTCCTCATTGATTTTCTGATTGATTTCCTGATTTTAATTTGTGTAATTCTTTGCAGAACGAAAGGCACCAAACGATCGAGATAGGCGCTTGGATAACGCAGGTATGACAACGTGTAGTATTATTATTAACCTTTTTTTAATCGCGGAGGATTGGAACAATTATCTTTAAATGTTTCGTGTCAGTTTAAGATAAAGTAGTTCCTTGTCCGAAAAAAAAATTGTTTCAGGTGAAATTTCTTTATTGCATGCAGAGATGGACTGACGAGTACATGAAATGGGACCCGGAAGATTTCGGCGGAGTGGAACACGTGTACGTGCACAAGTCACGGATATGGATGCCAGACATAACTCTGTACAAAAAGTAGGTTCAATGTTAATTCTCCATTCCAATACAAATTTTTCATTGTACTAGAAAATAAAACCATTCTTTGATGTTTGTATTTTTATGCAAACAATATCCTGCCGGGGTATTATTGTTGTTTTGGGTTCGATTTGTGGACATGACAGCAAATTCTCAATAGGTCGTATTTCTGGTCGAATGAGGGCGATGTAACGGCGCCATTTTGGGGCTACCAACACAAGCAAACGTTCATTGAAATAGTTTAGTAATTTTACTGGAATCTAACAAATAAATAAATATTGAAACACGCACGGCAATTTGTTTTTGCCGTAAGAATGTGTATAATGCCGTGAATTATCGTCGTTTATGATTTGCCATTTTTTGCTTGATGCACAGTCGCAGGGAAAATCAACATATTACCCACAGATGTGGTTTCTTCTTGCTTTATTATTCCACTGTTTTTCTGCCGAACTCGTCTTGTGTCTTTCTTTGCTAAACCATTTTCCTATCTTTGTTGTTGTTGTTGTTGTTTTCTGTGTATGTATTCTGTCCTCTGTAACCCTATCAGTACCGAGCGCGCCACCTGGGCTCAAAGTTTCATGGACGTTCGCAACCAAAGAGCTTGTATGTCCCCCATTATAATAGTCGTTACGTGACCAGCGTTCTCTGTTGGCACAAGCCGATATTGCTTGCAACTGAAATTTCAACAGCGCCCTCATTTTTGGCAGCTGTGTGGTTTATTATTGCTATTGGTTTCAAACTGGTTCAAAAGGACGCGCGCGTGCATGCGATCACTATTAGTTTGCGTCCAACGCCACTTAGCTTCCATCATGGCCGAAAACGCTTCCAAGATTTTTGAGGAAATCTTCGAAGATAGCGGTTCAGATATGTCCGGTGATGAATCTTCTGTAGCAACATCTGACGAGAGTGATGAAGAGGCAACACAAGCCTCTTCAATTTCGTCTGAAAAGCCAAATTACAGGTAGGGAGGTTACTAAAAACACACCGTTCAAATTGGCTATTCTCGAAATGTTTCGCATTCGAAATTCATAGGCTACTGTAATGTAACCTTTGTTTTTTGATGACCTTCTGCAGGGAAAATCATCAAAAGCACTGAACGTTTCAGTTTGCATTGCATAATCCAATGGAATCCAATTAGAAATTGATGAAAATATTGATTTCTTATTATTTTTTATTTATTTTTATTGATTTGAAAAAAAAAAAAAAAAAAATGTTTGTTTTTGTTTTTTTGAACATGTTTTTTTGTTTAGATATTCTTAACTTCCTATTGATTGTAAATTTGTATCTATTTTTATATAATAATCTTTAAAAAGGAGATTTTAATTCATGAGATTTTATTTTATTAAAAAAGAAGACTTATTTCAGTGGGAACACTAGATACGAGCATCCAACATTTGCAACCACCCCTGTTCTGTTTTAACAAAACTGATATTGTTTAGCAATTTCCAAAGATGGTTGGCCAACCGTCGTCCAAAAAAATACTAAACCCCGGATAAATCCGTTTGACCCGCCCCCCCCCCCCCCCCCCCCAAAAAAAAAAAAAAAAGAGAGAAGAAGCTAATGTTGTATACTACCCTTTAAAAGAACATGTGCCGTGAAATGATGAAGTGTCCCATTAACTTTTCTGAATGTTCCTATTTCAGGTGTGGATGGAATAAAGCAAGCACCTCTTATAGCAAAAGCCCACCGATAAAATTCAGTGAAGAGACTGGCTGTACGCGAGATTTCAGTCACCTGGCGCCCATGCAAATCTTTCAGCTCTTCTTCTTCTAAGCAGTGTGGGAGTTGATGGTGGATGAGACCAATCGCTATGCTAACCAAACAATGTGTGTAGATGTGGCCAATCATCAGCCTGCCTGGGCTCCAACTATACTGTTCCTGAAATTATGGCATTCGTGGCCTTGCTTCTGTGCATGGGTATCAACAAAAGGTCTCGCTACAGCATGCACTGGTCTAGGTCCGAAGTTCTGCAAAGTCCCCTGTATTCGGCGACCATGTCTCGCAATCGATTCAGTGCGATCCTTCGATTTTTCCACCTTGTCAACAACAGAGCTCAACCAGGTGATGCTCCCCCGACAAACTCTCCAAGGTCCGCCCACTGCTCGACATTGTACTGCCATGATTTCCTCGCATTTACAAGCCAGACCGAAATCTCTCTTTCGATGAGACAATGATCAAGTTCAAAGGCCGACTTGGTTTCAAACAGTACATGCCACGAAAGTCCGCAAAATTGGGATCGAAATGTTTTTCATTGAACGAGTCAGAAACCGGTTATACATGTGCTTGGAAGGTGTTCACCGGCTCTGTAGTCCTCTCATGTAGTCTCCGACCTATTTACAGGACTGGAACATAAGGGACATTTCATTTTCATGGACAATTGGTATACCAGCCCAGCTCTCATCTGCAAGTTGTCACAGTTAAAGTTTGGAGCTTGTGGAACTGCATGCACGCTACACCACACTGGGGATTCCAGATTGTGCAAACCCTAAAAAGTTACACATGATAAGAGGTGCTGACCCCCAGTTTTACACCAAAGCCGGCCAACTGTGCGTCGTTTTGCAGGATGCCAAGCGTGTAACTCTTCTCACAAATGTTGGAAACTACAATATCGACACGAAAGACATTCGGAGCAAAAACAGTTTGAGTGGACTTCGTACGATCATCAAACCCTTTGTCGTTAATGATTATAATAAATACATGGGAGGAAGCACAATCCAACTCAGCATGCCAGTCAAGTGTCACGTGGTTCCAGCCGCTTTCCGACTCATCCATATCCTGGGGGAATTTCTGCCGGCAAAAAGCGCAACTGCAAACAACACAGTTAACTGTGTTGTTTGCAGTACCAGAGCCAAGTGGAAACAAACTCGCATATGATTTGTAAACAGTGTGACAAACCAATGTGTGTACTACCATGCTTTGAGAAGTTTCATAGTTTTATTGTGGTTCACCACCCCCCCCCCCCCCCCCCCCATTTCATTGTTGGAGTGATGGTCCACTCACTGCCAACCCAACATTGAGTTTGGGGGGGGGGGGGGGGGGGGGGTGTACGTGGCCCCCTTCATTTTAACTGTATCCATAGTATACCCATTTTGTATGTTTGTGCAATTACCTTCATAGTCAGGATTTCCTTCATTTTGAATAAAATCCAAGTATCTAAGTAAAATCTAAGTATTTTCAAAGAAATAATTGAAATGTTCTCACTCGTCAAGTTTCTCACTCGTCAACTCGTCAACTCGTAGTTGTCAGGTCATATTAAGGGCACAAAAGTGGGGGTGATATATGGAATTCTTTCCACCCCTTCCAAATAAACTTCTCACAGGCCAATATTGTTGTTTTAATTAATCTAATAGTCAATGCTTTAGGGGTACTGTCAATCCATTATGATTAAACACCATCAAAGAAGAGTGGCCTTTCATTACTTTGCCTTGCGAGGGCGCTATACACTAAAACTTGTTATATCATGCACATTACTCTGGTAACCTAAGCATAGTGACAAAATATGCCTTGGTACTGAAAGGGTTATTGTGTTTTTTAGGCAACACATTGGGAAATGACGCCTTTTGGAAACACAAAAATTGGAAATGATATTTAGCACGTTAACAAGGCCTTGCACTAACTTACGTTAACCACTACACTAGCACGGTGTAGTGGTTAGTGCGAGACTTCAGGGATTGTTGAAGAGAATTTCATTATAAAAATCGACCATAATTACTGTGGTATATTGTGGCGTACAGGGGCCAATTTCATAGAGCTGCTAAACACAAACTCAGTGCTCAGTAAAATAAGTTTACCAGCCAAAACTTAATGTGCTTTTCATAGCATGCTAAGCAAAAAAAACAAGCTAAAATACCAGTCATAAACGATATACACCACCTGAACATTATTTTGGTTTGTAACCCTGTTTTGACAAAGGAAGACTTTTCATGCTAAGCTAGTTTTTGTGCTGAGCAGCTTCAGGAAAGTGGCCACAGACGAGATGGTAAATAAGGGTCTCAAACAACCATGGCCTTCCAGTAGCATTTACATATAGACCGATGTCCTGTACTCTGATTATAACTGCTTCTATGTTCAATTCACACGCAGCGTTGACCGCGACTTCGAGAGTTACAAGCCCGACATTCCCGTGAAGGTCCGCCACACCGGCTCGGTCAAGTGGGTTACCCCGGCCATCCTGAAAAGCACCTGCCCGATCAACGCCCGCCTGTTCCCCTTCGACACCCAGGTATGCGAGCTGCGCTTCTCCTCGTGGGCTTTGCACGCCGGGGAGCTGAATCTCACCGAGTACAAGGACGACCAACGCCAGGATTTCTACACCGACGTCGGCGTGTGGGAGCTCCTGGGTGTGGCGGTGCGTCAGGAGGAGACAACGTACGAGGGCCATACCTACGTGGAGCTGTCGTACTTCGTCCGACTCCGTCGCCGGCCCCTCTACCACCTGTTCCAGATCATCTTTCCCTGCCTGCTGCTGTCCCTCCTCAACCTCATGGTGTTCGTCCTGCCTCCCGAGTCAGGGGAGAAGGTATCACTGGGTGTTACCAACCTACTGTCGTTGATTCTGTTCCAGCAGTTGATCAGCGGCAACTTGCCACCGACAGCCGACAACGCACCAATCATCAGTAGGTGATATTTGCAAACAAAATCATAAAACCAGTGAAATACTTGCCAAAACCAAACATTTAATTGTCTTGTTATGAACTCTAAAGCCTCTGTGCTTTGTTAATGTTCAGGTTCTCATTTTTCTTGCCGTATATGTAAATAACTGCCAAATTAGACCTCATTCAAACAGTACAGAGACGTACATGCTGATTTGCACGCCATCTTCATAGAGCTAGTCCCATAAGTTGAGTCAAATGGCTCGATGTATCCAGCTTTGTGTGCTTTTTGTTATGACGCCGGAAATGTCACCAGGCGCAAGTTGGCCTCAATCTCATCGTTGGATATGTCCCTAAATTAATTACATTATTTATACACACAAAGATGTAAACAGTGATGAAACGTAGTTAGGCCTACATAATAATGTATCGAGTACTTCCTTGAAGTCTGAGAATTTTGAGCGGTTGGGAACAATCTCATATTAGGTTAATTGTGCCACTCATAAGTTTTACATATTTACGCCACTGCCATTGACACAGACCCGTGCCGTTATACGTGTGCAATATCTCTCATACTAAGACTTAATTAGTAAATGTCCCTCTATACTTGTTTTGGGTTTCTCTGCAGGGTTTTACTTCACACCGATGGTAGCTTTATCCTGTACCTCCATCGTGTGCACCGTGGCTGTCCTGGGTCTTTTTTACCGCGACAATCGTCGGCCCATCCCTCGCTGGGTTAGTCACGTCGTGTTCGGTGTCCTCTCCAGGCTAGTGTGCCACCGTACCTCCGGTGAAACCCGCACGCCAGCCAGCTCTAATTCTCGACCAAGAGGGAGTTCCCTCACCACGCGATGGCCAGACAACGTGGAGCCCGGGTGTGGTGGCTGGACCGACTTGTCCGGAGACATGCCCGAGAACGCTCGGGAAACCTCGCCGGTCAAGTCGCTTATCAACCGCCGGATAGGGGACCGGGATGATGAGACTCGCCGCAAACCCTACGACGCCACCAAGCGGCTGTGCGCAATATCCCATCACTCGAAGGCGCTGGAATCCCCAGTCATGCGAACCAGGAAGCACGTGTGTGGCGACCGTGAGTCGGGGTCCCGACATCAGTGGCACCCGACTCGACCGTTGCCAAGCGCCCAGACTTGGCGCGAAGTGGCTTTGGTGATCGACCGGGTAGCTCTCGTGCTGTCCCTGCTGATTACTATGTTGTCAATGGTGGGTTGCATAGTCTGGTTCATAGTTCATATGAATTCTGATCAACATTGAATGTTCTTTGTAACTTAGGCTTATTACAAGCCGTTAACGCCAAAAATCAAGAAGAGCTCCTGTTGTCACGGGATACTCGTGTGATATGAAAACCAAACTCCTTTTCCTATTAATGGTTAAACCCATCCCATGTAACGTGACAGGTTACTCTTCTCATTACGCATGCGCAATACGTTCAATGAGTTCGGATTTCACAGTCTGAAATTCACGCTACACGGGCAGTCAATTGGGCTGTACCGACAATTTTTTAATTTTTTGTTAGCACTGACTCCGGAACTTGAATCAAGTTATTAAAGTGACATCATAATCGTCATTATAGTCGTCATTTCTCTAAACAAACTTCCCTGATAGATTGCCAATTTAAAACATAAAATTACATTGCACATGTTGCCGTTAGTTTAAATAGAAAAACAGACATTGATTATCACACCTTTATTTCTTCTTTCTATTGTTATCCAATCTATTATGGTAAATATCTGGTAATGGTAGATCATAGCAAATATATAGATATCAATTAAAGCGATTACTTTGTACCACACAACCTTATGTATTGGTGACGTTACGTAAGGTTTATCGCAGTGCACCACGAGGGGAAAAAAGAGTGTCGACTCCGTAGCTATAGGCTTGCGTTCATACAGTCGAACCCTGGTAATAAGAGCGCTGTTAATAAAACATTCTGTTTATAACAAGGGAAAAAATAGGTCCAGAGTCTTTGTTTTTCTTTGTTTTGCATTACTGATAATACAAGGTACCTGTTATAACAAGGTAATTTGTAAAGTCCGTAGACCTACCTTGTTATAAAGAAGTTTAGCACTTTCAACGCTCATTAATTAGACTGTGGCTCCCGAGAAAAATCCGTTGGAAAGTAAATCAACGTTCACGGTCTCCTGTGTGTTATTACTATTAGTATTAGCTCTTAAAAAAAAATGAAATCTTAACTTTTTTCTTATAGGCCTTATCTGTTTTTCTGTTCTTTTCCTAATTTAAAAGTAGGATACACCAATTGCAGATATCGAAAATATTTACTATCGAATTATTAAGATATGTCTTACTTATTTGAAAATAAATAATGATTCTAGGCATCCAGCAAAATAATTGCGCTAGATATCCTGTAATTATTCCGAAAATATTATTTGCCCGACGCCGGGCCTACATTGACTTCATGTCACCCTTGTAACGTCGGTATGAGTAAAACACTTGATTTATTTCACTCTCTCTAGTACCGGCATACAACTGCCCTTTAATGCCACTACAGCTGCCTGTTGCCACGTCAACTATGATTAAAAATACAGAAAACATGTAAACAATATATGTTATAAACTACCCAACACTATATAAGAAAGATCCAGAAGGTATAGACGTATGCAGTCCCACCCCAAGAGGGCGCTGTTGCCTACAACTGCAATGAACTGAGCCCCATACAATTTAACAATCAACAAATCTATCAAAAAATC
Organism: Crossaster papposus; assembly: GCA_037893245.1. Taxonomy (NCBI): domain Eukaryota; kingdom Metazoa; phylum Echinodermata; class Asteroidea; order Velatida; family Solasteridae; genus Crossaster; species Crossaster papposus. The sequence goes on from JBAIAA010000717.1 coordinate 93,035, forward strand.
ACAACAAATTTCACAAAAAATATTCGGTCTTTGATTTAGAACAATAAGAGTAAAATATCTGATCATGTGCAAAGGAGTTGAGCCCCGATATAGGCAGAATTTATGCCAGAGTTCTACAGAAATGTCACTATAACTTATACACTACACAACATTCCATAAACGGCACTAAAAGTAAACGCAATCCGTGCCAAAACGATGCCTATTTTACCTCCCAAATTACGCTAAAACTGTTCATAACCGATCATATAGTAAACTACGAAATCTAAGAAATCCCCTTACCGCTGGTTAGGGATTCAGGGTCCTACAAATCTAGACAAACTTAGTGATTTATTCTGCAAAACCTGAAGTAACGGTGTAGCGAACACGTTTTTCGCGATCCCATTAAAAATGTAAATAGCGCCCTCTGTTGAACACTGATGAATAATCCAACCCAAAACACTTTTTTTCTCTGTTATATCCTTCCTTTTAGACGAGATCTTACAGACACTCGTTAGCATGCACTGGCCATTCGGTAGACGTTCGTCGATTTGTCTTTATTAAAAAGCTGAATCAGGCTAATAAATATTTACTTTACAAGAGTTTCCATCGCGTCCTAACTGATAAAACTAAAAGATAATGCACATTCCCCATTGCCGAACTGCCTGAATAATTCAAAAGATTAGCCTTCGGTAGCATTCGGTACTAGCAGCAAATTTATTGATTGGAAATTCAAAAAGAAGTGCACATGTGAAATGGGTTTTATAGCATACGAAGAACCCAGAGCAGTTGTCTATATACCTGAGTTCAATGCACTGTTTACATTAATTTAACCTTTACTGTTTGTCGGCATGATGATGTATTGTAACGCCCGTGCCGGTTGGGCGGTAGAGGGCGCTGGAGCGATTCCACGATGGTGGGATCGCCCCGGAAACCCGCCTTTGGATTGCGCAAGCGCCGAACTGGTTCTGACCAGTTCTGGTACCGCGTGATTGTGTGAGCCTGAAGTCCATGTTTGGTTGGCAAGAGATCACAATAAACGGCAGAGAATCACCGGAAATAAAGGAACACTTGTGTCAAGAGTCTTTCTTGTGTGTGTAGTCGACCCCAGAGAAATCTACGTTACATTGGTGGCAGCGGTCGGCATACAGAAGGACGGGAAAAGACCAGGTGAAGTGTTCATGTTTTCTGGAAACCACGATAACACGGCAGCCAACTCGCCCCACGGCGAGAGGGCAGGCCGGGGCGTGGGCCCGGGGAGCGGGGACCAGTCCGGGAGGCTTTCAGGCACTCCGTGCATGACGCCAGGGGAACTCTAGGGAGGTTATGGGGACTTGGGAGTCTGGAGTTTCCTGGGGGAGGAGTTGGAGAAGGATAGCGGGGAATTTCGGGACATGCGCCAATGGCTGGGGGCTTCAGTGCGTCCACTCCGATTTGGAGAGAGGGCGCCCTTCTCCATATTTGTCCGGGTCCGCTACCAGGTCTGTCGGGGGGCCGCCCCATGCTGTAGACGGCGGCGCAGCAGACGGATGGTTCCACGCGGAACAATCCAAAGCTGTGCCCGTGGATGCAGTGGGGGGCGGGGCCTCGTCGAGACATTCTCTGGATCTTCTGCAGGAATGAAACCGAGTCGGGGGGGCCCGGCCCATGCTGTAGACGGCGGCGCGGCAGACGGCTCGCAACACTCGGAGCGAGCCCGAGCCGTGCCCGTCGGCGCAGCGGGGGCGGGGCCTCGCCGGGACGCCCACGCTCTCTAAGCCAGTCGCAGTCAGAGGAGCCAGTCGCAAGAATCAGTCGCAGTCGCAAGAGGCAGTCACAGTCGCGGCCACAGGAGCCAGTCGCAGTCGGAGGAGCCAGTCGCAGTCGCAGGAGCCAAGCGCAGTCGCAGTCGCAGTCGCAAGAGCCAGTCGCAGTCGCAGGCACCAGATACAGGAGCCAGTCGCAGTCGCAGGAGCCAGTCGCTGTCGCGGGAGCCAGCCGCAGTCGCAGTCGCAGGAACCACAGTCGCAGTCGCAAGAGCCAGCCGCAGTCGAAGGCACCAGTCGCAGTCAGAGGAGCCAGTCGCAGTCATAGTGCCAGTCAAGTCTTGACAGCTGGGGGTGTGCCGGAGCTGGGGGTGCCAGAGCTTGGGGTCGTCTGGCGGACCACGCGTGCGCGACGGAGTCGGACCACGCATGCGCCTTGGAGTCGGACCACGCATGCGCCTCGGAGTTGGACCACGCATGCGCGACGGAGTCGGACTGTGCATGCGCGACGGAGTCGGACCACGCACGCGCCTCGGGGAGACGGCCCAGGCGTGGAGAGACATTCCACCGGAATTCTGGGAGCAGCTTCAGGCCACCTCCCACCTACTAGGCGGGAACTTTTGAACTTTTAAAATTGTTGTAATGAAAATTGTTGTAATGTAAATTGTTGTAATGTAAATTGTTGTAGTGTAAATTGTTGTAATGTAAATTGTTGTAATGTAAATTGTTGTAATGTAAATTGTTGTAATGTAAATTGTTGGAATGTAAATTGTTGTGTAATGTTGGCGTTATGCGTTTTCCAGGGCGGTTGACCGGAGTGCGGCAGCAGCGCCCATGGTCTTGTTTGGGGGCAAACAAGGTCTTCGTGGGGGGCTGTGTAACGCCCGTGCCGGTTGGGCGGTAGAGGGCGCTGGAGCGATTCCACGATGGTGGGATCGCCCCGGAAACCCGCCTTTGGATTGCGCAAGCGCCGAACTGGTTCTGACCAGTTCTGGTACCGCGTGATTGTGTGAGCCTGAAGTCCATGTTTGGTTGGCAAGAGATCACAATAAACGGCAGAGAATCACCGGAAATAAAGGAACACTTGTGTCAAGAGTCTTTCTTGTGTGTGTAGTCGACCCCAGAGAAATCTACGTTACAGTATGGACAGGCGCACTAACGACGAATTACGGGCTTGACATTTGAAGCAATCTGATGGAATTAGTCTGGTGGACAAATTGGTGGACAACGAACAATGATAACGATTGATCAGCCGAGTCGTGCGTAAATTAAACGCATGCAGCGAGTGTGTGCAAGTGGCTGTAGTACAAAAACACGGATAGCGCGCGCGGCGTTACATGGAAACAATGGCATCTAATCCGTAGTTTTCCCAACTCTCTCTGCGGGAAGCGATTTTTCTTTCCGTACCACTAACGCGTCAATTTGTCCGTTTCATTGGAATGGGGCGACTTGAATATAGACTTTCTATAAGACACTATCTAGATGAGATTATTAACCAATAATTTGGGTTAATAGAAAAAGGTATACAAGTCGTGTATACAAAAAACTAGGGACTGTATTATTAACTAGGGACTGTATCCATTAATTTTGGTGAATTATGGCTGTCAACGTCGTTGGTCTTCATACGTTCCGCGCGTATCAAAATCGATTCGTATTGAAGCGCGCGCTTTGGTCTCCATTCAAGTCGCCCAATTCGAATGAAACGGGCAAATTGACGCGTTAGTGGTACGGAAAAAAAAATCGCCTGCGGGAACCAGAGCCGTAGATAGAGAGAGTTGCGACATGAGAGACCCAAAACGGCTAGGTCACGTGGTGTATGGAGCCATTTTGGTTCCAAAGTGCAGTGCCGCGGTGTTTAGCGTTTCCGGCGTGTACGTATTTTGTTTGGGTGTAAAATTGGCTGTAACACAGTACACCAATACACAAGGTTCACGGCCATTCTACTCGGAAGAAAACATGGAAAGGCAAGTTGAAGGCAAGTTCTAGATTTTGTGAGCATGATGAGTTGTTAAAGCTTTTACATTTGTTTTTTTTGTATTAAGCATGCCTTGTGGTTGTGTCTGTTCAAATGATTACACCGTTCAAATCTAGTATTTACAACACTCTTTTTTTTTCCTTTGTGTAGGAGAACTTTCCTTGACGGCAAGGAAAGCCTCAACAGGCTGACAAAAAGTTGAAGTTCCTGCAAGTTCCTGCAAGTTCCTGCAAGTCTATACAACTAGCTTATCACAAGGATTTCCACAACAAAGTGGCTATTTTTACGTAACTGTAACCCTACTATTTGTACGTGATATACCATAATACCTGGTTCCCGACACAGACAAGGGAAACCTAATACGCGCGGAACATAATGAAGACCAACGACGGTTGACAACCATAATTCACCAAAATAAATGGATAGGCCTACAATCCCTAGTTAATTGTATACAGTCCCAATTTTTTTTCGTATGTACACGACTTTTATACCTGTTTCTATTAACCAAAATTATTGGTTAATAATCTCATCTAGATAGGGTCTAAAAAGGTATAAAAGTCGTGTATACAAAAAAAATATGAACTGTATAAAATTAATTAGGGACTGCGCATGCGCAACCAGAACTCACGTAAAAATAGCAAAAGTGCGTAGGTTTACGGTCACGTAAAAATAGCCACGGCCTTTCCACAAAGGGCACTTGAATTTGGAAAGTTGGAGAACACTGTTTAGTGTTTAGGAATAAGAAAACTTTGTCCTCGTCATATATTGCAGTTTGTGCCATGACATTTGTAAAAAGGAAAGTAAATTATTATAATTGATACATGCAATAGAAGCATTGTTTCACATGTACCTTTACTTTTGTTGTGTTAGTTTTATTAACTTTTTGGTTACTCATGCAAAGCAGTTTGGGCTGACACTGCCTTCATGCAGCAGGTCCACTTGTACAGTGGTGTAACTATACCCCCCCCCCTTTTTAAATTTAGAATTTCCAGGTTCAACAAATTCATCACAAGTTAAGCTGCTTGTACTTGAAGTACACTGATGTTACTGGTTCAAATCAATTGCTGCTATCATGGATCAGGATTTGTCAGGAACACTTGCCCCCAATAAGTTGAAAAATAAACAAATATTGTTGGCCTAGCCAGATCAAAATGAACTGCTTTGACTTGAGTGGCTGTATAATGAGCTTTGATTTGTAAAAACGTGTGTTCATTCCAAACAGCTGTATTACAATTGAATGTGTCACCTGAGCAACATGTACACTCTGAGAAAAAAATGATTTGTCTTGAATAAAGTAATTTTGGCCCAAAAAATGTAGCCAAAGATTCAAAATTCAAGTTTTGTTTTACTAGAACAAATTAATGTCAACTCTATTTCATTGGTTTACTTTTATGTGTTAACCTACTTAAAAATAAATCCAGACTGATTGACACTTAAACTTCAAAGAACACTTGAAATTGACATTTTGCCTCTTTGTTTAAAGATAATTTCTGAAAATTAAATATCTAAAAAATTGAAATATCCAAGCTGGGTCGTACTTTTGACTACTTTTGTTTGTTGTGACAAAATATATTTCTGTTTGGCCTGGCATTTATTTCAATACTTAATATACTTCATTCTTGGCATTATTATTATTATTATTATTTCTTTTCGGCAATGAAACCGAGGATTCCTCAAATCGCCCAAGGCACTGTAGCTCGTAAGCCTGAAGAAACCCGAGTAGTGAAGAAAACAAAAAATACAAAACGCAAAATCAGTGCTTCAGCTCCTTGGGTAAATAGTTCTTCCTTTCTAAAATGACTTTTACAATTACTACCGTTAAACTTTCCAAGTTACTTTTGTAGCCTGAAACCATTTTATTTAGGAAATATAGGCTCTAGTATAGGTTTGTGTCACTGATCATGAAGCTATATGAGCAGTTTTTCAATGCAACGATTGATCAGCCAAGTCGTGCGTAAAATGCATGCAGCGAATGTGTGTAGTACAAAACACGGATAGCGCGCGCGGCGTTACGTGGAAACAAAATGGCTTCTAATCCGTAGTTGTCGCAACTCTCTCTATCTACGGCTCTGGCGGGAACAGTATAATAGCCCCCTCTATAGGTGTACTTTGTGCAACTAAACAACGATCGCTGACACGTACGTACTCGTACTCGCGTACGCACGTACGCACGTACGTACGTCGTGGATATGCTAACGAGGATCGGCGGATCGGAACAAACGATTAACCCAGTCTTGAGGCAAGACTATGCAGTCACGGCGGCGCAGGCGCACTAACGACGAATTACGGGCTTGATATAGCACATTTGCAGCAATCTGCCACACCATGGATGGAATTAGTTTGGTGGACACATTATGGTGGACAACAAAACACAAGGCCGCATTGTGTCATTCATAAGTACGTTAGTGCAGTCTGATACAGTAATTACTTTTTTTTTAATCAGTGATAATTGCTATCTCATTATGCTACAACTCCCAGGAGAGGCTGGGAGTGACGTCGTTGTAATGTCATTGTAACGTCATTGGCTGATTTGTTAAGACATTTTATTATGCATGTAGACCATAATAATTATGATTGCTAAAAACAGTCTTATTTCCAAAATTTTAAGAACAACATAAGAACCACTACCCACCGACGCCGGTTGAAAACGAACGCCGTTTTTCTTGCCTTTCTCAGCATCCACGATTGTAAACATTTACTATAGAATACAACCCTATGATCCACCTATTCATGCTAATTCAAGCACCAATGGTGTATCATGTACGTTGGTCGTGGGCGTGCGTACTCCGAAATTGAAGCAAATGGGACGAATTAAGCCCCTCGCGTCTGAATAAAATGTACATTTTGTACGTTATCGGCAGCGAATGGCCTGGAGGGTGTGTATAATGTTGAAGTCACCGTCAGAAATGTGCATACGCGAGGATTGTTTTGTTTCATGCGGGTGGGATCATTTTGGTGTGTTTTTGGTTTATCGCATGTAATGCTGGATTCTCTACATTGTTATACAATGGCCGGCATGCAGATTGCGCTAATCTTCATCGGATCTGTGTTCGCATTGTCCAGTGGTAAGTAATTGTACATGAAGATTCCACATTTCATTTTCCCTCCATATAAATGTCTATACTTTGAAAGTCATATAGGAAATAAGACGACACTACAGTAGTTGCAAACTAGGTACATTCGGGAAAAAAAATTGTCAGATTTGTATTGTTTCTTTTGATGAAATTCATGTAGTAAAGATAGAGGACATGCTCATTTTCGGAATGTATTGATTAGCATTAACCAGTTCATTTTAGTATTTTTCTTTTTTAGTTTCTAACATAACATTTCCAGCTAACGAACAAATTAATGTGTACGTTGTATAGGCCTATTGTATTGTTAATAATGCCTGTAATTATATTGCACGTTTCCACGTTCCAAATTGTAAAAATCTAAACAAAAAACAATTACCACCCGCTTATAATATATACATGTATATTTGTATTTGTAAATTTGTCATCATGGTTAACAATCTATTTTTTAACTAAGTTCAACCGTATTCAATGCTGTCGTTCTAGAAACAAATCAACATTGGACTTTTGTTATATGAATGTGTACACTACACTGTGCGTTTTGTTTTATCAAATTGTTATTATTATTTTTATTTATTTTTTATTTAAACTTATTTATACACGGTAACCATTCAACCAAGGTTGTTTTTCAAGGGGCCGTGTTTCGTAAAATGAACAGTACACACAAATAAAACAATTGCTTGAATTATCATAAATGGGTGAATTTGTAGGGTTGTAATTTATAGTAAATGTCCTTTAAATGACCTGTCCGAAGTTTTACAATCATGTATGCCGAGAAAAGCACGAAAAACGGCGTTCGTTTTCAACTGGCGTCGAGCAGTTATTCTTATGTTATTTTTGTTTTTTCGCGATCGCCGGCCGGCGATCGCGAATTTTTCTTTATAAAATTATATTTTTCGGAATAATTACAGGATATCATAGTGTAATCATTTTGCTGGATGCCTAGAATCATTATTTACTTTTATATGAGTATGATATTTCTTAATAATTTGGTAGTAAACATTTTCGATATCTGCAAATGGTGTATCCTATCTTTAAGTTCGTGTGCAAACATAAGATAAAAACTTTACAATTAAAGTTATTAAAATTAAATAAGTATTTACTTTAATGTTAATTAGTACAACCCTAATTCTTCCAAATAGGCACTTTGGGAGACAAATTAGCGATAGTTTTGATTCACTTGGGAGACAGTGGCACTTAGGGAGACATTTCAGTGTCTCCCTAAGTGTCTAGCTACCCCACAAAACGATATTTGGGAGTTATTTTTGCTCGGAGAAGACAGATTTGGGTCTAAATAGCATAAATATGAAATTTCGTGGAAAAAGCTCCAGGTAAAAACGGGTTAGGTTACAATAAAGATTGTGCACGACTCTATGGGATTGTCTCCCAAAGTGCCCATTTGGAGGTATAATAATTTGTTTTATTATACTTTAAGCGTTGCGATCGATACTTGGTTTCGCGGTCGTATATAGGCCTATACTTTGTTATACAAACGCGTGTTATAGTGTGCCTCTGTATGCATGTAGGACCAATTTATGTTAATGGTTATACCTAAAGTAATCTACTGAATTATTATCGTCAAAAACCTTGCCTGGATTAAAGATCGTACTACTAAACACCTCTCGTGGGGCAGATAGGATTGGGAGTGCTGCTGTTATTATTAGAAACGAAAAGAAAAATGCATTAAAATCTTGGTCTGCGGCAGGCAGCCCTGGTATGAGCACTTGAGCAAGATACTTTGTCACTATCTGCTACTCCCCACTCATAGGTACCTGTGAGGGCAGAAATGGTTATTGTGGTTGTTAGCTGCAATGTGCCGAAATGGCTGCGTTCGAGCTGTATACTCCCCATGGAGCAGGATGATAACCACGTACAGCGCCTTAAGCAGTCATGTTTGATGATTACGTACGCTTTATAAATGCATTTGCTTATTATAATCCTTTCAGCTTCTAAAAGCTTCTTTGTTTCCCCCAATTATTGTATAGAGTCAAGCCGCGAACCGAGCAACCAGAATCGTATCCTGAAAGAATTACTTGATAACTACGGATACACCACAGTGCGACCTGTTTACAACATTTCCCATCTCACCACGGTAGAATTAGGACTGACAATCGTCCAAGTTATAGAACTGGTAAGGGAATTGTGTTATACACAATATTGAGTGGCTCGGAGTGGAATGTGAGGAATATTATTAAGGCGAGGTAATATCTGCACTTTTCCATTTCACGAGGCGAAGCCAACTTGAAACGAACAGAAGACCGAAAACGCGCGAACAAAAAGATACATTGTAATTCTTTACATAGGCCTATACCATGGGGCTAAAGTTAAACAGGCGGACGTTCACACTTGATCGGTCGATATTCATGCGATGTTGGTATAAGTTCAGTCACAAAACGGACACAATTTTTTTGTGAAATTTAAGATGATTTGCTTGAGCTAGACATTCGGTTTTGTTCTCGTTTTTGTTTATGTTCGGTTCCGTTTTTGTCGGTTCGGGTCTGATTTATTTCCTGATTTTAATTTGTATAATTTCTTGCAGAACGAAAGGCACCAAACAATCGAGATAGGCGCTTGGATATCGCAGGTATGACAACGTGTATTATTATTATTATTATTAACCTTTTTTTAATCGCGGAGGGTTGGACCAATATCTTAAAATGTTTCGGGTCAGTTTAGCCTTGTCAACCCGACTCTGAGGCCAATGCGCTCCTTAAGGTAAAAAAGTGCCTTGTCCCCCCAAGAAATGGTTTCAGGTGAAATTTCTTTATTGCATGCAGAGATGGACTGACGAGTACATGAAATGGGACCCGGAAGATTACGGCGGAGTGGACCACTTGTACGTGCACAAGTCTCGGATATGGCTGCCGGACATAACTCTGTACAAAAAGTAGGTTCAAGGTTAATTCATTTCTCCATTCCAATACAATTGTTGTTTTTGTACTAGAAAATATTACCATTCTTTGATGTTTTTATTTGTTTTTATGCAAACAATATCCTGCCGGGGTATTGTTGTTGTTTTGGGTTCGATTTGTGGACATGACAGTAAATTCTCAATAGGTCGTATTTCTGGTCGAATGAAGGCGATGTAACGGCGCCAATTTTGCGCTACCAACACAAGCAAACGTTCGTTGAAATACATGTAGTTTAGTGATTTTACTGTAATCTAAAAAAAAAAATCCGTAAGAATGTGTATAATGCCGTGAATTATCGTCGCTTTTGATTTGCCATTTTTGCTCGATGCACAGTCGCAGGGAAAATCAGCATATTACCCACAGATGTGGTTTCTTCTTGCTTTATTATTCCACGTTTTTTTTCTGCTGAACTCCTTTAGTGACTTTCTTTGCTAAACTATTTTCCTATCTTTGATGTTGTTGTTGAACCCTTTTTCTGTATATTTATTCTGTCCTCTTTAATGTGTTTTTTAGGCAACACATTGGGAAATGACTCTTTTTGGAAACACACACATTGGAAAACGATGTTCAGTATGTTAACAAGGCCTTGCACTAACTTACGCTAACCACTACACTAGCACGGTGTAGTGGTTAGTGCCAGACTTCAGGAATTGTTGAAGAGAATTTCAATATAAAAATCGACCATAATTACTGTGGTATGTTGTGGCGTACTTGGGCCAATTTAATAGAGCTGCCAAACACAAACATTTGCTCAGCACACAAAAAGTCTTGCTCAGTAAAATAAGTTTACAAGCCAAAACGTAATGTGCTTTCCATAGCATGCTAAGCAAAAAAGAACAGCTGAAATACCAGTCACAAACGATATACATCATCTGAACATTATTTTGGTTTGTAACCCTGCTTTGATCAAGGAAGACTTTTCATGCTAAGCTAGTTTTTGTGCTTAGCAGCTTCAGGAAACTGGCCACAGACGAGATGGTAAATAAGGTTCTCAAACAACCCTGGCCTTCCGGTACTCTGATTATATTCAATTCACATGCAGCGTTGACCGCGACTTCGAGAGTTACAAGCCCGACATTCCCGTGAAGGTCCACTACACCGGTTCGGTCTTGTGGAGTACCCCGGCCATCCTGAAAAGCACCTGCCAGATCAACGCCCGCCTGTTCCCCTTCGACACCCAGGTCTGCGAGCTGCGCTTCTCCTCGTGGGCTTTGCACGCCGGGGAGCTGAATCTCACCGAGTACAAGGAGGACCAACGCCAGGATTTCTACACCGACGTCGGTGTGTGGGAGCTCCTGGGTGTGGCGGTGCGTCGGGAGGAGACAACGTACGACGACAGTGGCCTGACCTACGTGGACCTGTCGTACTTCGTCCGACTCCGTCGCCGGCCTCTCTACCACCTGCTCCAGATCATCTTCCCCTGCCTGCTGCTGTCCCTTCTAAACCTCATGGTGTACGTCCTGCCTCCCGAGTCGGGGGAGAAGGTATCCCTGGGTATTACCAACCTACTGTCGTTGATTCTGTTCCAGCAGTTGATCAGCGGCCACTTGCCGCCGACAGCAGAAAACGCACCAATCATCGGTAGGTGATTTTGGCAAACGCGATCATAAAACCAGTGAAATACTTGCCAAAACCAAACATTTAATAAATTGTCTTGTTATACTGTAATGAAATCTAAAGCCTCTGTGCTTTGTTAATGTTCAGGTTCTCATTTTTTTTCCGCCGTACATGTAAATAATTGCCAAATTAGACCTCATTCAAACAGTACAGAGACGTAGACGCCGATTTACACGCCATCTTCATAGAGCTAGTCCCATAAGTTGAGTCAATGGCTCGATGTATCCAGCTTTTTGTGCTTTTTGTTATGACGCCTGAAATGTCACCAGGCGCAAGTTGGCCTCATTCTCATCGTTGGATATGTCCCTATTTTTTTAATTACACTATGTATATACACAAAGATGTAAACGGTGATGAAACTTAGTTAGGCCTACACAGGTACTTTCTTTGGGATTGATCAATATCTGAGATGTTATTTTTCTACCCTAAATGTTGAGCGGTTGGGAAACAATCTCCGATTAGGTTAATTGTTTTACCTATTTACCCCACTGCCACAGACACAGACTCGTGCAACTTTACGTTTGCAACATCTCATACTAGGTTCTTCAGTAAATGTCCCTCTATATTTGTTTTGGGTTTCTCTGCAGGGTTTTACTTCACACCGATGATAGCTCTATCCTCTACCTCCATCGTGTGCACCGTGGCTGTCCTGGGCGTGTTTTACCGCGACAATCGTCGGCCCATCCCTCGCTGGGTTAGCCACGTCGTGTTCGGTGTCCTTTCCAGGCTAGTGTGCCACCGTACCTCCGGTGAAACCCGCACGCCAGTCAGCTCTGATTCTCGGCCAGGAGGGAGTTCCCTCATCACGCGATGGCCAGACAACGTGGAGCCCGCGTGTGGTGGCTGGACCGACTTGTCCGGAGACATGCCCGAGAACGCTCGGGAAACCTCGCCGGCGAAGTCGCTCATCAACCACCAGATAGGGGACCGGGATGATGAGACTCGCCGCAGAACCTACGACGCCACCAAGCGGCTGTGCGAGGTATCCCATCATTCGAAGGCGCTGGAATCCCCCGTCATGCTGGGAGCAAGGAAGCACGTGTGCGGCGACCGTGAGTCGGGGTCTCGACACCAGCGGCACCCGACTCGACCGTTGCCAAGCGCCCATACTTGGCGCGAAGTGGCTTTGGTGATCGACCGGGTAGCTCTCGTGCTGTCCCTGCTAATTACTCTGTTGTCAATGGCGGCTTGCATAGTCTGGTTCATAGTTCATATGAATTACGATCACCATTGAATGCTCTTTGTATTATATAGGCTTATTACAAGCGGTTAGCGCCAAATGTTAAGAAGGGCTCCTGTTGTCACGGGAAACTATTGTGATATAAAAAAAATCAAACTCATGTTCCTATTATTGGTTAAACCCATCCTACGTAAGGTTACCGTTTTTCATTAAGCATCCGCAACACTCCCAATGAGTTCTGAAATTCTCGCTACACCGGCAGTCAATTGGGCTGTGTACGGACAATTATTTTCGGCACTGACTCCTGAGCTTGAATCAAGTTATTAAAGTGACATCATAATCGTCATTATAATCGTCATTTCTATAAACAAACTTCCCCGATAGATTGCCAATTTAAAACATAAAATTACATTGTACATGAAGCCGTTAGTTTAAATAGAAAAGCAGACATTGATTATCACACTTTCTTTCTTTTCTATTATTATCCAATCTATTATGGTAAATATCTGGGGCCAATTTCCTAAAACATGTAAGCACAAAAAATTTGCTTAGCACAAAAATAGTTTTGCTCAGTAAAACCTGGTTACCAGCCAAAACTCCATGTGCTTTTTCATGCTAAGCAAAAAACAACTGAATATCAATCACAAACAATAAACATCACATAAATATTTGATTTGTAACCTTGGTTTTTTTTTCAAAGGAAGAATGTTCATGCTAAGCAAATGTTTGTGCTTACATGTTTTATGAAATTGGCCCCTGGTAATGGTAGATCATATAGACATCATAACAGTTAGAAATTAAAATATAGTGTGGTATGGTGCTGGATATCAATTAAAGCAATTACTTTGTACCACACAGCCATATGTATTGGTGATGTTACGTAATGTTTACCGTAGTACTACATATCCGGGGGGGGGGGGGGGTCACCTCTGAGGCTATAGGCTTGCGTACCTACAGTCGAACACTGGTAATGCTACAGTCACACGGCCATGTTACGGACCTGCGGATGCCTGCGTATATTTGGATAATGAAAATGCGTAATTTTTAACCCCAATACGGAAATTTGAGCAAAAGTTACCTATATTCTGCGGACGATACGGATTAGTTACGGATGTTACGTATGAATTACGGATGTTACGGGTAAAACCTGCGGATGAACCCATCTGCTGCCAACCCGCTGGCACATGTTACTGACGACTTACGGATGACTTACGGATTTTACGGATGACTTACGGACGATACGGATGACTTACGGACGATACGGATAAGTTACGCTCGTGTCTGCGCATGTCGGCTTCCTCTGGCGTCCGCACCATCCGCAAATAAACCCACGTGGATCGGAGCTTGCTTCAGTCGCATTTCATCAAGTCTGAGATCTAGTTCCAGTTATTCAACAGTTTCTTCTCCATCTTTTTGATGTTTACGTACCCCTATGTATCCGCAGGCAACTGCACACCCGACAAAGTGTGCGGATCAGTTACGTATCTAACGTATCCTGCGGATGAGTTTACGTATCTTACGTATGAGTTACGGATGCTTACGTATATTTCATCCGCAGCAAAATTTTGAGATTTTCAAAATTCCGCTGCGGATCTGCGTATGTCTGCGGATCCTGCGGATTGAATTACGGATGGATACGGATGCTTACGGATGATACGGATCCTTGCGGATGCTTACGGACTTTTATCCGTAAGCATCCGCAGCTACCGTAAGTGGCCGTGTGACTGTACCATTACAAGAGCGCTGTTAATACAACATCCTGTTTATAACAAGGGGGGAAATAGGTCCAGAGTCTTTAGCCTGAGCCGCTTTTACCTCATCGTCTAGGGAAAAGTTACCTGGGAAGTTTTCCTGGGCAGCAGTTTGCCGGTAAAAGTAACCACTGGACTCGGGGAAAGTAACTGCGAAGAAAACTGCCTAGGCTGTACGCACTGGACATAAAATGGGAAAAGTACCCATCGTCTCGGTATGTTTTATCAAAAAAAGTCCAGTGCGAACAGGGCTTTTGTTACAAATTTTGTCATTACTTTCGACGCTTATTAGTTAGACTGTGGCTCCCGACTGTGGCTCAATGTTCACGGTCTCCTGGCGTGTTATTAATATTAGCTTTAACAAACCTAAAATCTCAACTCTTTTATTGATATTATCTGTTTTTCTGGTCTTTTTCTAATTTAAAGGTAGGATACACCATTTGCAAATATCGAAAATATTTACGACCAAATTATTAGAAAATAACCTACTTATTTGAAAGTAAATAATGATTGTAGGCATCCAGCAAAATAATTGCCCTATAGATATTCTGTAAAAAAAAAGTCACGATCGCCGGACGGCGAGCGCGAAAAAAATAAAAAATAATAACTAATAATAACTGCCCGACGCCGGTTGAAAACAAACGCTGTTTTTCGTGCTTGTTTTTCTTCTCCGTTATATCCTTCCTTTCAGACGAGATCTTGCAGGCAATCGTTAGCAGTGTGTACACTGGCCATTCGGTAGACGTTGGTTTTTAATTATACACGCACCAGTTAACTAAAAGCACTATTCCATAATTAATACCCATCGTCGATTCGTCTTTATTAAAAAGCTGAATCAGGCCAATACTCAGGCCAATTTATTTTACAAGAGTTTCCATCGCGTCCTAACTGATAAATAGATAATGCACATTACCCATTTCGGAACTGCCTAAATAATTCAAAAGGTCATACCTTCGGTAGCATTCGGTAATTAAATAGCAGCAAATTTATTGATTGAAAATTTAACAAAAGTGGGCATTTGAAAGGGTTTTATAGCATACGAAGAACCCAGAGCAGTTTTCTATTATACCCGAGTACAATGCACTGTTTACACTAATTTAACCTTTACTGTTTGTCGGCATGATGATGTATGGACAAATATGCTGCGGTACTCAAAATGCACTTTAGTTCAATTATTATAATAATCAATTACTGCAATAATTAAGTCGGCTATAGTCTGTGGACGTACGCGCCTACTGCCGGCAATAACCGCGTATCTACTACAATGGCGTAAATCTGTATCGTCGAGTGGGGAGTTGGGGGTTGACCAAATATTTCCGCCCGTGGATATTTGAAAAGCAAAGGGAGTGGGGGGCGGACCAGATGACACAATTAGGAGACGCTGTTCTGGATACAAATGTGCATATTGTGCAAACTTGCAGGTTTCACACCAGTACATAAACTGATAAATACTTCCAATTCCAAAATTCAGGAAAACATTATTACAACACTCCCACGTATTATGAGACACACATACAATTAAAGCTTATTTCATCATCTTTCAATTTCAGGGGGTGATAACCGATAACCTATAGGATAATTTTCCGTCCAATCACGGTGATCACCCCTAAAAAATAGTCCCGTGCCCCGTCGCCATCTTGAAAAATGATGCCTTCGCTCCATTACAAAAACGGAGTATTTTTAGCTACATAAGTTGCGTTTACAGTAGTAGTAGTAGTAGTAGTAGTAGTAGTAGTACAGGTAGTAGTAGTAGTAAGTTTATTTCAATGCATCAATTTTTCACAAAACGTACAGTATAGCCTTGAATGACACATTAACAATGAATAGAAAGTGCATCATTAGCATTATGAGATCTTAACTTAGCAACTTAACGGCAATATTTAAAGGTAGGATACACCATTTGCAGTTATCGAAACATTTTACTACCGAATTATTATAGGAAATATCTCACTTATCTGAAAGTAAAGAATGATAGGCATTTAGCACAAGGATTGCGCTAGATATCCAGTAATTGTTCAAACAAAAATTGAATTGTATTTAACAAAATCACGATCGCCGGACAGCGATCGGGAAAAAACAACAATTGAACCACTGCCCGACACCGGTTGAAAACGAACGCCATTTTTCTTGCTTCTCTCAGCATCCATGATTGTAAAACTTCGTACAGGTCAGTATTAAAGATGGACTACAACGAAAACTCACACATTAAATTTATTATCGGACCTTGTTTATGTTGTGTTCAGGTAACACTTTATTGTTACGGTCATGTTTTTCTCTAAATAATTTTGTTGCAATTTGACCGAAAAAATTAGACCTCGATTCTTCGATTTTGAAATTTCCCGCCCTGTACTGGTTCCCGGCAAAGATCCACTGAAAACCACAATGAAATCCACGATATAGTACCAGCGGACTTGTAAACCAGCGAAAAGTGATGACGTACTACCCATGAGCAACCGAGAGTAAACAAAAGACGCCATGTTATTCCGTGTGTATTATGTATGCGTTTTCATGCAGAGGCATGAAGTTTTTACGAATTTTTTTTTTATAGTGTATCACTATCAGCTACAATAATGCCAACTTCATGTGTTGTTGGTGGATGCACGAGAAATTGTTCGAAGAATCCAGAGATTCATTTTGTGCAATTTCCGCGGGATCCTGCGTTATCAAAGGAATGGGTGAAGTTCGTAAATATTACACGAAAGGATTTCACCTTCTCGGCAAGAAGTAGGCCTTTGATTTGTTCAGCACATTTTTCAGAGGACTGTGTTGAACCTTCAAGTGCTTTGAAAAAATCACTGGGATTGACAACAAAATTTCGTTTGAAGCCTAGATCGATCCCCACACTGAAAGCGCCAAACATCGAGATAATTCGTACTAGTACTACCACCAGGCCTACTGTTTCTACGTCGGCCGTGCAACCGCCGGGTCTGCTGTGGCCGCAGAGTCATCAGCAGGTGCTGAGTCGCAAGGGCTCTTGAAGTCTGGTGAGCTCCCCTCATCGCTAGAGCTACCATCACTGTCCTCAGAAGTACCTCCACGAAATGCCTCTTCCTCATCTATACTGTGGTCTTCCCAATACTCGCTGCTATCGGACATTTTTCGCTGTTTTTCGGTCGAAAATAGTTGTACCAAAATATAGCCTAGCTTGTCCGCTGTTATTCCGCATTGCATTGTACGGTAAAAATGCACGCACACGATCGACCCGAGTAAATCGTCATGGGTAGTACGTCACACACAAAGTATGAATTATTCATGAGTTAAGGGCTTTTGCTGAAACTGAGTTTTTCTGGGTCGTAAAACGCCGATTAATTTGGGGGTTTTTTTTGCATGAAGGAACATGATTTATTGAATACTAATGATATATTAGTAATCATTATACATTTCTCGAACAAAAAAGAGCAACAAAGCCTTTATCATTATTCCGTTGTAGTCCATCTTTAACTATAAAATACTACCCCCAAAATCCACTCAGTCCTGATATTTCGTTTTTCGACCTTTAAGCCATATCTCAGCAACGGAGATAACACATCTGTTTGAATTGTTAGGTGATAGATAGTTGCACAAAAAGTTCACAAACGTGTGACGTCATCGTTTTAATCAGTTTGAATTCATTTTAATCTGTTTAAATTAACTTAAATTCGTTTTCAATGATTTAAAATTGTTTTGATGGTATAAAAGTTCAATTTTTAAAAAGTTTAATCAAAAAAATTGCGAATGCGAAAAAGCCCTATGTTCTGTTCCTCGAACAGACGTAGTTCTAGTTTTTCTTTCTTTTACTTCTTTTTTCTTCTTTTTGGGACCAAAATGCCATAGACTTTGTACACGTTCTTTTGCACGAGTACTTTTAATAGAAAACAAAGTCGTATTTCCATAAAACTTAACCCAAGTGAAGACCCTATAGTAAGCTCGTGCCTAGCAGACATACGCCATGGTGACGTCATCAGGGGTCACGTGACGTCATCTTGAAGGTGTAATTGATTTAATCTTTGAAAATCAATACAAAATCAACCGCAAAAGACTTGATTTTTGTGGCAACAGATATAATAAATTCTAGCAATTACAAACGTATCATATACCTTTAAGGTGAAGCGAATTGCTTTTGTATACCTAAACCTATTGTCGGACAAACGTATAAGACCAGAATACAATGCGAGTCAAACGGAAACGGACCGGGAGTAGTTATTTTATTCTGGTAAAAATATATATGTGACCCACTCTGCAAAAATGAGTCTGATGTGTTACATATATTTGTTTAAGTTTTACAGTTGGTCAGAAAAAGCAGGAAATAAGCTTTCATTTGATCTACTATGGCACAACTCTGTGGTGTAATGCATTGGTCTTTTACATTTTTTGAAATGTGTTTTTTCTCCATTATATTAAAAACGTCTTTGTACAGAAATGAAGATTAAAAGTTGTAGATGCTATGGTAAGAGAATAACAGAAATCTTTATTAAACCTACTTTAGGAAACAAAACCACTTTTTTTCAATTGATAAGGTCTGAAAATAAAGATATCAGAGAAACCAAAATGCCTCACCCCGCCCCCCCCCCCCCCAAAGGGGACTAAAGGGAAGTTTATCTCCAGAATTTCGTCTGCCTACAACCGACTTCATGAAAAATAAGAGGTGTTTGGAGCCCCAACGCTAAATTGTCTTCGTAGTCAAGTCTACAAAGCTTTGTCGTGTGACCATCCAGTTTAAGTCTATTGTCGAATTTTAAACTCATGATACACTAGCTCACTGTAGGCTGTTGATTGTATACATGTGTACATAATCTGTTTCTAATTGTTTTGTTTTACTGTCTTAATGTTTGGTGTAATTAATTATTTTAATCTATAGCAAATATTTTATTTATTTTGAAACCAAATTCTATTTTGTTTTTAATTTTGATTTTTAACTGATGCCTTATGCCTGTTATTGGCGGTTCACCGCTGTTTGTTTTCAGAAATAAAAAAATAAAAAAATAATTTGTTGATAGACAAATCATCTCTTATATTAAACAGCCCTGTATGCATAGGAAACTGTTTTTTGCGACATCATCAGACTCATTTTTGCAGAGTGGGTTAGATGTACATATATTATTTTGATCCACAAGTAAGGTATGTGTAGATCTAGTATGTTCCTCCCAACATCTAAAAAAAAAATGATTGAAATTGGTCCTTGCTATTCAGAGCTGTGCTTGTTTCACCAAAAGACCAATTTTCAATAGCTGTCCGTGGAATGATAAGCGAACATTAATATTATCAAAGAAAACACATTGCTCAGCATTCTGATTAAAACAAAACAGGCTTGGTTTATTCCTGATTAAAAAACACACACAAAATAAGACAGTAAAATAACACTTCAATCTTCACTCAAACTTGGAGCATTGTTTGGAGTTTTATTGCACAGAGGATCGATAAAATGTCATTAAAAAAATAAGGCTATTACTCAAAATATGACTGTAAAATAACATTTCAGCTGAATAGTGGGCAGCTATTGAAAAGGTTTGTTTTGGGGGTAAAACAAGCACAACTCTTGATAGCAAGGACAAATTTCAATTTTAAATGTAATTAGTTTTTACGGGAAACAATCAATACTCGTTGTCGCTTTCTATTTGACTCGCATGTACAGTGACAAACGACAAGGGACAAAACACGCACGCTTATTATTATAACAAGACAAGCTGGAAAATACAAGCTGGTGTGAGACAAGACCACAACATAATAAATTCATAAATGATAACTAACTATGTGAATTATGAATCCAGAAGATGGGTATTTTGGAACCTAAGGTGACGTCGAATTCACGAAGGACTGTCTGGCGACTTGTTCTTAAGTCTAAGCTACCATAAAGTGCCACATTAAGCCACTCTGGGTTGGAAGTGTTGCCTTGTTTACCAACCGTGCAGATGTTATGGGCAGTGCACATACATGTACTTGTACTCTACCTCTCAAGAACGAAAAAGGTAATAGTTATAATCATAGCGATAGACGTGATCAATACAGATAAAATCATAGTGGCACGATCGATGATCAATGCCACATCTTTCCAGTCCACGATGTGCTTCTTACGAGAACACACCGGTCTCCTTGCCCCAGTTGCAGCCGTTTCCTTGACTGCGTCGTGGATTGTCCCGTTGTTAACGGCCGCAGACTCGCTTCCATTGGAGTAAACCTTCTTCTGCATGAAGTGCATGCTGTAAGCGGTTGCGCTGCATCGTGTTTTGCCCGAGCGTTGGCCGTCGTACCCGGCGTCGCCGTCTGTTCCCACGCCGGCCGCTGCAGCGTACGCTGCCTCGGTGTTTACGGACCTCGACGAATCGGTAAATGTACAAGTCGCCGTCAGCACCCCGGAATCGTCCGAGTCCTGAAAACGACGGTCCACCTCCTCTTCTTCCAGGCTAAAGTTGGGGTTGCACTCGCCCGCGCGGTGGTCCTCCGCCGGTGGTTGTTCGCGAACTCTGACCCTGTAGAACACCACGACGGCTATTTTCAGGGCGAGCGAGCGCAGCCAGCGAGGCACGGGCCTGGTGTTGTCATGGTAGAACAGGCTGAGTACCAGCACTGTGCACATGATGGAGCTGCAGCCAATGGCGATCATCGGTGTAAAGTAAAAGCCTGTGAACAGTAACACGAGAAACCACAAGACCGTAAGAAAACTACTCTGATTGGCTGGACAGCTTATTGGGATATCCCACAGCCGTCTTGATTATGTTGGTCTCAAAGTTAAACATGAAATTCGTCATAATTCTGAAAATAATATAACAAGCCAGGAGCTCTAGGGGAGTTGAGAGTCTCACCGATAATCGGCGATTTGTCCGAGGTGGGAGGCAGCGACTCGCTGATGAGCTGCTGGAACAGGACCAGGGCCAGGAGGTTGGTAACCCCCAGCTGGATCTTCTCGCCAGACTCTGGAGGCAGCGAGAAGACCATGAGGTTGAGGATGGACAGTAGCACGCAGGGCAGGATGATATTGAGGACGTGGAACAGGGGGCGGCGACGGAGATTTAGAAAGTAGGAGATCTCCGGGTAAGGGGCAGGGCAACAGGCGTACCACTGCTCCTCCCTCACCACGTCCACGCCTAGCAGCTCCCAGACTCCGTTATCGGCGAAGTGGTCCTGGTGTTGTATTAAAAGGAAAGAATGTTGAATCATAATACAGAGTGGTCAACAAAACCGCAACCTCACACTTCCACTTCAGAGACCTAGCCCAGTATTCTAGAACGTTCCTTTAGCGTTAAGGGAGACTTTAGGTCAACCTTTAGCCTAATTTTATTTCAAGAACCAACCTTTATCTCGGGTCAAAGAACGCCTTCAGGTACCCTTCTTTAGCAAACGTTGAGTCGTTTCAAGAACCTTCCTTGGTTTATTTTGCCTGAAGGAGGCCTTTAAATTAGGAATCTGGATCACTTTAAATAATTGTTGTCAACATTTGATCTACCGAATGCCCTTTTTAAGTTAACCCCTTGACGCCGGGGTGCGTCTATGGCCGCGGCACGCCTTAATCCGTCCGGAATGCTGCTGTCCGCTGTCCTACGCCGTAGAACACGGCCTGTGTGACAGCTGCATGCTCGGTTTCATCGTGCAGTGCAGTTACTGGACAAAGGCTGTCATGCGTATAACCAATGCAATGAGTAACTAATACCGGCGTCAAGGAGTAAAACATTGGAATGATGTTCACTCTGAAGCCTCAAGATTTACCTGGGTGGCCAGGGCCCCTTCCTGTTTTACTAAATCCACCTCGGAGCCGTCGAACGCCCAGGAGGTGAAGCGGAGCTCGCAGACCTGGGTGTCGAAGGGGAACAGGCGGGCGTCGATTAGGCAGGTGCATTTCAGGATGACCGGGGTGCCCCAGCTCACGACCCCGGTGTGGCGAATCTGCACGGAAATGTCCTTGTAACTCTCGAAGTCTTTGTCTACACTGTGGGTCGAGTGGGAAACTCAAATGTTTTGAATTGTTCATTAACACACATGAGTCAGAACAATATGTTATCAAGAGCAAGAACCCAGACCGTAATTCGCCCAGTCTCGTTTTCTTTGGTGCGTGGGGTTAAGTCTTTATCGTCATATTACTTTTGCCGAGGAGGTTATGGTTTTGCCGATGTTGTGGTGTTTGTCTGTTGGGGGTGTTCGATTAGCTGTTAGCAGGATTTGGGGGGATAATACTGGAGGGATTTTAACGAAGCTTGGTGGGTAGATACCTTATAGGTCAAGGATTATTAATTCTATTACATGTTCAGATTGATCTGGATCAAGATCAGGAACCTGGATCAGTTTGAATGATTTTTTTAACGTTGGCATCTAAAGCGGTTTTTTGTTTGGTTGGGGCAGAGGTTTGTGCTCTCGTGGCCTTTTCGAGCACTAGTTTTGTCACGTGAATGCCCTATTCATTACCGTGGTTACAAAATGCTTCTATTTCAACCACAATAAATTTCCTGGGTCGAAATGTTGACCCTATTATACCCTATATTATACCCTAACCCAAACACTAACCCTAACCCACATCCTAACCCTATTTTTAAAGTAATTTGAGTAAAATTCTAAAATCTATTTCGTGAAAATGCTTGTTGAGACCTATTCATCTATATAAATCACCCTGTGTAGACATTTTGACTCCCATTGTTCCCATTGTGTTCAGGTCTCCACAGGATACCGAATTTAGAAACACCATTGCGTACTGATACATGGTTCGACGGAGCGGTGTGTACATGTATATGACTTGAATCATTGTTGTGTAAGTTAAAACTTAACTTGTCAAAGAGAAAAAGCAATTTGCCTCACTTTAATCCATACATGTCGGTAATTATGTTACCAATAATTAACAATAACATACAATCCATATACAGTCGTCAACATTGTATACTTCTGTAACGTGAAATATTACGTAATTGTCTCCGACACATAATTACGTGTGGCGCTATAGTTCGTGAATTGCCATTACGACCGAGGATTCCCTATTGTGTTTTCCTTTATTCCTGTACTGTAACCTAACCCCATTGCTTTACGCTTATCTTGCCGATCGAGGACAAAGAAACCATCCTTCGAGGATCTTTTGTTCCCTTTGTTTTCTTTTGTTTTTTATCCTCGATCGCAAAAGGAAACAAGCACAGAGAAACATCATCAGAACAAACCAACAAGGTCTGTATGTTAAGGCGTTAAACGATGAAACCACCAGATTGATAACGACAGAAGATTACGAGCCACTAACTCCTAAGCTTGCCATGCGAGAAACGCAAGTTCGCCAAATGAGTTCTTCTCCCTCGGAGGTAGAAAAAGAGTTGGTGAGAAGAGGCGATATTTTTAGATATCTTTACGCACCTGGTGAGTTAAACCGACAAAAAGGCAAAAGAAAACAGGGGCAAACTTCAAGAAAACACGTAGGAAATGTTATAAATTCAAGCCGTATAGAGACAAAATAACAGCAATACTTAATTGGCGTACTTTTTGTAAAGCGTTGTGTCTGGGAGCCAGACCTTGGATTTGTGCACAAACAGGTTGTCTACTCCGTCGTAATCAGCCGGGTCCCACTTCAGAAATTCGTCATCCCAAGTCTGACAAAAACAACAATAAAATCACAAAACCAAGACGGTTAAAACTAATAATTTCCTTGCGTTGGCAGGCAGTGGTTTTTATGTTGTTCCTAAAACTCTAATAAGACTATTTTTTTGAGATCATGATTATTATGATCTACATAATAATAAAATGTCTTAACAAATCAGCCAATGACGCTACAATGACGTCACTTCATGTTTTGCAGATGAGGCACACAGAATCTACCCGCTCACCAAGTTGCATGACGATCGGACCTTTCCTTGTGTTTTTTTTAAATCGCATTTTTCATGATGTCACGATGACGTCACACATTTCTAAAATAAATTGCTGTCAAGCCTAATACAAAATAATTTCAAATGTGGCACGTTTTGTTAAATATAAGGATAAAAGGAATAATTTGAAGTTACATTTTCGATATTGGCAAATGGTGTATCCTACCTTTAGGTGTTTTTTAACCAATTATAGAAAAAAAGAGTCCCGTGTTCACAGGAGTCTGAACGGCACGAAATGTCACTGACTTTACTTAAAGGGATCGTATACGTTTGGTAATTGGAACCCACTGTTTGTTTCAATCCTATATAGTTATAGATATATACCATAAAACTAACTTGTACAAATTTCATTTCAAAAGGTGGTAGCGATTTTGAGATATTGCCGAAAATCTGGAGCGGTTATGTCCACGCAGGAAGAATAATCTGCATTGGAATACACACTCTGAGAAACGTCACTGCAGTAACGCTTCTCAGATTCAAATTTGTAGGGATAACAAGTGATATCTTTTGCCATAACCGCAGTACTTCGAAGTGAAAAGTTTCTAAAAATGCATTACATGTATACTATCCAAAGCTGCTGTACTTCTTACCAAGTAAGTACTTCTTACCAAGTAAGTATTTCTTGCCATTCATTCTTGGAGTAATTACCAAACGTATACGATCCCTTTAATATCACGGGCCCCTCTTGGGGGTGGAAGCGAATTACGTTTTGTCAAGGCCTTCCCGGCGTTTGATCTTTCTTCTATGTTTGTCAACGCGTAGTCTATTATTTGCAAAGGGTCAGTACAAATATTGTTTCATGCGGTGGATATTAATTACCGGTATTGTTTGTATTATTGTTACTATACGTCACTCACCTGTCGCAACCATCCGCTGATTTGAATCGTTTGGTGTTTCTCGTTCTGAAATGCAAATACGAATTATGATAACAAAAACATAATAATAGTAGGCTATGTAAAATTTGCTATTGCTGTCATAAAAAAATGTGACACGATCAAGCGAAATCAGTCGGATGTCGGCCCCGGTCAAAAAATGAGTGTTCGTGTAGTTTCAAAGAGGGCATCTGTACGTTTTAAAAACTGAAAACCCCATGTTGATACGATGTTTTGTTGTCGAGTTATGTAAATTTGTTTAAATACCAACGAAGAGTACAGTGCATTTTTGGGATTCGCCGACATCCGACTGATTCGGATTGATCGTGTCACAAATATTGATATATTTGTAGAGTCAGTATTTTCCAGCAAAATATTGTTACACTGACCTATTTTTTTATTTTGTATGTTCTTGCAGTCTGGTTTCCTGAACCTACATGTCAGGAAACTCGGATACAAAATCCCACTTTTTTGAAAATAACTGCACATCGTATACCAAGCACATAAGACTAAGGGACTCGCCCCGTATAGTTCCCCCATACCTACACACTCTCTATAGACTATTGTTACCTAACGCACCCCTACCACAATATTCCGCAAGCACAATGACCGCCCTGTGGAGGGGGGGGGGGGGGGGGGGGGGGGGTTTCCCGCCGTCTCATATCTTGCTTGTCGTTCTTAATTTGTTTGTCTTGGTTTTTACTGTTGATCCCGAGAAATAAAGTAAATAAACTCTAAACTATGTTTGTTAACATTAGCAATCGGCTACCATAACGTTTCCCGTGTTTTACTATATACGCTTGCTTTTTAATTTTTTTAATAAACGTTTCATATTACGAAGGTGATAAATGTGACCCAGCACGAGTAAATGAGACACTTTGAGGCAAAAATGAAAATTGAGATGTTGATTTCATCATTTAAAGCTTGTTTAGCTTTAAATGATGAATTTTATTTTGCCTCAAAGTGTCTCATTTACTCGTGCTGAGTCACAAATGTTGTATAGAATTGAAACAAAAAAAACCCAATTGAACGTTGATTTCGAAATGTCGTTCCAGGGCCACGTCAAACCATGTTGGTGCGAAATACGGTACCCTCTGGAGACGTGAACACAATGGGGACAATGGGAGTAAAAAAGTCTCCAAAGGGTAATTTCTATAGATGAATAGGCCTAGGTCTTCACTAGAAATTTCACGAATTTTTTGAATTTTACTTAAATTACTAAAAAACTAGGTTTAGAATGTGGATTAGAGTTAGTGTTTTGATTATAGTATAATATATAGGGTATAATGGGTCAAAATTTCAACCCAGGAAAATAATTGTGGTTAAAATGGGAGCATTTTGAAAAACCTGCTCGACTTTCTAACAATGTTGTATACGAGAACAAAGCCATG
Organism: Crossaster papposus; assembly: GCA_037893245.1. Lineage (NCBI taxonomy): Eukaryota > Metazoa > Echinodermata > Asteroidea > Velatida > Solasteridae > Crossaster > Crossaster papposus. Next base: position 119,328 of record JBAIAA010000717.1, read on the forward strand.
TCTCCACAGTGATACAAAAAATGCAAATTGATGTAGGCCTAACATTCAACAATGATTGTTTATGCTGTGTGGCGTTTATGTTGTCCTTAATTGGTTTGGCAAGCAGGATTGAAATGGGTCAAACCTTTTCCATTTCCCATCCATAGAAGAAAACGAGGGCAAAATAATCACTATGCAAAATATTGATAGACAACAAAAGAGGACCTTCACTGATTTTTAGGGTAACTTTTCCGCCTCATCTTCGGCACACAATACATTGTGTTCATCAATTATCTGCCACAATTTCTACCAATTTAACAATACCGACCCTAACCATTCCGTATGTAGACATTTAGAACTTACAATTTCATTTTAAAGGTAGGATACACCATTGGTTATTACTTGCATCATCAGGAAAGGGTCGATTTGGGGCCGGGGTTGTATTTTATAAATGTAGTAAGTTTCGTTTTTACAATATGAATGCCGAGAACAAAGCCCCTACAAAAAAAAAACGGCATTCGTTTTGACCCGGCGTCAGGCAGTGTTCTTATTGTCCTTGTTCTTTCCTTTTTCTTCTTCCTCAAATGCCTCAATTTAAAAAAAAAAAATTACAGGAAATCTAGCGCAATCATTTTGCTGGATGCCTAGACTCATTATTTACTTTCAAATGAGTAAGATATTTCTTAATAATTCGTTAGTAAAAATGCAAAAAAAACGGCGTTCGTTTTCAACCGGCGTCGGTAGTGTGTTCTTCTTGTTCTTGCACTTCTTTTTTTTTTGGGGGGGGGGGGGGTGGGGGGGCGCGATCGCCGTCCCTAAATTTTTAGAGATAGAATTAAATTTGTCGGAACAATCACAGGATATTTAGCGCAATATTTTGCTGGATGCCTAGAATCATTATTTACTTTCAAATGAGTAAGATATTTCTTAATAATTCGTTAGTAAAAATGTTTGATATCTACAAATGGTGTATCCTTCCTTTAAATTCCCCAAATTGACTTTTCAGTGAAAATTGTTGTTGTTGAAAAGCTATGTTGAAAAACTTTATGCTCATGTTGTGCCTGCACTCTAAATTATTTATTGGTTTAAAAATAACCACAACCCAAGTAAAAAATATCATTTAAAGGTAGGATACACCATTGGTATTTGCTTGAATTATCATGAATAGGTAGATTTTGGGGGTTGTAACTTATAGTAAATATCGTTTAACTGACCTGTCCGAAGTTTTACAATCATGGATGCCGAGAAAAGCACAAAAAACCAGCGATTGTTTTCAACTGGCGTCCAGCGGTTAATCTTATGTTATCTTTGTTTTTTCGCGATCGCCGTCCGGCGATCGCGAATTTTTCTTTATACAATTTTATTTTTTAGAATAATTACAGGATATCTAGCGCAATCATTTTGCTAGATGCCTAAAATCATTATTTACTTTCAGATGAGTGAGATATTTCTTAATAATTCGGCAGTAAATTTTGTTCGATATCTGCAAAATGGTGTATCCTACTTTTAAGAGTGATGTAAACATATTTTTAAATAATTCGGGAGTAATATTTTTCGATATCTGCAAATGGTGTATCCCACCTTTAACCACTTAATAATATAGCCAAATTAATAGACATCTCTTAATTATTTAAAAGGCTGGGGTTCATCTAGGCCCAAACACAACACATGCATCAACTCGGTACAGGAATAAACAAATGTTTGCGCAGTCCGGAGAGAAATCTCAGCGAGAGATGCCTTCACGAACTCCCGGGAGTATCGTCCAACACTTCCGGCCGACGGAACACCTCGATAAACCCCCGACCCTGCATGGACCGAAGCGAGTTTATTTCCCTGGTGACTTTTGAAACTGTTTTAATTACGAGGGGATTGTACATACTCGGGCGGTTACCGGCTGTATGAGGCCGGCTGATGTATTGGGTTGACACTAGGTGTTAAATTAAAAACCAGGGAACAAGGGCTTCCAAGAAGATTGAGCGGTCAGCAAATAATTTTTCAATCTTGCCACGTTCTATCAATTATTACGGGTGAAGTGTTCCGTGTCAAGGTTGCGTATGCGCCCCAATCATATAACTGTTAGTAAAGCTTATCTTGTTGTGTGCGCGTGATGCGTGCCTGGCCGATTACTCTTGAACAATACATTACAGCCTATATAGGCTAGGCATAACGTAAAGTCCTTGGATCAGGAAATGACAACCCAAAAATACCTTTTCTTTATTAACGGTCTTGGGAGTCGGATTTACGTTAATGAGAATACAACGAGAAAGTGTGGATTCGTAATTACGAATTCACGGGGCGCAAAGCGCCGAGTGAACTCGTCAATTAAGATTCGTAATTACGAATTCACGAGGTGCAAAGCGCCGAGTAAATTTGTAAATTACACATCCACACTTGCGAGTGTATTCTCTGACTTTAACCATTGTGATCCAGTTGAGTGGACAAGCAAAGGCATGCATTGGCATGACGATCGATGCGACAACCGCCGGTGATAGATTGTCAGCAATCGATAATCGGTTATGACGATCAATCGTTAATCAATAATCGTTATAGTCAAAAACCCACTCTTCACAATTTAATTCTAGATCTCCCATCAATTATGCGATTTCCAATTTAAAAACCTGCACAAATTAAAGCTTCTAAAAACAAAACAAAAGCATTGTTCATTAATTATTTTGAACATCTTATTATACACAGAATGCCACACCTAAATTTTTTTATAACGTTCATAACGAGAGGTACATCAAAACCCTTACCAGTTCGATAACTTGTGTGATGAGGAGACGGTGAATGACCGTGGTTTTCTGCGTGATGTTGTATACCGGCCGCACCGTGTTCGGTCCGTACTCCAACAAAAGCTTTTCCAGGAGAGCTGACTGCGTACTCATCCTCTGATCAGACTCTGCGAACCAAGAACATAAAAACAATTATCAGTTCCAAGCTTCGTCGGCAGCGTGTATTTGCTTCTCTTTGTTTCATTTAAAAAGACATTAGGATTCGAAAAGCTATAAAATACGGCAGATAAGTGATAGAATTGTGCCTTTGGATATAAGGCCCTGTCACACCTTTGCGTATATCAAGTACTTATGAGTTCCTTATTAAAAAATGTCAATACGCAGCCGTACGCTCAAAATTTCAAAATGTTTCGATTACTTTGACTTATATGCGACGCACACCTAGCGTATAACTAACGAATTCAGCGCATCCATGGCGTATGAGGTGCGTATGAGTTGCGTATGCAGTGCGCAACACTATTTTACTCCTGCGAATAGCTGCGTATGCAGTGCGCATGCCGAGTGTATTCCAGACGCACCCTACTTATCCCGACCGCACGCCTGACGCACTTCCGACGAATGCCGAGCGTATTTCCGTCGCATGTCCGCCGCTCGCAACGCGTTATAAAAAGGCGGCGGCTTCCCGCTGTTGTCAGTACCAGTGCAGATTCCATAGCGTGAACATCAGCGTATTACCGCGTATGAACCGCTTATCCCCCACGAACACATAGCGTATTTGTAACGCGCTCGACCGATGCGCTGCGTATTTATAACTTATGACCTGCGTAACAGCGTACGCTGCGTAGTTTTGTGCTTGCCCAAAACTATCCGGCGTACTGGTCCGTACTGTGCGCATGCCTACGTACATAAAACTTACACAAAACGATTGAGATGCATATGAGGTGCATATTGTGCGTATCTAAAAAATGTCAATGCGCAACTCATAAGGAATTAGGATACGCAAAAGTGTGACAGGGCCTTTAGGGCCATCGCATATTTATCCTTTTCCAAAGGTTTGCACCTTCGTATAGGTACGGGGTTCGTTTGCTAGCTAGACAGCAAGACTTAGGACTTCACCCTGCCCCCTCCCTTGTATATGGTGCGTGGCCGTCGGGTAACATGAACAGGGAAGGATGAAAAAATATATATGTATAGAATAACAAGCAATTTTCTAATGGCTGCCATTGCTTTGTATTCTACCTATATTTTTTCAAAGGTCAAATCGCCGATGGCCCTATATTTAAATATCTTTTTCATGATATGTGACCTGTCACCACAAAATGAGAGTAAAGTCGCACAATGTGATTTGGAGATGTGGCCATCCAAAGTCAAAATATAAAGGTGTGGTAAATTTTGAGATTTTGCGTAATTTGGAAAGCCTAAGTTCTCCTCTACATACTCCTATTTTTTTGGTGCAATCAGATGATCGAAAACCTCTTAAATTACGTGACTTTGAGTAGTGTTTGCGTAGTTAGTGTTTGGATTAAAGTCCATCAATGGTCTAATTAACACGGTAATTAAATATGCAAATAAGGTCTTCGTAACTGTCCCACGTTTTTGAAATTTTGATATTATGTTGATTATACAATAGTTTGTATGTGTGGGAAGTTTCAAGAAGAAATAATGATTAGAACATAGCCGTTGCTATGCTCAACCGAACCTTACTTGTCCTGTTTGGCAATCTTTTGTGTGTTTTGTTTCGGATGTTTATAAGTAAGTTTTCTCACAAACACGTTTTGTGAAACCCGTGACTTTCTGGAGTGCTGTAAAATGTATTTATCGCAAAACCATTATATACCATTCGAAAGCTCTCTTTCTCAAGAGATTGAAAATACCAATATCTAAATTTTAAATTTTTCCGACTTTACTCTCATATTGTGGTGCATGACAGGTCACAGTGCCACAGTGTGCCAAAATTCGTGCTTGTACCGCATCAATATGGCATTATACCACATTTACAAGATGTCCCAAGATTTTATTAAAACCATACTCCTTTGCTATCGCATGGTAAGTAAATTTGAGCAAAATCGTCGAGAAATTGACTGCAACATCACCGATTGAATTGCGCAACTTGAAAAATCAAATTTGCAACTTTCTGTTTAGTCACCTTCCTCTTTAGAAAGTGACTCGTGTCGTCACAACAGAATACAAAGGCAATGCACTTTTTGTTCAGTGTAATGTTATTCAGAATTAAATTGCCCACAAGGAAATTCTGCAAATAATGGAACAAGCCATGTGAACATAAGTTACATTGATTATTAAAACACCTTTTGTACCAAACATAGAGCAGCCATGAGTATGAACATATTAAAGGGATCGTATACGTTTGGTAATTACTCCAAATGTTTATGGCAATACAAACATACTTGGTAATGGCCCTGTCACACCAGAACATTTTAGGCCAACGCGTGAGTAGCGTGTTGTAATTTTGGCAACACGCCGGCAAACGCTAACCAACGCTAGGCCAGCGTTAGCAACACGATGAGCGCGTTACTCACACGCTGGGACACGCTGTCATACGCTGAGGAATTTTTTTTTCTTCAAAATAGCTACAATTTCCAGCGTTTGCCAGCGTGTGACTGCACACGCTGGCGGCGCGTTTTAGATTCGTTACTCACGCGTCGAACACGCTAGGCGATCGTTATCAACCCGCTACTCACACGCCGGCGTACGCCGGCGTACGCTTGCGACACGCTGGTTATGGCCCTGCCACACCAGTACGTTTTAGGCCAATGCATGAGTAGCGCGTTAAAAATAGTTGATACGCTGGCAATTGCTGAACTTTCACAGAAAAAGTCAAGTGGAACCGTGATTTCAGCGTGTTCATACAGGTTGATAACGGGTTCATAGCGTATGCCGGCGCGTAAGTAGCGTGTGAGGAACGCGCTCAGCGTGTAATGAACGCATCACTGATTTATATAAAAAATACGACAGCGGGTCGCCAGCGTGAGAGTAGTGGGTTTGTAACGATCGTCTAGCGCGTTCGACGCGTAAGTAACGGCCTTCTTGCGCTCCGCTAGCGTGTGCAGTCACACGCTGGCAAACGCTCAATTTTTTTAGGTATGTTGAAAAACGTATTTTTGTCTCAGCGTGTGACAGCGTGTTCCAGCGTGTGGGTAACGCGCTCAGCGCGTTGCGAACGCTGGCCTAGCGTTGGTCAGCGTTTACTCGCGTGTTGCCGAAATTTCAACACGTTGGCCTAAAACGTTCTGGTGTGACAGGGCCATTACTGTAGTAGCGCGTCATCTTTTTGTACAACTAATCATGTGTTCGTTGCCGTACGCTGGCGCGCGTTGGGCCGCGCTACTCACGCGCTGGGCAGTCGTTCATCAGTCGTCGAGCGCGTTACTAACGCGTTTTTCACGCGCTGGCGAACGCTATGAACCCGTTATTAACGCGTTATGGACACGCTGAAATCAGGGTTCAACTTGACTTTTTCTGTGGAAGTCCAGCGTTTGCCAGCTTATCAACTATATTTTTAACGCGCTACTCACGCGTTGGCCTAAAACGTTCTAGTGTGACAGGGCCATAAGAAGTATAGCAGCTTTGGATAGTATAATTCATTTTTAGAAACTGTTCACTTCGAAGTACTGCGGTTATGGAAAAAGATATCACTTTTTATAACCCAAAATTTGAATCTGAGAAGCGTTACTGCAGTGACGTTTCTCAGAATGTGTATTCCAAATACAGATTATTCTTCCTGCGTGGACATAACCGCTCCACATTTTCGGCAATATCTCAAAATCGCTACTACCTTTTGAAATGAAATTTTTACAGGTTAGTTTTATGGTATATATCTATAACCATATAGGATTGAAACAAACAGTCGTTTCCAACTACCAAACGTATATACGATCCCTTTAACGCTGTGAATGAACTATTTCGGAAACTGGGTTTTCAAGTTGCGCAGTTCAATCAATGATTTTACAGCCAAGTTCTTGTCGATTTAGCTCCAATTTGACCAGGAGATAGCCAAGACACGATTGTAACACAGGTCCGAAGCTTAGGCTTGTAGACTATTCCTGAAAGGAGTATGTCCATACACCAAGAGCTTGTATCCAATAGTAAATATGCCGAGAAATAAGCAAGAAAAACGGCGTTCGTTTTCAACCGGCGTCGGCAGTTTGTTCTTCTTGTTCTTGCACGGTTTGGGGTTTTTTTTACGCGATCGCCGTCTGGCGATTGCGATTGTTTTTGATAGGATTTAATTTTTCGGAACAATCACAGGATATCTAGCGCGATAATTTTGCTGGATGCCTAAAATCATTATTTACTTTCAAATTAGTAAGAAATCTCCAAATAATTCTGTAGTAAAATTTTTAATATCTACAAATGGTGTATCCTACCTTTAAATTCCCAAAATCGACTTTTCAGTGAAAATTGTTGTTGTTGAAAAGCTATAGTGCAGCTTTACGTTCATGTTGTGCCTGCACTCTAAATCATTTATTGGTTTAAAAATAACCACAATCCAAATTTTAATAACATTTGTTTTTAATAACAAGAGTGATGTAAAAATGCGGGCGTCGCGTGCGTGTAACATTGAAGTATGCCACGTTATGTTTATGAGTCAAACTTAATAGTCCAGGCAAAATACATAATTTTGTTTTGTTGACCTCAAACAAATTGCAACAAATTGTTTTTCACCACAGTGCACTTCTATAAGGTCCCTAGAATGACATACTAAAAATCTACAAAAATCCAAGTGGTGCAAATATGTCTAATTTGCATAAATCGTTAATCCCTGCCGTGTAATATGTTTATATTCCCATATTTGGGTATATATTTTATTTTTTATTTTTTGAAAAGTTTATTTTGGCGATTATACTTAAAACATGCTTACTTCAATAACATTTTCTAAAGCATGTAAGTGACTAAATAATTATGAAAATATAGTAATGGTCCAAAATTACTACAATTATACCCCTATCATTTGCACGCATTTAACTTGTCTCCAGATATCATCAAGTAGTAAGTATTGAAGTGCTTCAAATTCACCAAGTTGCTTACTGGCACAGTTACCCTATTAAAACCTTATGGAAAATCATATGGACAATGATAACATTGTGATATTTAGCCCAGCAAACAAAAACTTGGAAAAAATGATGTGTCCCTAAATTGGGCTAAAAAGTAGGTGAAGGGTTGCCTAAGGTGAGAGACTTGAACAAGTTCAAGGAAACCCCCCAAATTTAAGATTTTTGTTGCTTACAATAATCATATCTACGTTAAAATGTTATTATTGTTCATATGATTTTTCATAAGGTTTTAATATGATAACTGTGCCAGTAAGCAACTTGGTGAATTTAAAGCTCACCAATACTGACTACATGATGATATCTGGAGACAGTGTAATGTGCGCACATTTATAGGGTCACAAAGTTGTCATTTTGGATAATTACTGTGTTCTCATAATTATTTAGTCACTTATATGCTTTAGCAAATGTTATTCAAGTAAGGATATGTAAGTAGAATCACCAAAATAAACTGTTCAAAAAATAAAAATAAAATATATACCCAAATATGAGAATAAACATATTACGCGGCAGGGATTAACGATTTATGCAAATTAGACATATTTCCACCACTTGGATTTTTGTAGATTTTTAGTATGTCATTCTAGGAACCTTTTAGAAGTGCACAGTGGTGAAAAACAATTTGTTGCAATTTGTTTGAGGTCAAAACTTATTTATCCTGGACTATAAACAGACTATGCCTATATGACTTTGCAAAATGTGTTATCAACGATCTTGTCTCCTGTGAGAAATACAAAATACTCCCCAAAACAATTTGGGATCAGTATTCCTTTTTCAAATATGTTTTGCCCCTTATTGTCTCAACAACCTATACTCTAAAAAAGACAGGGTTCGATCGACCCAGAATCTGAATCTATATTTAGTCTCCAAACTTCCAATTTCCCTCGACCATTCGGACCCAGGAAGGGGTCTTTTGTTACCCAGAAAGGGGTCCTTTTTTACCCGGAAAGGGTAGAGCAAATTTCAGGTGTCAATCTGACCATGGAGCTATTATAAACTCCATGATTTAATCCAGCAGTTTTTTGAGAATACTGCAAACAAAACAGCCCCCTTCTCTCACGCACCCCCATCCCTTTAACGCTGTGAATGAACTATTTCGGAAACTGGGTTTTCAAGTTGCGCAGTTCAATCAATAATTTTACAGCCAAGTTCTTGCCGATTTAGCTCCAATTTGACCAGGAGATAGCCAAGACATGATTGTAACACAGGTCCAAAGCTTAGCCCTGTAGACTATTCCTGAAAGGAGTATGTCCATACACCAAGAGCAGCAGTTTGGTTTCGTTTCAAATCGTATTGTCTATTTAAGGTAGAATGCACCATTGGTAATTGCCTGAATTGTTAGGAATGGGTGGATTTAGGGGGTGGGGGGGGGGGGGGGGGGGGGGGGGGTTGTATCCAATAGTAAATATCGTTTAACCGACCTGTCCACAATTTTACAAAATCATGGATGCCGAGAAATAAGCAAAAAAAACGGCGTTCGTTTTCAACCGGCGTCGGCAGTTTGTTCTTCTTGTTCTTGCACGGTTTTTTGGGGGTTTTTTTTTTGGTTTTTTTTGGGGGGGGGGTTTGCGATCGCCGTCCGGCGATCGCATTTTTTTGGGATAGAATTTAATTAACAATCACAGGATATTTAGCGCAATAATTTTGCTGGATGCCTAAAATCATTATTTACTTTCAAATTAGTAAGAAATTTCCAAATAATTCGGTAGTAAAACTTTTGATATCTACAAATGGTGTATCCTACCTTTAAATTCCCAAAATTGACTTTTCAGTGAAAATTGTTGTTGTTGAAAAGCTATAGTGCAGCTTTACGATCATGTTGTGCCTACACTCTAAATCATTTATTGCTTTAAAAATAACCACAATCCAAGTTTTAATAACATTTGTTTTTAATAACAAGAGTGATGTAAAAATGCGGGCGTCGCGTGCGTGTAACATTGAAGTATGCCACGTTATGTTTATCGTTATGTTTATGAGTCAAACTTAAACAGACTATGCCTATATGACTTTGCAAAATGTGTTATCAACGATCTTGTCTCCTGTGAGAAATACAAAATACTCCCCAAAACAATTTGGGATCAGCATTCCTTTTTCAAATATATTTGCCCCTTATTGTCTCAACAACCTATACTCTAAAAAAAGACTGGGTTCGATCGACCCAGAATCTGAATCTATATTTGGTCTCCAAACTTCCAATTTCCAAAACGACCATTCGGACCCAGGAAGGGGTCTTTTGTTACCCATAAAGGGGTCCTTTTTTACCCGTAAAGGGTAGAGCAAATTTCAGGTGTCAATCTTTTTTGAGAATACTGCAAACAAAACAGACCCCTTCTCTCACGCACCCCCCCACCCCCCCCCCCCCCCCCCCCCCCCCCCAAAAAAAAAAAAAATTAAAAAAATAAAAAATAAATAAAAATAAAATAATAATAATATAATAATAATCAATCCCACCTATCAAGGTCCACGGATCAAACCATTATTCAGGATATAGGCTATTTTACTAATCGACACCATATCGATCTTGTGGTGGGAACTAAACAAATAACTGTCGACTAAAAGGCTTACCAGTGGGAAAGGAGCAGCAAAACGCTAGAAGAAACGAGGCGTATATCCTCGTGCGACACGCCATGGGTTGTCTTTGATGAAACAAACCTCGTAGAAACAGCTCGGTATTTTCTGCTTTCTCACACTACTTGACTTTAAAGAAAATACAGAGTATTTTTCCCGCCTGATTTGTCCTCGTCCATATGGCCATATGTGGTTTGTTTTATTTACTGCGATTACTGTTTTCGCTTGCTAATGCAGAGTGATCACCATCATCCATGGGAATGGGTTCAGAGGATCCGATCGCAAATAAAACTGTGGTTTATGATGAAGTGGTGGTTACTAGATTCAAGCGTCAGGTAGAGCGTGAAAATGTCGCCAGGCCGGCGTTCACTTTATTATGTGAACGTCTAGGTACCAGGCAACGATGACTAGCCTAGTGAAGTCACGTACATTGTCAGCGAGTAACAATGGTTGGGTATGAGTTAGTGCATCATGTGAAACGACCCGTCGAGGTTTATTATTTCTCCTCTTTTGTTATACAAAATAGTTGCTTACAGCTGTGTCAGTTAGCTAGATATATAGATATTGCATTTAAGGTAGCACTTTAAGTTTAAAGACTGACGAAAATTAACATTATAGCGGGTAAATCCAATACAAAAGGGCCACTTTTGGTTCCGTATACGCAACCATGTCCATTACATTTGTTTTCATTAATTATACATATATTTATTGTAAAGATAATAACACAATTTTCTTTGTGTACTCTTTTTGAAGGTGCTCAATAGTACTAGTACAACAATACACACAAAAACCGGAAATATATTAATTATCTAAGGTTAAACTGTTGTTATAATCATGAAGATATATAATAAATGGCTCCATTTATTATTTAGACCATGGAGGAATAGTCGACTAAAACGTCAATGCAAATGCACATGGACACGGTTGAGTACTTTTTGTGTTGAGCCAATTGCCTTGGCAACAGACACAATATGGCATTCACTATCATAGGTGCATGTGCACTCTCTGAAACTGAAAGAGGAGTTCTAACAATGGTTGTTGGTGGTAACTCATAGAGTTAATCCAGTCCTTGTTGAATACATTTCATGTTCAGGATTGGATGCGTAATGTGGCCCCGCCTGTGTGCATGTGTTACTTTCCATCATGTTAGATTTGTTGGCAGAATAATTTCTAACCGTAACTTCCCCCCCAAAAAACACTGATGCATGGATGTTGTCTTGTTTTCTCCTTGAGTTTACATAGAGCAACTAGTTTATATCTGAGGGAACATACAAGTCGTGGTTTGGCCCGCATATGCAGTTTTAGGCCTTTACGAGTTTTCTTCTTTTTTTCTCAGTCCTAATTTTAAATTGGATCGCTCGTTCGACCGATGCAAACCTAAATAAAAACGAGAGCTATATAGCTCCCAGTTTCAGAATCTAATATCCGCGCACAACTTGAGAAGTCAATCAATTCACGTTGGTTTTTTGTTTATATTAAAACTCACGGGTGCCTACAGGTTTTGGTTTTTTTCGCAATTTTAATTTCGTCAGGTTGACAGCAACTTCCGGCTGGACACCGTACGATTCAACCGTATCTCGGTAAACAATGAATCTACCTTCAGTTTCATAAGGGGTGGCAGCATAAATTGGTTCATCAATCCTAATAAGTCATCTTCGAATTTAGAAAAGGTCGCGACCATTATCATTGTTATCTACGACTACCTTCTTGATTACAAAAAACACACCCCCATTTGTTTTTGATCACCACTACTTTGAGTTATTTCAACTGGTATTTTGATAAGAGAGCTGCACTCATCTGTTGGTCAACTGGTTACCATTTTAATACAACATAGATCGGGTAAAGTGTCACCTTTATTACCCGGAACAGCTGCAGAACAGGGGACAATCATAGAAAAATCTGCTTAGCATGAAAACCAATTTTTTAGGCAACATATGTTGTTTCTTACTTATATTCAGTTGTTTTTTGCTTAGCATGAAATGCACCTGGAGTTTTTGCTGGCAACCCGTTATTTATGAGCGAGACTTTTTGGTGCTAAGCAAATGTTTGTGCTTAACAGCTCTATGATGAAATTGGCCTCTAGTGTTTTGCCGCAAAAGCGATTATTGGTGGTGCACGGTGACCATGGGTTTTTGAAACCTTTGTTTCGTCTTCGGATCGGCTTCGCCTCCGATTTCCGAATCACTGAGAAGCAAATAGAAAAGGGAAGCAAATAGGAATATCCGAACTTTGGGGTTCATATCAACAGATTGAATGTTTCTAAAAGCACAAAATGAATCAGAATGTGGCTGGAGTTCTCGCAGTTGGGAGCCTAAAATCATCTTAAGCCGACGACGTAACGAATCCAGAGATTCGAAAAGGCCCAATAACAATGACCATTAGTTGTATAGCGCGCCCTCTATTCAAAGAAAGTTTAATTTAGTTTGGGTTGCAGTCTACCAATCAATAATTCGGCGACAAAATAAAAGCCTCAATTCTCAAAATCAGAGAATATATACTCAGAACTTTCCAAGGTGTTTAAAAAACCTATCAAATTGAAGCTTATATCCTCATCTTTCAGTTCCGGTTCAATTTTGTGGAGGTAATCTGCTGGCTTCAAGGAGAAAACTCCATCAAACATGTCCATCCAAAGACAGTCACTCCTGAAGCTGTGGACCAAGTAAGAGCTGTGGACTAATAAATCAACTGCCATACAGCTCAGTGAAACCAGCCCCATCCCCCACCAGACCCTCGTTTGTTTTTTGGATCAGGAACGATAGCCTAACTGCCTATTCTCCAAGCCGTTTGAGACACCCGCTTAAGAAGATAAACTCTGCTAATTTCCTTAGGGGAACGGGGGGGGGGGGGGGGGGGGGGTGGGGGTGGGGGGGGGGGGGGGGGGGGGGGGCGGTTTGTGCAGATTAACAAAACAATTAGTGTGCATTGCAATACTAAGATCTACGACAATGTTTGGGGCTCCGATGAAGAGAAGAAACCGACGAAACCTGAAGAAATAGGGGGCAAAAAATGACAAGAATAATTGTTGTCTGCCTAAGATTATTCCCCGTGCTCCCTTAGTGCATTATTAGTGAACAAGCTGGATCACACAGTCACTTTTTTCCCACTCGTTTAGAACGTTAACCATGCTCAATTTCTTTAGCTTTTTTAGTTTTTAGTTTTTGCACCTTTTCAATTATTTCAAAATGATTTATCTGTGTAGACTTGCCGTGTCCAAATTACGCACGAGTGCACACGGGTCTATGAGATGCTGCAGCAGTTCCGTCAAGTTGTGAGTAATTTCAAGCCGCAGCCTTCGACTTCGTGCCCGATTTTAGTTTAGCGCCCTCCCTAGTCTAGTCGAGTCCAGTATCGAAATTTATCACCCACACACTGATTCGCAATGCCGCACGCGCAGCCGGCTAAATCAGTGCAAAGTGAAATCGCGCAGGCCAGATGTTGTTCAACTTTGTAAACCAAGTCTCGAAACAACGGTTTCCATCATGTAATCAGTGGTCGGGAAGGCCAGTATGTATGTGACGGAGAATATGGGTTTAGGAATGCCGAGAAATCTGACCATCTGACCAGAGGCCCGCGCCCAGGCGATAAGAGTCTTAAGACGACTTGGAAGTTGGAGTTGTATCATCATGGATTGGATGGCCGAGAATGAGAAAGGTAACTAGACTTTGTACGACCCGTAACTGCCCGTGTACATCAGTTCATCACCGCGTTTCGTATGATGTAGCCGACATGTACAAAAGTAGTGGCCCAAAAGGTAGTGGCCCAAAATGTAGTGGCCCAAAATTTGCGTCCTCCTATATTAACAAAACAATAGTGTTTACAAATTTATGATTTGTTCGTAAAGTTAAAACAAGATTTAACTACAAAAGATCTATCTCTCTGTACGTGCGGCACACGGTGTCAAATTTCAGGTCCAATGCTGTAACATTTTGAATTTGTTTTGGCCAAGTTTGAGGTCATATCAGAATGTGCAATCTGTCTGTGTGTAAAGTACATCCTTCCTATTGAGATTAGGAATACATGTATTGGTGGTTTGATAAACTTCAATTTAGTAGGAAGTGACACCCTATGATGCCATGTACCGTGCATTGTGCACGTTTGTCATGCTTGATAAGGTGCTGCATTATTAAATACAGGAGTGCCCAATAATCACGATTACAAAAATTACAAAATTGTTACCCCAAATCAAACGGTCCAAAGTCCAACCTAGGAACTCTAAGTTATATGTGTATGGCGATAGATATTGCCTTGTCATTGCTGAGTCTAGACGTTTGAAAGCCCTATGTCAAATTCATTTACAGTCCTAAAGTTATTATTAACTCTGATGGGTGTGTAAATAATTGTGTTGATATTTGAAGATTTGGGACAGTTAGGGTTATAAATGTTCAGTTCTTAGGCCAAATAACAAAAATGATTTAGTTTCTTGATCTTTTGGGCATCTTTGTGGTTTGTTTGCTGCCACATCAATTTGTTTTCCCTAATTTATTTTCAATAAAATAATAAGACAAAAGTTAATTGTTTGAGTGTTTTAAATCTAGGACCACCACCACGGAGAAAAGTCCTTAGACAACTGATTGGGCTGTCCTGGTAAAATGAATAAACATGTAAATTAAATAAATATTTAGTTTAGAAATTACTTAGGGTTATTTGAAATTAGATTTTTGTCCAAGTTTCCTGGAGTTAAGTTTGGTAGGTGAATGGTACAACACCCCCCCCCAAAAAAAAATAAAAAAAAAATAAAAAGCTACATGTACATAGATCCCCCTGATCATTACCAAGTTCATAAAGCTCTTCTTCGTGATTCACAGTCTTTGGATTACTTTAAACACATGGAGTTTAGGGGTTGGGGCCTAGGGTGGCTCCTAGTCATCAGGGAGTGGTCCCCTGACTGTAAAGGAAGGGCTCTTCCCTAGACTCAGGAAAGCTCAATCCATTTAGGATCCGATCACTAAATACCGGCTGGGTGACATCACCGAAAGTGAGTGCCATCACTGAAAGATTTCTTCGGGGACAAAGAGGTCTTTCTGAAACTCAAATATACAAACAATGTACTTGTACATGTACCGGTACATGTACACTTCATGATTTTACCTCGAGAACAAGTGTTGGCACAAAACTGCAAGGTGGTAAAGGGATCGTATACGTTTGGTGATTGGAACCCACTGTTTGTTTCAATCCTATATTATAATATAGTTATAGATATATACCATAAAACTAACCTTTAAAAATTTCATTTCAAAAGGTGGTAGCGATTTTGAGATATTGTCGAAATTCTTGAGCGGTTTTACGTAACGCTTCTCAGATTCAAATTGTTGACGATAAAAAGTGATATCTTTTTCCATAACCGCAGTACTTCGAAGTGAAAAGTTTCTAAAAATGCATTATACTATCCAAAGCTGCTCTACTTCTTACCAAGTAAGTTTTTATTGCCATTAATTTTTTGAGTAATTACCAAACGTATACAATCCCTTTAAAGCAAAAAAAAAATTAGTTAAACCAAGTTTAAGGTGATTGTTCACTCACCTCCTACTGGAGAATTTCAGTTGACGAGTAGGGCGTTTAGAAATAATCCTGAATTTATTTTAGGTCTTCATGTAGCTCAATTGGATTTCAAGATATGGCTTGTTACTGATGGAATACATACATGTACTTTGTACAAAGTAGCTTGTTCATGGGAGCTTCATTGTAAAAAAGCCAGTTTTGTATACGATCTGTAATGGGCCATATCTTGAGATTCATTTAAGCTAGACCTAGCATTTGTTTTCAAGGATTATTTCTAAACACCCTACTCATCAACACTAGGTAAACACAAACTCTCTGGAATTGTAAGAGGTGGGTGAACAACACTCACCTTCAACTTGGGTTAGCCTTTTTTTCTGAACTATCCTTCTTTCTCTGGGATCCAACTGTGTAGTTTTGTTGATTTAAAATCTAACCTTCTAATCAACAGCGAATGAGTTTGTTTTGCGTTGCTGACACAATTATCAAAGTATCCTTATTACACTTTTGGAATGCAAAGGTTATGGTCCATTTGCTGTCCAAGGTTTGCCCTTTCTTTGCGATTGGCAAGCATGCAGGTTGATCAATACTAGTGTGAAGTTGGTCTGAATTAATCAGTTGTTTATTCAAATCCATAGGTTGTGGATAAACAGCACTGTGTGGTACAAAAAGGTGTCGGGTCTGATCACCCCGAAGGCAAAACATCTACAAGGCTCATAATAGATGAATTGGTTTTTGACCACACTGCTTGGGTTGGGACGCCCCTTTGTTCAGCTCCGTCCTGCTTTAGAACAGGACCGTCACGCTTCGACGAGAACTACCAATAAGCTGTCTCTAGTCTCTGGACAGGGGGTCCACGCTCAGAGAGGCAATAATCACATCAACACATGTGATTGTGTCTTCATTCGTTAGCTAATGTACCAGTACAACCTGCTATCCTCTGTTTTGTAACCAATTCAGTGTCTTCATTTCTAGACCTCATCCCTCCTCCAATTGTGCAAGTTAGAACTGTGCCAAAGAGTGTGCTTTGATCTGTCTTGGGATTATCTGTTGTACAGCTACTGTACATGTATAGGTGATAATTGGGATATTAGTATGTGATGACAATTCCCTTTGATGCCCTGTGTATACATGTACTATAAAGTATCTCTTCACTGATCAACTGGAACCACTGACATGCGAATGCTGTTCTACACTCTCCATGCAGTGTGCAGTCAACCGTCCAAATGATGATGTTGTTGCCATCTGGTTTGGACGCATACGTCTGTGTCGCAAATTCACAGAACAATCGCAAGTGCAAAGAAATTAACAGACAAATTTATGTATTACAGTAGTTTAAAATGGTTTTGGAAGAGCAGAAGACTAACAAGCGACAATACAGTAGAAACGACTGCTCTGAATTCTAAGGTTTTCGAAGAGCAATCCGCACCACACTTGTAACTTGTTTTGAATTATGAACTCTCTTCAAAGCCTGGGTCGGGATGGCTCTCGCACGCCCGACTTTGAGGACCCTTATGACTCGCGCTACGAGACCAAATGGGAGGCGACTCCACTTAAGCCGTTCAGGACCCAGAATGAGTACCTGTACGCCATGGTGGAGGATCTGGCCGAGTGGCTCAACAACCTCTACGCCCTGGAAATCACCCCGGACATTTTCTTCGAGAAGGTGGAGACGGGCGTGGTGCTTTGCCAGCACGCAAACAACATGCGGCGGGTGGCCCTCGAGTACCGGCAGATCCACGGCGCCAACAACAGGGACATCGTCATCAACGACAACGACCTAAAGTTTCGCCTAGATGCCAAGGAAGGGTCCTTTAACGCTCGGGACAACATCAGCAATTTCATCTCCTGGTGCCGGCACTGCCTGAACATCAAGGACGTTTTGCTGTTCGAGTCGGACGACCTGGTGCTTCGCAAGAACGAGCGGAGCTTCATCCTGTGCCTCCTGGAAGTTGCTCGGCGGGGCGGCAAAGTGGGCATGCCCGTGCCGCTGCTGGTGCAGTTTGAGGAGGACATTGAGCGTGAGATCAAAGCTGGTTTGATGGAGCGCGCAACTAAGTTCGGCACCCATTCGGAAGCCGGCTCAGAGCCGTCCGTTGAGCCAGCCTCTCCTACCAGCTCGGCCACCACCACCGACATTGATCACGAGCTGGGCTCAGGTTCAGACGCGGATCATGAAATGGACTCACAGCGCTCGGAATCCCCGGACCTCAGCAGTCTCAACGGCATAAACCACAACAACAACCCATCCTCTGTTCCTTCCCGGATGCGTAAAGGGAGCAAGAAGTCGCGCCTGCCGAAGCCCTTGCCTCAACAACCCCAGTGTCGCGGATTGAATGGGTACGGGAGTGCCGAGATTGAGGTGACATCTGAGCAAGATCAAGGCCCGCCTCCTCAGATCATGTTGGAACCAGAAATACTCAAGTCTCTTCATGAAAGGGTAAGTGCCCTTTTTTTGGCAGGTTTACAGTTTTCTCATGTACTGTGCCTGATATCAACATCGAATGGTTATTAACCCTAACCCCTAAGAACCTCATCCATCCAACACCGTACATTGTATGGTAAACTCTAGATGCTAGCCAGAACATGTACACTGTACATGTACCGGTACCTATTCTGTACCTGGGGGTGGTTAGGGTTAAAACTGTTCAATTTTTTTTTAACAAGGTATTTGAATAGACAAATTTTCCCAACAAGTTTTCTTGGAAAATGACACAAGTTATGCATGTGATTACTGTAGCGTACCACAGTTTGAGACTGATAGATGCGAAAGAAAACAGTTGTGAACTAGGAAAAGAGCCGAATTTTAATATGATTTTTAAATTTCAGAATTTTACCACACAATTTGCCAGAGAACGTCCCATGACAAAGAACATTTTTTTATTAAAGAGACACACAACTGAAAAAGACAAAGAACAGAGTGCGACAGATGGATTGGGCAGACTTCAAAACTATCAACAAAACCCAATTACCGGTATGCACGTCAAATTTCAACATTTGCTACCAGTACATTATGTAGTCCTATAAAATTTCACAGGTAATTGGACCACTAGGGGAATATGGGATCATTATATGAAAACAACAATACCAGAGATGATGAAGTGGAACCCAATAGACAATAGTGTTATATTACAATGTACTTGGCAACAGATCAAATGGGACTTGCATTTAGATGGTCATCATTTTGGGATTGCCCTTTTGGCGCTATAAGCCATCGGCCATGACCCTGGAAGAATTACTTGGTGTCTTTAGGTCAGGGTGTTTTCTGCTTTGCTTTTTAATAAGACATCTGGCTTTGTTTAAAGCGAGTAGAGAATATTGAATTTGTATTTTTGTGAGCTCTTTTCTAAATTGCTTGTGATGGTCTCAATTGCATTGGGGAGTCAAATATCAGACGACGTCTACTTTACCGCAGGGCTAGTATTTCGAATATTTCCCTGTATTTCGAAGATGTTAATTTGTTTTCACTCATTTAAAAAACACATGTTGCCATTTGAGAATATGTGCCAGTCGAGGATGCACCCCGAATGCTGACTGTAGCTGCAATTCAAATCAGGTTATTCGTCGAGCACCTTTCTTTGGATTTTGAGCACGTTTTTGCTGCTTCAAACAATAAACTTGTAAGCACAAATTCGTGCAGGAGCCGCGCGGTGTGCAAAGGGGCTAATTTCACAAAACATGTAAGCACAGCAATTTGCTTAGCACAAAAATAGTTTTGCTCAGTAAAAAACGGTTACTAGCTGAAACTCCATGTGCTTTTCATGCTAAGCAAAAACCAGCTGATTATCAGTAACAAACGATAAACATCACCTGAATATTTAATTTGTAGCCTTGTTTTGTCCCCCAAGAAAGAATTTTCATGCTAAGCAAATGTTTGTGCTTGCATGTTTTATGAAATTGGCCCCTGGTCTACATGTTCTGGTACATAGTTCAAATGCACCAGGATACTGCAGGAAATTCTCTCTAGCATCATTTCAGAATGTTTGGAAGGCGCGGTTCGATTACAACCAAAACCGACACTGTCCTGTGTCTTTGGTTGTTTTTTGGTTGCTCTCTGCTAACGAAGATCGTCTTCGACGCTGCTAAAAAATGCATACCTGATATTTAGTCTACGGTACATGTAGCTAATATTAGGTGTGATGTGCTTTTGCTGTGCGTAAGACTCGACAAATTTATGAAACAGACAGAGACTGTGTTAAAGGTAATGTTGGATACACCATTTGCTATAAAAAACAACTTATTATCAAATTATTATGAAATATCTTACTCATCTGAAAGCAAAACGATTGCGCTAGATATCCTTTAATTATTCTAAAAATTATATTTTTATAAAGAAGAATTCGCGATCGCCGTCTGGCGATCGCGAAAAAACATAACATAAGAATAACTGCTCGACGCTGGTTGAAAACAAACGCTGTTTTTCGTGCTTTTCTCGGCTTTCATGATTGTAAAACTTCGGACAGGTTAGTTAAACACCGGACGGCGATCACGAAAAAACACAAATAACATTTAAGAATAACTGCTCGACGCTGGTTGAAAACAAACGCTGTTTTTCGTGCTTTTCTCGGCATCCATGGTCGGACAGGTCAGTTAAACGATTTACTATAAAATACAACCCCCAAAAGCCATAAGCCACCCATTTATGATAATTCAAGCAATTACAAATGGTGTATACTTGTAATGTGCTTTTGCTGATAGTAGTCTCTACAAAATGTATGAAACAGACGGAGACTGTGTTAAGGGCAAAATTGGCTGTTGCTGTGAAATGTCTGCCCCATTCTACACATTGGCTTTTACTTTACTCACCAACAAATTACGAAATCAGATTATCCACACATTGCAGGTTCTAATCAGTCCCACCTGACAGGTGAATGAACTTTTCAGCAAACAAAACTTTGAGATTTGGTCACAGGACCCCATTAATAACCCTTGTGAAAGAATAAAGAACATGTTCAGGTGTGAAGTTTTCTGTTGTTTCTGGTGTAGGATATTCTATAGGTTGAGGTTTATGTAGTCTTGGTTCCAAGACCTTCGTGTTGTTTATTCCACGATCACTGACACAAACCACCGATGTTATAGAGGGCGCTATCTACAGACGAATCGCACCCGCGAACTCAGTGGACTCACTCGAAGGTCTTGGACAAGTTGGCACACAGGGGGCGTGGTCAGTCTATTGTAATATATGCATTATTCATATCACGTGATAATGATGGACGGTTATAGGCAAATTCGTGCGAGGGTTACGAAAAACGTTACACGCCGCGATTGACCCGGCCGTGATGTGCATGTACTATACTGTACATGTACATGTACATGTATTCGCATTTTTGTATCACTAGTGACGGAGACATGGCTTCCCTTACCGAACATGACATGTTCTCGTGTACAAAATGGTTAGAAAGTCGAGCACTTTTTTCAAAATGCTCCCATTTTAACCACAATTATTTTCCTGGGTTGAAATTTCCAACTAATATACCCTATATTATACCCTAACCCAAACACTATAACCCTAACCCACATCCTAACCCTAGATTTTGAGTAATTTAAGTACAATCCAAAAATCTAATTCGTGAAATTCCTAATGGAGACCTAAATATAAATCACCCTTTGTAGACCTTTTTACTCCCATTGTCCCCATTGTGTTCACGTCTCCAGAGGTACCGTATTTCGCACCATACAGTACATGTACACATGTACATGTACTTTACATGTACATTGACACAGCAAATCATAGCTGCCCCGGCGTTTATTTGTGACTGCGGGTGAATTTGTTGATTGAAACAACTTTGCTCTATGGTGAAAACCTCCAAAGCCCCAGTCCCACCAAAAGCCGGATACGCTACGGATCAACCCGGATGCACTACGGTTCATATCCGGGGTCATCCGGAGTGGAACCTTAGTCAAACCGTGATAATCCGGGACTATCCGGGACTATCCGGGGCCATGCATCCGGGGCCATGCATCCGGGACCATCCGGGGACATCCGTAGTGAGTCCGGGAAGTCGAGCGTCACCCTGGATCAGCATCTAGCATCCGGAGTGATCCGGGGCCATCCGGGAAGGGAGAGGGGGGCGGCGAAGAACCGTAGTGAAACCGTAGTGCGATCGTGATGATCCCTAGTGTATCCGGGATAAACCGTAGCGTAACCGTAGTGTAACCGTGTTTATCCGGGATGAAACGGGAGTTGGTTCCACTACGGTTCCACTACGGATCACCACGGATTCACTACGGTGTCACCACGGTATTTCCCGGATGAACCGGGATGAACCGTAGTGTATCCGGGGTCATCCGGGGTGAACCGTGGCACATCCGGGAGGAACCGTGGCGCATCCGTAGTGAAACCGTGGCGGAACCGTATCCGTGACCATCCGGGGTCATGGGGGAAAAACAGGCTTGAACCGGGGTGATCCGGGCCCATTCGTGGCAGAACCGTAGTCAAACCGTAGTAGAACCGTAGTAGGATCGGGTAACATGTCACTTTGTTTTTGATTGCCTTCCCGGACCACCCCGGATCAAACGTAGTTTCATCCGGGGTCATCCGGGGCGATCCGGGGCGATCCGTAGCATATCCGGCTTCAGTGGGACTGGGGCTACTAATTTATATGGTGGCCCTGAGGGATATCAAAAGTCGTGAACATTTTCGCGACAAATTTGCGACTTGTCGTTTATTTATTTGCGACTGGTCGTAAATATTTTTGCAACTAGTCGCAAATAATTTCACAACTAGTCGTGACAAAATTTGCGACTAGTCGCGAATTTTGTCACGACTAGTTGTGAAATTATTTGCGACTAGTTGCAAAAATATTTACGACCAGTCGCAAATAAATTAACGACAAGTCGCAAATTTGAGTTCTGAATTTTTTACGACTTGTTTTTTGCGACTAGTCGTAAATATTTTTCGCGAATAGTCGTCAATATTTTCAATAGTCGCGAAAAAAATTCGCGACTAGTAGCGAAAATATTCACTAATAATCACGAATTATACGACTAGTCGTTAAAATATTCACGAACAGTCGCAAAAATATTAACAACCAGTCGCGAAGAAATTCACGACAAGTCGCGAATAGTTTCACAACTACTCGCAAACAAATTCACGACTTTTATGTCGATCCATGCAGAGCCACCATAAATTTTCCCTTTTATTTCAGGGAAAGGTAGTTTTTGCAGGTAATTAACTGTTTTCCAAAATAAAGCACGACCTCACTAGATTTGAGGCTAATACTGACGTACTGTACGTTCGATACACTAGAATACAAAAAAACGCACCGCGCTGAAGCACCATAACATAGCGATGCTGCACACGTACATGTACAATGCTATTAAAAGTCTGCACATTTCGCGCAATGCACGTGCATACAGTCACCATCACATACATGTACATTGTACATGTACAATGTTGTACATATGTACACTGTCTTGTGTACACACACACAGTATCTTATATTTGTGTATAATGAATAATTCATGATGAGGCTCAAACTCGGTCGCTGATTGGATCCCTCGGAAAAGCGAGGGAGATTCGTCGAAAACTAAGGTTAAAGTTAACAATTGATTGCCAACTAGTGCTAGACCCATTGGGGAATCCAAAATCATGTACGTTTGTCAAACGTCGGCTCCAGTGCGAGTATGGATCCAGCTGCATTATGTAAACTACGCATGCGTGAGACACCAACGCACACGAAGTCGGGATTTGAAAAAGAGACAGCGTTAACGAATCTGCGCGCGTGGGCGCCGAAATAACACAAGGGTCTAGGACTAGACTAAGGTTTATGGTACAGGGTACAACAGGTCAAAGAGCTGTTTGTGTATTGTGGGATGTTTTTGGGTTGTTCAACGATGAATGTATTTTGTTACCAATTTGTTTCGTGGTCAGGAGGTTTTGTTTCAGTTTAACGATGTCTATTTGGAATTATAACTGTAGAAAATTGTTCAGGATTTAATGTTGACAGCTTTAAATAATATGTATTTTTCCTGTAGATGTCACCAAAACGTAAGAAGGTGATACCTGACAATGTATGTTAAAGAAAGTCCCATTTCTTTAGAAGTCACACAAAGTTTGTACACAAATGTACCTGTACAATGCCTTAAAGGTAGGATGGATACACCATTGGTAATTGCTTGAATTATCATGAATGGGAGGATTTGGGGGTTGTATTTTATAGTAAATGTCGTTTAACTGACCTGTCCGAAGTTTTACAATCATGGATGCCGAGAAAAGCACGAAAAACAGCGTTTGTTTTCAACTGGCGTCGAGCAGTTATTCTTATGTTATTTGTGTTTACGCGAATTTTTCTTTATAACATTTTATTTTTCAGAATAATTAAATGATATCTAGCGCAATCATTTTGCTGGATGTCTAGAATCATTATTTACTTTCAGATGAGTAAGATATTTCTTAATAATTTGGTAGTAAATGATTTTGATATAGCAAATGGTGTATCCTACCTTTAATGCCTAATTCTTTCATCCCCCACCTATTCTTGTTCAATTCAAACCCATTGGTGTTTTTTTACGGCATTTGCAATTGGTTGTTGCGGTGCAAACATTTTACCTTGAACTTTGGATAAAAACTTTTTGCTTGGTAGAGTTATTAAGAGTATTGAGTTAAAAATTTAGGACTGACTGAACCTAAAAAGTGCAATTGAGGAAGTTGGGAACACAGGCAGAGTGTTAATTGAAGAGGTTGAAGAAGTTCTACAAGTACAAGGTGGTACATGTACATTGTTGGTGCTTCCAGTAAGTGTGCAGTGTGCACCCATACAGTGGCCCAGTCATGGGCCAGTTCAAGGTTGCTGCTTTGTTATCAGTAATGACCACTAGGGAACAAAAGTGGTAACCAAACAAGAAAGGTGGCAAATCAAACAATAGCTGTCCTCTGGGAGTCAACAAGGACTCTTGTGCAAGTCAAAGGTGGTGCTTGGATCCGGCCATTTATTAAAGGTAGCTAGGATACACCATTTGCAGATATCAAAAATATTTACTACCCAATTATTAGGAAATATCTTACTCATTTGAAAGTAAATAATAATTCTAGGCATCCAACAAAATGATTGTACTAGATATTTTGTAATTTTCCAGAAATTGTACCAAAAAATTCACGATTGCCAGATGGCGATCGCGAAAAAAAAAACAACATAAGAACCAATGCCTGACGCCAGTTGAAAACGAACACTATTTTTCTTGCTTTTCTCAGCATCCATGATTGTAAAACTTCGGACAGGCCAGTTAAACGATATTTACTATAAAATACGACCCCAAAAAAACACCCATTCGTGATACTTCAAGCAATTACCAATGTTGTAGTACTTGTATAATATTTGAAGCTATCCAAAAAGTAACCAACCAAATTCCTATTGAAAAGCTTACTTGTTTTAAAGGTATGTACCGGTACATACATACTAATGACACTGTAGAATACACCTTTAGTAATTGCTTGAATTATCATGAATGGGTGAATTTGGTGGGTTGTATTTTATAGTAAATATTGTTTAACTGACCTCTCCGAAGTTTTACAATCATGGATGCCGAAAAAATCACGAAAAACAGCGTTTGTTTTTAAAGAGTGTCGGGCAGTTATTCGTAATGTTATTGGGGTTTTTTTCGCGATCGCCGTCCGGATATCTAGTGCAATAATTTTGCTGGATGCCTACAATCATTATTTACTTTCAAATAAGTAAGATATTTCTTAATAATTCGGTAGTAAATATTTTCGATATCTGCAAATGGTGTATCCTACCTTTAACTTTCTGTGCAATTATGTTGTCTGGCATGCTGCCATTTAAAAAAAAGTAAAAGAAGGTAATTTCCAAAGATAAGTCTCGAGGACAAATATTTGGAAATTTCCATTAGTAGTTGATCTGTAGTCTGCAAATTGTGCTTGCAATCATTGACATGACATGTACTCGTTTGTTTATGGTGGTGTAAATCGAGGAGTTTCTTTTGTTCCTCTCGATAATTTTCTTGGTTTGTACTCAACTTTTTTCGACGGTTTTTCATTGGTTTTGTACACGAATCTCAATCGAGGACGTCCTCGATTCTAACCCTAACCCCAATTCACCTTCGTGTCGCCAGGCATGTGTCCTCCAATTACACCATAAACAAACGCACACACACAGTCGCTATAAATATTCATACACATCATTGCATAGTAACAAAGCTTTACATCCAATTTATTTTCAGCCAAATTCAAGTTGGTTGATTGTATCATAATTCAATATTTATGTTGAATACTAATCAACATCCAATTTTTTAAATATTTTTTATTAAATCAAATCCAAACTAAACAAGCCCAACCTTTAGCGGTAAAAAAAACATAGCCGTGGGCTTACAAGTTTTATAAGTACCCTTGCAACTTATACATTTATCCCTGACCCTTCCTTTACATTGAGTTAATAACCACCAAGGCATTGAATGGAAAAGGAAACTGCTATTTTGACAAGCAGCTTGCCCCGAGGGCAGTACAACCAAATTCTGCATTCAGATGATCACTGGAGTATTTGTTAAACGTCCCTATACAAAATCTTTGTTGTTGTATGGTAGGTAAACTGTGTTCAAAAGGTGTTTGAGTTTAAAAGTGCATCCACATGTAGCACACCATTTATCAGTTGTGCATTTTTTTCATTTGAAGCAGCAAAAGTTCTCAAAATCTAAATAATGGATACACCATTTGCAGATATCAAAAATATTTACTACCAAATTATTAAGAAATATCTTACTTACATGTATTTAAATGTAAATAATGATTCTAGGCATTCAGCAAAATGATTGCGCTAGATATCCTGTAATTGTTCCGAAATATATGGCACTGTGGTTATAAATTCCATGAAATTGCACAATTTAACCCTATAACCACTTACAATGTACATGTGTAGGCACTTTTGGCCAGGAACCATCCTCAATCCTTCAAAATCCTCATTATTATGTGACCTGTCACCACAAATTCAAATTCGTGAGAAAGAGAGCTTTCCAATGGTACATAACACTTTTTGCGATAAATGTGACCCAGCACGAGTAAATGAGACACTTAGTTTGAGGCAAAAATAAAATTTGGGATTTTGATTTCATCATTTAAAGCTAAACAAGCTTTAAATGATGAAATCAAAATCTCAATTTTTATTTTTGCCGCAAAGTGTCTCATTTACTCGTGCTGGGTCACAAATACTTTTTACAGCGCTCTAGAAAGTCATGGATTTCACAAAACGTGTTTGTGAGAAAACTTACTTTATACACACATGTATCTTAAACAAAACACGCAAACAATTACAAAACAAATAAGGTTCGGTTGAGCATAGCAACAGCTATGTTCTAATCATTTTTTTTTTCTTGAAATTTTCCACACATACAAACTATTGTATAAACAACAACATATCAAAATTTCGAAAACGTGGGAAAGTTACAAGGACCTTACCTAAAAATGGGAATATGTAGAGGAGGACTTGGGCTTTCCAAATTACGCAAAATCTCAAAATTGACTGGTCACCCCTTCATATTTTGACTTGATATGGCCATATCTCCGAATCACATACAGTAGTGCGACTTTACTCTCATTTTGTGGTGACAGGTCACATATTGCCATTATGTAAAAATTAGATTATCCTCAATCCTCCAATTTCCAAAATCATCAGTTATTTCTTGCATTTGTTCAGTAGAGGGGGTGATGACCATTACCTTAATCCTCCAAAATCCTCATTCAATCAATGCTATGGGTTGAGTCAGTGCTGATTGACATCACAATAAAGCAGTGTGGGTGGTACATGTACTTGTATTGAGCATAATGAAGGGTTGCATTATGCATGGCTAGGCTGAACATAACAAATGGGAAAGGCATACGACCTTGACAATTGCATCTTTCAAAATAAACTGTCACCTTTTGCCATTTCATCCAAATTCCTCTAAAACTGCAAGTGCAATGAGGATTTTGGAAGATTGAGAATGGTTAGAATTAATGAAATAAACACACTTACTTCAACTAACTTTATGTCCAACAGTATTTATTGTACACAAATACATAGTACACATGACGGACTTTCCTAGAGGAAAAAACAACAACAAAAAACCCAGTCACGTAGGCACTGAAGCTCACACCCACGAATAATTTTTCTCGGCCCATGAAGACGTCACAACAGTCTTGTTTGTCGTTTCATCTCTCCGCTGCCCTGGCTCTGTGCGTCTACTTCCTTGCCTTGCCTGTTTTTAGGACGGGGAATATTCCTGTTGAGTGATGTCGGTCTTTTGCCACAAGGCTTTTAGCATAAGTTATTGGCTCGTATAGGACGTGATTGAGCACTTGCTCATCGGTACCGGCCAGGTGACTGTTGTATGTTTGAAATTCCTGCACCATGACAAATCTTCTATCTTGTCTTAAATATGTGTACATGACTTGTGAGATGTTTTTCTTTATGGGAGTTTTTAAAAGGTTAATTTACAAATTATACTGAACTAAAGGGATTTTAAATGTATGTTTTTGACAAGGTACACATTATGTACACCCCATGGTACATACTTTTGTGTACACAGCAATTGATCGTTTTGGTCCATCAGTAATTTTTGTCTGTGCATACATGTATTTTAAAGTTATAGTAATACCATTTGTCATGTTTGTCAGTCGTGCATAATTATTGTTTGAAACAGCAAAAGCTCTCAAAAGTTGTCAAAGAATGGTGCTTGAAAAACTAACCTGACAAAAGTTTTACACTATGTACTAATGGGATTGGGGACATCTTTTGTTTTCTTCAAAATGACAGCATGCCAGAAGGATTAATTTCACAGGGAGTGTAGACTAGAGTCATTAACCCTAATGTCCAAGGCATTCATTTTGGGGTACTGCACACAGTACCAATAATTGCTACAAAATGGACTGGTACTGCTAAATTCTTACATACACATGTACCAGTGTAGTAAGAGTACTTCAGTTTACTATAGTTATTTATTGGTATTTCCACATTCCTTGAATTCTTAGCTTTAAAATGATATATAATTTATTGGGTAGGGTATTAATGCCGTTTTTTTTTTTTTTTTAAATGGGATCATTTTATCATCATATTTTCATATTTTCATTAATTTCACTACATTTTACTTCTTGGGTACGCTAAGTAAAATCAAGTTCTGCTAATCTTTTGCAAAAAATACTTAGTACAGGTAGTTCGAAAGAAAACATGTAGGAATTGTATCATGCCAAAACACAAAAAAAGATTCTCCACTGTCAAATCGGCTATTTTCAATCAAAACTCAGTATAGCATAGCGCGACTTTACGCCGTTTTCGTGGGAGCAGGTCACTTATAGGGTTAACAACTTTACACCAAATAAACTTTTGAAGTTGAACAATAATTTGGTTTGTTAGGCCTACTTTTTGGATAGTTGCAAAAGGTATGTGTACAGTACAGTTTCTTTAAAAATATAAAACTACCACTCTTTCTACAACAGTGCAGCTGGGTACTTGCTCGCAACAGTGACGCTGTGGCCAGTCGTGCAGTGATGTTTGTTACTGTTAGCAAGATTTTTCTATATTTTGCATACCTTCGGGCAGCTGATTCATGAATAAAGCGCAGGCGCCGCAGTGTATTGTGGGCTACGCATGCCTGATGCCGTATGTAGTGTTTGGAAGTTACTCAATGGTGAACGCAGCACGCTTTCTGTGATGAATGGGAACGTGGGTAATTGTTTGTCTTGTTGAAAAGACCAATAAATGTGGGAGGAAAAAAATTGTTTTGATTTTGTCAGTGATGTGTAAGGCATTCACTGTTCAATCCATCTACATCTACCACAACAGAAGCTGTGTAGAGCTGGGCCTAGAGTGCACCCATTCCACTTGATTTGTCAGTGGCATTGGAGGTATAAACATATAACGGACCATCACCATTTGCTATTCTCTAACGCTAGCCATCCCAAATCCTCCAAAATTCTCTTTGCAAATTACAGGATTTTGCAGGATTGAGAACACAACCATTGTCTTAAAGGTAGGATACACCATTGGTAATTGCTTGAATGATCACGAATGGGTAAATTTGGAGGGTTGTATTTTATAGTATCGTTTAACCGACCTGTCCGAAGTTTTACAATCATGGATGCTGAGAAAAAGAAGAAAAACGACATCCATTTTCAACCAGCGTTGGGGAGTGGTTCTTATGTTGTTCTAGTTTTTTCGCGATTGCTGTTCAATTACAGGATATCTAGCGAAATCATTTGGCTGGATGTCTACAATCGTTATTTACTTTCAAAATAAGTAATATATTTCTTAATAATTTGATGGTAAAAAAAATTCAAAATCTGCAAATGGTGTATCTTACCTTTAATTGCCTTTTTAATTTAATTGAAATGTTTTAGATAACACAAAGTTTAAAAACGAATGAAATACTTTGTTGTCTCTTTGTTAGACAATACATGTAGTTGTGCCCTCTTTAAATTGTCTCTTTTGTTTTGGCACAACTCTGATTTCACCCGATCCCTTAATTGTCTCCTGTGCAGTCATGCATGGAAATTAATCCACTGAATCTGGCACCAAAAGAAGCAGAAAGAGTTACTCTAAAAGTACATATGAAAATATCTTATCTATATTGCTACAGAATAGAACTATGCTAATTTTAAAAGTGTATAGATTGTTGTTTTGCTCGCACTGTACGATACATGTATCCGTTAACATCCTACTCTAGGAATACATCCCAGTCTGTCATGTTCTTGACTCTGTGCCAATCTGTTGCTTCCTGGCAAGATTTACGATTCTCTAAACTAAGCATTCTCACTATCACAGTAGAGAAATGTCTTCCTCGTCAATGGGGAGATATTTTAAAACCAGTCTGGATAAGGTCAGTTTGGGCAATTCTGGGAGCATGTCCAAGGAGTCTTAAAGAGGGAATACATGTACCTTTCGCTATGCTTAAAGATCCCAAATAAGCCTCCTGAAATATTTATTACTGGTATTTGGTAGAGACTTGTGACCTATAATTTTCATTTTAATCTAGCCAAAGATATAGTTTTATCTTCGATTCCCAACAGCATTTTGGTACATTTGTTTCCTAATATGACTTTGTTTTTTAACCTTTTTTTCTCACTTTTTAATTTCTTTTTTTTCTAAATTGTTTTCAGCTACACTTTTTAGTTTACGGAAATCTTGGAGCTGTTTTTTTTTCTTATCTTTATAAACCATCTCAATAAAGGTCAATCAGTGTGAACAATTTTAATAAGACATGAATTTGGGACTGAGAAAAAAAAATGAGGAAATACATTACACAAAAATAGACTCTTCATTGAATTTATACACGCACCAGGGCCCAATTTCATAGAGCTGCTAAGCACACAAATTTGCTTAGCACAAAAAGTCTTACTCATTAAAAACAAGTTACCAGCCAAAATTCTACGGGTTTTTCATGCTAAGCCAAAAACAAGCTGATTATCAATCGAAAACAACAAAGATCACGTGGAAATTTGGTCTGTAACTTTGTTTTTGCCAAGGACAAATTTTCATGCTAAGTACATTTTTGTGCTTAACAGCTCTATGAAATTGGCCCCAGGATATTGTATTCTATCAAAAATCTTTTTTACAGCCTTCTTGAAAGGAACGATTTAGAATTCTACCACCAGAACTAAAACAAAAAAACAACAACTTAAAGCTGTGACTGAACAGCAGCCGATTTCACGAAACCTTACGCAATGGCGTAAGCCCCCTTGCGCCACAATTTATTGCGTAAGCTGCGCTACTTTTGTTTGCTGCGCAACATTTCGCTTACGACAGTTTCACGAAAGTTGGACAGTGCGTAAGTCCGCGGCTTGCGCAACAAATTATGGCGTAGCTTGCGCAGTCAATTTAGGTGGCGTAAGATATGGCGTAGCGACTGAAAATGACCTTTTTTACCAGCAAATCGTAATTGACGTGGAGCCCGTCATTGCTTAAATTATTAAGCTTAATAAAAGACACTCACAGTTTCTTGATTGAAGTAAAAGAATCACTATTTTACCCGTGACAGAATTGTTAATGTTGCCACGCGATTTCGCGAAAAGTCGGACAAAACTATTTTCAAAATGGTGGGCGAAGGTGATACAACGACGATTTCGTGAAAGAACACAATAATACGCAAACAGTCGTCGTAAACGCTGTTTAAAACGTTGCGCAGCTACGCCAAGTTTCGTGAAATGCTCCGTAAGGAAATGGCGCAGCTACGCAACTTTTTTGTTGCGTAAGCCTTACGCCACTTTTGAAAATGGCGCAAGCTACGCACTTTTCGTGAAATCGGCTGCAGGGCTGCCACCAACACTGCCTTCTGATGAAGGCCTGTGCTATCAATTTGATATTGCCTTGAATTGGAAATGGCAGTTTCACCAAGGAGTCATGGCAACTGCATGGCAACTCATCCTGATCACAGTTTACCATGGCTACGAGGGTAATCAGAGTTGCTGTACATCAGAATGTTCACTGCCTCACATTCTGTTCAGTAAGCAGTTACAGGTACATTTTTTTATCGTTTAAAGATATCTGTAGAATATACCATTTACAGATCGACCATTTGACTTCCTAATTATTAAGAAATATCTTACTTATTTGAAAGTTAATATTGATTCTAGACATCCTGCAAAATTATTGCGCTAAATATCCTGTAATTGTTCTGAAAAATTGAATTTTATACCCCATTACAAATTAAATAAGTTAAGAGGGCCTAATATTTCGATCTTAACAAGATCATGTATGTTTTAAGTATGCATAGGGCAACATACAGCATGATGCACATCATGGTTGGCGGAACTAAAAAGACCACCAAAAAAATCACAATCGCCGGATGGCGATTGCGAAAAAAACCTAAGAACAACAAATAACCGATGCCGGTTAAAAACGAACGCCGTTTTTCTTGCTTCTTTTCTCAGCATCCATGATTGTAAAATTTCGGGCAGGTCAGCTAAACGATATTTACTATAAAATACGACCCCCCAAATCCACCCATTCCAGATAATTCAAGCAATTACCAATAGTGTATCCTACCTTTAAACCTAAACATTCACAACGCGGTTGTTGTTTCATAACAGTATGAAATGAGAAAAAAAATGGCACATAGAAAACAAATATTTTCTGTAAATTTTACTGTAAAACCAATTTTGACAATTGGGGTAAAAGTCCAAAACAACAACTGCAAAAAAACGCAGGAACATGTACAATGTATACGTACAGGTGTAAGAAAACCACAGCTGTTTTGGGTAATGCAAACAAAAATGACAATTTTGGACTGATTATCATATTGTTTGTTCAGCTCACAACACATACAAATGTAAACTGTGTATGGGGGGGGGGGGGGGGGGGGGGGTGGCGATGTTACAAATATCTTCATATTGTAAGCAAATTGCAATATGTATGCAAATTATGCAAACTGCTTTTTTTGTCTTTCACTTTTCAGACTTATATTACACTCCTTGGAATTACATGCAAATTTCATCCACCTCTATAAAAAAAAACCACAAAAACAAACAGGCTGCAGTCCATGGAGTTAATTAAGCCAATTAAACTTGTATTATTTTTAACCCCTTGGGCCCTTTGCCATCTAATTAGTTCATCATTTTCTTACCCAACCCAACCATCCCAAAATCAATAAAATCAATTGATTATGGCAACCAGCACATGATAGGACAAATAAACAAAACGTACTGGTATGGTCCCATAGTATAGGATATACCATTTGCAGATAACTACCGAATTATTACGAAATATCTTACTTATTTGAAAGTAAATAATGATTCTAGGCATCAGGCAAAATGATTGCGCTAGATATCCTGTAATCCTGAAAGAAACCTGAATAGGTTAGTTGAACGATATTTACTATAAAATACAACCCTGAGAATCCCTAACTCAATTACTAATTACCAATAGTGCATCCTGCCTTTAAATCCAACCCTTCCTGATTATTCAAACAATTCCAATAGTGTATCTACATGTACCTTTAAATCCACCCATTCCTGATAATTCAAGCAAATTACCAATGGTGTACAATGTATCGTACCTTTTAATGATTTAGTAAAAAACAAATTATTAACAGCGCTGACATTTGGTTTTCATATCTTTTTGGCAAGTTACCGTTACTTCAAGAAAACTACGGTATCACACATCTTCTAAGCCAGCGACTGCCTCTGACTATGACTACATTTGGACAACGATCAGGAACACCATCTGTCTAGACTTTACTTTCACAGTGTACACGTAAGAAGAATCAGCGACCTCGGCAACCGTTCCTTTCAACACACTTGACCTTAATAAAGAGATCAGGGTCCTTACTCATCCAGTGTAGAATTTCAAAGACGAAGTGAAGAGAATTTGTTAGAAATGTTTAGAAGTACCCGTTTAGTGTTGACAGTGCCTTTTATTTCGAAAGAGTGAAAACCCTTAACCAGTTCGCGCCGCAGGA
This sequence comes from Crossaster papposus, assembly GCA_037893245.1. NCBI lineage: Eukaryota > Metazoa > Echinodermata > Asteroidea > Velatida > Solasteridae > Crossaster > Crossaster papposus. Next base: position 153,550 of record JBAIAA010000717.1, read on the forward strand.
CGAATATACACGCACAAAGTAAATCCCTTAACCAGTTCGCGCCGGAGGACGTATATACACGCACAATTTTTTCCCGAGATTCAAAACGGATGGCGCATAAACACGTCACGAGCAAGGCCGGAAATGTCTGTCAGAAGCGAGCAAGCCCGGAAATCCGGTACCATCAGCCCGAACCCGCCTCGGATCGAGTTTCGTTAAAAATAATACCGCGCCTCAGCTCGGGAATGTTAAAATAATCCCGGCGCGAACTGGTTAATAGTTATGCAGTACGCATACATGTACAAACACTCCAGAGGTCCATCATATCCATCGTCGCAAGCAAATTTTAACCGTCGCGCTTGGTACTTTTGACCAACGAGAACGGTAGCTGCAGCTGGCAATGTGTAAAACTGATTCTGAGAGTTATGAACATATGAAGCGCGATATGTGGCAGAGAAACTCCCCCCCCCCCCCTCTTTTGTGTTGACCATTGTGTTCCCGGAATCTCAGGAATTCCTTTTAGGTTTCAAGGGGGGATTGGTTAGGTTACAATAGTGTTGAGTGTGTATAAAGTATAGGGATAATAGGGGGGTACCCCTCTGCCACATATCGTGCTGGGTATAGTAACGAATATCTGGATATTTGGTCAGGTGCATTTTCGAATATTCAAATACTAAATTATTCAAAAATGAACATCCCTAATTTATCTCCAGAAAAAGATAACAAGTTTAGAGTTTGAAATATTTTGGAATATTCTGATGGAAGAATGCCTAAGCATTGGGGTCACATGAACCTATTTTTCTTTAGGGAAAATATTGCAGAAGCAATCATCATAAAACGAGTGTCAAATTGAAATTAAATGAACCAAACATTTTGAAATTGCCCAAATATTAGCATTCATAATCAATCATATTGACACCTGGCCTGGCATTCCGATGACTCACCCCCTTCAGCACCAATCGTCCTTAATTTAGATCCGTGCTTCTCATAAAGCTTCGGATTTCACACGCGACTGCTCGATTCCCTGCTAAATAAACCCCAAATAGTTGGACGGCAAAAAGCCGCTCAAGCGAGACAACAAAAACATCATTTTCCTGGTGGGTATTAATTGGATGGGACTGGGTGAGTGGATGTGTGATGTAATGGCTAATTGACGAGGATCGTTATCCCACATACAGTTCATGTACTTTGTTTTTTTAGGTTAATGTACATCATCCGAGCTACATGGTACAATATGGTATACAATGAACATGGGCTTTATTCACAAGTCGACCATATTAAATTGAAATTAAGGTAAAATCTTAGGGCCTTTTCGAAACCCTGTCTTCGTCTTTGGCTTAAGGCAATTTTAGATTCCAAACTGCGAGATTCCCTGCCACATTTTTATGCCTGCTGTGCTCCAGAAACATTTTATTTGAGTGATATGAACCCAAAAGTTAGGCTACATGTATATTTCCATTTACATGTACTTTAATTTCTAATTGCTTCTCAGTGATTCGAGATTCGGAAGCGAAGCCGAAGACGCAGCAAAAGATTCGAAAAGGCAAATAAAAATGAAAAAATGGCCTAAAGTATTTTACAAATTAATACAAGTTTTTTCTGATGAGTAATTTTTCTTAATGTTTTAAGCCACATTTAAAAATGATTGAAAGTGAGGATAGAATACAAAAATAGTCTGGCACCATCCCATTCAACAGTTCACAATTTATAAAATACATTCAGGGAACATGACCAAAATGGCTTCCTCCTGAATAAGGTCCATCATATACATACTGTATGTTGTGTAGTCGAATTCTAATCATTGTGAGCTGATCTTTAAAAAATAAACTAAGCTGTCTTCAAGATGTAATTTTTGTACATCAACCAGCTTTGTAATCTTTAGTACATGTACACACAATGTACATGTAGGTACGTGTACCCTGCACTGATACACCGAACATACTGTATGTTAAATGTGTTAATATTCTGTACAGTACAGTTTAGTAATAACATGTACAAAACATCTTGCTCAAGAACACAAGGTTGAAATGTACAATGTAGCAAACCACATACATTTTGTAAAGTCAAGATATGCACCCGTATAATGTACATCTACTGTACCGGTAGGAAATTTAGGACCATCAAGTCTTCATACATGTACTGTACCGGTATCAAGATTATTAAAATGAAAAGTTGAACTGAAACAGAAAGAGTATTTTTCTTCAGAAAATAATATGTTAATGTGTATCATCAGCATACTACATGTACATGAACTGTATAGTGTAAACATGTACAGTAGTTGATTTTTAAATACTCAGATTGTCCTTCAGTGCTATGACAACAAAAATATTACATTGTGTACAATAGAACACATGCAGTATTGGTGTAGATCATACATTTATGCCGAGTATGAAATATTAAAATCATTCACGAAGTTGAAATATGTACATGTATAATGTACGGTACTTGTTTTCGGTCGCTGTCTCAAATGAATAACATATGACAAAGCTTGTCAAAGCAATTAAAACATAATTAATGAGCGGAGCAAGAAACAAAAGTGTGGCACTACAAATACAAACAATATAAACAATCTTTGAAAAACACTGGCAGATGTGACACAGATTTAGATTTATTGTTAAAGAGATGTCATACAATGAAAGAATGATTAATACCCATTTCGTTGTGTTGCCCGTGCACATATGGATATTGTATATTTTCCTAAAATGAGGATTCACCACCAAAGAATTTCTCTATATTTAGTAATATATTTGTAACTTTTGTTTTTACTTTTGCTTACCCTACATGTACATACCGGTACATGTATGTACATGTACAGGGTGTCTCTAAAAAAAGTATACCCATTTTCAAATTCATATTATTGCAAAATTACTGAACATTTCAGAAAAAGGCAAATGTCTGTGGAAAGGGTAGAATGCCCTCTGTCCAATGGTATAAGGTTCAATGTGTCATTGCCATGGATGACTGAACTAACAAGACAGTTATGAGAGGTACTGAAATCAGCACTGTGACAATTTGGGACGATAAGTCAGGCACGAGACCAAGATGCCAGCTATGCATTAACAGGAATGGTGACCACCACCTTGCATTTGTCAGGAAAGGGACCCTGTCATAATTTTTTCAATTTGTTCAACCTCAAACAGCAAAATAATTTGTCCTTAAAAACACCTGCCGGAGCTTCGTCACTCAAGTAAAACCAACTTGTCACAGTGCTGATTTCAGTACCTTTCATAAATGTCTTGTTTGTTCAGTCATCCATGGCAATGACATAATATACCTTATACTATTGGACAGAGTACATTCTACCCTTTCCACAGACATTTGTCTTTTTCTGAAATATTCAGTACTTTTGCAATAATACCAATTTTAAAATGGGTATACTTTTTTTAGAGACACCCTGTACATGTACATGTACATCACCCTGATGCAAACATTGACACTGTCGTCATTCAGTTCACAAGAAACTCTAGAAACTTCAGATCAGGTGACCTGAACTTCGCAATCTCATATGACTGTTGACGGTACCACACATTGCGTAAAGCCAGTAAACAAATATAAACTGTGACGTCTTTTGCCCTTGTGGAAAACGTGCAATTTCGTTTTCACATGTATCATAATGCATGTTTTTGGTTTCACAGCCTGAGTGATACTGTGCATATTATTAACAGAGTTGCAATCGAATCAGTCACGAGTCACTACAAGTCACCACAAGTCAATCACAAGTCATTCAGTCTTCTTAGTCAACTCACAAGCTATTTAAATGAACTTTGACAGAAACATTCCTTTGTTGGTGTTCCTCTTGACGCTTGTGAGCTGACTTGTGGGCTGACTTGTGGGCTGACTTGTGGGCTGACTTGCGGGCTGACCTGCGAGCTGACCTGCGGGCTGACCTGTGAGCTGACCTGCGAGCTGACATCCCCGAGCTGACCTGCCAACTGACATGCCAACTGACCTGCCAACTGACCTGCCAACTGACCTGCCAACTGACCTGCCAACTGACCTGCCAACTGACCTGCCAACTGACCTGCCAACTGACCTGCCAACTGACCTGCCAACTGAATTTATTATAACCCTGCATTATTAATTACACTCTATAAACAGATTGGTTGATAATATACCCATTTGATAGGTAGTAATATGTCCAACCAATCATATTGGTTATGACCAATATCGCAGCTGATTTACTTTCAAGACTTTGTCTGGACCCAATCTTATGAGAATACATGTACCGTATCTGATAATGGTTATATGTGTACAACCCACCAATTTGTTCACAGTGCAACAGTGATCTCTTTGTTCCCGCCAGGAAATCAAATCAAGTTTCCTGACGACCTATTAGCCTATGATTGTATTGTTCGGTACACCGCTAATAAAGGAACAAAGGATTAGGACTCCTTTCAAATGAATACTTGACACTCTACAAGTATCGGATGAGGAAAATTTTGAGACTGATTAGGAGGGAAATTATTAGTTATCCACTTTTTTTTAAAGATGTTAAAATGGGTCTAAGAAAGTTTAGAGTGAAATTCAGAATTGTGTGGACTAGCACGTAGTTATCGTACATGTACAATGTACATTGTATCAGATCAGTATTACAAATATACAGGACCAAGTTTGGGTGCTGCTGAACTACACTGTTTTTTACATCCCAAATTCATTGGAATTGCCTTGGCAAGTATAACATTTGTGGTGTAAGACCTGGAAACATAAATGTGACCCAGCACGAGTAAATGAGACACTTTGAGGCAAAAATGAAAATTGAGATTTTGATTTCATCATGTAAAGCTAAACAAGCTTTAAATGATGAAATCAAAATCTCAATTTTCATTTTTGCCTCAAGTGTCTCATTTACTCGTGCTGGGTCACAAATGACACCAAATTTAGATGTCAATTTTTAGCTGTATTTAAAATGGAGGGAAACAATTAACAAAAACCTCAAAGTTTGAAGGGTAAAAATTATTTGAGGGACTTCTTTAAGAGGAAGGGAGGGGCAGTGAATACGGTGGCTCTGCATGAACCCTGCCATTTCAGCTCGTGCGCGTGTTTGTGGAGTGGAAGGAAACTGGTTGACAGCAGACCGACAGTTCGTGTTCTCCTTGCGCCGTCTAAGCATATTTAATTAATTCATTCTCCTAAAATGTCAGAGCGCATTTATAATCGGTGTATGAACAACAGGGGCATACAAATGTACCGGTAGTACAGGTACTGTACATGTACAAAATACAAAGATATACCGGGTACATGTGTGTGGGATGACTTCTTTATGTGCAATTAACGGTACATTAATTATAGGTCTACATCTTAGACCATTGTAGGCCAGAGGCCTCCCCCTCCAAGCCCCCTCCCCCCTCCAAGCCCCTCTCTCCCTCCAAGCCCCCCCCTCCAATTAAGAGCATGCTTTAAACAGTGCCTCTTAAATAGTACATTATGTACATGGACACCTTTTTAGCCTTCAGTTCCCACCCTCATGATGCCTGATTAAAATTTAGTCAGGTCACAGCTGCGGCTATGGAATATCTGTTCTGGATGCCTGACCCCTGTGACCTTAGCCCTGGCAGCACTGAATCCCAGGCATGTAAGGTTACGCTTTTATGCTGAATGAAGTTAAAGGTAGGATACACCATTTGCAGATATCGAAAATATTTACAACCGAATTATTAAGAAATATCTTACTCAATTGAAAGTAAATAATGATTCTAGTCATTCAGCAAAAGGATTGCGCTAGAGTAGATATCCTGTAATTATTCCAAAAAATTGAATTTGATAAAGAAAAATTCACGAAAAAACAAAGATAACATAAGAATAACGGCGCGACCCCGGTTGAAAACAAACGCTGTTTTTCGTGCTTTTCTCGGCATCTATGATTGTAAAACTTCGATATTTACTATGAATTACAACCCCCCAAATCTAGCCATTCATGATAATTTAAGCAATTACCAATGGTGTATACTACCTTTAAGCTCTCTGAAAAGGGGGGGGGGGGAAATGAAATACAGTTGACTCTCCTTAATACACTCCACCAGACCTGGCGAAAGTGTTTGTTATATATCAGAATTTTGCAGAGTGGGGACCGGGGCTTTAACCCAAATTTTTATTACCAGTGTTTATATCTAATAACGAGAGTTGACTGTACAAGGAAAGAAGAAGCCCAAAGGGGAAAAAACGGCTGTCATGAACTTCAGTTGTTTATTGTTGTCTCAACGATACAGTATCCGCCAATAGGCTTTTTTTTAAGGAAACAAGCAGGAACTCATAACATAAACAAATGACATGGGACAGGAAAGAGATGAGAGGTTAGAAAAACCTGGCACTCTGTCAACAAACGGAGGTATTATTTAACATCACAGTATTAAAAGGGAAAGTCCATGGACATTATAAAAATTAAAGCCGTGTTCTCCCATGCTATTTTTCGAGTTTTATGTCTAGTTTCACTTTTTTAGCTGTATAGGGATGTGTAAACTTACGGGAATTTTCAAAATGGCGGGTGGAGGTGATAAAATGGCTGTTTCGTGAAACAACACAATACACAACTTCGTGAAACAACTTCGTAAACCTTATTGTCCTCATTTAAGATGATCCAAGGAATTAAAACATAAAAAGTTAATTAATTTTCATCGGATTAAAAACTCTGTGTTGCATACTTATGTACATGGCCGCTTATTGTGTGTACATACGGGTATAAAGGTCTGTACAAAATTAGCGTAGGTACGGTACCTGTAGGTAGGGAATTTTATTTTGTTATTGTCAATTTGTTTTTGTGCACGTATCATAATGTGTCTGCACATGGTATGCACAAGGGTAAAAGGTAGTAATTGATGTTTTTTGAGTTTCTTTTCTTTTTTATTTCATTTTTTCCCCAATTTTTTGGGTAGGTACAATGTAGGATAACGGGAAGCAAAACTGTTTTTTGGGGGTGGGGCCTAATGTGAATTGTATAGGTACTAATGATTTTGTGCAATTGGGCATATCACATTATAACACATACCGGTAGGTCCCTGGTTCAGTGACCAATTGTATAGAGCTGCTAAGCACACAAAAAATGTTTCGCATGTAAATTTTTACTTGGCAAAAACAGGAAATGTTCAGGTGATGTATGGACTGTTTGTGGCTAGTATTCAGCTGGTTTTTGCTTTGCATAAAAAGCACATTGAATTTCGGGCGGTAAGCTGTTTTTACTGAGCAAGACTTTCTTATGCTAAGCAAATTTGTGTGCTCATTAATTACATGTAGCTCCATGAAAATGGTCACTCAAGGTGAACAATTTGTCAATGATAAAAAACAAATACTAAATTACTGCTACTGCAAATATATATATGAGCTTCCGTCTACCGTACCGTAAGAAAACAACTTTGCGAAATAATTCGTTTCAATACCAGTAGTTTCACTTTCTGTAGTGGCATTGTACAATGTACTAAAGGTTTTCCCCTGAAGGTTGATAGAGTTTCATTTAGTTGCTGTACTTCTGCAAAAATGCTGTCATATTAGGCGCAGTTAAAGGTTAGGATACACCATTTGCGGATATCTAAAACAATTACTACGAAATATTAGGAAATATCTTACTATTTGAAACTCTAATGATTGTAGGCATCTAGCAAAAGGATTGTGCTGGATATCCTGTAATTGTTTCGAAAAATATAAATTTATACAACAATTTGCGAGAACAAGAACAACATATCAACAACCACTACCTGTGCCAGTTGAAAACGAACGCTGTTTTTCTTGTGTTTTTTTCAGCATCAATGATTGTACAACTTTGGACAGGTCGGTTAAACGATATTTACATGTACTATAAAATACAACTCCCAAAATCCACCCATTCATGACAATTCAAGCAATTACCAATGGGGTATCCTACCTTTAAAACTGCAAAATGTCCTTGTTTGAAAGAATTAACATTGATTTACTATACTGTACACACACTGATGGATCTTACAGGTAATTCTAAAATCCTTCTCTTCCCAAAAATGCCATGGGAGTTTCTAAAAAAACAACACCCCCATTAATTTAATCCAGTATCATAGGGGTCATCACAATAACCATCTAAAAGCTTTTATCATAACTTCACCATTATCCCTCCTCTAGCACCCTAATTGCTTACAAGTAAAACTTGCACAATAAAGAAATCACTAGCATTATCTATAAGCTGGGGGCATGGTATTATAAGCAGTGTAAGGTGGCTGTTAACAGCGGCAGCCGGCTGTAAAGCGTCTTGAATCACTGCTTCCGAGACACTTTGCCGTTTTCCTGATCAATACAGGGAGTGTATGCACACGCATAGGCACGGACTAGCTTCCTGAGTGAGTGTTTCTGGCTTATCATAAAAACAGTTTGGGGCATTCGGTTAAATTGAATGAGACTGAGAAATACGGCACGGCGAAACAGTCTGGGGATTTTGCATTTTGACCTGTGACAAATTACATCAGGGGAAATTGCTTTTCTTGCAGTCATTAATGTATACGTGCATGTACCAGTACGTGCACTGCTTGCATTATATTATGGGCTGCCATTTTTGAATCCCTGGCTTAGTCTTTTTAGGCTTCAGTCGATTTTAGGCCCCTACATGTACCGTAACTATGGGAACTCCGGCTGCTTGCTGCGCTGATACCTGTTAATGCTTCAGAAACATTCAATTTGTTGATATAAAAACGAAAGTTAGAATATTTACATTTGGTCTGCTTAATTCTCAGCATGTTCTGAGTGATTCATACATGTAGTATGTAAGTTGGCAGAGGAGCCAAAGCCGAAAACAAAGCGAAGGTTTAGAAAACCCCATAGTACACCTGTGCAGGGGCCAATTTCATAGAGCTGCTAAGCACAAAAAATTGCTTAGCACAAAAAAGTCTTGCTCATTAAAACAGGTTACCAGCCAAAATTATACGTGTTTTTCATGCTAAGCAAAAAAACAGCTGATTATCAATCCAAAACAATAAATATCACGTGAAAATTTGGTCTGTAACCTTGTTTTTGCCAAGGACGAATTGTCATGCTAAGCAAATTTGTGTGCTTAGCAGCTCTATGAAATTGGCCCCAGATGTTCATGTACCTGGTAGGTTAAACTATTTAACACATTTATTTACTCATGTACAAGTAAATAAAATCATCAACCATTTACCATCTTTGTCGTAACAGAATAAATTACAGTTCATCAGAGCATCTCTGTGAGACTTCTGAAGTTCTGATGTATACAAGTACACACAGGCCTACACGGGATACACATTTACTTTTCAGTAAACAGGCCATGATCGTGAGTCAGACAATAATGTTGTAATGGTTGTACTACAAAAAATTAAATGTTCCGGTTTGCCCGGGAAAACATTGTACATCTTCACAGTTTTTGTCAACAGCCGATCTACAAATTTTTTGTCAAACATTGGGTTTCGCACTACATACGTTCCGACACTCCTATAATGTTTGTGCTGACACCCCTACAATGATTGTGCTGACACCCCTACAATGATTGTGCTGAGTCAGTTTTGTGTTTTGATCCATCCTCTGCAATCCTTTCACGAGACTTGCAAATCCACATTCGTTTTTACTGCTCATCGGCAGACATTCGGAATGCACTTTTATCTTTCCGGTTTAGACCTCTCTGCGTACGTCAACAATATCACTGCACCTGCTCACAGAATGTGGTCTGATCTACATGTACAAAATGTACCAGTACATGTACCTGGCATTCCTCTGACTGATCCCCAAAGACGTACACGTACACGCGATGTCCAAGATGCCCTTCATGTACATTGTACAAGTACATATTGTACATTGATCCATGTTTCTTCATCAAGCGCGGATGCTTGAAGAAGTGACTTGTCGATGCCAAGATAGTGCCAGATGCTGCGGAGACCTCCCTCCCGTTCCCCTCAGACATTCTTCGGAGGCGCGTCTTGTCTAGTGCCCTTGACACTTTCGGTACATGGTACATGTGTATGTAATGCTAGGAAGAAAATGCAGAGCGTTGCAGTTGGCCAGTATTGATTTATTTATCAGCGTCAGACGGACAGAGCATACATGTACTGTCCGAAATGTTGAGTTCCCTTCCGGTTCTTTTCAGAATGACACAAACTCACGAAAGAGATTTACCACATGCAATTTAGTGCTACCACAAACTTCTTCTGATATATTGCTTCTTCATAACCATGCAAACCTTCAAATCTTATCTAAAATTTGAATCGAACTCAGAATATTAGAAAATTCACTGACAGCAATTGTTGATATCACATTTTTTGTTTACATTTTAGTACCGTATCTTATTATGTTTCGATGTCTGCCATTTTTGTTTGACAATAGTTGGCACTGTTCCATTTAAATGTTGCTATTGATAACCAGCGCGACCAACCGCGGTAGGTTGCTCGCGAATAGTCGACTAGACTATACATGTAGTCCAACCTTCGTCGACTAGCGTGAGTTTGATCAGAGTTAGTCGCACTAGAGTCTTTGATCGAACTTGCTCTCTGCTGGTACCACAATTAGCATTCAGCAATCGACATGCGAATCCTGGATCGCCACCCCTCTCTGGTTCTATTTATGTGGATGTTGTTGTACAATGTACCGCAGATGCCGTCCCATATGGTGTTACTGGTAGCATTTGACGATCGATATACGCAATCACTCATCACCCATCACCCATCCTCTTCTTCTTCGACTTGTTTGGCTGGTGCGTTGAGATGCCATCCCATATGGTCCTGCTGATTTCCCAAATGAGAAGCATCCGGCTCCTTAAACCGACCCAGTCGTGGGATGATCCCTGAAGAGATGCGGAGATAAGATGTCAATATGGGAGGTGTTGGCAAAAATGCCACCTGACTGTAGATTACCACTGTTGGAACAATTAACACCTTGAAAAGGTCATGTAATGATAAACGTACTTTTGCAATAAAAAAATAAACGCAAAAATATACTTGTTTATTTGTTCAGTCATTCACAACACGTGTGAATCAATATTTAAGGGATTTATTATTTATTTGTAAACGTTTTTAATAATTAATTTTAACTGAAATACAATTTTGAAGTTATTAGTGTAAATACATATAAGTTGTTTGTGAGACTAATTATATATGAAAAAGTATGATTTAGTGGAAATTTGAAACCCCAAATTGTAGCTGCAGCGTAGTTTGTTTTTAGATATTTGAGACAAGTGTCAGAACAGTTTGATATTGCTTGTGTGTCAATAAAAGTTGATGCCGACCCAATTTTGTGGTTCTCAGAACCAAACTAAAATGGATTACATACATGTATGTCTTCCTATACATGTATGTACCGTACAGTACGTGTACCGCAAAGGGCCTCATTACGTTTATTGGCTAGTGACGTCAAGTGCATGTCTGTACAATTAGTGGACGAGACACCATGAATATTATAATGGCCCGATGATCTTCATATCTTCGTTATACCCGGTACATTAATCTGTCGTCTAAATAAACAAGAAAAATTGAATCGGTTTCAGATCGATGTGCTTAAAATACATGTACCTTGTTGGTTTTTTGGTGTGAAAAATGTTTGGAATTTCGCACATATATCTGAGAATCCTTGAGCAATTTGTTAACATTTAAAAAATAAACTGAGATACATAGTGCACACATCCTTGAAAACATTCATAACATTAAAGTCAGAAATTTGATCTAGAAATTGGATGTTGAATCCATTCCTAGCTTAAAGAAATAAATTCTCTTCAAAAACAGATTCAATATTTTTTTTCTGAACAAGAACGCATCAAAATGATTCAACTGCAAATTCTGAAACATCTTCTTCATTTCTTTTGGGTCACAGCCCGGGGGAAACAATTCCTCAGATTGTTGTGATCATCCAGATGCACGAGAAGATTCTACGACTTGTCTCTCCAATTTTCGCAGTCAGATCTTTCCAGCTTCGAGTTTCAACGCTTGACGGATTGAATAGATTTCTACAGATGGAATGAGACAGCAAGAATTCTTGCCTTACTGTACATATGTTATAGTGATTGCCCCAGGTCGAGTAACGTCAGACCGAAATTGCCTCTGCCTACAAGATTACTGCAGTATCCGCATCAAGTTTGCGTCGAAACGTCGCGGATTATCCAAGCGCAGGAATTTGCGTTCTCCAAAGATCCTAACCAGCTTGTTTTTAGATTGATTGGATTATAACGAAAGTGACCAAATGACCAACTCATATTAAAGTCAAGTATATGATTTCCGAGAGGCTTTGGGCCTTTGATAATTGACTCAAACGATTAGGACAGATGGTCACATCGCATAATTAGGAGAGTTTTTTAATAACTTTAACTTCGGCTTGATCCACATTGGTTTGGGCCAAATTCAATTAATTTAAGTTATTTAAGATCTACATTTGTACAGATTAAACAAAATTAAGGGGTTTAACCATCCTCCCTACATTGGGTACTGTGTGTGAAGTGCATCTACAAGATTACTATGGGAGCCACATTCAAGGTTGAGCCACATGTACACAAGATGCGATCAAGCAAAATAAGATTGTTTTTTTTTGGATTTTCATCTCAAGGAAACTTTAAGCTTTAATTTGGTGAAAACACTTTGTTGACACGACTTTCGGTTCAAAAGTTACAACATGTTGAGTAACGACACATTGAAAATAAGAAAAGAAAGAAAATTCAGTTTAAAGTTATAGTATTCAAATGAGTCGTTAAAAAGCACACTTTTGATACATGGCAGAGCAAAGTCTTTTAGCAACAGTAACTTTGGTGCAAGGTAAGGCAAAGAGTGCAAAGTAATTACATGCTGGCTTGGATCAAGACCAAAATATCACGGTATACAAGTAATGCGAGTGCGATGGTGAGGATAATTTCATAAGGTGACAGATGGAATTTCCATTCCATTAAAGCCAAGTGGAATGGATCATTTCATCTGTCACCGAATGAAATTATTTGTTTTATAAATACAACACCTCCGTAAATCCTGGTCATCTGATTGGTCAGAGTGTGAATAATGGTGCGCATGCTTGATTGGTACAAAATTTGACCAATTCTGTTCAACATCCATAAGACAGAATGAAAATATTCAAATGATTTAGTCAATAGATGTGTAGCAAAGTGTACATGTAACTTTATGGAATGACCCGTTTTATAAACATCTACTTGTACTATTGAACCCAGAAGGGCCAGATTGCCTTCTACATGTAGGTACAGTGTAGCTTGTGTTGGAATACCAGCTGGCATCTCCACCTCTGCAATTTAGTTGATAAATAATTCAATTTTTGTCAAGGGCGTGAGGAATTTTCAATTGAACAGGAGTTTCTTATGAACTGCTGGCTTGCAGTGCGATGTGTCGTGTACTTTCATCGTGATCGAAATATGTAAAGCGTTCTGGCAAAATGAAACGGAACTGGGCACAGGGTATAGTAGAGAAAACTGCAAAATAATGAATAATGGGTGATTTACCGGTATTTTGTTTTGAGATTTATTGATATTTGTAATCTTTGGTATGCCTACTAACTATATTCTGTTAAGAAATAGTATGGAAGTAGTGGAATAAAAGTGTTTTCAGGGAAAACAATTGGCATTTTTCCATATCACATGTAAACTTCAAAGGCCTTTTTCCTCACCATTTTACTTTTGCAACAAGTATGAAAATCAAATGCGAACTTTAAACAGCCTTAACTTGTTAAACGAATGTTTATTTGAAGTGCAAGAAATAGCATTGTAAAGAGATTTTTTTTCCTCTTTTCTAATACATGAGAACCCTCATTTCAACCTCTGCCCAGTTCTGTCTCATTTTGCCAGAACCACTCACATACCATTATGAACATGATAAGTATAGTGTTGTCCAGACATGACAAGTTTGTTTCCTTGATAAATGCTATTTTGCTTGGGTTTTGTTTTAAAACCTACCTTCTTCAGAAGCCCATTTTGACTGTTATTTAATTAAATGTAATGTAACATGTATAAGAATGTACTAAAACTAAAAAAAAATTACAAACAACTGTTACAGGTACATGTACCGTATACTGTGAAGGGACGTTTTCAAAACTGCACAACTTTTTCACTTTTCTCAAATTGCAAGTGAAAAACCCTTGACAGGCTTTCAAGTCTACCTTTTTGTTTTACCTTGCTCCCTCTTTCTCCACATTTTATCTTGACATTTCTACCGGTTCTACCAATATTTGCTGCTTTTTCTTACTGTCTTTTTGTCCCACAACTCTGAAAAACAAAGAGTACACAGAGTACTTGTGTACCCATCTGCAACTGTAATTCAAAAAGCTTATGATGCTTATGAAAGCCTGCAAAATTATCCTGCAAAATTATTAAGACCTATATTGTACAATGTACGGTACATTGTACATCTACACATTTGGGTCTTAATAACTAACCAATCTAAAATACTACCGGTACATACTTGTACAGTGGTTATGATGACTCTTGTACCTGTATCTGCAGGCAATGCTGTTTTAATTAGGTCGACGCTGCACCAATTTCTGAGTTTTTCACCAAAGGTGTTAGTCCTCACGTCTCGCATCAACTCGGCATTTTGCCGGAGGAAACCATTCCCTAGATTCTGCTATCCATCTGGCGCTGCATCAGCATGATGTAAGGAGCCCCTCCTATATCATGTATTGAAACGACAGTGTCATAAGTTTACACACGTACACGATGCAGTACATGACTTGCATCTCAATGTGTGATGTGCTTAAAGCAACCTGCAAAAAATAAGTACATCTTGGCCAATTTCTAAATTCTTAACATTTTCCCTTCTTTGCTTTCAATCTTTTCATTAAAACTCTCTTTAGGTTTTTATACTCTGTCAAAATTGGTTGCTTGTAGGTAATTTAAAGGGATCTTATATGTTTGGTAATTGGAACCCACGTTTGTTTCAATCTTATATACATGTAGATATATACCATAAAACTAACCTGTAAAAATTTCAAAAGGTGGTAGCGATTTTGAGATATTGCCGAAATTCTAGAGCGGTTATGTCCACGCAGGAAGAATAATTTGCATTGGAATACACACTCTGAGAAACGTCACTGCAGTAACGCTCCTCAGATTCAAATTTTTGGGGATAAAAAGTGATATCTTTTTCCATAACCGCAGTACTTCGAAGTGAAAAGTTTCTAAAAATGCATTATACTATCCAAAACTGCTGTACTTCTTACCAAGTAAGTTTTTATTGCCATTAATTTTTGGAGTAATTACCAAACGTATACGATCCCTTAAGGTTTAAACTGTATTCTAACAAAAACATATATTTCTTCATATTTAGAATTTCGTGCTCCTCCATATCTGGAAACAAAAATCAAACATTTTCCTATTTCTTAACATTTGGAGATGAGTTGTTGAAGCCTAGTTGGTTTTTATTACAAACCCATTTAAAGGTAATACAACGTTTGCAAGCCTAACAAAAACTACTAAATTATTACTTAATACCTTACTGTATGTGAATGACAGTCTAAATCATCCTGTAAAATTATGGCACCTGCTGTGCTGTAATTTGATATCAAATTCCAATGCTGGCCGACCATCATTGAAAAAAAAACTGGCTTTTTTCAATACTGCTCCCAATTTACCATATTTAGTTTTGTTAGCAATTAATAGTAATGGGTACAGCCAGCAAGACTGGTTCCCTGACTGTACAATTCCCTAATGTTTATAAAGTGGTTTGTTTCATCCTAAGTTTGGTCAGGGAACCATGAATGTGTTCCAGCATCTATGGACACAAACCTTCAAACAAGTCAGTGTAACGATATTTGCTATGCAATACTGACCCCCAAATCCATCCATTTCGGGAAACTTGTTTGTTCTTCATTAGGCCCTCTTAATTTATTTGATTGGTTTTTTATCTGCACATTGAAATAATTTAGCTTCATTGATGATGTGTACAATATGGGACTGATTGTATTATTTTTTTTTATTTTTTTTTATTTTTTTTTAACAAGAATAAAGATATTCTCAATCCATCAATCTTACAGTAATTGTCACATTCTACACAAATTTAGTAAAAAGAAACATGCTGAAATTGGATCTGAAAATGTAACAGTAGACAAGTTCTCAATACATTCTTAAGCCATAAGGCTTAAGGGTAGGATACATCATTGGTCTTTGCTTGAATTATCATGAATGGGTGAATTTGGGGGGTTGTATTTTATAGTAAATTATAGTTTAACTGACCTGTCCGAAGTTTTACAATCATGGATGCCGAGAAAAGCACGAAGCAATTATGTCGAGCAATTATTCTTATTTTTGTTTTTTCGCGATCGCCGTCCGGCGATCGCCAATTTTGTTTTATAAAATTCAATTTTTCTGAATAATTACAAGATATCTAGCGCAATAATTTGGCTGGTTGCCTAGAATCATGTTTTTACTTTCAAATGAGTAATATATTTCTTAATAATTCGGTAGTAAATATTTTCGATATCTGCCAATGGTGTATCTTACCTTTAACACTTTGAAACAAGCACTGGTATACCTGTCATATCTTGTCAATTGATGTGAATGATTTATCAGTGCAGCAAATGTTTTATTCAGATTTATCTGGTGGGCAACGCTGTGGTCAAGTTCACTGACCAGTCTCAGCAGTCAACACACAGAATCCCTTCAAGAATATTTGGCTTGCACTGCTTTTATATTTCTCGCTGGAGGCTAACACAGGCCGCTATATTCATCGTCCTGCATGTGTATTTAAATTTGGTTTTGCAAGATGTGACTCACGGTAATATATACACGCCTGCCAGAGGCTGGTTTTTTTAGTAGTGTACATTGTACATAATGTTTAAGGGGGTTTTCGAAACCTATGCTTCGTCTTGGACTTCGGTTTCACCTCCAAATTCTGAATCCAGTGGTTACGAAGTTGGACTCCTGTACGACGGTACACATGGGTTCGAACTCTGGTCGGGAATAAGGTGCTTGTGTTCTTGGGCAAGACACTTTGCTGCAATTGCCTCTCTCCACCCAGGAGTAATACTAACTGTAGGTACCGGTACCTGTGAAGGTACAAAGTAGAGACCACATGCACTGATCTTGAGCTGCTGCATAAATGGTCTCGTTCCTAATGAACAAGGGATAATAATTGTAAAGCGCTTTGAAACACTACATTGTATGGGTATAAAGCGCTATATAAGCACCATTATTAAATAACTCTGAAGTTCTATTCATGAATCAAAATGCAAGGATTCTAGAACTAAGTAAGAGCCTAATATAACTTAACAGAACACCTTATTAATAATCCACGCCACTTTAAATGTTTTGCAATGGCCAAATTTTTCTTTTAAAAGGACTCAATGGACAGGAAACCTATTATAGTAAACACAAAGCAGAGGACACAATCCACAAAGCTGGGTTTGTCAGAATTGTTAGTAACCTGTATAGAAAAGGCTTCCTGCTGAATGGTTTTGAGACAGGTTTAAGGTTTATAACCTCGGCAATTTGAAAGGAATGAATCCGAACTATTCATTTCAGAGGAAAAAAACTAGGCCTGGAATCTGCATGCAGTCTATCGATTGGGGCCCTCCTGGTAAGAAAGTATTGATTTGAACAATATCTGGGTTGCCAAATATAACTCCTACGGTACATGTACTTTGTGAGGCACAACTTTTTCGTTCTGTTTAGGTCAGTAACCCAAAGTCTGTAACGAAAAGTGAAACAAAATTTGATCAAGCAAGAAAAGTAAAACCAGAAGAGGTCCATTCACACATTATAGGAAAAATACAATTTTAATCTTTCATAGCATTTCATGTTTATACATGTATGACTTTAGAGAAATTATAGACATGTACCGGTACATGTACGGTACATTGGATACATTATCGGTTACACACCTTGAAAACAGGTCAGTGTAACAATATTTGCTGTTAAATCTAATCCCCTTATCAATCTATTTCTAAAAAATTGCCGCAAAAGATATTTGGCCAGAAATCGATATAATTTCGTGTACCTTGACTAATTTAGACAAATACACAAAATTGAAATAGTTTAGCATTTTTGTAATATTATTGATAACATCGAACATTGTACATGTATCTCATACATGTACGGTCATACACCATTTGCAGATATCAAAAATATTTACTACCAAATTATTAAGAAATATCCTACTCATCTGAAAGTAAATGATGATTCTGGGCATCCAGCAAAATGATTGCGCTAGATATCCTGTAATTATTCCGAAAAATAGAATTTTATAATGAAAAATTAGCGATCGCCGGACGGCGAGCGCGAAAAAACAAAGATAACATAACAATAACTGCTCGACGCCGGTTGAAAAAACCCGCTGTTTTTCGTACTTTTCTCGGCATCCATGATTCTAAAACTTTGGACAGCTAGATACAACCCCCCAAATCTACTCATTCATGATAATTCAAGCAATGACCAATGGTGTATACTACCTTTAAATGCCTGTAGAAAATGTTTTTACAATCATATTGTATGGTATTTTTCTCAAATTCTGAAATATTCAAAATGCTAAGAGTCATCAAAGAGATCATATTATTAAATCACCTTGCTGACATATATACCAGTACATTATGTACACTGTTCATGCATTATGTCCTCGTAACCGTACTTGAATATCAACCCACAGTTCTCCTACCGGTAATACCTCTTGACATCATCACTGTAACCATGACGACAGTCGTACCTGTCCTACTGCCCTACTTGTTTCAGGTGTGTCGAATAATAAAATAATGTACCTGCCGTTGCGCTGGGACAGGTGTTGAGCACACACTCACTACGCCCCCTGTGATTCTCCTCAGGGTTAGGCATTTACTTATTGTATGATTACACCGGTAACCCTGCTGGGGGAACCGGTCTTGATAAGTGAACACATTTGACTGTGCGTGCAAGCATCGCTCCTGTGCATGTACGTGTACGTGGTCGAGACATTGTTAGTCTTGCCAAATGTGTTTTTGACGTTATATTTTTTATTTTGTTTACCAGCACTGTTTTATGCTGTGTTTAGAGCAGGCCGGTACGCAGGATTTGTTGTGGGGGGGGGGGGGTGCGAATTTGTACTGATGGGACCAAAAATGTTGTGTGCCAGTACTGTTATTTCTACATCAAAATACCATTATTTACCCTGGAAAATGTGGACCTTTTGGTAATTTGGGGGACGAATTTGTACTGATGGGACCAAAAATGGGACCAAAATTGTTTGTGTGCCAGTACAGTTATTTCTACATCAAAATACCATTATTTACTCAGGAAAATGTGGACCTTTTGGTAATTTGGGGGGGTGCGTACGCACCCGTCGCACCCCCCCTGCGTATGATGATGATGATGATCATGCATTTGTAAAGCGCCATCTATCTAGTTGCCTATTCCGAGGCGCTGCCAGGAACACCGGGGCAAACCCCTTCTCTTAGCGAAGAGTGTTACTGGGTTCTTTTACGTGCATTACACAACGCACGGGACCTACAGCTTTACGTCCCATCCGAAGGACGAAGCAATTGTGGTTTAATTGCCTTGCTTAAGGACACACGTGTCGACACCGGGACTCGAACCCACGCTCTGCGGAACAGAAAACCGAGTTCTTAACCGCCCGGCCACGACTGGGCCTGTAGAGTGTGATGGTCGGAACTGTATTGATGCTATTTTGTTGAGAGATAATTAACTTACTACATGTACTGTATGTAGAGCTGTGCATCGGAACCGGGTACTCGAGTACCCGATCGTTGATGTCAGGAAACCGATTCCAGATTATGGAATCGAGTACCCGTAGCCAACTTACAAACTATGTTTGGAACTTTTCAGACGATGAAAGCGAAAGGTTTCAAATGTTATATGTTGTGAATTAAAACCAGACCTATGATACATAGGAAAACAAAATAATTTTCAAATTGATGACGCTCGTAAATTTGCAGTTTACACCTTAAAGCAAAGCTCAGTAAACAATTCTATCTTGCAGTTTTACCTGATGTGGCAGTATTATAATGCGGACCTTTATTTACAAGCTGAAAAAGAACTTATGATATTTAGATTTTGGGGTAGGTTTTTTTTAACGGGTACCCTGATACCCGTGTTTTTTGTCATTGGGTACCCGGTTCCAAAACTACCCGTAAATGCACACCTCTATAACTACCGGTAACTCCCAAGGGTGTGTGCAAAATCATATTGAAATTCGGGGATTTGGGACTATTCGGGGTACCAGCTGGTACGTGAGTCCTCCAACATGGCGCACTTTGACAAATGCCCTTGACTTTCCCCGGGCACGAAACATGCACAAAAGTTTGCAAACATTCATGTAAACATGTCAAATTATTCACGTATCATGTGTACTCTACCAGTATTTTAAAATCAAATTCATTTCTGTAAAGACACAAAACAAATCTGGTCTTTTAAAATTTCTCAAATAAATGCCAGGGTTTTTACGTTTAATAAACAAACCTGGTAAATTTGTACACTATACCGGTATATTCCAAATTGTTGTTTGTTTATTTACATTCGTACAGATACATGTACATTCTCCACCAGTTCAAACACAACATGAACAACATGTTAGGGTTGGTTTGGTTTTTTTGGGGGTAGTTTTTTTCATTTTGACTGGAAATCTGCTGTTGTGTAATTTATTTTCGCCTCTGTTGTTATCCCAATAGAACCTGACCGCAATACACTGTAAGGAACGAAAATGTTTTCCAAAAGTTGTCCAAGCATTTTTTGTTTTTAATGTTGGTACCAGTACTAGATTTTAAGGCTTGCTTCTCGCCTGTTATGTTCATGGTATTCTGTGTTTTATTTTCCAATGTTAAATAAATAAACATTCTCTTCTATTTTTAGGTTTTCTTGTTTGGATATTGCACTCGCGCACAAAATTCCGGTCGGGTTTAGGACATTGGTTTTTCTCCAAAAGTGAAAGTTAGTTCAGGAAAAAAAGTGTTTTTCCAGAAGTTGAGGAATTTAGTTCTGACAAAAGCTATGTCTCTATGTCTCGCACTATCAAATATTTTATTGTTTGCAGCACTCAGTACAATGTCACTTTACTGAACACAACGAGGTCTGTGTCTGTACAACAACAAAATTGGGGAAAACGATTATTTCTAGATTTCTGGATGAATACAATTTTGATTTTCATTTTTGTTTTGTTTTTTAATTGTTATTTTGATAGGTGCGGGAGTTGGTGAATGAATGCACGTGTCCCAATCAATTTCCGATGGTCAGAGAAGCAGAGGGGAAGTACAAGATTGGAGATCAATGCACGCAGATATTCGTCAGGGTGAGTATTGAACACGGATTGGTAGTACGGTTTCCTGACCTGACAATTGGTTTAGGCCGTGAACGAAACGGGTGTCTAGAGCTACAGCTACGGCTATTGTCTGAGTCGGCCATTTTGTAGCGCTGTCCGAAATGCCGTCTAGAGCTACAGCTACGGCTACAATGTCACAAAAATCTAACCGTATGAGAAGTTGTATAGCTCGGGCAGAACAAAATGGCGGCAGCACTAACGTTAATTTTGAAGCTTATTTTCTATTATTTTTTTAATGATGGTGCATTGAGTAGCAACTAACAAACCAATAAAGACGTCAATATCATCAAGTATTTTGACCGGCTGTAAACAAACATTGCGTAACATCTAGCAGACGATAATTGTTGTAAATTTTTACATCATAATTTTGCAAACACGAAATCTAGCATCGCTTGAAGGCGCAATAATTAACTTTAACCTTAAGCTCTGCCATAGCCACATCCGAATTCCATTTGCCTTTAATAGCGCCTACGTAGCTGTACATGTACATGTAGCTGTAGCTGTAGAGGTAGATCTTAGCTCTAGACACTCGTTTTGGACACGGCCTTATGCCCAGACATCTAAATTGTAGGTCAGGTAGCCAACTGGCGACAAAAATAGATCATGACACACTGCAGGCTTTGTAGCTGTTTTTAGACGATACAACGATATGAAATATTAACGGCTTTTCCCAAAGAGGTACGATGTCTGCATTGGCTTTAAATATGCATTTTGTCTGGTGGCGATTTTTTCCAATACGGGCTTCCATTTTATGCAAACCAGAAAAAAGAATCTGGATCGATGAACATTATTTTGTTAACGTTATTTACCCTGGTACAAACACTTAACTTCAGGAAACTCTCGAACATCGCGAACGTTAATACCCGACCGTCAATAAACTGTTTTCGTAAAACTTCAGACATTTTTTGGAAACTAGAGGAATTTCTCAAGTTTTGGTCACAACAATTAGATGCACTTTCGTGTTATTTAAGGGTATTTTACCCAAAACACATGTACAGGTACATGTAGTTCTCAATTTTTTTTAAATATTTTTGTGAGGTTTAGGGAACTTATTTTTGTACTATGTACCGTACAAACTCAGTTCTTCTTTTGGTACATAGCGTTATTGGGACAACCCATAGGGTTTGTGTGTAAACTGAAATCTCTCTAATCTCAAACTCAGAACACTCTAAAATTCTAAAATTTTCAGGATCACCCTAATTTGTCCTCTTCTTCATTTTCTTTTCATTATACCCTAACCCAATTTTACCTTGTTCTACCTTTACTGAACACCCAACGCGCTATGGGGACTCGACAATGTCCCCACTACTCGGTCTGTCTTTTCCAAACAAAAGAGCCTGTCCCCCTAACGCGGTGAGTGCTAACTTAAGTACACACTCATTTGTTGTGTAAATCAAGGATTCCTCTCGACGATTTCCTTTGTTTGTACTTTAACTATTTCCGACGGCTCTCATTGGTTTTGTACACGAATCTGTAATCGAGGACGTCCTCGATTACACACCTAACCCCCGATTCACGTCAGGGATGTGTCTTCGATTTACACCATAAACAAATGCTTGCATATGTACATTGCTATTTACCTACATGTACATGTACATGTACATCTATGACAATTATACATACTGTACAGCTGGGATTCCCTTATAAGGCCTTTTCTGCATGGCCAGAAACATCAGTGACGTATTTCAGTCACACGTAATTATTACCTCGGCCAGGATATGTGTATCTTCTGCCGACTATTTGTATAGGGATCTAAAAACAATTGGACGGAATGGAAAACCAGGGTGTCTTGAGATAATAAATTGCCTCTTAGTAATCGCAACACACTGTTGACAATGCTTACTGGAGTGTTTAGTTCAGATGGAGTACATCCAAAGATGATTTGTGCTCTGGGACAATCATTAATAGGGAGGGAATAAGTGATGTTGTGTACATGTTTCTATAATACGGGGAGAAAGGACATGCATGTTGTAGCCATTAGAATTTCAAACCTCAAAAGTTTAATTATGCTCAAGTTGGTTCACCTTGAAGAAGTACATTTAGTGAATACAATTTTTTTTTTATATATTTGAAAGTGCTTTGAATCAGGAGTAACCTTTTGGGGCTATGCCAAATGTACCGAATATTTAAATATTCAATTATTCACCAAATATTTTTTTTTTCAATTCACATATTCAAATAAAGATAGATGAATCGAGAAGGTGGTTAGAAAACATCCATAGTGTAAATTGTAATCGTATGTATAAGTTGTGTAATTATTACCTTTACACGCATGATTTGAGAGAATCTGTGAGAAATATTAACTCAAGTTTGTTGTTGTCAAAATATCAGCCACTCCACCCCCCCCCCCCCCCCCCCCCAAAAAAAAATAAGTTATTAAAATTGGCAGGCACTGGTGCTCTGGTACCACCGATCGAGGGTCGGAGCACAAAGGGAACAAAAGCCCCTCGGTCGACCACTCGTATCTAAACTTGCAGCCACTTTGGGCTGGTGCATATAAAACAAAAACATTTAATCAAGTCATTGTTAGAATGAACAAATCTGAATTATTTGACAATACAATTAAGGCACTGTTACTTTTCATAACTTGTACTCGTATAAATGTAGGTGTGGCTTTTTTTGGGGGGGGGGATATTTTGGAAAAAATATTGTTTAACAATTTGTACACCTATAGATGCACTGTTCATACAGGTATTTTTTAAAAGTCATTTGTTTACCTTCTAATGTTAGACAATCTCTATATATATTGGTCTTGTGGGAAAATTATATTAGCTACTGGCCTGTTTTGGTTACGTGTTTTTGTGCCCTTTTGAAAAGTGCAATTTCATAGAAGTTTTGACTCCATTTCCTGGTTAGACTGACCACAGATTTCCCTTTACATGTACATGTACGTTGTTTTTTTATGTCATTCTCTTCTAAAATGATAACAAAATGTTCAACCCAAACCTCTCTGGTTAATTATTCATAAATACCCGAGACAGTTTACAATTTACCCATTCCCATTGGTTGAGAGCCCGTCACGTGTCCAGTATTAAACGGATGATAAAAAAAAGGGGCCGTTAAACACTTTTCCAGTGTCGCACGAAATTTAAACGCCCGTGAAATCTGGTCGCTGTACCGTTTTATTGGTTGAAACCTCACAAGACTTGCGCGATACCACAAACGAGTGCGTGTTTCATAGCCCAGTTTGCACGCTGTACCAGCATCTTGCGTTCCGCGTAACATCGCGCAGTACGCAGGACGCTCGCGCCAATGACTATGTTAGGAGTTGTTTACGTGTGGGGCTGATTACGGCAGCGAGGATCATACCATAAACGTACCCAGAGGGGTGTTTCACAAAATTATGCAGTATGATTGTTTTAGAAAATAGTTGGAAACTTATATTTTTGACTTGCTCTGATGGATTTTACGCCAAAGGTATTTATAAATGGGAATAAATATGTGGTTGGCCAGTTTTAAACATATGATTCAAACTGGCTCATTTATATATTTATAAATGTCAAATGAGAAGTAAATTGACGATAATTGGGGAGGGGGGTGAGGGGAAGGGGGTAGATAAATCACATTGCACTATTTTCCCTTCCTCTGATTGTATTAATATTGAAAACCCTGCGGCCTTATATTCATTCAATCACTGTCCCGCTGAATCATCAGTGTGGTGTATTTGGTGACACATGGGCAAGGCTGTGGCGCCCTCTTGTGGTAGACAATTGTGGATTACAAGTCAAATAAACAATGGTTCAGAATTAATTTGGAGTATACAGAAAGCATTGACAAGACAGTTAAAGGTATATGTAGGATACACCATTTGCAGATATCGAACAAAAATTACTACCGAATTATTTGCAAATATCTTACTTATTTGAAAGTAAATAGTGATTGTAGGCATCCAGCAAAAGGAGTGCGCTAGATATCCTCTAATTGTAACGAAAATTTAAAGTGTATAATTGCCAGACGGCACTTCGAAAGAAACAAGAACAACATAGGAAACACTGCCTAACGCCAGTTAAAAACGAACCTCGTTTTTCTTGCTTTTCCCAGCATCCATGGTTGTAAAACTTCAGACAGGCCAGCTAAATGATATGTACTATAAATTCCAACTTCCCAAATCCACCTATTCACGATACATGTAATTCAAACACTTGTATCCTACCTTTAACCTCCCGCAAAATGAAACAGAAACTGAAAGATTATAAAATAAGCTTTGATTTCATTTGTGTTTCAAACACCTTGCATGGAGAGTTAATTGTACTGGTATTAATTATGGAAGTGGGCGTATTCATCATTATGTTCTATGGCAGTTTATTTACTTGTGTGGCCCTTATAATTAAGTCTAACATTACAACGTTCCAGTGACAGAAATAAAAATATTGTCCTAATGACTGGACATCCTGGTTTGAGTTTAGATCATCTGGCTCTATGACCTCAATGGCTAGGTCAAGTGAAGACCCAGGTTCAATAGGTCACCATCTGAAGGTGCACCATGTAATGGCTGTTCAGTCTGGATGGATCTAGGGATTAAGTAAATTAAGCCAATTAACTGTGAATTTGCCCTTGCCCAGGCTCAGAGTCTATGTAAGGTACATTGTAGTATACAAAAATACATGTACATGTAGGTTTTGTATTTATAAACCCTGGCTTGGGAGATGGGTTATGATTACAGCAGATGTGGGAATTGCCAACATTACATGAAAGGGTGCCTTGTCTGTCATAACTAGATCATATTTATGATTCTGGAAATGAAATAAAGATTCCGTGGGAACAGTGCCTCCATACCGATAAATGCTTTAACAAAACACACCGTGGAAAGTACGGTACAAGTATTAAGAGCTATCAATATATAACAGTTGAAAAATTCAAATTTTGGTGTCAAGTTGTTTCTGACACCATGGGTATGCAAAATCAATATGGTCCTTTTTAAAGGTTCTACGCAGACCTTTCGAGGAGAATTGCTGTTTAATAATTTAAAATGTGCCTTGGTGTGTAAGTAACAAGACCAGCGGTGATAAAATGGTATAAAATGAAATTAATCACCGTAAATGTAATTGGCCCCCTCATTAACATGTTCAAACACTGACAAATGGTGGCGCTGTTCGTGACGAACATTCGGCAACCCCCAAAAAGAGATGCAATGCACGCGAGTACGCACGCAGCAGATTTTGTTCAGACATGGCGAGTGAAAACGACAGTTCGGGGCTCTGGGGAGCGCAAATTCCACAGAATCGGACGAAATATCCGCAGTATCATCAGGTCCTACATCTCAGTGAAGAAGATATTCCACTTGACAATTCCTTTGACAATAACTTGAGTCGACCATCGACTGAATGATTTTGCATCGATACGTGTGGCACATGATGCATGCATGCACGGGCACGCTGGTCGCGACGTCGAAGTCTTCCCAAACATACGTCACAATTATGCAATTTTTACATGTTAATAAGCTACCATTCTAAGGGCGGGGCCGGTCCCCGAAAGCACTTTATTTATTTTTTTCTCATATTAATTACCAAAAAATAAAACTTTTATAAACTGAAAATCACTCAATTAGTTATAATCTTTCATTTAAACTAATAAAAAACACATGCCATCAGCAACTGTGCTGCATGTACTCTGTACATGTACGTTGTGTCACATTATACAACACCTGTGTAAATCCCTATCATCTGATTGGTGGATCGTTGATCACCTGCATAGAATTAGATTCTTATCTGACCAATCAGATGACAAGGATTTATTCAGGTGTTGTTTAAAATAAATAATGAATGTTTCACGTTCGTGCGATGGAAAGATTCATTTCATTCGGTGACAGATAGAATGTTCTTAATTTCATCTGTCACCTCATCATGAAATATTTTCGGCCATCGCACTCTCAAACATTTACTTATACTGTGCGTATTCACAGAAGAATATTAGGGATAAAACTACTGTGCTCGGGCAATTTTAAGTGTGACATGGATCGGGAGTACTTAAAGGTACCGTAGTATACACCATTTGCAGATATCAAAAATATTTACTACCGAATTATTAAGAAATATCTTACTCATTTGAAAGTAAATAATGATTCTAGGCATCCAGCAAAATGATCGTGCTAGATATCCTGTAATTATTCTGAAAAATATAATTTTATAAAGACAAATTCGCGATCGCCGGCTGACGATCGCGAAAAAACGAAAATAACATAAGAATAACTGCTCGATGCCGGTTGAAAACAAATGCCGTTTTTCGTGCTTTTCTCGGCATCCATGATTGTAAAACTTTGGACAGGTCAGTTAAATGATATTTACTATAAAATACAACCCTACAAATCTACCCATTCATGATAATTCAAGCAATTACCAATGGTGTATCCTACCTTTAATAGGCCGGCCATTTTCATGCTGTACATGTACAGCGAGTACAGCGACTAACATTTAACCAGTTTGCGCAGGAGGACGTATAATTGCAAAGTTTTCCCCAGAATCAAAACGTATGACGTATAAACTAACGCAAGCAAGGCCGAAAATGTCTGTCAGCAGCGAGCAAGGCTGAAAAAGCGTGGGTGTGCTTCCTGGTACTATCGGCCTGAACCCGCCTCGGATCGAGTTTCGCAAACTGTTTAAACAAATGAAAATTCACTTTCAAGAAAAGTTTATTTACAGTTCTGGCTGGTTCATACTTTATGCAAATTTGATGTCGCGAAGCATTCGTTGCAAAATTCCGCGGAGTTAAATTGTGTTCAACATTTGCAAATTTAAAGAACCGAGTCATGATGTCTGTCAACAATTTAAGTTCGCTTTCGCTTTTGTGACGAGTTTGAATCAGCCTATATGAGGTACCGTACACGTACCGGTACATTTAAAAATAGCTTGGCTCCTCCTTTCCGAATCCCGCCAAATCCCCTAAAACTTAAGGATGTTGAAGGGTTAAGGACAGTGATAAAACGTGCATGACACACTTTTCATACAGACCGAAAACATGTACATTGTATGTATTTAGCCTTCTGAAGGAATGAACGACAATTGACGTCAGTGGTTTTGGGCGTGTCTCGCTGGCATGTAATCAGCCATATTTCCCATCTCTGATAATCTTGAGCCAGCATCGTCCGTGCAAAGGATATGACTGTCTTAAATAAGGGTGTCATAGGCGTGGTTTACCCTCTCAGACATGGCGGCGCTTTTAATGTACATGTTTGGATGTGCACACTCATAAAATACTCAAGACTTGATCTGCTTGGCCGGAAGTTGTGTTTTTCAAACATTTATATACAATCCATTGTGCTTGTACTCACAGCTTTATAGTGTTAAAAAACCATTCGTTAAACAAATTTTGTATGAGTGGCCACTTCAAAGTTCAAAGTTCAAACCTACCCTATGCTTTGACCTCATGAACCAGCAGGCAAGGTTTGATTGTCAACAAGTTGTTTTTTACTTTTTTTATTTACTGTAGCACTGGAAATCATAAGCTGGAGGACTCTTTCATTGAGAGTCTTCAGTGAATAAATAAAAGCACACAGTGCTAATAGGTTCAATGTCACCATTGATAGTTGACAAGAACAAAGATACTGACAATTTGGGAGACCGCCAACATACGGGGTAGGGCAAGTTACATGTAGCTCAGTTGGTAGAGGGCTCGTTCAGTATTCCGGAGATCGTACGTTCGAGTCCCGCTTTGCCAAATTCTTTGTTCACTTTGAAAGATACAATGTACAAGTAAGGTGGTTCAAAAAATAAGAAAACTACAATTTCAGAGAATTTGTTTTTAGGAGTGTTGATGGGTAGGGTGTTTGGAAATAATCCTGAAAAGTTACAATGTGGTTACAATGTGGTTGGGTCGATGTGGTTGGGCACAGGCGGTGGCTATGGACCCATCATGTCTGACCACTGAGCACAGCAAAAGATTGATTGATTTTGCTGGCAATTATTATATATCCCTGTTCATCAGGAACGAGAATATTTTATGCAGTAGCTCGGATCAGTGCATGTGGTCTCAACCTACACTGGTACCCATTTATACCCCTGGGTGGAGAGAGGTAATTGCAGTAAATTGTCTTGCCCAAGAACATAATCGCCATGTTGCCGTCAGGATTCGAACCTGTGTGCCATCGCACTCGAGTTGAGCACCTTAACCATTGTACCCCTATGCCTATAATTCAGGAAGTAAAAGGTGTTAAGTTAAGGCCAAAGTGAAGCAGCTAGCTAAATCCTAGGATGAAGGTCTTTCAACGAGGTCAGTTGTCAAAGCGAGCTTTCTCCTTTCTCTGGGACTACGGGAAAGCGTTAGTAGACCATACTTCCTACTATTATGAGTAATGTCTAGAATCGCGAAGGAGGAAATGCTAAAGGAAAGAACCTAGATGGAAACAGGACCAAGAGTTGGCATGAAATCCTTGTTTTTAAAATAAGCCAAATGTTTATGTTGTATGTTGGGTTTAAACAATAAACCCAGATATCACTTCCTTATTATTCCGCACCAGACTTGGTCAATATTTTGCAAACATTGAAAACTGAAACTTCTGAAGTGTCCTCAATTATTGTAAGCAGTTATTATTAAGCAGTTTGCAGCAGTTTTAATCTTATTCAATTATTGTAAGTAAATGATAGGAGCATCCTGTGAAATCATTGCAAGTTTAGTACATTGTCATTTCAGAGAAAATGGGAATTACCATCATTTTCTACAGACGGTGAAAACCAAACAAATGAGGGCTTTCAACTGGAATAAACCTTGCTTTGTGTTGAAAAAATATATATATTTTCACAGTTTTCTCAAAATGTATATATACCGATAGTCAGGCAGATTGAGGTACACATTGTTTAATTCTAAAATGGTAAAATTGTGGAATTTGGCGGCTATTTTGAATATTGCTTGTTAGATAGGTTTCAACTTATATATTTTTCAAAAGACAAATTTGCAATGGCCCTATGGCCGAATACCGGTATATTTCTCATGACATACCCTGACTGTATGCTAAACTTAAAGGGTCCTAGAAATGTGGTTTTTATTAGTTTAAATGAAAGATTATAACTAATTGAGTGATTTTCAGGTTATAAAAGTTTTATTTTTTGGTAATTAATATGAGAAAAAACATAATAAAGTGCTTTGGGGGACCGGCCCCGCCCCTAGAATGGTAGCTTATGAACATGTAAAATTTGCATAATTGTGACGTATGTTTGGGAAGACTTCGACGTCGCGACCAGCGTGCCTGTGCATGCATGCATCATGCGCCACGCGTATCGATGCAAAATCATTCAGTCGATGGTCGACTCAAGTTATTGTCAAAGGAATTGTCAAGTGGAATATTTTCTTTAGATGTACATGTAGGACCAGTGATACTGCGGATATCTCGCCATGTCTGAACAAAATCTGCTGCTTGCGTACCCGCGTGCATGGCATCTCTTTTGGGGGGTTGCCGAATGTTCGTCACGAACAGCGCCACCATTTGTCATTGTTTGAACATGTTAATGAGGGGGCCAATTACATTTACGGTGATTAACCCCAATAAATGTCATTTTATACCATTTTATTACCCCTGGTCTTGTTACTTACACACCAAGGCACATTTTAAATTATTAAACAGCAATTCTCTTTGAAAGGTCTGCGTGAAACCTTTAATGCTTTTATCAAGATCAAATGAACACAGTTATAGACACATTAGAACACTTTCATAAATGTTCTAGCACTCTTGGTACAGGGATGTTGCTATTTGTTTCCGTCTTGCAAGCTACATGTAACATGAGAATTTCCTCATGAAACACATTGCCAAATTGCAAACAAACTCCCTTTAGGAAACCTGCCCCATGCTGTATCCTCATGTACTGGTACATGTACATGGATGATAGGTACATATACAATGTTTCTATTCATAATGTGGTTAAGACTCCCTGCAGATTTAGCAGGCAGCAGACATTGAATGCATGCTGAGATTCAGATCTATTTTGTTTCAATAAATCCATATGTTTCACGAATAATGTGCCCATATACATGTGAGGTGTATGTTGGGAAAATGGCATCATACAATAGTGCAATCATTTTGCTGGGTGCCTGGAATCATTATTTACTTTCAAATAAGTATGATATTTCTTAATAATTCAGTAGTGAAATTTCTACCCAATATACCCTATATTATACCATAACACTAACCCGAACCCACATCCTAACCTAGTATATTGAGTAATTTTGAGTTGATCCATATATTTTGTGAAAAACCTTGTGAAGACCTTTACACCTAAAGAAATTACCCTGTGGAGACGTATTTATTCCCATCTTCATTGTGTTCATGTCTCCACAGGGTACCATATTTCTCCACATTAAAGGTAGGATACACCATTGGTAATTGCTTGAATTATCATGAATGGGTAGATTTGGGGGGTTGTATTTTATAGTAAATATTGTGTAACTGACCTGTCCGAAGTTTTACAGTCATTGATGCCGAGAAAAGCACGAAAAACAGCGTTTGTTTTCAACCGGCGTCGAGCAGTTATTCTTATGTTTTTTTGTTTTTTTCAGAATAATTACAGGATATCTAGCGCAATCATTTTGCTGGAAGCCTAGAATCATTATTTACTTTCAAATGAGTAAGATATTTCTTAATAATTTGGCAGTAAATATTTTTGATATCTGCAAATGATATATCCTACCTTTAATTATCACAGTTTATATATGAATCATCAATTTGATCTATAGAGGGAGCTCTAACGTTCCTCTAGAGTGCTGGGAGTGGGGAGTGGCTATAGAAAGTGACAAGCACAAAGTATGGGCTCAAAGTACCAGGGGCTTGCTGTGTGCCTGTAATGGAAAGTGATGATCAGTTGAGTGTAGCCGTAAACTTTAAGCATGCACGCACAAATCTGCCAATTTATTACATGCAGAGGCCCCCCTTCCCCCAAAAAAAATATTTAAAAAAAAATAAAAAAATACACTTTAGTTTGAATGAGTGTTCTAGCATACACCTAGTTGCAGGGACAGGTTGTTTTGTTTCGAAAAAGCTGACCGAGTTGTGGGGAAATTTTCCTGTCCCCATAGCATTTTGGGTCTCCAGTAAAGGGGTCTAGAAGAAGAATTGGGTTTAGGGTATAATAAAAGGAAAAGAAAAGGATGACATATTAGGTTGATGTTGGAAATTTTGGGTCGAAGTAATTTCTAGGATTTGAGTATAGAGATTTTCCTCAGCACATAAACGCTATGGAATGTCCCCATAACGATATGTACGAGAGGAACTGTGATTAGAAAGCTCAAGTCAATTTATTACACTCCCAATCAAGGACATCGTGGTTCACCAAACATTTGCTGATATTCAAAGTGGAAACCCCTGGAACTGCAGGTGAATGATGAATAGATTTTGTAGGAGTTGGAATGCTGTTATATGTGACCTGCTCCCACGAAATCAGAGTAAAGTTGACATTTTGATATTTTGGTATTTCCAGATTCCCTGAACTCTTAGCTTTAAAATTATATATATTTTATTGGGTAGGGTATTTACAAAATATCTAATATTGAGCAAAACCAGCGGTCATTACACACATCAAATTAAGAATAGTTAAGAATTAATTTCAATAGATTTTACTTCCTGGGTATATACGCTCAGTAAAATCAAATTTAGATTTTTTCTGCTAATCTTTTGCAAAAAATATTGGTACCTTTTAGTTCGAAAGAAAGCATATGTGGAAATTGTATCGTGCCAAAACAAAACAAAAAAACTTTTCCCCACTGTCAAATCGGCTATTTTCAATCATAACTCAATATAGCATAGCGCGACTTTACGCTGTTTTCGTGCGAGCAGGTCACATATACAGGTACGCATCAACTGGCCCAGTGGCCTCTCCTCAGGCCTAGGCTATATCCATCATCAGCCGGCTACAATGAGGTACTAAATTAAGGTGTAAAGTAATTTTAATTCTGTTGTATTTCTTAATTTGTTTCATTTTTTTCCCGATTTGTTTCTGGTAGATTTTACGCAATCACGTGATGGTTCGTATCGGTGGAGGCTGGGACACGCTTGAGCACTACCTCGACAAGCATGATCCTTGCAAGTGCAAACGTAAGTCAACTTTTTTTCCACAGCCGTTCTAAAAATTGTTATGGGCTGTGAAAAAAAAAGTGTACAAACATCATCTACAAGATTCAAACTCCAATCTCATAGCTGCGTTTCACACGTTGTCATCGCGAAGTCACTGTGCCCATAAGAGGTAATCTCCTGGACTGCATATACAAACTGTATGTGACCTAGCTGCTCCAACAAAACCCAGACAAAGTTGACAATTATTTTTTTTATTATTATTATTATTTTTTTTAATTCTCTAGGTTCTCAGCTTTAAAATGATGTATCAGTTACATGTACATGTACCCCCACCATATCTCCCCTGGGAAAAGGATTTAGTGATAAAACCCAGACCACCTAAATATGAGATTAACAGCTTTGAAGTTCAGATTTTTTTATTTTTTTTCTATACACAATTGTTTCACAAAATTGACAAAAAATACACTTCTGTGACGGATTATGTTAAAAGTTCGGGAGATTGTTGATTAATAGTTTGTGAATCAAAAAACCTCAAAATGGTAAAATCCACCCTGAAATCACTTCACGAGTACATTGTAATAAAGCACATTGTGCAACTTTGTCCCGGTTTCGTTGGAACAGGTCACATAATATGTACAGTTGGGCGAGTTGAAATGCATTCAACTTTTGCCAAAAAATTGTGTTCGTGTTTGCATTAAGTATGAACTAGTCTTTACTTTTTTTAAATTGCAACTAATAAAATTGACTAATTGTTCTTGATTTGTTCTTTCGTTTCAGTCCATCGTTCTGGGGGAAGAAGCCGCACCAACAGTTTTGGTAGCAACTACCGCAAGTCGCCAAAACGAAAGTAAAGATTACCTTGATCAACTCAAACTGTTGCTATCCCGATCATGAAATGTTCACATTGTGGTCAAAGGAGGAACTTTAACCTGTCATTATTTACACGTTTTTGCAACACTAGTGTTGCATTCCAGTGTGTTACTCTTGCTGCGTTCCAATCGCGTCGTGTTTATCGTGTTCACGAGTTCACAAGTCGTATAATGGCGTTCTAATCGCCTGGTAACTCGTTTTCACCAGTGGTGAACTCGAGGTGGAATTTTTTCTCCATGTTCACGACTTCATAAACGAATAAAATACTCGCGCATACGTGTTGGTTCACGTACGAGTTCTTGTGCGATAAAGAATATCCTTACAGGACGACTAACTCGACTGTGCGCGTGCGTCTTGGTGGGTAGCGTTTGGAATGCAACCCACTCGTGAACATGGAGAAATTCACGATAAAAACGACGCGATTGGAACGCAGCATTAGCTCTTGATACTTGCAAATATTGTGTGCGCTTTACTCTCGGATCGCATTGCGCAAACAGCAACATCAGTATTGAGCCTGTGCAAAGTGGCTATTCAATGTTGTTAAAAGTTACACTTAGTAAACGACACTGACTGCAAAAAGTTTGTCTTTTTATCTGAGTGTCGGGAGGATATACGCGAACATATTTTCGAATTTTGTCTCAAGTGTTATATATGGCAAAATATTATCTTACGGGCATTCCAGAAGCCATAAAAAATGACAAAAATTACTAAAATCTCACTGAAAATAATTCTGAAAATTAATCACGTGATTTCAAGCACAATAATTATTTGAATGGTGCGACAGTATACCCCCGGTCTGATCAAGAGTATACTCATATCCGCAGGTCGTACAGGCCGTTTGTGTTCTCAGGAGTATGCTTGTATTACCTCAAGTAACACGCTCGAATGCACCCTAGGAGATATTCAATACAGACCTGTAATTGCCTTAATTAGATGGAATGAAAAAACAATGCTATGATGTTGGTTTCTTTTTATACTGGCTCGACCTGTCTGGTGGATGTTGTTTTGAGCCAGTGTACTGATTTTTACGTGCAGAGTTAAAGCTTGTGTGTGACAACTCAATGTGATTTTTCTCTTGCGTCTTGCAGGGTGTCGGTAGAGGGTTCCAAACTCTAC
This sequence comes from Crossaster papposus, assembly GCA_037893245.1. NCBI lineage: Eukaryota > Metazoa > Echinodermata > Asteroidea > Velatida > Solasteridae > Crossaster > Crossaster papposus. The sequence continues at coordinate 188,680 of JBAIAA010000717.1, forward strand.
AGCCGCAACCAGAGCGTCGAGTCTATGGATGACTGCGAAAGTCGATCGGTGCGCAGTCCGAGTCCACGCATGAAACGCGAGGACAGTAATGAGACTCTCGCAAGTCTAGACTCCAGCCACAGTGCGGACCTTCTCAACAGCCACAGTGCGGACCTCCTCAACAGCCACAGTCCTGTAAGAGAGCGACCCGGGGGCCTGGTGCGAAACAGCCCACCCAAGATCTCACTTCAGGCAGAGAAGCGTCCCTCGCAGCGTCCCCGGAGGCTGAGCCAAGTCGGCACAGGCACCGAGGAGTTTCTCAGGAAACGTCGCGTGGATGTGGGCGCCGACAGCCAGAACCATCAGGGGAACCTGGCCCGCAGTGCTCCCACAAGCCCAACACGTCACGCCAGGCCTTTGTCCTATACCCCAATTGACTTGAATGAGTCCGGTGTGCAATCTGATGTGTACAGGCGGCTGGCCCTGGCTGGTGGTCGGGAGTCGGGCTCGGCAACCCAGGCCCGTCGAAACCGCAGCTCGTCGGTGCATGTGACTAACAGTCCACGCAGCAGAGAGACCTCGCAAGACCGAGGCATCCCCATCTCACCGAATATGAGACGAAAACACCGCTCTGAGTCCCTGAATGTCGGCGCCTCGAGATCCGATAGCAAGCGACTTTCTGACAAACGTGACAACTCGGTCATCATGATCACGCGAGACACTGGAGGGCGTCATCGCCTTAACAGCACCAGCAGCTGTGATTCCAGTGATCTCAGGTCGCACGAAGGATCATCTTTACGATCCCCAACAGACAGTGAGAAATCAGCCACAGAGTGTGTGACCCAGAGACTAAAAGAACGGGAGAGAACCCGAAGCCTCTCTGTTGACCGAGGTGCTGCAAGAACCAAAATCCCTGCCTTTGAAAGGGGATCAAGGTTGCGAGCATCAACAGGTATCGGGGAAGGTAGTCCTACAGCTAGATCAAGCATCCCTGCCTTTGAGAGAGGATCCAGGTCACTTAAATCCACTGGTGTCTCCGAGGGAGTTAACTCAAGAACCCAGAGCCCAGCATTCGAGAGAGGCTCAAAACTACGTTTAACCACAGGTGGTATGGGATCCAACGTCCGACCTAAGAGTGCCACAACATTTTCGTCAAGATCAACCAAACCAGAAGCTAGCCAAGAAGCTGCCGTCCAGAATGTGCCAAAACGACAGCCCAGAGAAAGTCCGCTTCAGAGAAGTGGGTCCCTCAGAAATCCGCGGACTGACCGTAGGCTCTTCAACACTCGGGACCAAGAAGGAGGTTTAGCCAGAAACAACCCCCGAAGGCGGACCATCATGGGCAAGGAGACAAAGCCAGTAGAACTGAATGCAGAGAACCTGGCCAAGTACCTGCAGAACTACCAGAGTAGAGTGGCTCCGAGAGAGACTCGTAGCGAGACCAGAAGTAACGCCAGTTCAAGGGCCAGCTCGCGGGCCAGCTCTCCTGGAACATCGCGGCTTAGACCCAGGATCCCCGTACCTAGCCACCTGAAGGCCGAACCAAAGACTCCTATAAGGAAGGACTGCGTTGAGAATGCCCAGCCATCCCGCATTCCCATGCCCGTCCAACACAAGCGGCTGTTGTCAACGGAGGGAGGTGCTGCTGCAGCAGCCTCTTCTAGGAGTCATTCCCTCCCCGATCTGATTGCCAACATGATGGACTGGTGTCAGCGCACCATTAACATCGACAACTGCGACACCAGGAGTTTCACTAGCGCCGGTTCCATGTCTCCGACGCCTTCCCTGAGGACGGACCAGGATTCTGGTTATGAGGACAACCCTCAGAAGAACTCGCCTCTCGGCCCAGATGAGCCTTACCACTTGCGTAGGGCGGAGCGGTCCAGATCCATTGCAGAGGGGGACGAAGAGCCACCACTCTTGCCTGAGGGAGCTAGGGGAACGTCGGCAAAAACATGCTAAACACTCAACTTTAACCCTTTAGTGACCAGCCTTATCTATTTCAGCAATGCTACACACCAAGAGCATTCCCAACATAAAGCAAATTGTGTGGTCTATTCCAAGTAAAAATACATGTACCTTGCCAAACAACTTACTGCAATTGAACAAGCTCTTCATCATCACTGATAATTAAAATGATATTTTTTTTGTCTGTGTTGCTGAAATTGTGGGCTTTTACAGTCACTGAAGGGTTAATCAACAATTTGCTAATTTCTTTCATGTTGCCAAATATATTCAACAGACCTGAAAAGAATAATCAGTGGTGGTGCAACGTCAGTGGACGTCAAGAGATATCTTGGTAACACGGTTTTTGCCAATCAGCATTCACTTGTTTACATTGAATTGAACCTTGAAGTATTATTCCGGGGATTCGGAATTCGTGTGAAAGTTGGAGAAGTTGATACCAAAGCCAAATTCTATTTCCACATCTGAAGTGACAATGTGATTATATAATATATGCGCTATATGCTAATTAATATTTTAATATTTTAATTTAGTTGCAAAAATTGAAATGTGTGTTTTCCCCAACTGCCAGTTTTATGAACTCTAATTTTGGCATGAAATGTTTTGTCCGTGTATTTACATATACCAAAAGAAACAGTATTTTAATGGTCTCTTCAATTCTCGTACATGAGTTTGAATATTACCTTCGGCCTTTTCAATTCAGTTATTTGTAAAATTTGTAAGATATAGAAAAATGTTTAAATTTAAAGCTGGGACACAGCGGATGAATGCGAGGAAAGAACCTTAATCGCTACGACAACCTGACTCACTGGCTAGGCAACAAAAAATTATAATATAGAATTGAAATATTTTAACAATCAATCCTTTGGAATTCGAGTTTGGAAATCCTAGAATCCAAACAAAATTTTGAGAAATTAAAATTTAGGGAAAACAAACTTTTTACATAAAGATATCAAGATTTATTGAGATAACATTTTAAGGTGGAATGTACCTTAAGTTGCAACTACATACATCCAAAAAGTAACCAACCAAAATACTCTTAAAAAACTTAACCGTTTTAAAGTTTTAATGATTCTAAACTCCCTGTGAAATTATTTCGTCTGGCATGCTGTCATTTTGAAGAAAATAACTAAAGAATGCCATTTCCAAATGTGCGTTTCAGAGACGCACATTTGAACATATCCGCAAATAGTGCGCACAAGTGTTCGAACGATGCGCGGTGCTACTATTGGTCAGTTCAGTGCATAATATGCCAGTAACTGCAATCCGCTTGCTGAGAACGATAAAAATGCACAACTGACAAATGGTCTATTGAGACTCTATTGTCTCTTAAAATTTTACATTTGTCCTATTTGCTCTGACTCTAACGGTCATCGCTGTGCATGTTGTCTGCTCATGTCATTATACTAGTGCAGTGTTGCAACAAAATACGTCATGCCAAAATTGTTAACAGCGTTCCAAAGGTGTTTCCCTGTTGGTTGAAATATTTCGCTCGTAGTACGCTTGTAGTACGCTCGTAGGTAGGTGCTTCTGTAATCTGGAAAAACCTAGTAAGTCAAATTTTGGTGAAAATTGAGTTAGACCCATATTTGGACTTACTAGGTTTTTCCCCTAGTCAGTTAAAAATGTTAAAGTGCGTAAAACTCTTCCCTGTTGGCAGTTTTTCATCTGGAAGAACCTAGCATGTCATGTAAGTATATACTGATGTAATGATGTACTGTGATGTACTGTGAAAAACCTAGCAATTCAACTTGCTAGGTTTTTCCAGATCAGTACACATGACATACATGACATACTAGGTAAGGGATGAGATGGGATCCAATCTCGTTTGCTGATTCTGGGGACACACTTTTATGCGTGCAGACAGCGTCCATGGTAGCATCGGAACAAAACAGTTTTCCTTCGTTTTCTCAAATTTGCATTCAACAGAGTTACTAGGTATTTCCAGATTACAGGAGGGTGGGCCTCGTCTTTGTTGTGATGTGACCGACTGTTGAAGTGACCCGTAGTGTAGAATGAAAACCATTGCATCGATGTGCTATTAAATGTTCATAGTGTCCATTATAACCACATATATACACACTAAATATAATGTCCTTGATGTCAAGTAAACCACTCAGCACTAACCATTCTAAATCCATCAAAGCCAACCCCCCCCCCCTTAATTCGATAGATTTTGAGAGACTTGGTCCAGAAGGACTGGCTTAAAGGGATCGTACATGTATATGTTTGGTAATTGGAACCCACTGTTTGTTTCAATCCTATATAGTTATAGATATATATACCATAAAACTAACCTGTAAAAATTTCATTTCAAAAGGTTGTAGCGATTTTGAGATATTGCCAAAATTCTGGAGCTGTTTTGTCCACGCAGGAAGAATAATCTGCATTGAAATACACAATCTGAGAAACGTCACTGCAGTAACGCTTCTCAGATTCAAATTTGTGGGGATAAAAAGTGATATCTTTTTCCATAACCGCAGTACTTCGGTTGAAAAGTTTCTAAAAATGCATTATACTATCTAAAGCTGCTGTACTTACCAAGTAAGTTTTTATTGCCATTAATTTTTAGAGTAATTACCAAACGTATACGATCCCTTTAACAACATTTTGATAGGTTTTGATGGACTTGGGCCACTGAGGAGGCCTGAAGCATGCTGTTGTTATACCATACATGTACTAAACTCCATAAAACCACCCAGCACTTCATAATCAGTGGTGGTTTCATGTCCCATGTGTATAAGAAGCAGAGCGAGTGTGATGGATTTTGGTGGATTTGGTCTTGTACTTAGTAAAAGGGAGTAGAAGTTAATCAGTAATTTTGGATCAAACTGTTAAAGAGCCAAATAAGAAGTTAACAAAAGAAATTGGTTGTCATTTTTGAATAATTCAATTAAAGTCATATGACTTGTCATATACAGATATGATTGGTTAAGATTCTGTATTGAAATTATTTTCCTGAGAATGAGAGTACACATGTACATTATTCCTGTAATCACATCACAGTGGTACTTAATTTATTATAATGTGCATTATTGTCTTTTTAAAAAATAACTCTTTACATTTGAAAAAGATGAAATCTTAAAATGTCCTTAGGCTTTATTTATCGAAAATGCATTTGGTTTTTTAAATGTGAGAAATTATTCGTGGATAAAATCTGTTAAAACAAAACCGTCTGGACAAAATAATGCACTATATGTAAAATGTACATGTACAAAGACACGACGTCTATAAAATTTTCTGTAAGGTGTTTATTCTCCGTAGATTTTAAGAGCATGAAATTGGTAGGAAAAAATGGTACATGAATTACCATTTGAATGATTCGAAATGCATTTGCACAAAAGTGTGTTTTGATTTTTTGTTTTTACATTTTATAGGCCAATTCTGCATTCCATGGTGCTAAAAAAGCTGTATTTTTTACCAAAATAATGATCGCCGCACCAATGCTGATTTTAAAGTATTTAAAGTGTTTTACATCATTTTACATATTTCTGTTTTTATTTTAACTGTTTTACGACACTTTTTGCGTGATTATTCTTGAGCATCCGCAGGTAGATTATCTTGTTTTGAAGGATATCTATGTTTAACATTCCATTTTTATTCAGTCTTTTGCTTTTTTTCTTTACCTTTTCCTCACTTCCACCATTTTCATCTTTGGCAAAAAAAACACGTCTTGGTTAAAACTTTATTCCCGTTATGGGTAAAATCGTCTTGGTCTGCAGACATATGCATCGTCAAATGAGAAAGTGCCTTTTTAAAGGTCGCAACTTCAACTGACGTTAATTTGTACGATACATTTTGTTGGAAATGTTAAATATTTCACTGACTTAATTTATTATTACGTTCTTTCTTAAATTATGCAAATATGGAAGTTTTATGAAGAGTTGTGATGGTATTTGATGGAAACCTCAATGTGGCAAATTGTGTGACAAAACGTGAGACGGCAGCGTGTGCATTGTAAATGGCTGGTTCGTTTTTCATGCAAATGTTTGTAAAACGTGAACGCAGTTTTGGTTGCAAATATTTGTTGCAAATTTGCATGAAAAATGAACCAGCTCTGAAGTGTGTAATTAATGTAACATTGTATAAATAAAACAAAACTGCTTTGATGTATGAAAGTGTAAAAACAAAATGCTTTGCAAAAGTGAAATTTGGCATGAAAAAAAATCGGGTGAAGATAAAAACAGAGTTATGATGTTGTATATGTATTGTCAAATAATTGTTAAAAAACAACAGCCTTAAAGATGATATTCTTTTTGTCTGTTCTTTGCCGTTTGCAGAAATATTTACCTTGACCCAATTTTATTGAGCTGCCAAGCGGCAAATTAATTCAAATTAATGCAAATTAATGCAAATCTGTCTTTGCAAATTAACATGTCCAGCCAAAACTAGGCAATTGCATACATACAATCAATTACATCACAATGGCCCCCTCCAATGGCCAATGTCCCCCTCCAATGGCCAATGTCGTTGCTTTGGTACTATAGCATGCACAATAGTTTCTCCATTGAAGGGGGCCTTGTGTAATGTACTGGGGCTAATTTCATAGAGCTTCTAAGCACACAAATTTGCTTAGGACAAAAAAGTCTTGCTCAGTAAAAGTAGGTTACCAGCCAAAACTTTATGTACTTTTCATGCTAAGCAAAAACCAGCTGAATACCAGTTACAAACAACATACCGGGGTACATCACCTTAAATTGTAGTTTGTAACCCTGTTTTTGCCATGGACGAATTGCCATGCTCAGCAAATCTTTGTGCTCAGTAGCTCTATGAAATTGGCCCCTGTACAGTGGTCATGTGGCCAGATTACTAATTCAAGGGAAGCCATTTTCGGCGGTAGGACCAGACACGCGCGTACTTGTGTCGCACTAGGGTAATTCCATAGATATAGAAGTAATTCGCGCGCACTTTTCAGGCTCCTTTCCACCAATAGGGTGGCGCAAACAAGGGCGCGCGACCGTACACGCGGCCGGCGGAGATACCCCGAAATGGCTTCTGATCCTCGATTAGTCTATACTTTTTTTCTGGGGATGGGATTTAAAAAATGTAGTTCTCATTTCGTGTGTAAAACCAATGCCAATAAAAAGGAATAGACACGAAGAATATCAACTTGATTATAAACGGGAAGACTGTTGAAGTATAGCAGTTGTCGACAGAGTAGACAAGAGACAATGTCCGTGATTGTTCACAGTCATTCTCACTTGACAAGGAACCGGAATAAAAAAGACTGCCTGAGATCTATTACAGATATATATTTTGTATTTATTAATCAGATGAGATTTTGAGGAAGATGTGTGAATTTTTTTAATTGATCGACAGTTGAAAGGAAAATTGGTGCATGATATTTTTTGAAGAGTTTTCCCTACAGTGGCCGCGTGTTTGGCAACTCCCAAAACATAAATTTATGTCAGACAAAATGTAGGACCTTCAATCATGCATTGTGATTGGTCGATGTTTCAAGGGGTGTGACCTACTGGGTCGGTATAAGGCTGTGTTTGAAACCGGCCTCCAGAGCTATGGTTATGGCTACGGCCATTGCCAGCACTTCCACAGATTCGTATGCAATTCGTGCTAGACTGGTTCCCAATGGACTTATACGCTGTATGAGTTTGGTTTGATTTGGTATGTGTAAATTTGCCAGGATGTATTTATTAGTGATTCTCTTTTCGGTCAATTTGCTGGAATTAATAAATTGAGGCTGTTGAAAGAAAAAAAATAAAAGATTTTTGATTTGTCAGACTTATTTTCTTCCTGTGTCCAATCTTTATCCCAATCGTTCAATCAAACACTTTTGTTGGACAATTAAATCAGGGACCTCCCCCGATTGCCATTCGGGTGCGAGGTGAAAATCGGACTCCTTTTCCATATCTCCTCTGATCATGCGCAATGACTCTGAAATTCATGATAAACCGGTGCTCTATGGAGGGCGCTGTCTGGGCTCCATTCGGATATGACCACTGAGAGATATCAGTGGATATTACATACACCTACGTACGTACGTACGTATATACATGAATAATCAAAACGCAAAATTCTTTTTTGGCGTACAATAACTGGTAATAAAGTTTGAGAATGCTATACTTCTCTTTTTAATTCCAATGTACCCAACTTGCGCCCACTGTATATACTCCACCTGAGCCGTTACTTTTCTCTGTATTTCCAATGTACCGACTGGCGCCCGTTGCATTTCACCATGGCCTGCGCCTGTTTTATACTTGGAGAATAACAGTGTGAATACTCCGTCTTCATTTCGTAGCCACTGCGAGCCGTAAAAAAAGCCTTATGTCTTAAGGGGAAGCCTTATGTCTTGTTTATCAAACAGACATAAACCTCTAATTTTGGTTTTGGATTTTGCATCGTTTTTATGTCCCAAATTATGTCCGTACTGTTTTCAATGCGAAACGCTTAAAATCCACATTTACGAATAGATATTCCTGCGTGGTGCCACATCAAATATTCGAGTTATAGAGCCGGGTGGACAGATTACCAGTGTTTTAGGTTAATAATACATGTACAATGGACGCTTGATTTACAGGGACGCACGATTTCTTTTGTGCCGTGCCAGTTACTTATTAATACCGTGGCGTTGTCATCACGTCGTGCCGTCTTCGCATACGGCGATTTTAGCCTGTGAAACGGACCGCGTCTCGTGCAGTAAGGCGATGCATGCTGTGAGACAGTTGGCTCATCACACAAGACTGTGGAGCCATCTTCAATCTTCCCAGCCGGTCTCTTGTTCAGTCTCCCTGTTTTAGCTATCTCCCCCAACCCTTGTTTCACGGCGTCTTGGCCTGACCACTTATCTTCTCATCGAGCCGGGACTATTGCGAGTAGGTATATGCAGAGTGGATGTTGCAGTACATCGGGGAAAAATTTAGGGCGAATTCCCCGCTGCCCACATCTGATAAAAGGAGTGGCTATAGGTCGCTGTGCATAAATTATTGGTCCTTGCTCGAAGGGCTATGATATTTGTGTGGATGCATAATCAGACACCGTACAATGCAACATTCTGTCTTTTCGTGTAATTTATGACGAAGCTCATGACGTGGCTACGTCTTGCTTGATGGGAACAGAAGAGCAAGGAACTGGGCTAGCGGCTTCGTACTCATGCACGCGAACAATACAAATAGTATCGTTTGCCGACATTCGCTAGGTGTGTTTTTTGTGCACATCCTAGTATAGGTATTTTTTTTGTGCACATCCCAGTATCGTTCGCCGACGTTCGCTAGGTGTTTTTAGTGTGTGTGCACATCCAGTGGGAAAACTGTTCGCGCAGTTAGAGTGGAACGCGCCCTATGTTGACGCTATCAGGTGGTTGTGACGATATGATATGAGGCTTCATACCGATTTTGTACCACGTCCCCTGTGGTGGTTCTACTGACCAAAATGATCGAGTACAGCTAAGAACAGATCTCAGCATCTTCAACCTACAGCTTTTTGAAGTTCTGACACCGTATGTACCTTTCTCTATGACCGTACGTATGTTCATTGACACCGTACGTATGTTCATGTACACTGCAAGACATTGTCTGTACATCAGGAAACTGATACATGTATAAAAAAATTACATGTATTTAAAGAGACATCTTTAGAGGTTGACAGTTTTCTATGCTGTGATCTAAGACTGCATACTGGAGGACTGAGATCCTGAAAAACCGTTATATAACGGGAAAGAACTAGCTTCGGTGAGCATATCCAATAATCAAGGAATCAGATTGTTCTCAACTTAGAGATTTGGGATAATTTGAAACAGAGATGAAATAAATTTGGAAATCATCGTGCGGAATTCAAGAGGAACACACACACACACACGCAAGGCGAATGTGTCTGTGATTGGAAACAAGTCACGTCTCCAAAGATCGTGATCTTGTCGTGCAAACGGAAGTCTGATGGCGAAGCAAGGATTGTCCATGTTTATAGCAACTTGTGTTGAGTCATCCACCTAAGGTCTCAAATAATAAGTTCTAATCACTCCTGTCCGCTGAAGAATAACCTCAGAGAGTATGTGTTTCCTAGTCGACACGAATTATGTGGCTACAGGGACCGTGGTCTTCTATCACGTATACGCTGAATTCAAGTTGTAGCCGGCCCACCGTCGCCGGGGAAGTATTTGTTGTGTGGACACTGTGGTCACCTTCCTTCTGGCGGTGTCGAGCAAATAATAATGTCTTCATATCCAACCAGACCTCCCGGGTTTCGGGCGTCGTGGACTCGGGGGTCACCAAACACAAGACATGCAAGTAAGTGTACAAGTCGAATATTGAAGCGGTTTATACCAATTGTATGGGCCATCGTCTGTGTCTTCGTTTCATTATGTAGCCCTAACATCACTTCGTTCAGCTCGGTATTTTAACTGCGCATGTGCACATGAAGATTTGACTAGTTGTTTTTTCTTTCGCGATGAACATGTCATCGTATGCGTGCAAAAGCATAGCGGGTACCAGCAGATTTAAAGAGATCGTCGTGTTCTTATGTAATACACACACAAAAACGTTTGGATAGCGAAAGATTTTCAGGCGTTTTGTGTGTCCAAGTTTTTGTTCGAACAAAATGTTTCCATGGTCTTATCTGCCGCCGTTAAATTACTAGTAATATTTGGATGTGGAGCAAATACTGCAAGTTGAGATATAGATGGTGCTATAGTTCGTGAATTGGCGACCGAGGATCCCCTATTGTGTTTTCCTGTATTCCTTTACTGAAACCTAACCCCATTGCTTTGCGCTTATCCTGGTGATCGAGGACAAAGAAACCGTCCTTCGAGGATCTTTTGTTCCCTTTGTTTTCTTTTGTTTTTCGATCCTCGATCGCAAAAGGAAACAAGCACAATGTAGCCATAATCTGTTTAAAGGGATCGTATACGTTTGGTAATTGGAACCCACTGTTTGTTTCAATCCTATATAGTTATAGATATATACCATAAAACTAACCTGTAAACATTCATTTCAAAAGGTGGTAGCGATTTTGAGATATTGCCGAAATTAGTGGAGCGGTTTTGTCCACGCAGGAAGAATAATCTGCATTAAAATACACACTCTGAGAAACGTCACTGCAGTAACGCTTCTCAGATTCAAATTTTTTGGGATAAAAAGTGATATCTTTTTCCATAATTGCAGTACTTTGAAGTTAAAAGTTTCTAAAAATGCATTTTACTATCCAAAGCCGCTGTACTTCTTACCAAGTAAGTTTTTATGGCCATTAATTTTGGGGGTAAATACCAAACGTATGCGATCCCTTTAATTCCATGTGTGTTGATTGCAACATTTTGATAATTGTGAGTAGCGTGCTATTGAAGATTTAGCCAAAAAACTAGATCAATGAAGCCCAATTATTTTGTTCATTTTTATTGACTACTAGATTAGATCTTGCTCTGTGATTATGCTGCGTTCCAATCGTGTCGTGTTTCTCGTGTTCCTCGTGTTCACGAGTTCACTAGTCGTACTTTTGCGTTCTTGTTCACCAGTTGTAAACTCTAAGTGGAATTTTCTTCTCGAGTTCTAGACTCCAGTACTCGCGCACGCGCGTTGGTTCATGTACGAGTTTACACGCCAGACTGTCCTTGAAGACGCAACTCAACTCGACTGTGCGCGTGCGTGTTGGTGAGTGTCATTTGGAATGCAACTCACTGGAGAACATGGAGATATTCACGGTGAACACGAGAAACACGACGCGATTGGAACGCAGCAAATGGCACACAATACGTAAAACGCCCTCTGTTGACACAAAGGTGAGGAAGGCGGTAGCCGAAATCGAAGATAACTGCTTTAGATTCATTAGATTTAGATTTAGACTTTTACACGCTAACTTTCCTATTTGAGTGGTCCGGAAGCGCGCCAACAGGGGTCAACTATCAGGCTCTATTTGCCAAACGGTACCCCGATTTACGCAGTATTTTTTTCACTCGTGCCAAAAGGTTCCCTCATTCTTCGACCTCGTGCGCACGGAACGGAATGAGTTAACCAGTTCGCGCCGGATGACGTGTATTGACGCAAATTTTTTTCCCAAATTCAAAACGGATGACGCATAAACACGCCAAGTTCAAGTTCGGAAATGTCTGTCAGCAGCGAGCAAGGCCGGAAATGCGTGGGTGTGCTTCCCGGCACTATCGGCCTGAACCCGCTTCGGATCGAGTTTCGTTAAAAATAATTCCGCCCCTTGGCTCGGTGATGTTAAAATAATCCCGGCGCGAACTGGTTTTAAGTTACGTATTTAAGGCCTTCCGTGATGAAAAAAAGCAATATACTTGAGATAATCATCGGAAAGTTGGACCCTTGTACATTTTAAAATGGCATATTTATCTGTTTGCCTCACTGCACACTTTGCATATCATTATCATTTATTATTGGAAAGGCTAATTACCCACGTAGGCTGCAGTATGGGCGAAGCTAGCTTACTGGATCGGTCTAATTAAGACAGATGGGCGTTAAAAGCCTCAGAGAGGGGGGGGGGTATATATTTTTCTTGTGACTGCTTTCACAGTAGATGCATGAAAAAATACAAACGATTTTATCAGTGTCAAATCAGAGCGCCCTCACAGAGATCCGAACTCTTTCTGTCTGGCATGCGTTCCACGCGAACGTTTGCCAACGACGCAAACATGTGCACAAACAGTTAGCGAACGTTGGCGAACGATTTGTTTTCATTCATATGCTCACGTCTTTTGAATACGAAATTATGCCCTCGTATAAAAAGGTACTTTTCCAACAACCAATATGCCTGACCTGGTACGTAAACAAAACAGCGCAAAGTGTTTTTGTGTATAACCCATTACTTGATACTGTTTATTGTCAGCCATTTCGACCCGGCTTCAAAAAAGGTTCAATGGTCCTGCACCAGTGACTATGCCCTCTAAATAGTTCCATGCTATTTTGTTTGCCATTCATTAGAAAACCGTCAGTAAAAAAATATGACGAATTAGTAACCTTCAAAAGTGTTGCAAAAGCCAGTGATGAAAAAAGCAATGGAAGTCAGAGGCGTACAGGGTAAGCATTATACCTATGAGTTTTGCTCAATAATTCATTAATTGTTCCAGTTTATATTTCCTTGACTTGAGAAACTGTTGTAAACGAACAAACATGGTTATTGAAACTCCGTCAGCTCTCAAAACTAGTATAAGTCCGTTTCTTTGTTTACTAAACCCCCATGTATACCAAATAGGGCATACGAGCTTAATACTGAAACGTTGATGCACTATTATTATTAAGAAGTGCGTCATGTTGTATAGGGCTAAGTGCACAGTAGATATTCATAGTTCTACCTTCACGCACGTAGTCCAGACGTACATGTTCATGTACTTATAGACTGGTAATTTGTAGAGTCGCTTTGGTATTGTTGGTTGGTGAATTACAATGGCAGACAGCGGACCCATTCTGCCTAAAAAGCCACCCCGGACCAGACTATCACGTCTATCAGGTGGGTATGTAGTTAGCACGATTCATTTCAAGTTTATGCAAACTTTTAGTAACCGTATTAAAATGGTGAAACTATATGTGTCGATCTTCTTGTCAAATCCTCTTTGTTTTAGCAGTATATGCCAGGTTTGTAGTCCCTGCAAGTCCGTTCACAAGTCCTTTCGTGAAGCCAGTCACAAGTCCTTTCATAAAGGCAGTCACAAGTAACTGGGTGAACAATGACAAAGGAATGCTTTTGTCAAAGCTGATTTGAATAGCTTGTGATTTAAATTATAACTGGAGGACTTGTGATGGACTTGCAGGGACTTACAGGGACTTGCAGGGACTTGTGATGGACTCAACTACATCCCTGGTATATGCGCAGCTTCAGCGTAATACGCGTTTCACTTTTTGAATTTCAAACTCTAAGTCAAACTCTAAGTTATTTTAACATAAGATTTATGTTGATTGACATAAGACAAATTTGATCTCTGCCTTTCGGCAACAGCTTAGACGAATTTGATCCGAAATGACAAATATTCTCGAGCTAATGACTAAAATATTGACTAAAGTGGGTTTTGTAAAAGTGTGCGAAATTGAATGTAAGAGTTGGTGAATTTTAACCAAAAAAAATGTTTTCAAATAGCCTGAACAAAACTATATTGTCCCACTTTTCCACCTGGGTCTGCATGGAAGCCGGATATATGATCACGTGAAGAAACCCCACCAATGAGAGCGATCCATTTTTAGTTCAGGTTAAACACAAAAATTTGACTTTTCGGTTTTGGTCGGAACAGTGACGTCGCTCCAGCGAATCAAAGTCGCTAAAATGCTCAACCAAAGCCAAAACATGTTTCTGGTCATCACACGATCGCAAAAAAAACCAGGCTCCTGATTTTCTTTTGGTGAGTTTCTTTTGATTTTCCGTGCGAATTCAATTTGTTTTGCAGGTGCCGTGGAACGGTTTGAATTCGGGCGAAGGGCGTCGGCCTCAGAGCGGGAGCCAGAAAGTCCGAAGGTACGAAACATACATCATCAAGCTTAATAATAATAGCATGCACTGTACAAATCCGTAACATTTATGGTTGAAAGTCGTGCAGCGAGATGCCAGTTTTCGAACGTATTTTTAGTACGGTTGGACCGTAGTTGTATTTATCGATAAACTGTATTTTTACGGTGAAATGTATGTACATGTTGTCACTTAAAAATTTCTACATTAAATTGTTTTAATATATTATATTCGCGCCAAACTAATGTGATTTACCTCAACGTAAAATATAAATAAATTCATCGTGTCTCTTTGTTTGTGTACGTGTCCTAAACGGGCTTCCAGAGCTACGGCTGCGGCTATTGTCAGCCTGCTCACGTGTTGTTGTAATGGGTGAACACAAGGCCAGTAATAGCCATAGACAAGAGAATCAAACGCAACCTTCTTTGATACTCCTAACGTATAGTGTAACTAAAGAGGGCGCCATACGGCACACCGTGTCCACTAATTTTTCTTATAAATCACAATAACCCGAAGGGTTGCAAATTTGACAATTTGAGGGTTAGGGCCAAATCTACGACACGGTTGAGATAGTTACAAACTCCAAAAATTCAGTGAAAACTCACATTTTGAAACCAAAATCAGTTCTGAGTAATGCACAGAGTTCATGTCAACATGGCTTTAAACCTTTGACTGCATGGTTTGGGTCACCGAGGACTGGGGTAAAGCTTGCCCCGAGATCTAGACAGGAAACACGGGGGAAGCAAGAGAGGATGACTCATCGACCAGATTGATCCTCCCGGGGAGCTAGCTGGGGTTAAAGTCTTGGGGACTGCCTGCCTGAGATTGTGTAGTATAGTTTTTCCCGGCTATTTTATAATTTGTTCTATTCAATTTCACTAACTCACACATTCAATTTAGTCACAGAAAATTATTGGCATCGCTGTTCACAAAACCAATTTAGTCATTTATCATTTAATTTCCACGGTTGGTCATGCACTCTTTTTTAAACAACAGGTCGAAAATATTCGTCATTACAGATCAAATTCGTCTAAGCAACAACTTGAATTGATCATCATTATTGAGCATTCCGCTCCTAATTCGTGGGGTGGTGGTGGTGGGGGGGGGGGGGGGTCTCAGTAGGTGCAGCACTGAACTGGAGCGCGAATTTGGCGCAATGATAAAAACAGTTTTTAACAATAAGTTTTAAAAAAGGCCTGCCAATGCAAACAAAATATATCATATTTGTTCGTGTTCAGTACATGGGCTTTCTTTAAAATTTGTTCGGAAAAGAAAATCGAAATTTTTTAAAAGCCTGGACACCCCAACTTTAATGCTGGAAAATACCCCCCGAAATGATGTTCTTGTAGTCTGGTTCCGCCTCACCTTACGAATCAGTAATAATTATAATAGTCGGGGGAGTCGGTTGCTAGGTCAGCAGCTTTTAGCCGGCTCGCGCCCGGTGTAACTATCACACTGAATGCGGACAAATTTAATTTGTTCAATAGACCAATTGCGCCCTCTAAGTCACGTGACCTATCAAACACCAACAAACATGGCGTCCTCCATAGCAAAGTGTCACTGTAGCAAAGTACATGATGATTGTTGCATTTGTTTCTACGGTCGAGGCTTTTCTTTCTTGAAATTGCTAGTGCTAGTGCTAGTGCCGGTCCCAACGTTCCGTGCCAGTACCACATCGTGAACATAACGTAGCATTTCCATTACTTGCTTAATCTGTCCTTACTGGCTTTATTCAGCCATTCCGTTAATGTCTCGGGTACAAACTCCAGAATATTCTTCAGAGATTTCGAGAAAGAAAAGCCTCGATCAAAGAAACAAATGCAACAATCATCATGTACATGCAACAGCGGCATTTTGCTATAGAGGACGCCATGTTTGTTGATGTTTGATACCCACTATGTGTCACGTGACTTAGAGGGCGCAATCGGTCTATTTGGTCAGTTTTTCCCGACAATCGTCGGCCGACCATCGTGGGAAATTGTCGCAAAAAACAGACCAAGGCCATTTCCCAAACCCTGGTTTTGGATCCGTCCGGCTATAGCTTATGAATGAAGCCGGAGACGAAGACAAAGCTGGGGTTCGAAAAACAGCCAAAGGCATGTGAACCAACGCACATTTATATTGGTCCATTCGCTTGGACATCTGAGGTGTTCTCACAAAATGTTCATCCTCCCACGTAAAAATTAAAATTAATCGGAAAAATTGTAGAAATTAACGTACAGAACGTGAAATAAAACCTTGCTATTATTATACAGAATAAGAAACATAAAACACTGAAAAGCTACGTAAACGCCAATAAAATTATGATAGTGGTAGAAATTGTAATTTTACCAGGGGTGGACGTTCATATTAGGCCTATGTACTATTGGCCAACTTGTTTAATGATTGCTGCGAATGTCCGCAGCGTTTGAGGGCCACAATTCAAGAGCCCGTTAAACTCTGCGTGGCTCAGGATGGGGATTGCCGCTGTTATTAATGGACCGAGCCGAACAGTGGCCATAATTCAAACCGGTCCGTTATCACGCTGTTGTTAATTATCTAATTACAAATGCGTTAACATCGTCGTCTTATATAAAAAAAAAACGGGCAAGGCAGCGTGAAATCTCTGCGTGGCATCTATAGGATGAGGAAACGGAAATACAGAACCGGGTCAGTCCAATAGTTGTACACATGCGCACATGGTATATCCATGAATTGAATTCCAGCTCCGCTAATATTATTGTTATGCCAAAGCATTTTATTTCACGGGTCACCAGTCCATGTCGACCGTGTGGAAGAATTTCATGTCAACACAATGCGGACCCGACATGAACTACACTGTTATCTTACTTCGTGTGGCTGGAATAATATTGTGATATACAGGGCGGTATTTCTACGCCGGATTGGATATACGCTGACTAAAACCCGCATTGCATTCGAGAAATCTGTAGATAGCAGTGACGGTATATACGACATTGATGGGCTGAGCCGGGGTGATCGTACGAAGAACGAAAAACGGGGTCATCTGATGTGATTGTGTACAATCGCGGAAAGATGCGGCGCTATGGAAACTCAATCCGGGAGGATAATTATAAGTGTAGTTTTTCATCGAGGCTTTGGGTGAGACTATAGTTCTCGTTTCAATTACACGCAAGCAGAGATTGGCGCAAACTTATAGATAATATCTAGGATGATACTCCAAAACGAATAACATGTTTCAAATTCCCGATATTATCTGTTAAATACCTGTCATCATCGCCTGTCATCGATCACACGCGTGGACCTACTTCACTAATTGACAGTATCGAAATGCAAATAGCAATTCTGCCAATTGTAGTTGTGGTGTAATGTTAATTTGTGCATTGTCGACGATTTAATCTCCGGAAGTATGCACATATTTTGTTGGTGGCCACATTTTTGCGGGTTGCTGGTGGCATGAGGTTCGATATTATGAGGCAATACACAGCAGGTGTATGTAGGTGTAATCTGTGAAGGTCTCTGATAGAACTTCACTGTCAACCTCAAATTCACGCACCACACACGCTGTTTTAGCCTTGACATTCTTTACGGGAAACCACTGAACCACGATCCATTCAACACAAATTTGCAATTGGCAAACGAACGCTACACCACACCCACTCACCGCAGACAGCTTTCAATATTAAACTATTTAGGTGTGCGGTTACATATCTCACGAGTACTTTTACGAGGATGGACTGATGTTTGATATCGGAGCGACAACACATAAATGACGCCTCAATCATCATGAGATATCATCGGGGATCATCGAAATATTTTATGATGAGGGGCTGATCTCGAGTTGTTGTCTCGGCCGTCAATTAAAGCTCTAGGGCCCACTAGCTTGGTGCTGTGCACGCGCCGACTCTCTGTATAGCATCCACGGTTGAAAACGACATTTTACGATATACGGAGCCTGTGCTGTGGATGTATGGTGCAATGGTTATCCTGATTATGAAAGAGATATTTTGACGATCTATATATTCGCCGTGTTTGAGACGCGGTTTTTCACTTCTTTCTTCCTGGAACATCAAGTGAATGGTTGGATTTAGGTTTTGTCGGCATCTTCATTCATCAAGACACTCAAGGATAAAAGCAACCAAGGCCTGGGAATTTATCAACGAGGAATTATATTAGAATCTGAAAGGATGGATTGAATATTATGACCGTGGATGTTGAATACATTAACGGCCGCCTGATTATTGTGAGCAATATACACTACAGCCGTGTGATGGTCAAACCAAGGACGCGATTGTTTGGGAAAACAAGCCCTGTGAATTATTGAAAGAGAAACATGTTCTATTCCGTGAAACTTGGCTACTAGGAGATGTACTCGCGAGGACAACTGTGTCGCTGTATTCAGTTTTGTATACTTGTTTTGTGGAGTTCTTTCAATTCACCGCAGTGATTTAACGAAAGTGAAAAGGGCTTTAGAAACTTGACAGTGTATTAGCTCTAAAGAGAAACTGCATTCAACCATATACCCGGCAGTGATTTTGCTATACACAGAACCGGCATGTAAAATAGATTCTACACCGCTGCATGTTAACTGTGATTTCTGAAGCAGTTGGCCCTGCTAGCATCGAGTCATAAACTCTGAGAAAACATCAACAAGTCACAGCCTTCGAATACATCATCTCAAACCTACTTGACATTGTTTGGTCCGGGAGTTGTTTTTAGTTCGAAGTACTTTTATCCCCCCGCGTGTGTGCGTGTGGAAATCAAACGGCGAATTTGGGAGACTCCACCACGACGTGGTTTAGGCTACTACCTTCGACAATAATTGAAACACCAATTCTTCCATGTCGTCCAAGTTTATCTCTGCCTTTGAAAAGATGCCGACGTCTCACGTGGGTATTCAGGTTAGCGTGCTTGTATGGTTGTATAATTTATCATGTTAAAATAATAGGGAACAATCGGGGGGGGGGGGGGGAATGTTTTGGTGTGGCACAATTTCACATTCACATTTTCACAAAAAAGAGTGACATTGTGTACAAACGAACGGTTTGTTGTTTTTCTGAGAAGCAAGCAAAGTAATACACGGATTTGAATACTGAATGGTTTGTTATTATGCACAGATACCGACTCGTTAATATATTCGCAGATACGAATTGTATTAATTTGTATAAAACTGTCGCTCTCCAAATGTAAAATCGTGAAATGCTCACTCTTAAAAAGAGTGAATCTCTAGTTAAAACCACTTCAAAAAGAGTTAAATTTACTTTTTCAGAATGGAAAAGAAACTCCAAACAGAGTGAAAACCACATATTTGAGGAGCCAAATGAATTAAGGATAACTCTTAAAAAGAGCGGTCTTCCATTGTAGCTTCCCGAAAGTGTGAACATTTCACTATTTAAAAAAAAATTATAAGGGATTCGGTTTTTTTGAGTGTTTTTTTTAAAAGGGATTCAGTCTTTTGAATAATTATGTCATCACTCTTTCCCATTATAGCCTACACACAAATGTAGTTGTTTGAAAGCCTATTCCTTAAATAGATCGTATACGTTTGGTAATTAGAACCCATTGTTTGTTTCAATCCTATATAGATATAGATATATACCATAAAACTAACCTGTAAAAATTTAATTTAAAAAGGTGGTAGAGATTTTGAGATATTGCTGAAAATCTGAAGCGGTTATGTCCACGCAGGAAGAATAATCTGCATTGGAATACACAATCTGAGAAACGTCACTGCAGTAACGCTTCTCAGATTCAAATTTGTTGGGATTAAAAGTGATACTTTTTCCATAACCGCAGTACTTCGAAGTGAAAAATTTCTAAAAATGCATTATACTATTAGTATTACTATCCAAAGCTGCTGTACTTCTTACCAAGTAAGTTGTTATTGCCAATAATTTTTTGAGTAATTACCAAACGTATACGATCCCTTTAACCCACAGTTTTGTTTAGTCGCGTTTATTTCCGGGATCTAAGCGTGAATGAGAAACCACAACTGCGTTAATAATCGAATTTTTCTCCCCGTACTATTCCAGTGTTTTCAACAATAACATGCGTGCAGTTCGTGGCCAGTTGATACATTGAATAGATAACCAAATTTATACGTGAGAGGTTGGGTTGAGTAGATTTTTGTTTTGTTAGGAATGGGAATAAGCTTTGAATTGTTTGTGTGCGAAGGTACAATGGATTGCAATTCGACATTATTGTCTGGAAATGATAATTATACGTTGATTTATATCTTAATAATTTCTATAGGGAACAGCGCGTGTTGTATTACAGTAAAGTAACGTTGTGTGCGAAATTATATTTAAAGAACAATATCGGATTTGTTTACGTCCTACAGCGGGCATTAAAGGTAGGATACACCATTGTAGATATCGGAAAAAAATTACTGCCGAATTATTAAGAAATATCTTATTTATTTGAAAGTAAATAATGATTGTATAGGCATCCAGCAAAATGATTGCGCTAGATATCCTGTAATTGTTTCGAAAAATTGAATTATATATTCGGCGATCGCCAACAAAAGTACAAAACAAGAACAACATAAGAACCACTGCCCGACGCCGGTTGAAAACAAACGCCATTTGTCTTGCTTTTCTCAGCATCCATGATTGTAAAACTTAGGACATACAGGTCATCAATTAAACGACATTTACTTTAAATTACAACCCCCAAATTCACCCATTACTGATAATTCAAGCAATTACCAATGGTGTATCCTGCCTTTAAACAACATTTACTAGAAAATTCAACACCCCAAATCCACCCATTCATGATAATTCAAGCAATAATCAATGGTGTATCCTACCTTTAAATAAATCTTTTATCATAAAGAAAAATAATCGGGGTCTAAAAAAATAATCAAAACCCTATTTGTTTTTAACGATTAATATTATGCAATAGTTTACTATTCGACTTTAAGTTTCGAAAATTCAAAATTCATATTTGGCTATTTTATAAATTAAATTAATAGTGGTCCGTTTGGCGCGCGATCTGTTTTCTTAATGTCGAAACCAGGCCATGTATACTGATGAAAATGAACGTAAACACGGATACCGGTATAGTGAATGTATGGGTAATTTTTTGTGATATTCCAACTTATCTGTATTGAGTTTCAATTCAAATCATAAATTTACCGCAAGGCGTCCGCCCTTAGGAAATACTCCATCCGGCGAAGTGGACAATGTGACAATCCCACTATTTTATATATTGTTGCCAAATTAGGTCACCCGCTTCGAAGGGTCGGGAGGTCATGCGATATTTATAAATACTGGGTTCAGTAATTGCAATTTATCGCTGAGAAAAAAGGAGAGATTATATTATTTCGATGGCAGCGAAAAGAGAGATTTATTGACTGTACTTTTAAATCGGATATGGAAATAAAAGGCAGCAATTTTAGGTTACAAAGGAGGAACTTCGAATACAGATTTTATATGCGAGGTTAAAGGGATCGTATACGTTTGGTAATTACTCTCAAAAATTAATGGCAATAAAAACTTACTTGGTAAGCAGTACAGCAGCTTTGGATAGTATAATTCATTTTTAGAAACTTTACACTTCGAAGTACTGCGGTTATGGAAAAAGATATCACTTTTTATCACCAAAATTTTGAATCTGAGAAGCGTTACTGCAGTGACGTTTCTCAGATTGTGTATTCCAATGCAGATTATTCTTCCTGCGTGGACATAACCGCTCCAGATTTTCGGCAATATCTCAAAATCGCTACCACCTTTTG
The DNA here is from genome assembly GCA_037893245.1 of Crossaster papposus. Lineage (NCBI taxonomy): Eukaryota > Metazoa > Echinodermata > Asteroidea > Velatida > Solasteridae > Crossaster > Crossaster papposus. The sequence goes on from JBAIAA010000717.1 coordinate 210,713, forward strand.
AAATGAAATTTTTACAGGTTAGTTTTATGGTATATATCTATAACTATATAGGATTGAAACAAACAGTGGGTTCCAATTACCAATTGTATACGATCCCCTTAATTTTGATATTCTAGAAGCCTGTGTACACCAAGCATTGGTTTTGTTAGGTTTTTTTGTATACAAATTTCCTGCAAGAATTAGACGTTTTATAAAATACAAAAAATCATTCCCCTGTTTTACAGCAACCGGGTAGGGAATATGTGGGGTTTGCTACGTTACCAGACCAAGTCCATCGGAAGTCCGTCAAGAAAGGATTTGAATTCACACTCATGGTCGTAGGTAAGTAGGAATACGATGGAAATAATGGTTTACTGCGCAGCTAGCAATGGGTTCCCCTAGAAAAGTCCAAGGCATATCTCTTTCAGAAAATTGCTTATCGGCCTAAGCTTTAAACCTATCTTATAAACATGTCTTGGTTATCTCGTGGTCAAATTTGAGCAAATTCGGCAAGAAATTTGCTTCAAAATCACTTGAAAAAACTTGAAAAACAACACCACAATTTGCAACATTCCTGTCTGGTCGATTTTCTGGTAATAAAACCAAGAATCACTCAAAAGGATCCCTATAGGCACTGTAGCTTGTAAGCCTAAAGAAACCTGCAAAGAGAAGACAATGAGAAGAAGGTACAGTTTTAGAGGTGGGCGGGAAAATCCCTGGGGAAAATCCACGGAATCAGGCGGGATTCGAACCCGGGTCACAGCGGTGAAAGGCGGGGAAAGAACCGCTACGCCAACCTGATCCCCCCAATGTCCACAATAAGTTCACGTGACACTTGAGACTTGTTAGCAGCATGTACATTGAGCCCATATTCTAGGGATCAATTACGAGTAGGCCTATTCGATTTGTTGTACACTTGTTTCCTAGTCAACAAACCCACATCTACTCGGCTCAATGTACATGCATGCTTTCAGGAGCCCATTCCTTACAAGCTTTGCTTCTTTATGGGCTCCTCCGCAGTATCATCCATCTTTTTAACAATGTACTTATGTTTTGCCTTATCTATACCTTAATCTAAATGTTTTTCTATGTTTTTGGTACTGTAAAAAATAAACTGAACCTGAAACTAAAAAAAAAAAAAAAAAACTATTATCCACTTACAACCAAGTAAAGTATTGCTAATAATCCAGTACCTTTATGTTTTGATGTTTGCAAATGTTGTATGTTATAAGTTTTTTTATTTTTTATTTTGTTTAACGTGCACCACAGGTGAATCGGGTCTTGGTAAATCCACCTTAGTGAACAGTTTGTTTCTGACGGATTTGTACAAGGATCGAAAGGAGCTCAGTGCCGATGGTAATAAATTATTTCCTGGGGTTTTTATCAACTAATGTTTGTCACTGCTACAATTTTGTAAATATCTTCCTATATAAGTGTTGTGTCGATTGGATACAATTTTTGTTTCGGTGGATCTGTTTCAGTTTTAGGCATGCCAACACTTTTCCGGGAAGGGGGGGGGGGGGGGGCTATAGTAAGATTGCCGAGTGTTTGCCTCAGCTAGTTACTCGACCGTCATAAATAAACATTTCCTTTCTAACGAATTCTAGAGGGAAATAATTTGAACTACATGTATAAGTACTTCTCTCTGTATGTATACGCACTATTTTTGGTATATTAACATTGCCACGAAGATTGATCCATTTAACATACAAATTTGAAATTTGAAATAATCATTGTAAATTATCTTCAACGAAACTGGCCATTGTAGGTACGGTACCTCAATTTACAAAACCATTATGTTAAATGAGGTCTTGTCCAAAACGGGCTTCTCCGTATATACATAATAATGGCTACGGCTATGTGAGCATTTTCTCACGCAGTTGTACATGTAATATATGGAAAGCCAAAGTGGAATTAATTCAAAACCATATTTTTTGGCCAACACAAAAAATAACAAGCAAGACTAATTTTTGTTTCGTGCAAGACCCCAAATTTTGTGCAAGACCCCCCCCCCCCCCCCTCCCCCAAACCCCCCCCCCCCCCCCCCCCCCCCCCAAAAAAAAAAAAAAAAACAAAACCAAAAAACACACAAAAACAAAAAAAACCCCAAAAAACACAAAAACACGTAGACATTAGCCTAGGACGGGTAAACCGACTCCAAGCGCTCACTCAACCTTTTAAATCCCTCCGCAGAACGAATCGAGCAAACGGTGGAAATTAAGCAATGCTCGGTCGACATCGAGGAGCAGGGAGTCAGGCTACGATTGACCGTGGTCGACACCCCGGGGTTCGGGGACTCCGTCAACTGCGTCGACTCGTAAGTCGGACGGAAACCTTGCAATGAATCAGTCGAACAATTGGTTGTTAATACAGTTCGATTCTATAATGATCACAAACGGATATACGGTCATTTCGAAACTGATGTAAGGCGGAAATTTGTCAATGTTTCTGTTCAACAAAATTGAAAAATAATTGCAATATTTTTGGGGGCTTTAAATGACCATAGGTCTACAGTGTAAAGAATTATGTTTTAACAAGCTTATTTTGGGACCCAATTTCATGTAATTTTCACAGAAATACGAGTTCGCAGTCATGTTTTTGGTATAAACCCTAAAGTTCGTAGCCTATAAAAATGCTTAAATAGTAAACATAAAATAACCGAGGGCATGCAAATCGTGAATTGGTCGGCGTATAGGCAAGCCGAAACTTCGAGCTATTTACCATCATGAGTGCAACTTTGAAAGAAAACTTCATGAACTTAGAGTGAATTCATACGATGCCGTTTTTCCTCGTTCCCATTTCTCAAAGATGGAAACCCATTATCGACCACATCGAAGAGCAGTTCGCTCAGTATTACGAGGACGAGAGCGGTCTGAACCGGAAAAACATCGTCGACAACCGAGTGCATTGTTGTCTCTACTTTATCTCGCCGTACGGACATGGGTAAGAGGGTGTAAACAGGCGTGAACTAGGGTGTGAACTCCTGTATGTAAAATCAGTTGCATTGATATTGGAACTGTTGCGTTTGCTAAACAAAGTTTAAGCTTTTATTAAGATAACAAGGAAATATGGATTATTATTGCAAGCAAAATAAATCTTCATTCACATCGTTAAACAACAAAGACTATAATCTTGATAAAGCAAATAATTTTATAAATATGTTATATGTTAACAAAAACATGAACATAAATGTAGTCTCCTTCTCACCGTTTTCACGAAGAGGCAAATTGAGCCTTTCACGGTCTAAACAAACTTTCGAGAAAATTGCTTGTAAAGTTCGTCCTTTTTTCGTTTGGCAGTTTAAAACATAAATATCAATAGAATATACAAGATTGAGGTATCATGGGAAAGAAGAGAGTTCAATCTTCTTAAATATAGCAAACGTTAAGAAAAATAGGTGATTAGTTTTGCAGAATTAATCAATTAATAGAATTGCCTCTTCGTGAAAACGAAAAGACGATACATTAGCAAATTCGCCCGTGGCTGTGAGAGTCAGAATGTATACATTTTCCCATTGCACCCCAAATTCGCCTCTTCGTGAAAACGCTAAAAGCCATTACGCGCCAAATTCGCCCAATTCGCCTCTTCGTGAAAACGCAAAAGGGCACTTGAGGACCAATTCGCCCATTCATAAACACGTTGAAATCAACGCTATTTCGAATTCGCCTCTTCGTGAAAACGCAAAAGGGCACTTGAGGACCAATTCACCCATTCGTTAATTAGGTTAATTAGGATTTTAATGATTTTTTGGATGTATAACTTCACCAGGTTGTAGAAATTGCAATATTTAATCGTTTTCATAAAAAAATTAAATTCGATAAATAGACGATTTTTCATGAAATTCGCCCCTTCGTGAAAACGGTGACGTAGTAACTAACCAAATTCACGGAGACACCCCATTATGATTAATAATAAACATAATTTGGTTTAAAAATTGAAAATTTATGCGAACCCATCCCAATTCATTTAGGCTACTATTGCTCGAATTCAGTCTTGCTTTTTATTTTGAAAACACAATTTTGTTTTTGTGCACTAAGTTGACAGTCGATCAAATCAATTCAAGTACACTCATCTCCACTTAAACACACTATAAATGATATTTCAATTGCTTTTTTGTCTAAAGTAGTTTTTTTAACTTTTGAATGGTATTTCGTGCTAAAAAAATTACCAACGTTAGGTTATTGAATTATTAGTTTCCAAACAATACAACAGGCGGGTTATTGGTGCATTTGTCTAAAATTGGAGGAACGCTGTTTTGGGGTAAAACAAAACAATACATACGAACAACAATAGATGGAAAATTCGTAGGGAGTAGTGCAACATTACAAATTTGAAAATAAATTACATTTTTCTTTATAGTCTAAGGAGATCATTTCCACAGAAACTTGCCAAAATGTCAGCCATATAAATTTACAGGATTTAATGTTTTGATCTGTAGATGTGTATATGGTGTATATGAATTATCAGGAATACATGTAGGTGGATATAACGGTAGGATACACCATTGGTAATTGCTTGAATTGTCATGAATGGGTGGATTTAGGGGGTTGTATTTTATAGTAAATATCGTTTAACTGTCTAACCTGTCCGAAGTTGTACAGTCATGGACGTGAGAAAAGCAACAAAAAAAACGGCGTTCGCTTCCAACCGGCGTCGTGCAGTTGTTCATAATTGTTCTTGTTTTTTCGCGAGCGCCGGCCGGCGATCGTGAATTTTTGTTTATAAAATGTAATTTTTCCTAACAATAACAGGATATTTTGCTGGATGCCTACAATCGATATTTTACTCTCAAATAAGAAAGATATTTCTTAATAATTCTGTAGTAACATTTGTCGATATCTGCAAAATGGTGTATCCTACCTTTTAATGCACAATATGTTCATATCTCGTCTGTGCTTCAGAATCCGAATACATATATAGATATGGAGCGCCTCGGGGGTTTCGATGACAGAATCAGGTGTCGTGGGTGAATTGCAAAAACCACTCCATTACGGGGGGCCAATGAGGGGATAATAATCGTACATGTGCGACGGCTGTTTCGTGTGCCGAGTCGCTTCAGTAATACAAAACTGGAAAACGTTATCGTGTTTTGCAAAGATTAAATATTTTTTTATTTTTACATTTTCCAAAATCATAAATAATATGTGACAGTGTAGTGACTCTGTTCTGCTGTTAGCAATGCAAAAGTAAAATTTCAATTTACTATTCAATGTAATGTGATCTACAAAACAAAATGTATAAATGATTTTTCACTAATCACTCAACAAATTTAGGAACCTGTATATTTAAAACAACAAAATAAAACAATAAAAACAAATCACCCCCAATGAGTACATTGTATACATTCTTAATCTAATAAATATCTAGTAAATATCGTTCAACCAACCTGTCCGAAGTTTTACAATTATTGATGCAGAGAAAAGCAGGAAAAACGGCGTTCGTTTTCAACCAGCGTCAGGCAGTGGTTCTTAAGTTGTTCTATTTTTTTTTTCGCGATCGCCGTCCGGCGATCGTAATTTGTTTAAAATATTTTTTTCGGAACACTTACATTGTATACAGGATATCTAGTGCGATCCTTTTGCTGGATGCCTACAACCATTATTTACTTTCAAATAAGTAAGATATTTCTTAATAATTCGGTTGTAAAAATGTTCGATATCTGCAAATGATGCATCTATACCTTTTAGCGCACACATCTAAACGCATGGTTCTACGAACTTCTACTAATCGTATTAAAATTAGAGGACTTTGGACTGGTAGTAGGGATACATTTTAGAATTGCTATTTATGTATTTGTTATTCGTATGAGCAGATTGAGGCCCATTGATGTCGGGTTTATGCAACGACTTCACGATAAGGTGAACATAGTTCCGGTCCTGGCTAAGGCGGATTGTCTAACGCCAACGGAAGTGAAAACGTTGAAAGAAAGGGTACGTTTTTAATCTGAAACAAATAAGGATTGTGGATATTATTTAAAGGGATCGTATACGTTTGGTAATTACTCCAAAAATTAATGGCAATAAAAACTTACTTGGTAAGAAGTACAGCAGCTTTGGATAGTATAATGCATTTTTAGATACCTTTCACTTCGAAGTACTGCGGTTATGGAAAAAGATATCACTTTTTACCCCAAACATTTTGAATCTGAGAAGCGTTACTGCAGTGACGTTTCTCAGATTGTGTATTCCAATGCAGATTATTCTTCCTGCGTGGACATAACCGCTCCAGATTTTCGGCAATATCTCAAAATCGCTACCACCTTTTGAAATGAAATTTTTACAAGTTAGTTTTATGGTATATATCTATAACTATATATAGGATTGAAACAAACAGTGGGTTCCAATTACCAAACGTATACGATCCCTTTAAGAAGATTTATTTTAAATGCAGTTAATATTATGAATCGATAAAATATAAGTTTTTCGGGCTATTTTAAAACATTGTTTTCATTCAAATTTACCAGCTCTCGCATTCAATTTCGTCCGGGAAAAAACAACAACATGCTTTTACCAAACCAATTTAGTCATTTATCATCAATTTCAAATTTTGGTAACTTTATTATTTTAAACAATAATGTCTCTGGAATATTCGTCATTATTTTACAGATCAAATGCAGCATTCGGAGATCAAATTTGTCTTCGATATCAATTTCAAACTTATGTTAAATAGATTAGTCTGATGTGTGCTTGACTTAAGCACATGTTTTCAGACTAATTTATTTAACACATTAAGTTTGATTACTAGAACTTACACCAAATCGGCCAGACATAAATATCAAATATTAAATATAGGATACACCATTGGTAATTGCTTGAATTATCATGAATGGGTGAATTTGGGTGGTTGTATTTTATATTAAATATCTTATTTAACCGACCTGTCCGAAGTTTACAAATCATGGATGCTGAGAAAAGCAAGGTAAACGGCGTTCGTTTTCAACCAGCGTCGGGCAGTTACAGGATATCTATAGCGCAATCATTTTGCTTGATGCCTACAATCATTATTTACTTTCAAATAATTACACTCTCAAAACATGTATATTAAAAAAGTTGTTGGTTAAAAAAGTTGGTTAAAATGTTAACCAACAATGTGTAATTCTTTTCCAATTTGACCAATGTTGGGTATACATTTTAACCACGTTGGGCAATTTTGTTTACAATTTTTTAACCAACTGTTATGTTGTTAATTACCTGGTAACCAACTGTTGTTAAAAAGTAGTAATTTTTACCCAATGTTGGTTATGTTTAACCAAATTTAACCAACGTTGGGTAGATAGATGTACTCACTTTGACCAACTGTTGGTTACCAGGTGAACAACACAACAGTTGGTTAACAAATTGGTTAAACAATTTGTCCAACGTTGGGTAAAATATACCCAACAATGGTCAAATTGGAAACATTTACACAATGTTAGTTAAAATGTTAACCAACTTGTTTAACCAATCAATTTTTAATAGATGTTTTGAAGTAAAATATTTGTTAATAATTCGGTAGTAAACATTTTCGATATCTACCAATAGTGTATTCTACCTTTTAACACACACTGTGACAGGTGTTACGGGAGATTCGAGAGCACGATATTAACATCTACAACTTCCCTGACTGTGATTCAGACGAGGACGAAGAATACAAACAGCAAGACAAAGAGCTAAAGGTAAGGAATAATAATATCAGGACAAAAAAAACGAAAAGATTTACAGTGTATAACATTTATTTACAAAACGACAACAATTTGTCCTGTTAGGCCCTCATATCAATATCGAATTTGAAGTTTAAATTATAGAGTTGGTATGCCGACAATTTTGTTGTATTGTAGATTGTTCTGAAAAACTTAAAGAGCAAATTATTTTGTTGTGGTTTATCTGATTAATCTGGAGTTGTTTGAACTCTGGATTTTGTTGCCTTTACTTGTAATGTAAATTAAGAAAAAGGATTCCCCCTCCCCAAAAAACAAAACCAAAATTGCTAGACATTTTGGGTGATTAAATCTGTCTCGTCCAGATTTGTCCAGCTTACAATAATCTTTATTGTGTATTGACTTTTAAAATAAAAAAACGTAGAGTGGAAAAAATGGTACGGTTTGGAATATCAATTAATTAGCACCAACCTTTTTTGAAATTCCATTATAGCGTGAATGCCGAAGGTAAAAACATAGTCCTAAAACTATCACTATAGGCCATTTCGAAACATTTGCTTCGGCTTCGGCTTCGGCTTCGGCTTCGGTTTTGGCTTCGACTTCGGTTTCGCCTCCGAATTACTGAGAAGCAAATCGAAACAGAAGCAAACGCAAATATTTGAATTTTGGGTTCATATCAACGGATTGAATGTTTCTGAAGCATAAACAGACACCAACATGTGGCTGGAGTGGCGAAGTTGGGTGCTCAAAATCACCCAAAAGCACGAAGACGAAGCCAGCGATTCGGAAAGGCCCTATGAACATCTAACATCAAAGAAACACGGTGCCATTGACAGTAATAATGTGTTCTGCTCCTACGAAACCCGACATAAGTCACACAGGCTATTTCGAGATACAGCTCGTCAAAGTTAAAATGGGGTGAAAAATCTGGCAGAAATCGTTTTTTGTTCTTCGTTATGTTTTTGTATTCTTTAATATGTATACTTAACTTTAATCCTCAGTTAAACAAAATCAACTTTATTGGTGAGAAAGTACACAAATCATGCATTTATTGAGGCAAACTGTGTCCTAAAAGTGGTAATTTATCTCCCAAATACATCGTCTTAAAATCCTCATAAAATTGGAAGTATGTATGGTATAAAGGTGGTTTTGGTACCAAATGAAAGATTGTAAGATTTTAATTGATCCTTTGCGAGCAGTGTAATGTCTTCATCTGAAGACTAATAAAATGTTCTTATGACTTATGTCTTATGAAGATGATGTGTACTAAATGGAAATAACAATATCTCACTTTTAAAAAACAACAACTTATGTCTGGTTTTGTGGGAGCAGTAACACAATATTTTGATTTTTTGTGTTTTTTTCTTCTCAGGCGAGTGTTCCGTTTGCCGTGATCGGTAGTAACACCGTGGTGGAGGTTGGAGGCAAGCGGGTCCGCGGTCGACTCTACCCATGGGGCATTACAGAGGGTACGGACCAAACCTCGGACCAAACCTCGCCGGGATTATTTTAACATCACCGAGCCGACGCGCGGGATTATTTTTAACGAAACTCGATCCGAAGCATGTTCAGGCCGCCAGTACCGGGAAGCACACCCACGCTTTTCCGGCCTTGCTCGCTGCTGACAGACATTTCCGGCCTTGCTCGTGGCGTGTTTATGCGTCATCCGTTTTGAATCTGGGGAAAACTGTGCGAGTATACGTTGAAAATACTGTTGAAAATTTAGCTCATAGTCAGGCAGACTGGTGCCATAAAAGAATTATTCATTATTTTGATCTTGATAAAAGCATTAAGTTTGGCATACAGTCAGGGTTTGCGTTTATATTCGTCATCCGGCGCGAACTCGTTAACTGCTAGTATACTCTCATTTTTATAAAGTATTTTGGAGGCTTATCTTAGAAAGAAAAAAAAATCAACAAGATACCTGACGACAATATGACCACATGACAAACTATTATTGGGCCAATTTCATAAAACATGTAAGCAACAAAATTGCTTAGCATGACAATTATTTCTTAATAAAAACAGCGTTACAAACCAAATGTTCTGGCGAAGTTTAGTGTTTGTGGCTGGTATTTATGCCGCTGGTTTTTGCTTAGCATGAAAAGTACAGAGTTTTGGCTGGCAACCTGTTTTTATAGGGCACGTTTTTTTATGCTAAGCAAATTTGTGTGCTTGCATGTTTTATGAAATTGGCCCTAAGTTCTAAAGCAAGCAGTGCTAATCTGAGACAGCTATCGAACTAAATTTCAGTTGCATTAAACCATGTAATTTTCTGCATTTCTTCCCGTTGGAAGAAAAAAAATCTCAAAATCTATTCAGCAGAGTAACTATAGGGTTTAATTTGTAAGGGGCACCTGGGGTGCACCGAATTTTCGGGGGTACACTGAATGGCAACAGATAGGGGGCCTATATTGTTTGTGCGCGATTCGAAATTTCCAAATAGATTAACAATCCATGCACTAAAACAGCATTCAAATTTGTAAATGAATTTAATTTTCAAACGAATTTAAATGTCTCTAAAACAAAACTAAACTTAAAACAAAAAAATTACACCATGGACACAAAACATTGACAAAAAAACGATTAATTGTTTCACTGTATAATTGTTTTCTTTTGGCAGTGGAAAATCCCAAACATTGTGACTTTGTGAAGCTGAGAACTATGCTCATCCGGTGAGTATAACACGAACAAACAAACAAATATTGTCGGTCATGGAATTACATTTCGTCTAAAATCTTCAATAACTTTGTCCAATTAAGCAGTAAAGTATACACCGTTTGCCTTTAGTTCTTGTCAACTTAGTTTGAAACTTGATAACAAGCAATTGTGGTTTGAACGGATCTGACTGAAATGTGTTTAAAGCGATCGTATACGTTTGGTAATTGGAACCCACTGTTTGTTTCAATCCTATATAGTTATAGATTTATACCATAAAACTAACCTGTACAAATTTCATTACAAAAGGTGGTAGCGATTTTGAGATATTGCCGAAAATCTGGAGCGGTTATGTCCACGCAGGAAGAATAATCTGCATTGGAATACAAAATCTGAGAAACGTCACTGCAGTAACGCTTCTCAGATTCATTTTTGTTTTGGTATAAAAGGGATATCTTTTTCCATAACCGCAGTACTTCGAAGTGAAAAGTTTCTAAAAATGCAATATACTATCCAAAGCTGCTGTATACTTCTTACCAAGTAAGTTTGTATTGCCATTAATATTTGGAGTAATTACCAAACGTATACGATCCCTTTAACTATAAACATGAGGTTGTGGGTCTCAATTCCATTCAAAACTATGAACGACACTGATGAGTTAAAGGGATTGTATACGTTTGGTAATTACTCCGAAAATTGATGGCAATAAAAAATTACTTGGTAAGAAGTACAGCAGCTTTGGATAGTATAATGCATTTTTAGAAACTTTTCACTTCGAAGTACTGCGGTTATGGAAAAAGATATCACTTTGTATCCCCAAAAAATTGAATCTGAGAAGCGTTACTGCAGTGACGTTTCTCAGACTGTGTATTCCAATGCAGATTATTCTTCCTGCGTGGACATAACCGCTCCAGATTTATGGCAATATCTCAAAAACGCTACCACTTTTTGAAATGAAATTTTTACAGGTTAGTTTTATGGTATATATCTATATAGGATTGAAACAAACAATGGGTTCCAATTACCAAACGTACTATACGATCCCTTTGACAAGTGTTTAGAAATTATCATTGTTGGTAATTATAAAACACAAATATTAATAGCCTCCTCAGTTTTATAAACCCCGTTTCAAATTTGATCTTAAAACACGATGATACATTTTATAGTGATTAGGGTTCAGGACTTGTGGTCAGAGGGTATACGGTTCAGGTGTTCGAATCCAGCTGCTGGCCATATATGATGTGTCCTTGGGCAAGCCACTTTACCCCCAGCTTGCCTCTATTCACCCAGGAGTATAAATTGGTACCGGCATGCATGAGCTTGGGGAGTAACCCGGGGAATACAAAATATTATCAGTCTTTTCATGCTACTAAAACCGAAGTTAAAAACCGGCCTGGCATAATGACTCGTGACAGATTTACTGACGGCATTAATTTTTCAAATTTCTGTCCCCTTTTTTCCCCGTTTCTTTTCTGTTTTTCTGTTGTTGTTGTTGTTGCTGCCAGGACTCACATGCAGGACCTGAAAGATGTAACACGGGACCTGCATTATGAGAATTACCGACTGCGAAGAATCCAGGACGAAACCGACAATCCTGACGTCAAACAGGAACGACTGTGAGTTCAGTAAATAGTTTGCTGCCAGGTTTACAATGTACACTCTATGGATGTCTGGCTTCGTTTTTTGAAGGATTGCTATTTCATATTAATATGTTCTGCAATTAAATGTATAGTTTTCACTATTTCAAACATACAAAAGCAAAACTACATGTATACTGAATTAGTATGTCTGTCTGTATGAGGTGTTTGTTTGTTTGTTACCAGGGTTCCGGGGAAAACAAAACTATTTTAGTGATTTTTACGAAACTTAGTGGGTAGACAGCTTATGGGTCAAGGATGGTTCCGTTGACATTTTTAGATTGATCTGGATCTAGATCGGGATTGACTGATTTGTGAACGTTGGCAGATAGCGCCATCTGTTGGTCAATGTATATGCACGGTTTTTCTGTTCTAATTTTGTTCGGGGCTGGAGGTACGTCTACGCTTTATATAGAGCGCCCGCTGTCTGCCCAGTTTCATTTATATTCTTTCGTCTCCCCGTCAGTAACTCCATCCGGAAGGAGAAAAGCGCCACCAAGGAGGTCAGCGAGAAGGATCGCATGCTGGAAGAGAAGGAGGCGGAGCTGCGTAAGATGCAAGACATGCTGCTCAAGATGCAGGCCGAGATGGACAAACAGCAGCAGGGGGCTAGCGGCGGGGGAAGCAACAAGGGCAGCTTGGCCGACCTGACCGCTAACAACAACGCGGCCAAACGCCGGGGTGACTCGGAGCCGCCCCTGCCAAAAGAGATGAGCGACCCGAACGACAGCAGGAGCAGCACGGTGGAAGTATGATCATGGTATTGGTAACTTGCAGAAAATCGTGCTTGCGCTGATGAGCACCAAGTGTTCGACACTATTATACTTGTGGGGGAAACCTTTGTTGCCCTTCTTTTGTTCCCCTTCTTTTGTTCTTCTGTTCTCCTGTGTTCGACAGGTATTATACTTGTGGGGAAAACCTTTGTTGCCCTTATTTTGTTCCCCTTCTTTTGTTCTCCTGTTCTCCTGGTTCCACACTTGTTATACTTGTATAGGGAAAACCTTTGTTGCCCTTCTTTTGTTCCCCTTCTTTTGTTCTCTTGTTCTCCTGTGTTCAAAACGTATTATACTTGTGGGGAAAACCTTTGTTGCCCTTCTTTCGTTCCCCTTCTTTTGTTCTCTTGTTCTCCTGTGTTCGACACGTATTATACTTGTAGGGAAAACCTTTGTTGCCCTTCTTTCGTTCCCCTTCTTTTGTTCTCCTGTTCTCCTGTGTTCGACACGAATTATACTTGTAGGGAAAACCTTTGTTGCCCTTCTTTCGTTCCCCTTCTTTTGTTCTCTTGTTCTCCTGTGTTCGACACGTATTATACTTGTAGGGAAAACCTTTGTTGCCCTTCTTTTGTTCCCCTTCTTTTGTTCTCTTGTTCTCCTGTGTTCGACACGTATTATACTTGTGGGGAAAACCTTTGTTGCCCTTCTTTCGTTCCCCTTCTTTTGTTCTCTTGTTCTCCTGTGTTCGACACGTATTATACTTGTAGGGAAAACCTTTGTTGCCCTTCTTTCGTTCCCCTTCTTTTGTTCTCCTGTTCTCCTGTGTTCGACACGAATTATACTTGTAGGGAAAACCTTTGTTGCCCTTCTTTCGTTCCCCTTCTTTTGTTCTCTTGTTCTCCTGTGTTCGACACGAATTATACTTGTGGGAGAAACCTTTGTTGCCCTTCGTTCCCCTTCTTTTGTTATCCTTTGTCCCTATTGGAATTTCAAACGCCATAGCGTTTTCCTTGCGGGAAAGATGGACTTCTGAAGATTTTCGCTGTGGGGAAGATAGAGCCTATTTCGTGGCACAGTTGTTAACAATTTGAATTGTTTCCTCATTAGATTTAAAGGTAGGATACACCATTGGTAATTGCTTGAATTGTCATGAATGGGTAGACTTGGGAGGTTGTATTTTATAGTAAATATCGTTTAACTGACCTGTTCGAAGTTTTACAATCATGGATGCCGAGAAAAGCACGAAAAACAGCGTTTGTTTTCAACCGGCGCCAAGCAGTTATTATTATGTTAACTTTGTTTTGTCGCGATTGCCGTCGGAATAATAATTACAGGATATCTAGCGCAATCATTTTGCTGGATGCCTAGAATCATTATTTACTTTCAAATGAGTAAGATATTTTTTAATAATTCGGTAGTAAATATTTTCGATATCTGCAAATGGTGTATCCTACCTTTAATAAACAAATAAACCACAAAGGATTGTGATTGATTTTAACAAAGAACGTTTATTGGGGTAAGCATGGGTTTTGTGTGCCTACTGTTTTAAGTTTAACCCAACTTCCTCGTGTAATTTACAAGGAACTACTCATCCTCGTAAGTTCCAACCTCAATATGGAATGTATACGCACAACTTGGACTCTGATTCTGAAGGTATTATCTGGTCTAGTACCCATCCTAAGAGACTCCAGCCAAACTTGTTGAAGTATTCGAGTCCCTGCAAGTCCCTTTATTAAGTCAATTACAAGAACTCCATCAGTCGCAGGTCTATTAAATCCGATGTTTGGGCGTAAGCTAGAGGCTAGTAACTAAAAAAGAAGTAAACTAGGTTGGCATTTTATAATCTTTGTAGAAGAAAACGGTGCTTTTTTAAAATCAAATTGTTACAATGTTGTGACAAAAATATAGTCTAAAACGAGAGTCTTTCGTTTGGTAAAGAATGCACAAAATCAAAGGGAATACTTTATGATCTTGCCAAATTTTGTGTTTCCATTTATATTAGATATCATTATGTTTGTCCCCAATAAGAAGGTTTAATGATTTCACACAAATAGTAACAATTGCCCATAGCATCCGCTTTACATAAATCGTAGGAAAAAGGTTAATTGTAACTTCAATAAGTTAACGTAGAACAATTTTGAAAGCATTTTTATACAGAGTTGTGTGCAAGGTTCAATATTTTTTTCATAAGCTTCTGTTCACATGTTTAAAATAAAGTTAAAGGTTGTATACACCATTGGAATTTGCTTGAATTGTCAGAAATGGATGTATTTTTTTATTTTTTTATTTTTTATTTTTATTTTTTTTTAAATTTTTTTTTTAATATTTTTTTTTTTTTGGGGGGGTGGTATTTTATAGTTAATATTGTTTAACTGACCTGTCCGAAGTTTTACAATCACGGATGCCGAGAAAAACGGCGTTCTTTTTCAACCAGCGTCGGGCAGTTACGTTGTTTTTGCTGTTCTTGGTGTTTTTCGCGATTGCCGTCCGGAACATTACAGGATAGCGCGATGTCTAGAATCATTATTTACTTCCAAATAAGTATGATTTATCTCAATGATTCGGTAGTATAAACATAAACAGATCGCTGCCTGCAATGGTGTATCCAACTTTTAATGTTTTGTATTTATTTGATATGCATACATTTGGAAACATATTTATTTTAGATTATTGTTTTTTAAAGGCATTTTTAGTAACCGAAGCCATTAGTATTTGGGTAAATAAAGGAGCAAATAAAATTTAATATGATTCTCTGTATTTGAACAAAATTACAATTTTTAACTGTAATAAATGTTTTTACTAAGTTGTTTGTTACAATTGGCAAAATAAATATGCGTTGAGTTATTAAAGTCAACTAAATAAATGGTTTGTTTCTTAAATTTTTACTGGCTTTGAGATACTCAAAGTGATTAGTTTTGAAAGAAAAACTTAGAAACGTTTGGCTACAGTGTGTCGTAACAAGCCAAAATGTGTACTTAAGATTCTCATTGGATGAAGGCACATCTGAAAATTGACGAATAAACATAATCGTCAAAAAACATTTGTTCAAGATGTGTTTAAATCCGAATAAATA
Organism: Crossaster papposus; assembly: GCA_037893245.1. Taxonomy (NCBI): domain Eukaryota; kingdom Metazoa; phylum Echinodermata; class Asteroidea; order Velatida; family Solasteridae; genus Crossaster; species Crossaster papposus. Next base: position 226,409 of record JBAIAA010000717.1, read on the forward strand.
CCAGAAGAGTTAGTATCGATTGCTTCTTGTTTTTGTTTTTTTAACGTACATAAACCACCCGTATTTCAAATAATCGATATCTCAAAATGCTGAAACCTGAGACTGGGTCATCACGCAGATTCTTAAAGAGTAATGGTATAGAAACGTTGTATATCAAACAGAACAAGGTTCATGGAGTAATAAAGTGATTGTAAAAGGAAATTCTCGAATCATCGGCCGCAGCGCGGCTTATTTCTTGGCCGAAACATGTTTGCGGTCACGATCGCGAAAACAGGCCCCTGCATTAGCCGAATCAACGAAGTGCTGGACTAATCGTGTCGCTAGCGGGCGCACTGTCATATAGTGGTCTTTGGCAAATATACCCAGCTAGCTGAGCACGACAGACAGAGGGACTATCCCCCCACGCCGGTCCCCCATACCTATACACTCTCTATACTATTGTTACCTAACGCACGCCCTCCCCCCTTAAAATCCTGAAAATAATTTCTGAGAAACCACAACATTTTGCAAACACAATGACCAGGCACCACAAGGAAGGGGCCAAGGCTGGGTTCCTAGGGTGGGTTCTTTCTTCATTATAATATAGTTTGCAGTAACATGACGGTAATGCTCTTAAGTGAGATGTTTGGTTCTTTAAACAAACCGGAGGGAACTCAACGTTTCAGACAGTATGTTCTGCCCGTCGTCAGGAGACTAAGATTCAAACGGCAAAGACTAAATATGAGGAGGAAGCAACCACCCCCCTTTTTTTTTAACCCTCCTTTGTGGCTGTCATTCGTTTGCAGAATGTTGCGGTTTCTCAGGAATTATTTTCAGGTTTTTAGGGGGGGGGTAACAATAGTCTAAATAGTAGCGCTAAGTATGGGTAACAAACTAGGTGGGGGGGGGGGGCGGGGGTTATGCATGAAAGTTAGTTGGAATTTTAGCTTTCGCACTGAACACGGCGGTGCGGTAAGGTGTAGGGCGCCCTTGTCGGATTGTTTTTAACGATTTGTCTCAATGTGTTTTACATTAGGCGCAATTTCAATGTAATACTACATTTACATGGCTTGTATTTAAAGCTCTGTGTTGTATTTTTTTTTTTTTTTTTTACAAAAATAGATTTATTATTGGCAGATCTAGCACACTATGAAATGCATCTATCACTTGTGCCGTTTTCCAAACACCAACTTCGTTTTATTTAGGCTTCATTCATGCAGTTAAGCAACCGGCTAGAGCCAGAGAAACCGAAACAAGCGGTTTGGAAAACGGCCAATGGACTCGGCTCTGTGTGCGCGCGCCCTCTCACGACATACCATACCACGTATACGCATCACCCACATAAATTATCGTTGTACGTACGCACGCTTTGTTGATCATCGAACCGTTCGTAAAATTCACCTTTCAACCATGTCAACAAACGGGGCGTTCTAAAATAGCTGTTGAGATTATAGCATTACTAGTGGTGTGTAGTTGGAAACAGCGTCGTTCTAGTAGGAGGGTTTATTTGGCATAGGAAGTGATTTAAAATTCTCGTTTTTCCTGGTAGCAGTTTAGGTTATTTTTTCCGCGCAGACGACACGCATGCGTGTGTTGTCGTCAGAGCCCAACCCACGACGAGCCTCCTTGATTCACGGTGAACGAACTGCTCCGTAGATAAGATTGTCGCGTCGCGGCCATGTTGTCCGTTCGTTCAGTTGCATCATTTGCTCGTGGCGCTCGTACGCGTAGACTAGACGTGGTGGAAGGGTAAACTGCATACAGTGTTTCAAATTCAAGAGAAGGGGAGAGGCGTTTTTGCGTTAGTAAGAACGTATTGCTTTTTGAATTCACTGGATACTGTCTGCCTTCCATGCCTTCAGCCTCTTCAAGAATTAGTATGAGCAGTTTTCAGTTTTCCACGCCAGAAAATATACGTGAGTTTGCCCTTTTTTTATAGCAAGCATGGGAAGTTGCATGTCAGTGTCACTGGGCGGGGTGGGGTGGGCATGTATTTTGATGTCCGTGTGTGTGCTGTAATTTGAAAATGATTAAATAAAGGTATACACCATTTGCAGATCGAAAAGATTTACTACCGAATTATTAACAAATATCTTACTCATCTGAAACTGAAAGTAAATAATAATTCCAGTCATCCAGCAAAATGATTGCGCTAGACATCCTTTATTTATTCTGAAAAATATAATTTTATAAAAAACAAAATTAACATAAGAATAACTGCTCGACGCCGGTTGTTTTCGGGAAATGTGCAAAATTGTCTCTAAAATTACAGAATACATGTAATTGATAGGCGCATTTGTCCAATCTTTAGATTTTTAGCAATTTTTTTTAGCTGCTTTATTAAACTAAACATGACTTTACAAAAACCAAACAATAATTTGTGAATGATGTTTACTTGTGGGAGCCATGTTTGTTGAAATGATAATTTTTTTTCTCCTGAGCCTACATGTACACTGTCTAATTGTCACGGTCGCACTACAATTCCTTGCACTCCTATTGGTTAGTTTTAGATATGTGGCTGTTTGGTGATTAATAGTAATAATAGAACCTAGCACTTTGATCTCAACAAAACAAGATACATACATGTAGGCCTATCACGTACATGTAACACCCCCAGTTGGGATTGTGTACAGTGAATGTATACGTTTACATGTACATGTACATGTACTTAAGTTTCTAATCAATAACACTGAATGCATACTTAATTTAATGTTTAAAGGTCGAGTACATCATTTCACTTGCAAAATATCCTACTTATTTGAAAGTAAATAATGATTTTAGGCATCCAGTTAAATGATTGCGCTAATTTCCCCTCCATGATTGTAAAGTTTTGGACAGGTCAGTTAAACGATATTTACTATACAATACAACTCACAAATCCATCAATTTAATTTAAGCAATTACCAATGGTGTATCCTACCTTTAAATGTTCAAATTCTGTGCTGTATTATGGAGTGTCCAGCTCGCCAGAAAGACGTAAACAACTTCTTTTATGAGCATTGGCGCGCGCATCGCGCATACTGCTCGAGTATATGTCGTACTGCGCAATATGTCACACAGATGCAGCTGTTGAGTTCGTTCTCAATTTAAGACCATGAATTACTGACCCATTGGTAGTGGGGTATTGCACATGCCTATGTGAGGATTGTTAATGTTTAACCCTAACCACCCTGAGTCCATCAAAATCCATTTCCTGTTTTGGAGGATTTTAGCGGATTCAGGATACCTCCATATTGAACAAACTGGAGGAGTGTGATGGATTGAGGATTTTAAGCCTAGCGTTACTGCAGGAGTGTGATGGATTCAGGATTCAGAAATTTAGGTGATGGACTGTGATGGACTCTATTGAGAAACACACTGCAATTTATTGTATGCCACCATGGTATATATATCCTGAATCCGCCAGAGTCCATCAACTTTTGCTGGTGGATTATTGATGGACTCAGGATATCTCCAGTATGCATACTGGTGGAGTCTGATGAACTCAGGACACCAGCAGTTTTTGCAAACCAAACTTTGTGGATTGTAGCGGATTCAGGATACTTTCTAGAAAAAGCAGTGAGGGGGTTAGGGTTAACCAATAAAATGGTAAAAGGCACTGGATTTTATAGAAGCCCAAATTGTATGCGACACTGGAAAAGCGTTTAAAACCAGCCAAACCATGTCTTTATCATCCGTTTAATACCGGTTTATAACGGCCCATAACAGGCTCTGGACCAATAGGAATGGCTAAACTGTCTCAGGTATTTTTATGAATACTTTATAATAAATGAATGCATTAATTCCATACTAAAGTACCATGTAGTTAAACTGTAGTCTGGTTTGATAAAACACCTGAATACATGCAAGTCCCCGTCATCTGATTGGTCGATCGCTGATCATGTGTCATTGAATTATTCGTCCCAATGCAAAAATTGAAGTTCCATTCAACGTCGAATAGAACTTCCATTGCCCGGTCGCATAATTGGTCGCACTCTGACCACTCAGATGACGAAGATTTATTCCGGTGTGAATGTTTGACATTCGTGCCGTGTTAAGAAGTTGCTGATTGGATAAGAAAAGTTCTTCTAAATCACTCCAGGAGTTGGGGTTAACAGCGAAACCTTTGTGTTGCATCCCCAATCTCAACTTTGTCAGCTAAACCGACTTTGCCTGTACGATTCTCCCAACTTTCTCAGCCAAAGCCCAGCCCATATGTGACCTTCGACCTCAGACCGGCAACCAGCACCAAGTCCTTGCCTACAGGAACAGCTCGGCCAACCATGAGACCTGGGCCGTTACGTTTGCACCCGACCGCTCCTACTTTGCCTGGTCGTCGGGCAACAGCATCGTCAGGCTTGTTCCCTGGGACGCCCAGAGAAATACAGTGTAAGCACCATGTTGAGGCCTGAATCGATAATCGGGTAATTTTTAGCTGGGGAAGGGTAAGGCTTAACCTTAACATTCCCGGGGCCAAATTCCTGGAGCTGCTAAGCACAAACATTTACTTAGTACAAAAAAGTTTGCTTAGTAAGAGCATCTTACCAATCAAAACTCTGTTTTCTTTTTATGCTAAGCAAAAACCAGCTGAATACCACTCCAAAAAAAATATACGTAACCTGAACAATTTGGTTTATAAGTAACCATGTTTTTGCCAAGAAAACATTTGTATGCTTTGCAATTATTTGTGCTTAGCTGCTCTGTGAAATTGGCCCCAGGTTGAGCCTGAGGCTTGAAGCGATAATCAGGAAAAGTTTGCTTGGTAAATAAAAGGCTTAAATTGAACAATTGGACAACAGTGTTTGTTTTTTTACAAACTGGTACATACAGGTACAAGCACTTTATAAAAATTCAGTTATTATAAATATACTTCTGTTCAAAATGAAAATGCAAAGGTCAAGACCATGAGTCATATCTGAGTTGGTAATTGGGAAACGGAATAATGCAATAGAGATAACCTTAAAGTTCAAAGCAGATTTGGCTTGGCAATTAAAATGGAGCATTTGGCATTTAGATTCGAATCAGAAGTTTAAAGAGAGACTGATGAGCCAGCAGTATTATTTGCGTAGAAGACATTAGATTAGCAGTTCAGTTGGAGCCCTAGAAACAAATTATCAATTACATTGACCCAGAACTTTCCAGAACTTCCTGAAATGTTCTGGTCAAGTCGCTCGTTTCCCGAAACATTTTTAGTCCACAGGTCATGCTTTTTTTAGTGAATAGCCATAATGACCCTAACCTTTGACCTAAAATTGATATGATCTTTGAGGACCTCAATATCAACCAACCAACCAAAAAATGAAGTTCGTTTGTAAAGTATTTCTCAAATTGCCCCTTCGGCTTTGCCGGCAGGGCATACAAATTAATAGCAAAATCAAATGGTGTATGCCTTTACTTATAAGTATAGTCGGCAATTTTGTTTAACCAGTTCGCGCCGGGATTATTTTAACATCGCCGAGCCGAGGGGCGGGATTATTTTTAACGAAACTCGATCTGAAGCGGGTTCAGGCTGATAGTGCCGGGACATACATTTCCGAACTTGAACTTGGCGTGTTTATGCGTCATCCGTTTTCAATTTGGGGAAATATTTGCGTTTATATACGTCATCCGGCGCGAACTGGTTAATTTCACCCTAAAGTTCACCCCTTCTGCCTGTTTTTTGTTGGTTGCAGCCAGGACATCAACAATGTCAACGTCATTCGCTACGGCGCCGTCAACCTTCAACCGAATCATAATCAACACCAACACCAGCACCCACAACAGCAGCTGCTGCAGCAGCAGGAGCAGCAACAGCGGCGAGACGAGCCCCTGGAGGTGAGAGCCGTTCACCAGATGAAGGTCCTCCAGTGCGGCGAGCCCGTCTGGTCCTTGGCCTTCGGGGCATCCAAGCCCCACAAGCGCTGGAAGCACATCAACATCAAGTACCACCACTTTGAACACCTGGACTCCAGCTATGACCTGATCCTGGCCGTGGGGCTCAAGTCGGGCAAGATCATGACCGTGGACATTGCCACAGGTTGGTGAACAATTTGAAGTCTTAAGTCGCGATTCCGGCTGAAAAGTGGGAAAAATTTATGAAATCTTCCAAACTGCAAGTATCACAAACAAACAATATGGTGTCAATTTAATGAGATAGATTGTAGTTAAAGGCAGGATATACCATTGATAATTGCTTGAATTATCAGGAATGGGTGGATGTAAAGGTAGGATACACCATTTGTGATTGCTTGAATTATCAGGAATGGGTTGATGTTAAAGGTAGGATACACCATTGGTAATTGCTTGAATTATCAGGATTGGGTGGATTTAGAGGTAGGAGACACCATTGGTAATTGTTTGAATGATCAGGAATAGGTGGATTTAGAGGTAGGATACACCATCGGTAATTGCTTGAATTATCAGGAATAGGTGGATTTAGAGGTAAGATACACCATTGGTAATTGCTTGAATTATCTGGAATGGTTGGATTTAGAGGTAGGAGACACCATTGGTAATTGCTTTATCAGGAATGGGTGGATATAAAGGTAGGATACACCATTGGTAATTGCTTGAATTATCAGGAATGGGTGGATTTAAAGGTAGGATACACCATTGGTAATTGCTTTATCAGGAATGAGTGGATATAAAGGTAGGATAAACCGTTTGTAATTGCTTGAATTATCAGGAATGGGTGGATTTAAAGATAGGATACCTTTGGTAATTGCTTGAATTATTAGGAATGGGTGGATTTGGGAGGTTGTATTTTATGGTAAATATTGTTTAACTGACCTGTCCGAAGTTTTACAATCGTGCCAAGAAAAAAGCAAGAAAAACGGCGTTCGATTTCAACCGGCGTTCGTTTTCAACTGGCGTCGGGCAGTTGTTCTTGTTGTTTTATAAAATTCAGTGATATTTAGCGCAATCATTTTTTTCCTAATATTTATTTCCTAATATTTTGGTAGTAAATTGTTTTGATATCTGAAAATGGTGTATCCTACCTTTTAAGCATCACCATGAAACTGGCTTCTGCTGTTTACATCGCATGTGCGTCTATAAGCATTGTTTGTTGGCACATTTCCAACTATGCTATGGTACGTGTTTATGTGTAGCATAGACATGACATTAACATAAAACAGTCTGAATAGCAAGTATACTCAATGTACTTTGCTCACTCAATATTTATGGTCAAGTGAACTTCCTCTTCAAGCCAATGTGCAAATAAAGTATGAAGTTAAACTGAGACATTAATCTTTCCTTTGCATCATTGCTAATCAGTCGACTGAGAAAGTCAATTTTTATCTTCTATTAACCAGTTCACGCCCTGGAGGGCGTATTTACACGTAAAGTTTTCCTCAGATTAAAAACGGATGATGCATAAACACGTCACGAGCAAGGCCAGAAATGTTTATTTACTTTTAAATAAGTAAGATATTTCCTAATAAATTTGGCAGTAATTTTTTGTTTGATATCTGCAAATAGTGTATCCTACCTTAAATCAGGGTTGTCACCAGACCATTTATAGAGCCGGGTAGTTTGTGCCATCGATCCGCAGCCTGGGTATAAGGGGAGGGGGTGTCCCCCTTCCCTTTTGAAAAATTTGAAAATTAAAAACAACAACCCCCCCCCCCCCCCCCTCCCCAAAAAAGCCTACATGTAAACGCAAATATGATTGTGAAAATTGAAAACGAATTCTCCCAACGCCAACTTATTGGCCTATGACAAGTAAAAAACGTCCATGTAATATGCCTGAACAATCTCACCTAAAAAAAAAACACGTCTAAAACGAAAAAGAATGTTGCAAGAAGGCAGGTCACTGGTTCACAGACATTAATTATGCAATAGAACAAGCCTTGGATACCAGCGAAATAGCTCCCGGCCCCATCCCCTACAAATACAGATCTCAATAGACAGAATCAGTGCGAAAATGTGTAATTCAGTGTAGGGACCTGTAGCCAGTATATACATGAGAGTAGTTTGGTGCCGTGTTTTTAGTAGTAAACAACTCAACTACTTTGATATGGTTGCCATGCCACGTTCGGTTCTCCACTGCAGGTAAGTACTTCGGTGCGCGATGCGTGGCGCGGCAACCCATGGCAAGCAGCATTATGAAAACCAGTGTGCGGGAGCACGCATACGCTACGTACAATTTTACTTCCATAATGAGTCACAACGTTAACGTTAACACTTTTGAATACATAGTACATGTACAAGGTTGAGGCCTGAGTTAGGGTAAGAAATTTGTGCCGGGCGGTAAGGCTGAACTTGACCTTGAGTACCGGGCGGAAATTTTGGGAGCTGGGTAGCACCGCCCGGCGCCGCCCGGCGTGGTGACAACGCTACCTTTAAACATAAAGTACCAGCTGTTTGGCAATAAAACACGGCCTAAATAGTGTTTTATATACCTAGTGGGCTTCTAAAAGTCTGTTGACATATTTTCAATTACAATGTTCGGTATGTTTGGACACACAAATCAGGATGGTGTTATGTATAACAGAATGTTAGGCATACATGTAGCAGCGTTTAGTATAGTAGCGTTCACTGTATTTAGATATTTGGGATAAATTTAAAGGTAGGATACACCAATTGCAGATATCAAAAATATTTACTACCGAATTATTACAAAATATCTTACTCAAATGTTGATTCTAGGCACCCAGCAAAAGGATGCGTTAGATATCCTGTAATTATCCTGAAAAATATAATTTTATAATGAAAAATTCGCGAATAACCGCTGGTTGAAAAAACCCGCTGTTTTTCGTGCTTTTCTCGGCATCCATGATTGTAAAACTTCGGACAGCCAAGTTAAACGATATTTACTATAAAATACAACCCCCCAAATCTACTCATTCATGATAATTCAAGCAATAACCAATGGTGTATACTACCTTTAAAACAAAGGTGAAAGTGCCAGAGCTTTAACTATTTTAGGGATCAAACCTACTGGTATGACAGCCTATCAAATGTAATTAACATGAGCCCAGCTATAACTGTTATAACCTATTACTTCACGTTTATAAAAGTATTCAGCTTTTTCTTTTTCATTTTTTTTTTTTTAAACTCGCTTCCAGAGCAAATCCTCCTCCTGGTAGACCACAAGGACGTGATCAGAGACCTGAAGTTCTGCCCGGACGGCAGCCTGATTCTCCTGTCTGCCTCCCGCGACCAAACTCTCAAAGTCTGGGACCTGAAGGATGATGGGAACATGGTGGTCACGCTACGAGGCCACACCAACTGGGTCTACGGATGTGCCTTCGCTCCGGACATGAGCATGCTGGCATCGGTCGGCGCTCAGAAATGTGTATGTATTTGAAGACTATAAAGGCCCTTCCACGTTGTGGACAAATCTCTGCTTTGGATTAGAAGTTGGCTGCCTTCTTCTTGGCAGTTGCGTTTAACTAGTTCGCGCCGGGATTATTTTAACATCAACAAGCCGAGGCGCGGGATTTTTTGTAACGAAACTCGATCCGAGGCGGGTTCAGGCCGATGGTACCAGGAAGCTCACCCACGCATTTCCGGCCTTGCTCGCCGCTGACAGACATTTCCGGCTCGTGATCGTGTTTATGTGTCATCTGTTTTGAATCTGGGGAAAACTTTGCGTGTATATACGCCCTCCGGCGCAAACTGGACAACATCTAGAGTTGAAATCTTTATTTACTTGAAGTTTGTGTTGATCTTGAATTGACTTTTTGACCAATCAGGTTATCGTCTGGGACCTGAAGGACCGTAACCTGAGACAGTGCAAGATACTCCGCCGATTGACGGGGCACCATCATGACGCAGTGTCCTGTGAATTCTCTCCGGACGGAGCCCTGCTCGCAACGGCATCGTACGACACCAGAGTGTTGATATGGGACCCACACATCGGCACAATACTACAACAGTACCAGTAAGCTTTAGTGTAACATATTGGGGAATTACTACAACTCAAAAACCAATTTATAACTCAAAGACCAAGTTCGTTTATTTCAATCACCTGAGTCAGCACGAGTTAGTCCCAGGTCGTTCATTTAGCTTACAAATTAGCATTTAGCTCATGAACCCCCAGCTTCGTCTTTGCTGTGGCTTTGTTTATGCAGTTTGGCAATGGTGATGGAGCCGAAAACGGAACATTATCCGGGCTTTGGAAAATGGCCACGAGGCTCCACAATGCGATCTCGTAAGCTGCAAACTGCTTACTGGCTGGAATGACCTGAATCTACAAATCAAATAAGTTAAGAGGGCCTACTATTTCGATCTTAAAAAGATCTTCTTCAATTGAATTTTGATCTTTTAAATTGATTTGCCTATCATCGCAAGAGGCCAACCTGACAAACTACAGAACGTTAAGACATTGCAGCCACATTAGACCTTTGTTTGTAAGCTCGGCTATGCATGTTAAAAGAAAAATACGATTGTTGTTTGTTTAAATACAACTTTTGGAGTTTCAGAATACAGTTTTGTGATCCCAAATGTTGGAAGGTCCGTGAATGTACTCGACTGCAACTCTGTTCTTTTGCCCTCCTTTCATCCCCCTACAGCCACGTCTTTCCTCCTCTGTCGCCTGTCTTTGCTGGTGGTTCCAACAACAACTACGTCAGACACATGGCCTTCTCACCGGACGGCAGTCACTTCGCTACGGTCTGTGACGATAAGTAAGAACAAACGACACGCAGTGGTCGCGGTTGTGATCAGGTTCATCATAGGCCATTCACAAGTTCACCACAAATCAGTCAATAGCAAGGCACAAATCTATCACAAGCTAGTTACAAGTCGATTACTAGCCGGTTACAAGTCGATTACTAGCCGGTTACAAGTCGATTACTAGCCGGTCACAAGTCGATTACTAGCTGGTCACAAGTCGATTACTAGCTGGTCACAAGTCGATTACTAGCCGGTCACTAGTCCATTACTAGCCGGTCACTAGTCCATTACTAGCCGGTCACTAGTCCATTACTAGCCGGTCACTAGTCGATTACTAGCCGGTCACAAGTCGATTACTAGCCGGTCACAAGTCGATTACTAGCCGGTCACTAGTCGATTACTAGCCGGTCACTAGTCGATCACAAGCCGGTCACTAGTCTGTCACAAGCTAATCACTAGTCTGTCACAAGCTAATCACTAGTCTGTCACAAGCTAATCACTAGTCTGTCACAAGCTAATCACTAGTCTGTCACAAGCTAATCACAAGTTCATCATAAGTCATCAAGTCTGAACTCTAGTGACAACTTTAATACTAAAATGAACTATAGGTCAAGTTATGTTTTTATTGACATTTTATTAAAAAGAAAATAAAAAAAAAGAGCCTGAAAATCTGTTGATTTTTACCGACGGCTGGTCTGAGAGGAGCACAACAAAACATTTTCAAAGGAGGTCGGCAAACGATAACTTTGGATCCTTATAAGATTTATTTTTTGTTTTTTCATATCCTAGGTACGTGCGTTTCTGGTCGCTGTTTGACACATCAGATCCCATCTCAGTCTCTGTGGTTGTTGATGGACTGTGCTGCAGTTACTCAGCGGATGGACACGTCCTCGCTACTGGGTAAGTCTTAGCTGTCACTAGACTTGTATTCAAGTCAACAAACTCGAGGTCGAAGTCCGAGTCCAACAGTTTGATGTCATTCTTAACCAGTTTGCGTCGGAGGACGTGTATACATGCTCATTTTTTTCCGGAATTCAAAACACAAGGCTGTAGTGATCTGTTGAGGTCCGGCTCGCAGTGAGCGAGGCAGGAAATATCGGGGTGTGCTACCCACAGATGCCGGCCTAAACTCGTCCCGAATCAAGGTTTGTGAAAAACAATCCCGCGCCTTAGTCGGGACAATGTCAACAAACTACCAAGTCAATAGAGACAGAAAAGAAAATTTCACGTTGAGCCCTAAAATGTATCTAAGGCAGCCTCCAGACAACTTGTCTATGGCTATCGTCTAGGTGTTCGCCAATTAAACTATGCATAAGCAGGCTGAGAATAGACGTAGCCGTAGCTTTGGAAGCCTATCTTAGACACGGCCTTAGTCGGACTTTAACAGCAGACCACGTTATCCTTTCCTGCTAAAAGTACAGTCGTTTATTTTGTTCTGCAGGACAAGAAACGGTTCGGTTCGTTTCTTGGTGGCGCCCAAGGAGGTGCAGACGCTGCAGCACATGTGTCGTCTTACCGTCCGCCGACTGGTGTCCAACACCAACGACCTCGTCCAGCTGGGCTTACCGCCGGGACTCGGGAATTACCTGCGATATGACATGCTTACCTGACATGTAGGTAGGTGTACTGGCCGGTCTCGTGTTGACAGTCTACGATTTGCTTGCACCAAAAGATGTTTATGATGCTACTCCTGAAAGCCCACAAAAGTCTTACCTTAATCCTAATAGTATTCCACAAAGTCCTACATTTGTCTATAAAAGAACACAATTATCCTACTTTTCTACTACTTTTCTACTACTTTTCTACTACCCGTCCTCCAACTGTGTTCCTTTTATTGTGGTCCTCTTATTGTGGTCCTCTTATTGTGGTCCTCTTATTGTGGTCCTCTTATTGTGGTCCTCCTATTGTGGTCCTCCTACCGTGCTCCTCCTACCGTGTCTCCTCCTATTGTGGTCCTCCTACCGTGTCTCCTCCTACCGTGTCTCCTCCTACCGTGCTCCTCCTACCGTGTCTCCTCCTACCGTGGCTCCTCCTACCGTGTCTCCTACCGTGGCTCCTCCTACCGTGGCTCCTCCTACCGTGTGTCCTCCTACCGTGTGCACTCCTACCGTGTGCACTCCTACCGTGTGTCCTCCTACCGTGTGTCCTCCTACCGTGTCTCCTCCTACCGTGTGTCCTCCTACCGTGTGTCCTCCTACCGTGCTCCTCCTACCGTGTCTCCTCCTACCGTGGCTCCTCCTACCGTGTCTCCTCCTACCGTGGCTCCTCCTACCGTGGCTCCTCCTACCGTGGCTCCTCCTACCGTGGCTCCTCCTACCGTGGCTCCTCCTACCGTGGCTCCTCCTACCGTGGCTCCTCCTACCGTGTGTCTCCTACCGTGTGTCTCCTCCTACCGTGTGTCCTCCTACCGTGTGTCCTCCTACCGTGTGTCCTCCTACCGTGTGCACTCCTACCGTGTGCACTCCTACCGTGTGCACTCCTACCGTGTGCACTCCTGCCGTGTGCACTCCTGCCGTGTGCCCTCCTGCCGTGTGCCCTCCTACCGTGTGCCCTCCTACCGTGTCTCCTCCTACCGTGTGCCCTCCTACCGGGTGCCCTCCTACCGTGTCTCCTCCTACCGTGTCTCCTCCTACCGTGTGCCCTCCTACCGTGTGCCCTCCTACCGTGTGCCCTCCTACCGTGTGCCCTCCTACCGTGTGCCCTCCTACCGTGTGCCATCCTACCGTGTGCCCTCCTACCGTGTGCCCTCCTACCGTGTCTCCTCCTACCGTGTCTCCTCCTACCGTGTCTCCTCCTACCGTGTGCCCTCCTACCGTGTGCCCTCCTACCGTGTGCCCTCCTACCGTGTGCCCTCCTACCGTGTGGCTCCTCCTACCGTGTGGCTCCTCCTACCGTGTGGCTCCTCCTACCGTGTGGCTCCTCCTACCGTGTCTCCTCCTACCGTGTCTCCTCCTACCGTGTCTCCTCCTACCGTGTCTCCTCCTACCGTGTCTCCTCCTACCGTGTCTCCTCCTACCGTGTGTCCTCCTACCGTGTGTCCTCCTACCGTGTGTCCTCCTACCGTGTGTCCTCCTACCGTGTGTCCTCCTACCGTGTGTCCTCCTACCGTGTGTCCTCCTACCGTGTGTCCTCCTACCGTGTGTCCTCCTACCGTGCTCCTACTTTTTCAGCTGGTTGCCCAGGACTGGATTTCAAGTTTGTTACCCTCGTGCCAGTGATTCCTAACAAGCGCAAGAACAGATCCCGTCTTGGAAATGTTGGCAGAGGGACCCAAGTAATCCAAGCATACCTTTTATTCATTTCACTTGAGCTTGACTACAAGTTCAGTATCAGTCCCCGTAAAGTATAAGTCGTTAATAGTCTCGGTTGGGTTGGTTGAGTACCAAAAGGGATGTCTAGATGCCAGACGACCTGTTTTTGACCCGTGCAACTCGCCAGTCAAGTTATGCTACTCTCACATAGGTAAAGTGTTTTCACGGGTCCACTTTGTATCCAAATAAAAATTATCTGTACTTCTGTTTTTTCACCAGGTGGCAAAACGAAACCTGATGTATCTCGACCTCTTCAGGGTAAAAGGTTCTTACGCTACGCAGATGCCTTACGAAAGCCTTCTTGCACGAATGTCCTCGCACCACTGTCCCAAAGCTAATGACAGAAGGTCACATGAAGAGCAATGGATGCGATGTTCTCAGATGCGTGTGATGTCCTTCTGTACTCCTCCCACCAAACTGCTGTGCTAAATATCTTCAGGATTTCCAGGTATCTGTTCATGTTTCCCCAGCGCATACAGTGTTGAATAGTATGTAGGCACTGTGGAATGATTTAGATTCTAGTCACTTGAATCACCCTTCCCCCCCCCCCCCCCCCCTTTCATTAGCATTTAAGGGCGTCCTTTTTTTATTTCTATAGTTCTCATTCTGGACTGGTCAGTCGAGAAAAAAAATTCTAAAATTGAAGGGAAAACTTATTTGATTAGATGGATATATAAAATCAGTGTGTACTATCTCCAGTTTTGTTTATTGCTGTGAGTTTATCACGAGTTGATCAATATCGCTGCATACAATAAAGGAGTTGCTTTGACGCTACGCGTACGCGCTAATCGCACTAGCAACCGGGCCAAGCGGCCAATATTGAGGTTAAACAAAGTGCAGACGGTACATTACTGTGAATACGCAACTTGACCTCATTGGGGGCGCTGTCGTGAAGTGCGACGTGCGTGTGACGCCATATGCATGAACTTTATTAAAACCATTTTTGGCTTCTGCACAATGCAGCTCACAAGCATGCAGCTGTATCGGCAGTCATGACATACCAGTAAGGAATACTGCAGAAACTTAATATGATGAGAGGCAACATAAGGCATCCTATCATCTTCTGGGATTTCACAGGTCGTTGTACGCCGTATTTTGCATATAATCATTTTCAATATCTTTCAATTAACACAGAGCCGGATTGTATTTAATATTATTATTTATTATATTTTTGTTGGCTATTTTTTTGGGTGAATGGGGTCCAATTGGGTCGGCGGTAATAAAAAAACTCATAAAAAGTTGGGAGCTCAAAATAGGGTTGGTCGGAAATGAGAACCACAGAAATAAAAAGGGACGCTCCCTGAGCATTGTGCTATTTATCGTTCAACTTGTATATAGATGCCATAGAGTGCCGTGGCCTCGTGGTCTGAAGCGTTGAATTCGCCGTCTGTGGGTAAAGCTGCAGGTTGTGGGTTCGAGTCCCGCCTGGCACTATGGTGCGTTTGCTTTTGGGCAAGGCACTTTGTCACTCATTGCTTCTTAGCTACGAAGTGAAATTACACACGTGGCTATGGTAACGGCTGCAGTCACTTAGACTCGTGTGTAAGTTCAAGTTGTTGCCAAGTAGTCCAGACCTGGCCATATAAACATTTCAAAATGTTTCCTGAAGTTTATTTAAGAAATTGTTTTCTTGCTTTTGTACTGTAAATATGTTTTATAAGATTTTTTTTATGAGAAGTGCAAATATATTCATCTTTCCACTAATTGTCTTGGTAAACATCGTTATTAAGATTGCAAATATGCATGGGTTTTTTTTCTTCGTTTTTTTCTTCTTCTTTACAACAGGGTTTTTGAGGTTTAAGTCCTGTTCTTTTCTTTATTAAAATTCTTGAATTCGCACACTTGCACTGTAGATATTAAAGAATAAATTTTGTAAATATCAGCGAAGCTGAACATGTACATATTTAAGTCGGGCCGGGATCCATTACATGTAACGTCCATACATGCATGAAGATGTTATGAGGTCATTCCGTGTCAAATCAAACACTTTTGTGTGTCAATCTCACAGATTTTTAAAAAATCTGTGAGATTGATGCTGAAAAGTGTTTGATTTGACACGGAATGACCCTATGGCAAATCCTCAAGTTTTGTAGCCCTATTCCCTCGGGCATGTCAAAATCATGTGAAAATTGGAGGATTAAGAACAATTAGGAAGTGTCGCACCAACTACCTATGGTCGTACACAGGTATTGTAAAATAGTATTATGCACCATTATACAATGTAAAAAGTCCTTTTCAAAATCTGAAGAAAAGTTGGTAAACCAAATAGTATTTGTTTTCGTTGTTTGGTGTGCTTTATATATTGCTTTGAAATGCAATGTTAATTTGGTACCTATCGGTAAATATTAATTCTCAAGTTTTGAGTAAAACAATTCATTTCATGCAAGTATATTATTAACACGAATACATTGCCGGGTGGCAATCTCGAAAAATAACATAAAAAAAACAACTGCCCGACCATTAAAAACGAATAAGTAATGCCGTCTTTCTGGCCCCGCCCCGCCCCACCCCACCCCTACATGATTGTAAAACTTTAGACAGGTCAGTTAACTGACATTTACTATAAAATCCCCAAATCCACACATTCATGATAATTCAAGCAATTACCAATGGTGTATATGACCTTTATTTCATTTGAAAATATTTGATATCTTTATTTCTTCCTTTAATATACCAGTAGTACATCAGAAGTATTGCAGCTTTTACTGTTGTGGCAAACTAAAGGCGTTTTGGGGGTGAAGCATAAAATAAGAAATTATTTATTTTTGGCGGGTGGGTGGTCATCTGTTATTCATGTATTTGCTCTTTACCGGTACTTATTTCTAGTTGTCTAGCCACTCTGGTTTTACTATTCAGCAGAACTATCAGTGGCAATTTATAGTATAAACTTCAACTTCAAAGTCATTTTCACTCGGTATGTTACTCAAAAAGTGCTTTAAAACACACTGAAATTAGAGCACCTAATTTGGTTCTCTCGGTTTTTTTAATACAACTGGGTATCCAATGCAAAATTGTAAATTAAAGTGGCAATTTTTTTATTTTTTATTTGCCAACATCTGAAATACCGGTATCTTTATATGGAAATGCTAGTAAACAATCAAATTGCCTTTGAGATCCTATTGGAATCTTGTTTTTAAAAAACTTAACCTGAAACTTTAACATACGATCATATGAAAAATGCCCCCGAAACTGTTGTTGATTAATGTGTATTTATAATTATTTACCCAACAATTAGCTACTGTTGACCAGTAAATCTCTTAAATTTTCTGTCAAGTAGAATGATCAGTAAAGAAAGTGTACTTTGCTCTATTGGTAAAACCTTAATGGTAGGATACACCATTGGTAATGGCTTGAATTATCAGGAATTTGTGGAATTGGGGGGTTGTATTTTATAGTAAATATCGTTAAACTGGCCTGTTTGAAGATTTATAATCATGGATGCTAACAAAAATAGTTGTTTTTTTACCATCCGGCAATTGTTTTGTTTTGTTTAATTCGTTTTCAGACCAATTACAAGATATCTAGTTCAATTATTTGTTTGGATGCCTAGAATCATTATGATTTTTTTAAAGTAAGATATTTCTTAGTAAATTTGTATATCTGCTAATGGTATCCTACCTTAAATACACCATTTTCAGATATCGAAAAAATTGACTACCGAATTAAGAAGTATCTTACTTATTTGAAAGGAAATAAGGATTCTAGGCATCCACAATAATAACTACCAGACGCCGGTTGAAAACAAATGCAATTTTTACTTGCTGTTTTTTCACGGCATTGTGAAACTTTGAACCCATTCCTAATAATCCAAGCAATTACCAATGGTGTATCCTACCTTTAACATAAATTGTCACATTACTGGTACATTAGTTTGTTACTGCTTGTTGTATAGAAACAAATTCAAAAACCTTTTTATGGCATGTTAAACATGTTAGCATATGTGCCTCTCTTTAACTTTACTTCTAAAAATCCAGTCTAGTAAAAAAAAGTACTTAAAGTACATGTATCAACAATCCAGCTAATAAATTTCAAAGTGAGTTTATCAAACCTGACTCCCAAGTTTTAATTATTTTAATTATATGATTAACTACCCTGTGGTTCAACAGGGCCGCACGGGAGGGGAACCTATGCCCAAATTTTTCAAAATTTAATAGTTTGGAGATTTTCAACATTTATCCGGGACCCCCCCCCAGGACCTGTACCCGGATCTTTCCGGGCTTCAGTCCTGGGAGTGTCCCAAGGATGCCACCACCTAATGCTTGAACCCCAGATCTCCACACAGTCCTGGCCTGGGTCCTCTTTTTTTAATTTACTTTTTCTATCTTTGACCCCCTGGGTTTGAACCCACAACCTTCCGCACTGCAGTCCTGGGCTTATCTAACTGAGCTACTGGCTCTTGAGGAAAAATATTTTCGGACGTTATATATAAACCTTAGGTTCACGTATTTCATAATAAAATATAAGTATCAACCATCCACTTTTTTATTTCTCTGCCTTTCTCCACCTGGGCTTGAACCCAGGAACTTCTGCACTGCATTCTAGGCTCATCTCACTGAGCTACTGGCTCTTGAAGAAAATATTCCCGGACGTTATATATAAACCTTAGGTTCACGTATTTCATAATAAAATATAAGTATCAACCATCCACTTTTTTATTTCTCTGCCTTTCTCCACCTGGGCTTGAACCCAGGAACTTCTGCACTGCATTCTAGGCTCATCTCACTGAGCTACTGGCTATTGAAGAAAATATTCCTGGACGTTATATATAAACCTTAGGTTCACGTATTTCATAATAAAATATAAGTATCAACCATCCACTTTTTTATTTCTCTGCCTTTCTCCACCTGGGCTTGAACCCAGGAACTTCTGCACTGCATTCTAGGCTCATCTCACTGAGCTACTGGCTATTGAAGAAAATATTCCTGGACGTTATATATAAACCTTAGGTTCACGTATTTCATAATAAAATATAAGTATCAACCATCCACTTTTTTATTTCTCTGCCTTTCTCCACCTGGGCTTGAACCCAGGAACTTCTGCACTGCATTCTAGGCTCATCTCACTGAGCTACTGGCTCTTGAAGAAAATATTCCCGGACGTTATATATAAACCTTAGGTTCATGTATTTCAGAATAAGTATCAACCATCCAGCTAATAAACCTCTCTGGAGACTAAGTCCAAACATCCTAAGGGTTTTTATCATATCAAGGTCCCAGGTTGAAAAATAGACTATCTACACAAAAATCCCCAATAAGTAAATCTCTCTGGAGACTAAGTACAAACCTCCCAAGGGTTTTCAGCCCAAACCTAAGTCCAAAGTTCCTAACCCATACCATCAGCTTCCAAATCTCTCCTGGAGAGTGGAGACTAAGTCCAAACATCCTGGTTTTAAATTAGAGAAAGTCTACTTTTAGGTTTATCTCACTGAGCTACTGGCTCTTGAAGAAAAATATTCCCGGACGTTATATATAAACCTTAGGTTCATGTATTTTGCAATAAAGTATAAGTATCAACCATCCAGATAATAAACCTCTCTGGAGACTATACCCGGGTATGGCCAGCCATGCCAAATGATAATGCTACATATAATTCATAGACATCTAATAAAACCTAGACATGGCATGCGTTTTCAAAACTGTTTAAAAAAAATGATCCGCGTATATAATGTAATTAGGCAATCGCTCATTGCAGGCGTTGCGAGCGCACAAAAAAGCGCACGTTCGCATTACGCGTAAAATATTATTCAGGCCATGTGTGTTCCATGACGCAGCCTATTTTCAGAACAATAACAACAATGATATAAGTATATACATGTCGTGTCTAGGTTTTATTTTAGATATCTATGAAAAATGATTCTACTCAACCCAGGTGATCTGATCATTAATGTCCAGGCACCATTTACTGCCCTCCGCTGCTTCCACGGCAACCAGCTGGTGCTCATCTCAGCCAAAGGTGTGTTTCAGATTGAGTACGTCACCGGTGTCCTAACACAGTGAACGCCTTCGTAGCAAGCTGGACAAGAGAAATTAAAAAGACAAGACACACTTTTCTAGTAACGCTGGTGCCAAAAGTGTGCACGATGAACAACACGGCCAGAGGATGGGAACATATTCTTAAAGGGGCACTACGGCCTGGAAAGTGCCTAATTAGGCTACAAAACGTGTTTTGAACAAAATAAGGTTGATCCAAAAAATAGTTTTTAAAGGTGGTACAAAATGTATACAACATTTGCGGACATAAAAAATTTTTTTTATTAAATTTAATTTGTCCACATGCTATTTGCAATACTGTTACGCATCTAAGTCTGTGAATGGGTGCCAGCCAACTACATGTACATGTACACTGAACAAAAATATAAACGCCCCCAAAATGGTTATTTGTCTTGATTTGTGTCCTTCTCTGCCAGTGAGGAATTGCTCAGTGATGCAGTGATTCCACCCACAGATGTGTTGTGGGTGGAATCACTGAGCAATTCCTCACTGGCAGAGATGGACACAAAGCTAAGACTCAATGCTCACCTTCGAGTCCTTATAGTGTTGCAGAACCATAATTACACCTGCCAATTCACGAACCGAGAAATTTGACTTGAGTCGCATTCGCAATGTTTCCACGTCTTCTATACATGTATCGATGACAGCCATGATACCACCTACGGTATTCAAACACCAAAAACAAAACAAAAACAAAACAAAAACAGGCAAATTATTCAAATTTGTTAGCAATTATTCAAATTTGTTAGTCCAAAGTAAAATATTTCCTGTGAATTAACTTACCAGTTCGCGCCGGATGACGTTTATAAACGCAAAGTTTTCCCCAGATTCAAAATGGATGACGCATAAACATGCCATGAGCAAGGCCGAAAATGTCTGTCAGCAGCGAGCAAGGCCGGAAATGCATGAATGTGCTTCCCGACACTATCGGCCTGAACCCGCTTCAGACCGCGTTTCGTTAAACGCGAACCGGGTAAATATCCAAGTGGTGGTGTTGTGTACGTTGCCTCATTTGGCATGTTCTTAACTCACTACACTTAATTGTGCTCAATCTCAAATACCTGTAAGCTCTTGGAAGTACATTTGCAGTACTGTTGCGCCCAAAGCCTTTCATTGTGTGATTATGACGGAGTGTAACATTGTTATATTTAATGAGATTTGTATTTACTTTTTAACTGTAGGGAACAGTTTAATCATCTGCAATTGAACTATTACATAATACATTTTCTCACCTTTCTGATCTTCTTTGAAGTCCAATCATACAGTTGAAAGATGTCTTTTGTCTTTCGGATTAGACCTAATTATCAAAGTGGCACCACAGTTAAACGATATTTACTATAAAATACAACCCTCCAAATCCACCCATTCCTGATAATTCAAGCAATTACAAATGGTGTATCCTACCTTTAAATCCACTCATTCCTGATAATTCAAGCACTTACCAATGGCGTATGCTACCTTTAATTTTAGGGTCTTTTTCATCAAACCACAAAAAGCGCAGACACAGCCACATGTTCCGAGTTGACATAGAAGTTTTGGAACATCTGCTCCACATCCCCCATCACAGCAAACTTCGCCTAGCCTAAATCGTAGGAGAATCCCCAACAGGCTATTCATCAAGTCTGGTCTACGGAGGAGTGTTTTTAGAAAGAAGCCTTTGAACTCTGCACTGGCGTCGAACATCACACCATTCTGGTTAAGATGGACACCTCATTCTGGGTGGGATGGACACCTCATTCTGGGTGGGATGGACACCTCATTCTGGGTGGGATGCACACCTCATTCTGGGTGGGATGCACACCTCATTCTAGGTGGGATGGACACCTCATTCTGGGTAGGATGGACACCTCATTCTTGGTGAGATGGACACCTCATTCTGGGTAGGATGGACACCTCATTCTGGGTGGGATGGACACCTCATTCTGGGTGGGATGGACACCTCATTCTGGGTGGGATGAACACCTCATTCTAGGTGGGATGGACACCTCATTCTGGGTAGGATGGACACCTCATTCTTGGTGAGATGGACACCTCATTCTGGGTAGGATGGACACCTCATTCTGGGTGGGATGGACACCTCATTTTGGGTAGGATGGACACCTCATTCTGGGTGGGATGAACACCTCATTCTAGGTGGGATGGACACCTCATTCTGGGTGGGATGGACACCTCATTCTGGGTGGGATGGACACCTCATTCTGGGTGGGATGGACACCTCATTCTGGGTGAGATGGACACCTCATTCTGGGTGGGATGGACACCTCATTCTGGGTGGGATGGACACCTCATTCTGGGTGGGATTGACACCTCATTCTGGGTGGGATGGACACCTCATTCTGGGTGGGATGGACACCTCATTCTGGGTGAGATGGACACCTCATTCTGGGCGGGATGGACACCTCATTCTGGGTGGGATGGACACCTCATTCTGGGTGGGATGGACACCTCATTCCCTGGGACTCCGCTGGCGTGGTTTCAAGTTAAATTCACTTGTCAAAAAAGGTGATGTAGTTAATTCAACATCGTCTTTGGTTTACACTGTAGGTTCTTTAGAAGGTTATGCAGAGTGTGTTGGTCCCAAGGAAGGTTGATGGGCAGAATTGGATGCTGTTTCTTGTTGAAGATTAGAGGGAACTTTAGGTTTCCGTGTGAGTTGGTGTGGGCACCTTTTGTTAAGATGTTGGGGGGGAGGTGGGAGGGGGAAGGGGGGGGGCGGGTTAAACCAACATTAAAAGAAAGGGAGAAAGTAACAATGAGAGGCTACGATGTATTGTTAATAATAAATCAAACAGTTTGGTTTCAATAAAAAATTGCTTCACTGAGTTCCACATGGCATGTATATTCTGAAAGTTTTCCAGAGTAAATATTCTTTCAAAATTGATAAAACAAAAACGAAAACAAAAACAATAGACAAAATCCAAGACAAAATCACTTTAAATGATTAAAATATACTGTATTCAGTTCCTGAGTATAATATACATGCAATACAAATGTACATACAACAATTATTTTTTTAAGGCACATTTCTCGGTATTTCATTGTCAACCATCTTATATGGTTTCAGCCAATTCATATAATTTATACTAACATGCTTATTAAATATCTAACAATTTTACTACCAAATTAATAAAAAATATCTTATTTATTTGAAAGTAAATAAAGATTCTAGACATGGTGAGAGTCTCTCGGTCTCATATCATGCTGGGTATACAACTCCATATTTGTAATTAATGTAATCTTTAAAGAGGGTAGTCCTTTTCAGTTAAAGGGGAACTAAAAGGTGTTTTTTTCGATTTTTTGTGTTTTTTGTGGCAGAGTATAGATTAAATAATAAATACAAAAAAATTGGGTAAATTAGGTAAGAAATACGTTTTTTAGAGGCATTTTCTTTCTGTGCCTGCACAGCCAGAAATCTGAAAAGTCTGTATGTAAACATATGACGTCATTTTGGGAGTGGCACTGCATACATATGTATGCAGTGTCACCGTTTCCCAGAATGACGTCATATACTGTACATATGTATGCAGTGCCACCGTCTCCAAGAATGACGTCATATGTTTACATACAGACGGAGATTTGACCTTTAAAAACGTAAATGCCTCTAAAAAAACTTAATTTACCCAATTTTTGTGTTAGTTATTATTTAATCTATACTCTGCCACAAAAACACACAAAAAACTAAAAAAACTAAAAACCTTTAAGTTCTCCTTTAACAAACTGCTTTCCAAAGGAGCCATCTAAACTACTAGTAGAATACTAGTCATTTTAGTATCCTACTAATGGCATATTGGCTGCTCAGTTAATAGTAAGGTTTCATGAACATGGCCCCTGGTATATAAATCAAGTATTATACAGAATTGCTTCAATAATAAACATTTAAAAAACCTTTTTGTTACACATTTTTAGCACCATTTTGTGTACAAATAAAACAACTACAATTAATCATAAATTTACAGGGGCAAATTTCATAAAACATGCAAGCACAAAAATTTGCTTAGCACAAAATGTGCTTAGCACACAAATTTGCTTAGCACAAAAATTTGCTTAGCACAAATAGGTCTTGCTCAGTAAAAACAGATTACCGGCCCAAACTCCATGTGCTTTTTATTCAAAGCAAAAAACAGCTGATTACCAGTCACAAACAATAAACATCAACTGAAATTTTCATGCTAAGCAAATGTTGATGCTTACACGTTTTATGAAATTGGCCCAAGATCACTTGCATTCTAAACTTAGCATTCGGTCAAAGTAAACCGTGTTCTAGTATAACAAAAAAAAAGGCATTGACAAAAAACTGAGCAGTGTAAATGTACGGGCCACAGTTGTTAAAGCTTTTTTCTTTCTTTTTTTGGTTGCTTGACATTTCGAGGCATCACTCATCGAGAGTCTGTGCCGCGCAAACCTGCGCGGAGGAAATACGGCATATCCTGTCTTGTCTCACACCCAAGAAAAAAGTAAACCACGGAGCTAGGAAACCTGGCGTTCAAACATCAGGTGAATCAGTCAATTCAAATTGTTCAAAAGGTTTTAGGACAGACAATACTTAGGGACTGTTATGATCCGTGTCCCACTGATACCCTTCCCAAGGCAAGGTATCTACAGTTTTTGGAAAAAGGTTTTATTGTATAGTATTTCAGATATGTGATATGATTGTGCCTTTGATGATACAAGCATGTAATTTGGCACATACATGTAGAGTATGTCATGAGAAAGATATTAGCTTTATATTGGGGCCAATCGCAGATAATGATTGGTCCATTAAAAAAATATAAGTAGAATAATGAGCAATAGTTGGCAGCCATTTTGAAAATTTTGAAAAATTTGAATGAGAGCCTGTCATGTCATACATTGTTAAAAAGGAAATAAATGTGCTGGCTGGTTATAAACCTTTTTTATACATGTACTGGTCAAGCACATATTTATTCCCATTCACAAATACCTTTCAGTCAAAAAGTCACTACAAGTTGAGCATCAAAGTGCACCAGACTTTTTTTCCTGAGGCACTATGCTGCGTCTGGCAGAGTTAGGGTTAACCAGTTCGCGCCGGATGACGAACATAAACGAAAGGTTTTCCCCAGATTCAAAACGGATGACGCATAAACACGCCACAAACAAGGCCGGAAATGTCTGTCAGCAGCGAGCAAGGGCAGAAACGCGTGGGTGTGCTTCCCGGTACTGGCGTCCTGAACCTGCTTTGGATCGAGTTTCGTTAAAAATAATCCCGCACGTCGGCTCGGTGATGTTAAAATAATCCCGGCGCGAACTGATTAAAGTACATGTTTTCTAAATTAAATTAACGACGACTTGTGTAAGAATAACTCATCTTCCTGGCTCTATAATATACAATTGTTAACGCATAGCATATCTATCCGAGGAACGCATAGCTATCCGAGGAACGCATAGCACCCGAGGCGAAGCGGAGAGTGCTATGCGTCCTTAAGGGTGTTCTAAACGACATATTCCACATCACAGCAGTGTGAACAATTGTTTCGTTTCACCTCTGTCTTGAAACTCAGCAGACATTTATGAGGACTGAAGATACAAAACTTTCAAGTAAACATTTATTTTACAGCTGGTCGTCTGCTCGTTCGCTGCTCCACTAGAGTTTACTATCATCAATAAGGTGTAGGTGACAATTGCCCGGGTACCAATGATATACAACTCACAGTACAGCAGCCGTGTGATATCACGCCATCACACTGATTTGATATCACACAGAAGGGGTGGGGTATGCGTTGTGAATACACCGGACACGTGATCGTTCCAGACCAATACAAATGTAACCAGCTCTACAAAAAGGTGTATTATGTCGCAAAATAGTAAAATAGAGTTATATACATGGTTTAAATGCCCACAACGTAAGCTTTCATTCGGTATATAATAGAGCTCCATAGCCCCTCTCATTTTGAGATATGACGTGTTTACATATTGATTACTTCCTTGGAGTTCAAATTACACAACTGAGAAAACAGGCTTTGAAATAGCCGGCTCTGTTGTACTACAACAGAACGATGCACACAAAATTGTCGTTTTGGCACTTTATTTATCAAAATCAACATTTCTTTGAAAGAAACCTGAAAGTGTAGGTATTAAAGATGTCGTTCATGACAAAAGATAAAAATCACATTTTTATAAAATGTTTACCCTCTCAACGTTGAGCGGGCCATTACATGATAGTGCACAGCGCGATTTAATACACCTTTTTGTAGAGCCGGTCACATCTATGTATCCAAGGCAGAGGTATAACAATGTACACTGCACATGTAGTAACAGACGCATGCATTCCAGATCAGGCAAACAATTAGTATGTACAATATAATATTACATATGCAAGTAAACATGCAAGATATAAATAACACTGATCTTACAGGAGACCTTGAAAAAAAACCATCAAGACCCACGCAGACACTGCTCAATTGCAGCGGGTTGTCAACTTGGATGTAAACCGGGCAGAAATTGAAAAAATTAAAAACTCCCGTAACTAAAAAGGAAATTCCCATTTAGCAATCTGAAGTCTGGCTTGTGCCAATTACAACCTGGCACTATCTCAAGGAAGAGAGAAGTACGGTGCATTCGGGATATCCGCAAATACGGCAAAACATTTACTGGTAGGATTTTTAATTAAAAACAAATGGGGACTATAAGATAATACGTTTGCAAGTGGCACTACAGGGTCAATCTACTTTGTGAGTGTGTGTGGTGTGAAATACGGTACCCTAGTCTGGAGACTTAAACACAATGGGGACAACGGGAGTGAAAAGGTCTCCAAAGGGTAATTTCTATAGATGAATAGGTCTCCATTAGGAATTTCACGAATTAGATTTTTGGATTGTACCTAAATTACTCAAAAACTAGGGTTAGAATGTGGGTTAGGGTTAGTGTTTGGGTTAGGGTATAATATACTAGGGTATATTGGGTCGAAATTTCAACCCAGAAAAATAATTGTGGTTAAAATGG
Organism: Crossaster papposus; assembly: GCA_037893245.1. NCBI lineage: Eukaryota > Metazoa > Echinodermata > Asteroidea > Velatida > Solasteridae > Crossaster > Crossaster papposus. The sequence continues at coordinate 253,224 of JBAIAA010000717.1, forward strand.
GAGCATTTTGAAAAACGTGCTCGACTTTCTAACCATTTTGTACACGAGAACAAAGCCATGTCTCCACAGTGATACAAAAACGCGAATACAGGGTTTTGCCGAGATTTTTCATTGTAAAGTGTTAAAATCTCCTGTTCTTTGTTTTGTTTACCAAGTGCCTATAAAAAAGACAAGAAAAACAATTCCCTAACAAAACTGGAAATGTTTCTCAGTCCCAGATTCATGTCTTTTTAACATTTTTACACTGTTTGACCTTATTGAGATGATATATAAAAGAAAAAAACAGCGTCCGGTTGCAACATTCTTTCCAAAACCAGTACAATTATGCCAAGCCACTCCATAAGGTTTTCCAATATAAAAAAAAAATTCAAACAAAAAATTATCGAAATTCGTTCTCAAGATGATCGTCGGCCACAGCATTTTGTTTCTCAGAGGAAGCCGTCGCTCTTGTTACTACGAGTCGAACGTGGGTTCATTTCCATAAACACCATTTCGGAATTGTGTTGACTGGCCGCTCCGCTGTTGCGGTTTCGGTAGAGGTCCGTTGCTCCGATGGTCTGTAGAGAGGAGGAGGAGGACGGAATGGGGCGGAAGAGACGCAAGGGGAGGGGTTTGAAAGAGAATGTGGGCGGAGAAAAAACAAACAGACATGTTGCCGGACGAAGAATACAAATATGGTGAGCTTTTTACATATTACATGTAGCTGCACTACACAATAAACCCGAGCGTGCAGCTGTCACACAGGCCGTGTTCTACGGTGTAGCGCAGCTAAGCACACTTATGGCATTTCAGTGAGCGACTTTTTTCTGTGCTGTGGTAAAAGGTAGGATACACCATTTGCAGATATCGGAAAAAAATTACTACCGAATTATTAAGAATTATCTTACTTATTTGAAAGTAAATAATGATCCTAGGCATCCAGCAAAATGATTGCGCTAGCGCTAGGTATCCTGACATTGTTCTGAGTTGTATAAAACAAGAAGAACAACTACCCGATGCCGGTTGAAAACGAACGCCGCTTTTCTGGCTTTTTTGTCGGCATCCATGATTGTAAAACTTTGGATAGGTCAGGTAAACGATATTTACTGTAAAACACAACCCTCCAAATCCTCTCATTCCTAATAATTCACGCAACTACCAATGGTGTATCCTACCATGAAGGTTGGAATGGCTTGTGCTGTTTCTTTACTGTTTGTGGGTTCGTGAATGCGCAGCGCATGTATCAGCATTCAGCAGCATAGTTTAACAGAATCACATCTTTGGCAAATTTGATCAAGAACTATATAGTTAATCATAGTTTGAATATCTGATCAAACGCAAGCTGATGAATGATGGTTGGACTAGTCCAGTCGACTATTCAGGACCAGCCTACAGCGGCTGGTCGCACTACAGTTTAAAGCTGGTCATGAACAGCAAGTTGTATAGCACAGTACAATAATCAACTAAAATATCAACTAAAATCAACTACATGTATCAACTAAAATTGCGTAACAATGAAAACGTTGCCATGCTAAATGTCATTTTCATTGCGTAGGTTTCCAGGTAAAAGTTTACAGTTCTGTCTCTTTTGTCACCATTGTACGATAAGCGCGGCGATTAGGTTGAAGGTATCCTAAAACTAACACAGTCGCTATAATTGTGTAAATACACAGAAACATCGTGTTAAATATTGTTAAGCTGTTGTTCAGTGCGATGTTCAGTGCGATGCATGCGCATGTACGTCCCAAACCAACCATTGGTCCTTGATCAACTTTTTCCCTTTGTTTAGAGTACAGGAAAAGTACCAAAGGACCCTTGGAAATTCGGCTAATAATAAACTATCAACTTGGTGATTTTTAAAAGATTATCCAGTTCGCGCCAGGATTATTTTGACATTGACTGGACCAAGGCACAGGATTGTTTTTCACGAGCCTCGATCAGAGACGGGTTCAGACCGGCATCTGAGGGTAGCACACCCTAATATTCCAGGCCTCTGGAAAATACTTCCGGCCTTGCTCTCGACGTACTTATCCGTCATCCATTTTGAATTCAGGAGAAACTTTGCGCGAATACACGTCCTCCGACGCTAACTGGTTAATTCGGAAACCCAAGAAGCAAGAAAAGTACACATTTATAACGCCAGAAAAAAAATCACATTGCAGCATGAACAGATAGGATCCCAACTTGTTGACATGCTTAAAAAGGGAATCATTCCGTAGTCAAATTCAACCAAATTTGTTCACCCGACACTCACAGATTTAAACGATGCATGTATTTGGTGTCATGACTGGCCTATTATGAGGAACCCCCCAAGAATACAATTTTTTGGGGAAATTTGGCTGGTTAGTTTTTGAGATAAGGGTCAACAAACTTTAGGACGAATAACATGAACTACACGTTTTAAATACTTGTACAGGTTTCCTAAAGTATAGCACATACAAACATATCTTTTCAATCTGCCAGTGTCGGGTGAAAAATCGTCTGGAATTGACACGGAATGACCCAAAGGCACAATACATGTTCACTTTTTGATTGTTGTTAACATTGAACTGAAAACTGTCAATAAATATGCATATTTGCTGTAAGAATAGAAAGGCAGATAACATTTTTGTAAAATGTTCGGATAAGGTACATCCTACCTCCATGATCCAACCAAAATGGAACTTCCTCCCCCCCCCAAAAAAAAAAACACACCCCAACCTTTTTGTTCTAATTCCACAAAAACTACTGATTACTTCAGTAAAATAACCACTAAATAATAAAGAAACTCATTAGGAATCCAGCCATGTACTTTTTTTGTTGCTAATAACAATAATTTTATGGTTGGGTGTAATTGCCAATTTAACTTTTCTTCATTATGTCAAATTGTTAACAAATTGTTTAGAAGGGAGAGCAAAAATATCTTCCATTTAGGAAAATATTCGATCATCTTTGCATCCATGTACATGTATTATGCCTTTTAAACATGACAAAAAGAGAAATTAAAACTAAAAAGAAATGCCTCTCTCACACACACACACACAGCACGGTCAACTCACCTTGTGTTTGTGGGTTGAGACCAAAATACTGCGGGTATAGAAAAGGTTAATGCCAATCTTACTTTAAAATTATTTTAAAAAAATGTTTAGGGTGGTTACATACAAATAAGTTAACATTACCATTTAAATTAACCAGTTTGCACCGAGATTAGTGTAACATTCACCGAGCCGAGATGCAGGATTATTTTTAACGAAACTTGTTCTGAGGTGGGTTCAGGCTGATGGTATTGGGAAGCACACCCACGCATTTCAGGCCTTGCTCGCTGCTGACAGACATTTTGAATCTTGGAAAAGTTTTGCATGTATACGTCCTCCGGCGCGAACTGGTTAACTATTTTTGTGCTTTCAACGCACACATGTAGTACAGGCAATACATGTAGTAACTTATTTTTTGTTTAGACTTCTTAAACCTATTACAAGCCTACAAGCACCTTCTCAAGCACAAAAGCTTTCGGAATGATTTGAGTTTGTATAGAGGCACAAAAATTGTGTAAAAAAATCATGAACTTGCTTAACCAGTTCGCGCCGGATGACGTATATAAACGCAAAAAATTCCAAAAATTCAAAACGGATGACGCATAAACACGCCAAGTTCAAGTTCATAAATGTATGTCAGCAGCGCGAAAGGCCGGAAATGCGTGGGTGTGCTTTCCGGCACTATCAGCCTGAACCCGCTTCGGATCGAGTTTCGTTAAAAATAATCCCGCCCGTGGGCTCGGTGATGTTAAAATAATCCCGGCGCGAACTGGTTAATATAAAACCTTGGGTTGTACATGCAAAACTACACAACTCAGATGAGGGGAAGCCGGAAAGAAAACTTTTACAGTGCAAGATTTTAGAGTCAAGTAAATAAAACATAAAAATCAGAATTTGGAGTGAGTGAAAACTATACCATGAATAGCTTGTTTGTTCAGCATTTTCATTTCTAGCGCACACCATGTGTTAACCCTAACCTTACAAAATCCATTAAAATCCATCCTCCCATTTTGGCGAATCTTTGGGGACTTGCGGCCCGAGGCACTGCTGGGGTAATCCCATTGATTTTGTCCATCAACTACAACTTCAGTGGTGGTTCCGTTATAAGAAGCAGAGTAAGTGATGGATTTTGGCGGATTTTGGCGGATTTTGTCAGTAAAAGGCAGTAGGGAGTTTGGTTTAATCTTTGATCTTCTTTATAAAGACTGGATAGGACATGCGTATATTCACGAGCGGTGAAGATTAGAAAAATGCAAACAGCCCTTTCTGCGAGGGTTTGGGAAAACGCGCATGCGCATGACGCGCTGTCGTTGCAATGCCCGTCGCGTGGCCTCTGTGACAAAGTTTTAAACCACCCTCACCGGTGAAACCCACGAGCGCACACAAGATGGCGGGCGACAATCCTATCCAATCTTCATAATAGAGATCAATGGGTTAAACCCTAACCCATTGGGAATCTTTACTAGAAAATATCCTGAATCTGCCAAAATCCACCAATTTTGTCGCGCACGAATATGTTGGTGTTGATGACTAGTACTCAATATGGAAACTTGAATCCATAAAAAAATCCCCCAGTTTTCAATATGGAGGAATCCTGAATCCACCGAAATTCTCCAAAACAGAGGTATGGATTGTGATGGATTCAGAGAGGTTAGGGTTAAAAATGATGCGTCTTCATTAAGAGGAAGCAAAAATCTGAATACTTGATACTTTTAGAAGTTACATTTAAAACAATTGGAAATTATTTTTGGTTTCCCTTACCACGAGCACAGCGATAATAGATCCCATGATTGCCCCTCCCAGCACGTCACTCCAGTGGTGCTTGTAGTCCGAGACACGACTCAGGCAGGTATAGAGGGCCAACAGGAGGGCGATGAACTGTACCAAGGGGCGCAGGAAAGCCGTGTCCCCCCACTTCCAACGGGACTGTAGGTACAGCTGTGAAATTGGAAAGAGGGTGTGTAAAGATGCCATTATGTGACCTGTTCCCAACGAAACCCGGACAAAGTCGCACAATGTGTTTTATTACATGTGTTTTATTACATGTACATGTTTTATGTGAATTTTACTTTTTTGATTTTGTTTCTTTTTTTTCTGAATCACGAACTACCCGGTATTAATCTACAATCTCTCTAAATTTGAACATAATTCGTGCTTTTTGTTGATTTTGTGAAAACATTTTGAATGAAAATAAAACTTTTTTTGTTTTACTTCAAAGCTGTTTATCTCATAATTAGGTTGTCAGGGTATTATCACTAAATCCTATCCCCAGGGGAGATAGGGTGGGGGTACATATATCAATGATATCTTATTTTAAAGCTGAGAACCTAGAGAATTTGAAAAAAAGGTAAAATCTAAAAAAATAAAATTGTCAACTTTGTCCGGGTTTCGTTGGAGCAGGTCACATATTAACAAGAAAATCAGGGGTCTAGAGTTATAGTAGACCATTTGTCAGTTGTGCGTTTTTATCATTTGAAGCACTCAGCAAAAATATATAAAGAATGATTCTTGACAATTAACTAACTGCGTGTTCCTACATATGTTTTCTTTCGTACTACCAAGTATTTTTTTTGCAAAAGATTAGCAGAAAAAATCCAAATTTAATTTTACTGAGCGTACATGTACCTGTCCCAAGAAGTAAAATGTAGCGAATTTAATTCTTAACTATTCTTAATTTGATGTGTGTAATGACCGCTGGTTTTGCTCAATATTCGATAATATTTTTTAATACCCTACCTAATAAGTTATATGTCATTGTAAAGCTAAGAATTCAAGGAATCTGGAAATACCAATATCTCAAAATATCAAAATGTCAACTTTACTCTGATTTCGTGGAAGCATCTCACGCTTGTCATCCCTAACAGAGACGCAACCTGGCCGATATGACAACCCTAACCTCCCGTATCTAACGCAACCCACCAAACCCCGAGCCAAGAAACTGTCATTTCCAACTAGAAAACAGGGCAATCCGTAATTTTCCTAAGACCACGGATTAACCGAAAATGTGTTGAGCTCAACTCAATTACATATTAAATTGAGTGATTTATTTATCGTCGAAACCCACAACCCTGGCCAAGTCAATATGTGACCTGTTATCACAAAATGAGCGTAAAGTCGCACGGAGTGATTTCCCAGTACAGCCAGTCAAAGTCAAAATTTGAAGGGGTGGTCGATTTTGAGATTATATGGGTTTTTTTAAGACTAAATCCCCAACAATCAATTCCCAATTTTTCAGGACGATCAGATAAAAACAAAATTATTTTTTGAGACAATTTTGACTATGCTTTTCTATGCCTTTCACACAATTTCTCCGAGAAATGCCCGTTTTCTCATAATCTCTGTATTAAGACTCCAGACTAAAAAAGAAAAATAAAACAAATATTGAGTATCAAACCTCCAAGTGTTATATACCATTGGAAAGCTTTGTTTCCACAGAATTTAGAAATACCCATATCACAATTTTTGATTTTGCCGACTTTACGCTCATTTTGTGATGACAGGTCACATATATAAACCAGTTTATAGCTTCACCCACTTCCTTTTTTTTTTCCCTAGGTCACCCATTTTTCAAAACCCTCGTACAAGAAACAATCTTTTGTTTTTACATTGGCTTTACCCTATATCTCAGTACAGCATAACCTGAACGCTAACATGTAGAAAGGGGAGATTTGATTTTAAAGTTCAGGATGTCGTGCAGATTGGCTGAACAATGATAACGAGCCCATTAAAAAGGATATAGAATCATTAGGAGTTTCCCCGGAGCGAGTAGCTAACTTTAATCCCCGACCGGGAGGATGTGTGTAATCATGAGAGAAGGAGAGGGTAGGTTTGCAAAGAAGGGGAGCGGGGAGGGATCGAGGAGGGGGAGTGATAAGGGGAGAGTGACTCACCGTCAGATATAGCATGCAGTAGGCGGCAGTAGCCGCGTGGCCAGACGGGAAGGAACGACTGCCAAAAGAGAAGACGGAATGGAATCAAAGAAAGAAAACATAATAGGCAGGACATGAGTGGGAAAGCTGCCTGTAAATGTCACAAGACATTTGGCTGTTGAGTTTAAATAGATGAACAATTGTGGCTTTACTACTACATGTACATGTACTCGTGTGGTACATAGCGTTATGGGGACAACCCATAGGGTTGTGCGTAAACTGAAATCTCTCTAATCTCAAACTCAGAACACTCTAATATTCAAAAATTTTCAGCATCACCCTAATTTGTCCTCTTCTACATTTTCTTTCATTATACCCTAACCCAATTTTACCTTGTTCTACCTTTACTGAAGACCCAACGCGCTATGGGGACTCGAAAATGTCCCCACTACTCGGTCTGTCTTTTCCAAACAAAAGAGCCTGTCCCCCTAACGCAGTGAGTGCCTACCCACTCACGTTTGTTTATGGTGTAAATCGAGGAGTTTCTTTTGTTCCTCTCGATAATTTCCTTTGTTTGTAACTTTTCCGACGTGGTTTTGTACACGATCTCAATCGAGGTCGTCCTCGATTCTAACCCTAACCCCAATTCACCTTCGTTCGGTTGAGTTTAAATAGATGAACAATTGTGGCTTTACTACCGGTACTACATGTACCATCACGTTTGTTTATGGTGTAAATCAAGGAGTTTCTTTTGTTCCTCTCAATAATTTCCTTTGTTTGTACTTTTTCCGACGTGGTTTTGTACACTATCTCAATCGAGGTCGTCCTCGATTCTTACCCTAACCCCAATTCACCTTCGTGTTGCCAGGCATGTGTCCTCCATTTACACCATAAACAAACGCATGTACACACAAGTGATCCTCGGGTCGCGAGTGTGCATGTTTAAACGATGACCTCTAATGGCCCCAATGTGACCTTTGACCTCGGCAATCTAATGATAAATTGTCTTTCCACCGAAGGGTCATTGCATTCAGGCTTCATCAAAATGTATGAAAACATGTACAGAAGTGTTAGCCTCGGTCTCAAATACCTAGGTCTCAGCCTTGGTCTCGAAAGCCTAGGTCTCAGCCATAGTCTCGAAAGCCTAGATCTCAGCCTTGGTCTCGAAAGCCTAGGTCGAAAGCCTTGGTCTCGAAAGCCTAGGTCGAAAGCCTTGGTCTCGAAAGCCTAGGTCTCGGCCTTGGTCTCGAAAGCCTAGGTCTCAGCCTTGGTCTCGAAAGCCTAGGTTGAAAGCCTAGGTCTCAGCCTTGGTCTCGAAAGCCTAGGTTGAAAGCCTTGGTCTCGAAAGCCTAGGTCTCAGCCTTGGTCTCGAAAGCCTAGGTCGAAAGCCTTGGTCTCGAAAGCCTAGGTCTCAGCCTTGGTCTCGAAAGCCTAGGTCTCGGCCTTGGTCTCGAAAGCCTAGGTCTCAGCCTTGGTCTCGAAAGCCTAGGTTGAAAGCCTAGGTCTCAGCCTTGGTCTCGAAAGCCTAGGTTGAAAGCCTTGGTCTCGAAAGCCTAGGTTGAAAGCCTTGCTCTCGAAAGCCTAGAACGAAAGGCTTGGTATCGAAAGCCTTGGTCTCAAAAGCCTAGGTCGAAAGCCCAGCAAGATATAGGACCGGCAGATTCTTCCTTAGTCCACCATAACTATACACTCTCTAGACTATTGTTACCTAACCTACCCCTTCTAAAAAGCCTAAAAAGAATTCCTGAGAAACATTCCGCAAGTACAATGACCACCAGAATGGACTGGGGTTCTCTCCGACCCATTTCTTGCTTCATATTGCACCGCAAGCAAATTTCAAGTAACAGTTGAACACAATAAAACACAATTATATACAATAAAAACCTCACTGTGATTCCTCGATCCTGTGCGCGTCGTCTCCCGTGCACTCATAGTCCTCCACGTACAGCGGCCGCATCCCCGCCGTGCAGTTGAAGCTGTCCAAGTTGGGCTGGCAGATCTCGAAGAAGTGCGGCCGGAGCCGGCCAATCACATTCTTGGAGATGTCGTAGACGGCCAGGGTCACGCAGAAGCCGAAGAGGAACTGGGCGACATACTTGAGAAGCTGGTAGAGGAGAGGGGGGATGACTACGTCACAGCAGCAGCGATTGAAGCTGCCCTGGGGAAGGTACTCCGTGTCCTGACGACGACGGTAGGCAAAGATGGTCACCTCCGTCAACAGGATCTACAAATAAACAAAAACAAGGATGGTTCTCAAACCACGTGTCTCGCATACACTTTTGCAATTACCCTATTTTACAACTTGACCTCATATTAGTTTTGACCTCAGTACTTGACCTTTGACATGACCATTATAATTATAAAGGTTACAAATATTGCATACATGACCCAAGTTTGATTGGGACTGGACTTTCAAATAAAACAAGTTTTACCAAATATATGCCGGCAAACACAACCTCCTTGGCAAAGGTAAAAACAAATCCCTAGGCCCGCCTGCAAAATCATCCCATTCCCACCCTTTAAATACATTGGTGACCAATAACCATTTCCTCAAACCTTCAAAAATCCTCCACCAATCGCTGCTATGGGTTGAGACATTGCTAATGACATAATTATATGTGCAATAAATATCGAGTATACGCCACGGCAGGATTCCATTTAATATGGGCAACTAAACATAAACAATGTTGGGTACAGCCTACATTAATGCACAAGCCCGACCCTATGTACGATACCCTGAAAAATCAACCGATAAATTTTTTGGCCATTCTGCCTCAATCCTCTGCAATCCTATAAAAAAAAACGCCCGGAGGTTTTTGGAAGATTGAGGAGGGTTTGAGTTAGAGGAGGGTTCGAATTCCATGAAACTTTGGCAATGGCAGCTAGATGTGCATCACATTATTCAGCATTTGTTGACATTCTATTTTTCAATATACATACAGTAGATGTGACCCGCTCCCACGAAACCCGACATAAGTCACACAGGCTATTTCAAAATACAGCTCTATAATTAAATACAAAAATTTATCAACAGGAAATGATAGATATGTCATGATAAGACGCTGTAACAAATTTGAAGTTGATATAATTTGTCTAATGTACTGGTTACTATGGTGTTTTGAAACCTTTTAAAGGCTTTTAACTCATTATTTGTGACCCAGCACGAGTAAATGAGACACTTTGAGGCAAAAATGAAAATTGAGATTTTGATTTTATCAAAAGCTGAACAAGCTTTAAATGATGAAATCAAAACCTCAATTTTCATTTTTGCCTCAAAGTGTCTCATTTACTCGTGCTGGGTCACATTTGATTTCCATAGAATCGCGTGTACACGCAGTCTTAATATCCTCGTAAAATTAGAAGTATGTATGGTATAAAGGTGGTTTTGGTACCAAATGAAAGCTGAAGATGTGTACTAAATAACAAATAACAATATCTCACTTTTCCCAAAAACAAAACACTTATGTCTGGTTTTGTAGGAGCAGGTCACATATCCTGTCGGAAACACGGCTTGATAAACCCTACTTACACGTATCAAGGGGGGGGGGGGAGTTTAGATTCTATAATTAGATCGTACTATAAATCTCTATGCTGCACTATTGAGCCAGCAAATCTCTTTCTTCCTGTTTTTCAATTATTTTGTTTTCCTCAAATAACCTGTTTATTTCAATCAACTTTCAATCCCCCCTTCCCCCCAAAAAAGGGCCAGAAAAAAACTGGAAAATAAAAAAGGGTTCCATTATTGTAAAATGTGAACATTGCAGAATCAAGTAAAAATTATAGCTCTCAATTGACAGAAATTGTATATTATCAACAGAGCCTAAAAGGTCACCCATAGTGGCACGCATCCAAAGACCTTAACCAGTTCGCACCGGGATTATTTTAACATCGCCGAGCCGAGGGGCGGGATTATTTTTAACAAAACTCGATCCGAAGCGGGTTCAGGCTGATAGTGCCGGGAAGCACACCCACGCATTTCCGGCCTTGCTCGCTGCTGACACACATTTCCGAACTTGAACTTGGCGTGTTTATGCATCATCCGTTTTGAATTTGGGGAAATTTTTGCGTTTATATACGTCATCCGGCACGAACTGGTTAAACAGGAAGATTAACGTACACATTTGTTTTAACCAGTTTGCGCCAAGATTATTTTGACACTGAACCGGACACTAGGCACGGGATAGTTTTTCACAAACCTTTGATTCAATGCGGTTTCAGCATCTGTGGGTAGCACACCCAGCCGGCCTTGCTTGTGACGTGTTTATCCGTCATCCATTTTTAAACCAGTTCGCGCCAGGATTATTTTAACATCACCGAGCCGAAGCGCGGAATTAATTTTTTTACGAAACTCAATCCGAGGCGGGTTCAGACCGTTGGTACCGGGAAGCAAACCCACGCATTTCCAGCCTTGCTCGCTGCTGACAGACATTTCTGGCCTTGCTCGTGACGTGTTTATGCGTCATCCGTTTCGAATCTGGGGAAAACTTTGCGTGTATATTTTAGTCCTCCGGCGCAAACTGGTTAATTGAGAGTCCCAAATTTCCTAAACCTGCTTTTCAGAAAGTGGAATACGCTGTGTGGACCTCTGTAGAGTCCACATAATGTCTGGAGTTCCTGCGCTGTGTGGACATCTTTTGTTTACAGGTCCACATAGCAGGGTTGTAGTCGAGTCCCTGCAAGTCTGTTCACAAGTCCTTTTGTGAAGCCAGTCACAAGTCCCTTCATAAAGGCAGTCACAAGTAACTGGATGAACAATGACAAAGGAATGCTTTTGCCAAAGCTCATTTGAATAGCTTGTGATTTAAATTGGAACTGAAGGACTTGTGGTGGACTTGCAGGGACTTACAGGGACTTGCAGGGACTTGTGATGGACTCGACTACATCCCTGCGACATAGTGATTTGTACCCACTTAATAGTATAGCGGTGATCCGGCCAACACCTACCAATACGAGGGGGAGTCCTATGCCCACTGAATACAGCACGGACGAGGAGACTGTAGAATCCTTGTAGGGATAGGAGAGACTCTCGTCATTACAGAAAAAACCTCGCTGGTAGATGGGTAGTTTCAGACCTGGGATACGGAATAATATTGCTGGTACTGCAACTGTAGGGGGAAACAAAATCTCATAATAAAAGGTAATTCTATAAGCTGCGCCACTTTTGTTTGCTGCGCAACAATTCGCTTACGACAGTTTCACGAAAGTTTGACAGTGCGTAAGTCCGCGGCTTACGCAACAAATTATGGCGTAGCTTGCGCGGTCAATTTAGGTGGCGTAAGATATGGCGTAGCGACTGAAAATGACCTTTACCAGCAAATCGTAATTGACGTGGAGCCCGTCATTGCTCAACTATTAAGACACTCACAGTTTCATAATTGAAGTAAGGGAATCACTATTTTCCCCGTGACAGAATTGTTAATGTTGCCACACGATTTCGCGGAAAGTCGGACAAAACTATTTTTAAAATGGTGGGCGAAGATGATACAACAAAGATTTTGTGAAAGAACACAAATATACGCGAACAGTCGTCGTAAACGCTGTTTAAAACGTTGCGCAGCTACGCCAAGTTTCGTGAAATGCTCCGTAAGGAAATGGCGCAAGCTACGCACTTTTCGTGAAATCAGCTGCTGCTCATTGGGCCCACGACACATTCCAAATACCATCTCAGCTCCCTGGGGATTATACAGCTCAATGCTGCCATTTGGGCGCAAAGCAGCTAATAACAACCACATTAACCATCTCTGCCCTCAAAGGTACCCATTCCCTCCTACGTTGGCAGAAGCAATGAGTGACAAAGTGCCTTGCCCAAGGGCACACGCACCATAGTCCCAGGCCGGACTCGAACCCACAACCTGCATCTTTACCCACATATGGCAAACTAAATGCCCCAGACAACTAGGCCACGGCACTCGACATACAAAATCCTGTTATCCTACATTCAGCCTGTGAGGCAGCTGCATGCTCTGGTCCATTGTGCACTGCAGCTGCTGGACAAAGGCTATTGTGCATTCATGCGTATAATCCAGTGAGTGGGAGAAATAAAAAAAAATTGCTCCTGTTTGGAAATATGAATTTGTTTTGGTAATATAATGCAAATACTATTGACAAGAATGAGATACAACATGGAAGAATAAAAACAAACAACCTCCTGCATTTCCTATCTATGCGACCACCTTTTCCTGTCAGTGCATCACCAAACAGCCGTCGAGAACCCGATACATAAACCGAGCACGCGCATTGTAGCGCTGTATTTGCAAAGCATTGTCACTGTCAGGGGCCAATTTCATAGAGCTGCTTAAGCACAAAATGTTGCTTAAGCACAAAAACCCTTGCTTAATAAATCAGGTACAAATTGTCATGCGATTGTTAACCAGTTCGCGCCGGATGACGAATATAAACGCAAAAAATTCCCCAAATTCAAAACGGATGACGAATATATACGCCAAGTTCAAGTTCGGAAATGTATGTCAGCAGCGCGCAAGGCCGGAAATGCGTGGGTGTGCTACCCAGCACTATAGGCCTGAACACGCTTCGGATCGAGTTTCGTTAAAAATAATCCCGCCCGTCGGCTCGGCGATGTTAAAATAATCCCGGCGCGAACTGGTTAATGCTAAGCTAACAACAGCTAAGTACCAATCACAAACAATATACATCGCATGAAGTTGTGGCTGGTACGCTGGTTTTACTAAGCAAGAATGTTGTGTGCTTATTGCTTAAGCATTTTGTATGCTAAAGCAGCTCTATGAAATTGGCTCCAGGTTAAACTGTAGTCAGGTGCTGTAGATTTGAAGTGCGTTGAACTTGACTGGCAATGTTTTGTGCACAAGTCAGTTGGCTGTTTCAATGCACAGCTGTAGACCACAGAAACTCAGGAGAAAACCTTTGTTTTGTTATCTGCTTTAACTTAAGTACTTGATTGTATCTGAATTTTGACAGGATCTTTGTTGGGTGTAGGAATAGGATCGATTTCTGCCATGCCTAAACCACTTATCCTAAACCACTTATGTGGTGAGTGATTGCTTTCTCGCAAAGGGTGAATTTAGAGATGACCACAGGGGCCAATTTCATAGAGCTGCTAAGCACAACAATTTGCTTAGCATGACAATTTGTCCTTGGCAAAAACAAGGTTACAGACCAAATTTTTACCTGATCTTTATTGTTCTGGATTGATAATCAGCTGTTTTCTTGCTTAGCATGAAAACCATGTATAATTTTGGCTAGTAACCTGTTTTTAATGAGCAAGACTTTTTGTGCAAAGCAAAAGTTTTTGCTTAGCAGCTCTATGAAATTGGGCCCAGGTAATGTCGTCAATTCCGTTCTTATCTTTATACATGTATGATAAGCTTTTAAGAACTGAAATTTTCAACTTGCTAGGCTAATGTAATGACATGCACGTGTGCAATATATTTAAGGTAGGATACACCATTGTTTGAATTTATGAATGGGGGATTGTATTTTATAGTAAATATCGTGTACATGTAACTGAACTGTCCGAAGTTTTACAATCATGGATGCCGAGAAAAGCGAGAAAAGCAAGAAAACGGCATTCGTTTTCAACCGACGTCGGGCAGTGGTTCTTATGTTGTTCTTGTTTATTTCGCGGTTTATACCCTCCGCGATCGTGAATTCTTTTTTTTCTTAAAATCAAAATTTTTTCGTAAAAATTACTGGATATCTAGCGCAATCATTTTGCTGGATGCCTAGAATCATTATTTACTTTTAAAAAAGTAAGATAATTCTTGATAATTCGGTAGTAAACATTTTCGATATCTGCAAATGGTGTATCCTTTAATATAGCTAGCTCCGTACACCGGTATCTCGGTACGGTTTGAGTGACTTTGAAATGTGAAACAACAACTTTAAGTTTAACAAGAAAATGATTAATTATTTACCAAGCACCAAAGCCAAAGTATCCAGGAGAATAAATCCACATTTTGCAGCACCGCTTCCTGCCATGTTGACTCTGGAGAGTTTCTCAACGGAATGGGGGGAATTGGGCTGCAGTTTCAGTGAGTAATTTATGATTAAAAATGAGTCATTCAGTTCACACACACTGCAAAAAAATACTCTACTTGTAACTAGCCTGACTCTTGGTGGCGCTATTCATAAACAAAAGCTCTGACAAAAAGCAAAACGTGCCCATTTTGTGAAACTGAGGTAGCCCCCGGACTTTGTCTTACAAAATTAATGTTTTTTATCTTTTTCTTTTATATACAAATGTCAGGAAATTATTTTAACAAAATAGCGCAGATAAATTGGGTTTCAAAAGCACAACTAACTTTCAATAGTAGTGATATAAATTTTCTAAAAATGTAAAGTTCCTACAAACAAAGCACCCCGCACAAACTTTGTCAGGAATTAGCGTTTCAAAAATGTAAGGCTTCGTGCGGCCATGTTTCGGTTGAGGTTTCAGGTGTGATATGAATATCAGACTCCCGTCAAAATTGGATTTTTTCCCCTGATTACAAAATACATGTAGGGAAAAGAGTCCGATTTTCACAATATTATTGGTTAAACCCTCTCACGTGACCGGTCACTGGTGTGCTATTGCGCATGATCATCACTTGGCCATTTCCAAAACAATGATATTGGACACAATGATGTTGCTGTATTATACCGTACGGTGTCGACCAAAAAATGAACATAATTCTTGTCAGAGAATGGACAGGCTCTATAGTTCTAGTTTATTCCTCCATGATAGTTCACAGTGCGGCGATATACGGTGCCGTCAATAATCTGCCTACTGCAGTGCACATACTGTAGCATCATTGCTCCCTGATTGTACCCAGTTGTTTTTGTTCACAGTCTTTTTTTGTCTTTTTCTGTGCGGGGGGTCCCTGGATTTTGCATAGGGTATAGCTAGCTCAGGAAAAACGCTACCAGCGCTAATCATCAGGCGCGGCCGGCGCTGCGCGCCGCGCCCCATTATTTGTTGGTACATGTACTGGCGTGTTCCTCAGCCATTTCCTTTGATGTAATTACAGTACAGTCCCTTAAAATGGAAATTTTTAAGGGAACCTTTTCAAACAAGTGGAATCGTTTATACACCTTTTCAAAAATAATTCCATTCCCGTTCGCTGTGCAGGGAATCTTTTTCACTTTAATTTCATACAAGTGCGAATTTCGGCGTTTTCACACCTATAGCCTTTTTTCACACTTGGGAAACCATTTTCACTTTTTCTCCCACAATAATTGTCCCACTTTTCACAAAATTTCATTATCAGTGTAAACTTTCAAGTATTGCACTGTACTGTAATATGCACAAACAGAATCATTGTCAAGCATATAACTAAACGTGGGCGGACTTTGTTTCGTCGATGTTTAATTCAAAGGTACCTCCAAAAACATTTGTACCGACAGTGAAATGTGTGTGAGGGGGGGGGGGGGGGGGGGGGGGGGTGACAGCATTAACAAAACGTTCCTAATTGTTGTAGTCCGGACACTGGCAGAAACAGTAAAACCCTGACAAATTATAGACCTAGGACTAAGGGGGGGGGGGATAAGCCTCGCGTGTATTTTTGGGTACTTAAACTTAAAGGTAGGATACACCATTTGCAGATATCGAAAATATTTACTACTGAATTATTAAGAAGTATCTTACTTATATAAAAGTAAATAATGATTCTAGGCATCCAGCTAAATGATTGCGCTAGATACCCTGTAATTGTTCCTAAAAATTGAATTTTATTTTGAAAAATTCGCGATCGCCGAACGGTAGATGGATGATCGCAAAAAAAACACCACAAGAACAACATAAAAACCACTGCCCGACGCCGGTTAAAACGAATGCCTTTTGCCTTGCTTTTCTTGGGATCCATGATTGTAAAACTTCGGGAAAGGTCAGTTAAACGATATTTACTATAAAATACAACCCCCAAATCGACCCATTTATAATAATTCAATACACCATTAGATATTGATTTTGTTTACTACCGAATTAAAAAACAATATCTTACTTTTGAAAGTAAATAATGATTCTAGGTATCCAGTTTGTATACAAGTTGCACCTTCAGAAATAGGGGAATGTGCAGTTTATTATCAGAGTTGTATTCGAGTTCCTGCAAGTCCTTGCACAAGTCCTTTCACAAGTCCAGTCACAAGTCCTTTCATAAAGCTTTTGTCGAAGCTCATTTGAATAGCTTGTGATTTGAATTGGAGCTGGAGGACTTGTGATGGACTTAAAGGAACTTACAGGGACTTGCAGGGACTTGCAGGGACTTGCAGGGACTTGCAGGGACTTGTGATGGACTTGACTACATCCCTGGTTATTATTAATACATGTAGTACTTTGGCCGTGGTATGCGGTTTGTATAATGGTACATTGTGTATGTACATGTATATGTACAGACTTTGCTATCTCCTGATCAAATTTAAACAAAATCAGCAAAGCATTTGGCTGCAAAACCACCGATTAAAATGCGCAACTTAAAAACCCAATTTGCATCATTCTGCTTCATGTTTGGCATAAGGAGTTTTTATGATTAATTGTATTTGTTTGTGTGTCATTGTATTTGTAGAATTTTTTTTGTACAGTAATTGTTTGTATTTTATTGCATTACACTAAAAAAATTGATGAATATTGGTGATGTATAAGTGATACAAGTCGTTCTATAACGAGCAAAATGTTACGACAGAAAGTTGCAAATTTGGGTTCTCGAGTTGCGCAATTCAATCGATGATTTTGCAGTCAATTTCTTGCCGATTTTGCTCAATTTTTACCAGGAGATAGTCAAGACATAGTTGCAACACAGGCCCAAAGCTTAGACTTGTACTAGACTATTCCTGAAAGTGGCGGTACTCAACAGAAAGTGTGGTGTTTTGGGGAAGACACCCTATAATAAACAAAGATTGGTTAGAGTAGGTTAGGCTGGTTAGGAGGTGGCGCAGTGGCGTAAGTTAACTACAAGGAAGAGCTGACGCACTGGGAACGCTGATTCGCAGACTAGTCATCACAGCGCTCACAAGCAATACTTTAATTCTTCCAAATAGGCACTTTGGGAGACAAATTAGCGATAGTTTTGATTCACTTGGGAGACAGTGGCACTTAGGGAGACATTTCAGTGTCTCCCTAAGTGTCTAGCTACCCCACAAAACGATATTTGGGAGTTATTTTTGCTCGGAGAAGACAGATTTGGGTCTAAATAGCATAAATATGAAATTTCGTGGAAAAAGCTCCAGGTAAAAACGGGTTAGGTTACAATAAAGATTGTGCACGACTCTATGGGATTGTCTCCCAAAGTGCCCATTTGGAGGTATTATAACAACATTATAAATTAATCATAAACATACTTAATGCATCTTACGTCAACATTCAGATATGCGGGTAGACTTGGTCAGTAGTAGTGTCTGCCGTGTCGTTACAAAATGTATATGCTAATCGATTCAAATAAATATACTTTTAACATTGTAATTACTCAGTATTACGGGCGGCTACTATTTCTTGCATGCTAATACTAATGGATTTCCATCTTTAATCATACAGGTTGGGTTAATGCAATTCTTTATCGGAAACTAAACGCACGCGAGCGTATAAGCCAGATGGACATTTCAATTGCGAGACAAAATTAGTTCCGGTCAAATCTTTGTATAATGACACACTCAACATTAAAATTCAATTGTTAATTGTATACGAGTTCAAGACAGCATGTCCCAGATGTTTCGAGATGAGATTTCGATTACTAATTAATATAGAAGAGCTCAGTTTTCCTTCACTTTTAGTCAAATTAAACAAAAGGTGCATGCACTTTTGTAAATGATAGAAAAATACTAATTGCATGAACTAAACCGTCCTGCGATCGTAATTATTAATTTGTTTAAAGTAAACTCAATATTTCGGAACAATTTTACAGGATATATAGCGCAATCATTTTGCTGGATACCTATAGAATCATTATTTACTTTCAAATACTGAGCAAGATATTTCCTAATAATTCGGTAGTAAAATTTGTCGATATCTGCGAATGGTGTATCCTACCTTAAAGGTAGGATGCACCATTTTGAATTATTATGAATGGGTCCATTCGGGTGTTGTATTTTATAGTAAATATCGTTTAACTGATCTGTCTGAAGTTTTACAATCATGGATGCCGAGATAAGCACGAAAAACAGCTTTTCGTTTTTAACCGGCGTCGGGCAGTTATTCTTATGAAGTTGTTCTTGTTTTTACGCGATCGCCGCCCGGCGGTCGCGAATCTTTTAAAATATAATTCAATATTTCGGTACAATTACAGGATATCTAGCGCAATAATTTAGCTGGATGCCTAGAATCCTTATTTACTTTCAGATAAGTAAGATACTTCTTAATAATTTGGTAGTAAATATTTTCGGTATCTGCAAATGGTGTATCCTATACCTTTAAAGCCGTGTTTCAATTTGACTGCTTATTCCGCTGCGTCGCAGTAATACGTGTTATTCTCTGTGCAAGACTACTCTCATATTTCCAAAGAGTTGAAATTCACTCCATTCGAGTGAAAATTCACTCCCACAGTTTGAAACTAGGAACCAGACGTTTTAGAGTGAAATTAATTCACTCGAAAAAAAAGATTAAAATCTAATCAAATTCCGCTGAAATCTAATCAAATTCCACTGAAATGGTACCATTTTTAAGTGCGTTTCAATCTATATTTAGAGTGAGATCCACTCTAAAACCTCTAGTCCCTAGTTCCACTCTTTGGAATTTAGAGAGATAGCAGAATGTGTTGCGCATACAATCACATTTTGACCTCGAGGGGTGCACTGGCCTAATTCAAGTCCCATTGAAAACAGTGTAAAATCAACAATGTTTAGGACCAAGTTTCATGCACACCGACATCACTGGGGTTTATCAAACAACAATCAGATTATTGTCTTGGCCTTTATCTTTCCATTTCTTTTCAATTTTTAGTAGGTTAGCCGATTACATTTTTTAATATTCACACCAAAAGAAACTCACCTTCCGAAAAGTGATACTTCCCGAGCCTGAAAGCAGCCATTTTACAAATGGCATCCCTCCACATTCTAGGGCAATTAGGACCCATTTTTCAACCGTAATTTTGTCAAGTCTGCCCTCAGATTGAAGCTCAAAAACCAGGGAGTTGATTCTATGCTATATTCACACAATCCCACCATTTCTTTCACCAAACGGCATCTAGTTTTCAAAAGAAATTGTGGGGGCACATTTCATGCAGATGACCTCGCGTAGAAATTCTCCTTTCAATTAGGGTGGTGCACCCCGAGACAAAGCAGTTTACGCGCGCGTGGTCGCGGTACTTTTACAGGACAAGGCGGTTCTCATTAATTGGACTTTTCAGCGTCCCAGCCGATAACTTTTCGCGACCACTTTAATTTCGGCCTGGTATAGAATAAGCCATTTGCGCGTGACCCCGAGTTAAATTTAAATAATATCTGGTACACTGACTTGTTCACACAGCTTGGCACAGTTTAACTTTAAATTCTCCAGACCAAAGACACTGTTGCTATATCACGTGATTCGGGGCAAGCTTTTGCATAGTTACGTTAGAGACGCTCAGCACCAATACATTGTTTACAATAGGTGAGAATGGCAAAAAGACACCAGACCATTCCGGAGCTGGGGGTTGATAGCGTAAGGCTTTCCCCGAATCACGTGATATAGCAACAGCGTCTTTGGTCTGGAGAATTTAAAGTTAAACTGTGCCAAGCTGCATGAGCAAGTCAGTGTACCAGGTGTTATTCAAATTTAACTCGTCGGGGTCACGCGTAAATGCCTTATTACATCACCGCCGTGGTACGTTGACAGGGACGTTAGCCGCGCGTTCCCATTGGGTTTCTACAGAAAAGTCGCGGTACGTTAACTAAACAAAAAGTCCAATGGGAACACGGCTTTAGTTACCCGGTTGGTACCAGCAGAATAGGTACTGAAATGTAAACCAGGCCACTGATTATTAGTGAAATTACAGGCTAAATCCCCCCCCCCCAAAAAAAAAAAAAAAAAAAAAAAATACAAAATAATAATTGGGTTTTGAATTGTTTACTATTTCAAACGACTGAAAAGCAATTGTATAATGAACGCTGACTCCATAGTCAACACCTAAAAACAGACGAATATCACACAGATATTCACTGTGTCGAATGTGAACTTGTCACTCGCATGTGGACAATTCACAATAGTTTTCTTTATCAGTATAGGCCTATACGTAAACAATTGTGATAGGGACGCGGGCTCTCGTGAGTTATAGCTTAGTCTAAAAAAAAATCAGTTATACTTTTCCTCAGTGTAGACAAAAAGGACAATTGTTCTCCAAGGCAATAGGACACGCACCGTGGGCTTTTGACCAGACAATAAGTATTTTGTAAAATTGACCTTTTGATATTTTGAGATATTGGTATTTTCATATTACTTGAATTCTTAGGTTTAAAGGAATCGTATATTATACGTTTGGTAATTTCTCCAAAAATTAATGGCAATAAAAACTTTCTTGGTAAGAAGTACAGCAGCTTTGGATAGTATAATGCATTTTTATAGAAACTGTTCACTTCGAAGTACTGCGGTTATGGAAAAAGATATCACTTTTTATCCCCAAAAATTTGAATCTGAGAAGCGTTACTGCAGTGACGTTTCTCAGATTGTGCATTTCAATGCAGATTATTATTCCTGCGTGGACATAACCGCCCCAGATTTTCGGCAATATCTCAAAATCGCTACCACCTTTTGAAATTTTGTACAGGTTAGTTTTATGGTATATATCTATAACTGTACAGGATTGAAACAAACAGTGGGTTCCAATTACCAAACGTATACGATCCCTTTACAATGATATATAATTTATTGGGTTGGGTATTTAACAAATATCTAATATTGAGCAAAACCAGCGGTCATTACAGACATCAATTCGAAAACAGTTACCGAGAAAACATAAATTTGCGATTAAAAAGTGTCACAAACGCCGGCACGAACGAGGTAAACAGGGCACGTGAGTAACGTTCGTAGGGGGTTTCCCATCAGCTGGACCAAAAAAACGATTCCTACTTAACTGTCAAATCGGCTATTTTCTATCATAACTCAATATAGCATAGCGCGAATTTACGCCGTTTTCGTATGAGCAGGTCACATTATAGTTCAAGCAACACGTCTTAATTAATTGTTATTTAAAAGATGGATAATTCATGGACTTTCATAAATTATACAGGAAGGTTGTTTTTAAAGGGATCGTATACGTTTGGTAATTGGAACCCACTCTTTGTTTCAATCCTATATAGTTATAGATATATACCATAAAACTAACCTGTAACAAACTCCATTTCAAAAGGTGGTAGCGATTTTGAAATATATTGCCGAAAATCTGAAGCGGTTATGTCCACGCAGGAAGAATAATATGCATTGGAATACACAATCTGAGAAACGTCACTGCAGTAACGCTTCTCAGATTCAAATTTTTAGGGATAAAAAGTGATATCTTTTTCCATAACCGCAGTACTTCGGAATGAAAAGTTTATAAAAATGCATTATATACTATCCAAAGCTGCTGTACTTCTTGGCAAGTAAGTTTTTATTGCCAAAATTTGTTTGAGTAATTACCAAACGTATACGATCCCTTTAAGCTTCAATGACCTTAAAACGTACATACCCCAAATTAATGCATATAATATTTTTTAGGGATTTAACAGTCAGGTGGTTAATTTCAAACCGGATATCAATATTAATGTCGTACTAATAAAGAGCATGCCCGTGTCATCGACATTTAAAATTTTAATGATTTCTTAATAGAGAAAACTAAATAAAACATTTGTGGCCGAACAATATTATAATTTGGCCTCCGCAGGGCTGCCGTTTACTTGTGCATAAAATGAATGCCTATTTCCAAAGGGTATACAGTCGCATAAAATCGCGGGAAAAGTAGGTTTCCCTTTGTTGAAACGAATTGTAAAAATTGTTAAAAAAAAATTCTCAAGAGCACAGGGTAAGCCTATTTGGTATTAGTATCTAAAGTGGATCGGGGTCTATACTTAGACAAATCATCCCAAGAAATTCGCAGCAAATCCCCCTCCCCACACTCTTCTCTGCAGCTAACCCCCCCCCCCCCCCCCCCCCCCCCCCCCCCCCATCAAAACCTGAACATGCCCCATTGTGTTACTAGTCTCAAAAGCACCACGTCTTCATTTGTTTTATTGATTGATTAAATTGACTTTACATTGCACTTTTAATATCAGTGCAGTGAGGCATGCGGGACATGCTATACCAGCAATCTCTCATAACGCTATGCAAATGTATTTTGAAATGCACGCGCGCCAACCGACCATCTGTCACGACCATGGGTTTATTTATACCCACGAAAGCTCGCAACACCCTGCATTCTGTGAAAAAGCACGGGGCATGCTGCTCTAAAGGTTTCGGTGAATTCAAGCACACGGTACTCGTAGGTATAGGTTTGCGGCGAATTCCATTAATTTCACTCAGACTTGAATCCGTTTGCGTGAAGCTAGATTGTTGCCACCTTCAAGTAACTATATTCAGAGCACCAACTCAAAGAGAGTTGTTTGTATTAAAAAAAGAAAGAAAACAAAAAGGCTCGATCTATCCGATGGACTTCTCTTTCAAAGACGAATCCGACCACCTCCAGTCTTCCCCACGTGAGCCGAACTCACCGAACTCACCAAACTCACCGAACTCATCAAATTTACCGAACTCACTGAACTCACTGAACTCACTGAACTCACCGAACTCACCGAACTCACCGAACTCACCGAACTCACTGAAGCTAAAAGTTGGGCATCCTCTGTTGTGCTACGGTGGCTCACTGAATGGTCTCAGCATCACAGACCATTACCGCCAAAAGGAGCGTTGCCACGTTATCCAGACGGCGGTGTCTGCGTTTATTAGTGCAGCCATGACGGACAGAGAGCGAAGAGACACAACTCACAGGGCGGGCAGGGACCGCAGGGGAGGCTCACCGCCGCTGACAAGCCATGCGTACCATCCCATCACCGTTCCGATGCTACTGCCCACGCTGGCAACACCGGCATCGTCGGCCCTACCGCCCTGGACGAGTCAAGTCAGCAAGCACTACTGCTGCAGCCCCGTCGGACGCTCGGCCGTCTTCTGCGGACTCCGGAAGAGCCTGCGAGAGATCCTGACTTCTAAGCACACCTCGTCCATGTACAGCCTGGTGCCGATGATGTACTCCCAGGCCGACCTGTTCTACAGTCCGAGGTCGAAGCGAAACGACGGCGACGAGGACACGGGCGGATCGGCCGTCACGCCTGGTGTGTCCTCGGCCTGGAAAGGGCTCAAGATTGAATTGGCGCCTAACCCCAAAGCACATCTACATTTCAATGTGAGTATCACACTGTAAAATGTTGCTGTAAAATGTTCTAAAATGTACTGCATTTAATAACAATAATGTGCGGTGCTTCAATATATAAAAACATTTTAAATACCATCTCATCAGCTCCCTGCTGAGGAGTATACAAGCTCGATGCTGCCATTTCGGTGCAAAGCATCTGTCCTCACAGGTACCCATTTACTCCTGGGTGGAGAGAAGCGATGAGTGACAAAGTGCCTTGCCCAAGGGCACACGTACCACGGTAACCAGGGTGGACTCGAACCCACAACCCGCAGCCCACAGATTACAAATTCAATTCGCCAGACCACGAGGCCGCGGCACTCCACGCTACAGTTCATAATATTATACAGTAATAAACTGTATTCCATTGTCACTGTATATTTAGAGTTATTTGTGTACAGAATTTAACAGTTATTCTACACAAATCTCATTAAGCAGCAACTGTCCAATCAGAACTAAAGAAATTTGTGTTCACCAAAGTCATTTTGAATTTTTGTTTTTAGCCCTAAAACGCACTTTCTTGACCATAATGAGTTTTATTTAAACAATTCCCCAAAGTTAATTTTGTGTGTTTTGCTGTAAACATCGGCAATGAATTCCAAATGAAATATTAAAAATTTTCAGGGGAAACTGTAACTTCGTCATAAATACGGAATATAAAGCTAAAACCGCTATAGTATTACATTTAGTAATAGTAGTATTTGGCCTATAGTGGGTTATCATAGCATACGTAATGTGTACATTTTATATTTCCATTTAGTCTGGTTTCCATTCTAATTCCATTCATTTCTCTAAATATATAAAATTGCGGTAACCTACCGAGTACAGACTACAAAATAGCCCTTTCATGCTACTTCGCTGCGCTCATATAACGCATGGAAAACAGTTTGGTTTTCAAACACCGACACAACTTAACAAAACAGAGTATGCAAACGAAATTCATTGCGATATTTTATTGAGCCAGCAGCATGGGACTGTGGCCTGCATGCACAATGATGCCGAATGCATAAACATTAATGATGTATGAAACTTCACAGAAATTACAATACCGAAGGGCATAATGCAACAAGGTAACTGCCTTATTACAATCGTGGCCATCTCGGCCTTCTGGTCTGCGCCTGGAACAACAACAACAACAATACAAAGTTAACAATTATGCACATACATTATAAGCCTCGCTGGCTCACAAGGGCAACTACCCAAGTATAACACTCTGCCACGATAACCCTATTACAAACATGATAGCAATAAAACATTCATTAGAATAAATTCGGTATTCAACAAAGTGCCGTATCGTGTTGGCAGACACATCTTATACCGAATCACCCCTTAAATCGAAAAATAAAAGGTAATCAGGTCAATACGGCTTTGGATACCTCAAGTCGTTAGCTAACATCTCTTTTAAAGGTAGGATACACCATTTGCAGATATCAAAAATATTTACTACCGAATTATTAAGAAATATCTTACTCGTCTGAAAGTAAATAATTATTCTAGGCATCCAGCAAAATGATTGCGCTAGATATCCTGTAATTATTCTGAAAAGTATAATTTGATAAAGAAAAATTCGCGATCGCCGGACGGCGATCGCGAAAAAACCCAAATAACATAAGAATAACTGCTCGACGCCGGTTGAAAACAAACGCTGTTTTTCTTGCTTTTTTGGCATCCATGATTGTAAAACTTCGAATAGGTCAGTTAAACGATATTTACTATGAAATACAACCCCCAAATTCTACCTATTCATGATAATTCAAGCAATTACCAATGGTATATCCTACCTTTAAATCGAAAAACAAATAGTAATCAGGTCATTACGCCTTTGGATACCTCAAGTCGTTCGCTAACATCTCTTTTAACATAACGGTTATTGGCCATGGTAGTTTTCCAGCGACCATGCCAAAGAAATATTTCTGCAGAAACGTTATTCTTGGCTAGCCGATTTGTTTATTAGTACATGTATAACATTACTTTAACAAAAATACTGTTATTGTTTTACAGTACATTACTGGCGCCCCTGCTGCCAGTAAAGTACTGTACTTTTTTACAGTAAAAAATGTTATAAATCACCTTCAGACTGACGAAAACTAAAACATTATATCCTCTTTTCTTTCGTGAAATCGCGTGTATCTTTATTTCGTTAAACTTTCAACCGCGAACGGACAGCCCTCGGTCGACATAGGCCGAATTACTTTCCCACAATCTTCAGACCAATGTTGGAAACACAAATGAAATGAGTATACATGTATCCATGCGTTTGTTTATGGTGTAAATGGAGGACACATGCCTGGCGACACGAAGGTGAATTGGGGTTAAGGGTTAGAATCGAGGACGTCCTCGATTGAGATTCGTGTACAAAACCAATGAGAGCCGTCAGAAAAAGTTATAGTACAAACAAAGGAAATTATCGAGAGGAACAAAAGAAACTCCTCGATTTACACCATAAACAAACGTACATGTACTGTAGTTGTATACAGTACAGTTAACCTTAGAAAGGAAACTCTTTTAACGCCTTGTCATTTACACAGGGTACCAAATTTATAATCAAAATTGTTTCACACCTTTTCACGCGAGAGGAAAATCCTTTTCACACCTTTTCACAATATTTTCAATTCCCATTCGCAGTGTGGGGAATTCCTTTCACACTTTTTTCACACGTATAGCCCACGCGGGAAATTATTTTCACACTTTTTTACGCGTACGTGGGAAACTGTTTTCACACTTTTCCCCACATGTAACACCTGTTTCACAAAATTTCATATTCCCATATTCGCAGCAGTGTTAACCTTCAATTTCACTATTGTAGGGGTAAATACACCACATTGCAGGGCCAGTTCATTTTGGTCTCGATAGGAGTTTAGCTGTCCCGGGGGCAAATTTTTTTCCCCAAACGACATCGCCATATAGAACTGGTTTTTAGCGCATCTGATTGGTTGTTTAACATCTACGTCATCCATTCATCCATGTGTCGCATTGCATGACGTGTACTAGGGTTAAAAAAAAGCCCTGCAAGTCCTTTCACAAGTCCTTTCGTAAAGCCAGTCACAAGTCCCTTTATAAAGGCATGCAGTCACAAGTAACTGGATGAGGAGGCTTGGTCACGCGAGCAGAGTGGACGGACGTGTTTTTTTTGTCAGTGGCGGGAAATTCAAAAACCGCGCCCTTCTTGGGGTGTTTGGCTTTCTGAACATCCTCGTTTCTTCTGGTTTTTTGGGTAAGCAATATCAGTTTATTCGAGAGGTACTTTATACTTGCTTTCCTTTCTCTGTCCTGTAATCGGAAAATCGTCCAATATGGACGATGATCCGGATGAATCTAGCAATGAAACATCTTGGGATCAAATGTCTCAACATACTCCCATGGAGGCCAATGATCAGGAAGTACTTGACCAACCACGCTCAACTCTCAACGCTCAAAATGACACACCTCAGACACAAAATAGGAAAAGGTCTAAATCCAGCTGGCACTATAATGATGTATATTCAGAATCAGAAAATGACTCCCCTGATGAACAACCCACAAAACGCCGCTATGTTCCAAACATCAAACAACCCACAATTATTATCATAAACTCCCCGGATGTTAAATTAGCCAGAATAAACCCTATCAAAATCGCTAACGCCCTCAGTAAAATAGGGAAGGACCTCATTAAGAGTGTGTCCAAAAACAACCAAGGAGGAATCACCGCAAGATGCTACACCCCAGCACAAGCCACAAAACTTAAGGCTATCACCCAATTAGGTCAATGGACCGTCCAAACCTCATACGCAAAATCAGAAACCCAAAGCAAAGGAGTCATTTATGGCATAACAACAGACATCACAGATGATGAGATCCTATCATCATGCAAAAAACAAGGAGTGATTGAAGCCAAACGTCTAATGCGAAAACGAAATGGTATCCTAGAAGCGACTCAATCCATCTGCCTCACCTTCAACACCACAAATCTACCTGAAGAAATACAAATGGGATACGAAATATTCGTTGTCAAACCTTTCATCCCCCCTGTAATCAGATGCTTTAATTGCCAGCGCCTAGGTCATACAGCTAGCAACTGTCGCAGCTCGACACGATGTGTGCGATGTGGGGGCCCACATTCCTTTGATCAATGCGAACAAAAAGATAATGTTAAATGCTGTAGGTGTGGAGAAAGCCACTCATCTGCATATGCAGGTTGTAAAACCATAAAGCAAGAAAAGAAAATTCAAGGGTTTAGAGTAACCTACAATATGTCCTATGCCGATGCCGCAAAGGTAATCAAGACTGACATCAGCGTTCGCCAGGATGACTCGCCCACCCAGCAAACCCCGATGCAGCAACCCTCCCAGCAATACCCTATTAGTACCGGTACCCAGCAAACACCTATAATTCAACCAACAAATAGAACTAATAATAGAACACAGAACTAATAACAAACCCACCAAGACTACCACTGAAGCGAGACGCCCAACCATCGAAGCGAGACGCCAAACCACAAAGCAACCAGTAAAAACCACCAAAGACGCCACCACTCAAACAGAAAAAACAGCACAAACACAAACTGAACACACTCAATGTATTTGCAGTGAACAACGCCTGACCGAACTCCTCACTGGTACAATGCAGATTTGGAAAACAATCAAAAATAAAGAAGAAAGAATTCTGGCAGTAAAGACTCTCGTCAATCACATCACCCACCTAACTTATTCTCAGCCAACACCAAATACTAAACAAGGAAAATCAAGAACGTCTTCTCAACCGCCATCAAATACAAAGCAAGGAAACACCGACCATAAATCATCCCAAAAGAAGGACAAAACACCCTCTACCCAAGAAAACACAGACTCACTAGCAAATAGCCAAAAATCGTCAAGAAAACCCCAAAACACATCAACATGACTCTTATTTTCACAATGATTCTTATCTTACAATGGAACGCCCATTCTTTGTTAGCTCATGGAAAAGAATTTAAAAACTGCATTAACACTTGGAAAGAAAAACCAGATGTTATTTGTATACAGGAAACATGGCTCAAAGAAAACAAACATTTTACTTTTCCTGGCTATAACATATATAGACATGACAGAAATAAAAACGATCCTAAAAGTAAGGGTGGAGGATGCGCTTTCTTGGCCAAACGAGACATTGCTTTCAAATATACCCTAGGTGATAATAACTCTGTTGAATATCAAATTGGGGAACTCTATGATACACAGAAAAATTAAATTACTATTATTAATATTTACAACCCATGTAATATTCTAGACACCAAAACTCTTAAAGATATCCTTGATAAAACTGATCATTCTTGTATATTGTGTGGTGACCTCAATGGTCATAACCCCTTGTGGGGTAGTTCAAAACTCGACCATAATGGCAAGATCATCGAAGATGTGATTATTGATACTGACATGGTCTGTGTAAACTCTGGTGAGGGCACAAGAGTTGACACGGCACATGGTACACTCTCCTGTATTGATATCACCTTCGTTACGCCTAACATAGCTGCCAAATGTAACTGGAAAGTTCTTAATGATACATGGGGAAGCGACCACTGTCCTGTAATTATTGATGTCAACCACCCTATTCAGAAAAACTCTTACAGAAATAGCCCAAAATGGTCCTATAAAAAAGCCGACTGGAACAAATTCGAGGACGCCTGTAACCAATATATTACTAAACCTAATGAGTCGGATACTGTCGACAAAATGTATGACAACTTCCTTTGCCAAATTGATACTGCTATGACTTATTCTATCCCTAAAACCAACCCCAACCACCCTAAACCTCCTTCCTCTTGGTGGAACGACGAATGTCAGCAAACTATTCTCAACAAAAAAGAAGCCCTTAAAACTCTCAGAAAAACTTTCCTTCCATCTGATCTTATTAGTTACAAGAGAGCTTGTGCCATAGCAAGAAAAACTATCAATAACGCTAAACGAAAAGATTGGCAAATCTTCTGTAATGACATCAACCCCAAAACAAACACTAAAATTATTTAGAATAAAATCAAACGTATCCAGAAAACCCGCATTATCAACAGTATCCCTGTCCTCCATCACAACAACACAGACGCCATCACCGATGGAGAAAAGGCTGAAGCACTTGCCGACAATTTCACTAGAATTAGCAGTACTAATAATTACCGCCCATCCTTTATTCTTATTAAAGACAAAGCTGAAAAAGACTTCACTATTGATAATAATAATGACAGTGTCATCAATGAACCCTTTAACATACAGGAATTAAATCATGCCATCCATTCTTCTAAATGTACCTCTCCTGGAAAAGATGGTATCAGTAATATTGTGTTGAAACACCTTCCTATTAAAATTCGTCACTTTTTACTTGTTATTATCAACTTCATCTGGCACACTTCTACTTGTCCTAAGCAATGGAAGGATGCAATCCTCATTCCCATCTTGAAACCTGGAAAAGACCCGGCTAACACATCTTCTTACAGACCCATTGCATTAACCTCCACATTCTGTAAAATCATGGAACGTATGGTGAACTCCCGCCTTCTTTGGTATATGGAAACTCATAACTTTCTTTCCAAATCTCAGAGTGGTTTCAGGAAGGGAAGAAGCACCAAAAATCATCTACTCAACCTTGAAACTTCTATTAATAAAGCCCGCTCTAACAAAGAGAGTACTTTAGCTGTTTTTCTTGATTTAGAAAAAGCATATGATATGTTATGGCGGAAAGGTATTATCATTAAATTGCAATCTTTGGGTATATCTGGACGTATCACTAAATGGATTAATAACTTCCTTGGCGACAAAAAAATCCAGGTCCGTATCAACAATCTTTTTTCTGAAGAAAGAACCTTAGAAAACGGAGTCCCCCAGGGAAGTGTTATTAGTCCACTTCTGTTCAACATTGCTGTTAACGATCTCGTCAAAGAAGTCAACGACGTCAATGTCTCGCAATACGCTGATGATATTGCCATCTGGAAATCAAATAGAAACATTCCTTACTTACAAAAGAAAATTCAACAAAACCTTGATAATATTAATACATGGTGTGAAAAATGGGGATTTAAACTATCCATCCCCAAAACAAATGCTGTCCTTTTCACAAATAAACTGAAATACCCACCTATTTCTTTACACATTTATAATTTAGCCATCAAAATGAGCTCCTCTGCGAAATTTTTAGGACTAATTTTTGACAATAAACTCACCTCGAAGAATCATATTGATAACATTATCACCAAATGTAAAAAGAGACTCAATATCTTGCGTTGCATCTGTGGCAACTCCTGGGGAGCCGAGTGCAAAACGCTCTATCAACTGTATATGGCACTTATAAAACCCATCCTTGAATACGGATGTGAGGCGTTCGACTCGGCCTCCCCGACAATCAAACACAATCTGGACACTATCCAATATCAAGCTTTAAAGATTTGTACAGGGGCCATCCAAAGTACCCCACTTTACCGAATGTGGAGATCCTCCCCTAGCATTACGTCGACAGTTTTTAAGCGATCTTTACGGAATTAAAATTAACTCTATAAATAACCACCCTAATGATCACTTCAATCGTGATAACTGGCAAAAACACTATTTTGCCGACAAATGGAATTCCTCTACACGTTACATCCCCTTTGAAGCAAGAATCTCCCATTATCCTGGTCTAAACATCTTTCCTTTAAATGACCCCTTTCCTTTCTGGCACTATACTAATCCTCAAATCTCAACTGAAATCCACTCTCTCGTGGCACATACTGACAGTATACATGAAAAAAGAAATATTAGTCTGGAACTAATCAACACCAAATGGAACAACAGTCTCCAGATTTATACAGATGGTTCACTTAATCCTACCCATGATACGGTAGGCTGCGGAGTACACATCCCACAACTGAAATATTCTAAAGCTTCCCGACTCAACAACGGAGTGTCTATCTTCACCTCGGAACTCTTTGCCATTCTTCTATCTCTGGAATGGATTGAAGATGTTAAACCCCTTTATTCCTGCATCTTTAGTGACTGCCTCAGTGCCTTACAAGCTATTTCCAAACATTTTCCTGTACATAAAATTGTTTGTGATATACGTCATACTCTTATCAATATCCTTAATCAAGGTAACATTGTTAATTTCGTTTGGATACCTAGCCACTGCGGTATCCCTGGAAATGAACAAGCGGATCAGATCGCTAAATCAGCAACATACAAAAACAATGTTGACTATTGTATCCCTCTCTTAGACTCGGAAATTAAACATACTCTTAAAACACATCTCAAGGAAAAGTGGGCTTCCACCGTTCCTAATTTGGATCCCAATAACAACTTCAGCTATGATGTATCTCTATCTTTTACTAATTGGGGCCTGCAACGACCCAAAGAAATAATTTTACACAGACTCCGCCTAGGAACATGTAGAGGTTTGAAAACTTTCCTGTACAGAATTGGTCAACACCCTGATGGTCTATGTGAAAGCTGTGCATGTCCAGACAATGTTGCACACTTCATTCTCAAATGCTGCAAATACACGAGTCAACGACTATCACTCCAAAAATCACTGAATTTTTCAAATGACCAAATGAACCTTACACAAATTCTTGGACCAAAACACAACTGTAATCACATCATTAATTATGTTAAAAACTGTAATATCAATATCTAAACATTCTTCGATTTTTCCAGAGTACCTCTCGAATTGACTTGATATTGTTATGTAATGTTTGGGGGTGATGGGGAGGTGTAAGTGACTGCCTGGACCGGCCTATTGGGTGTTTCTTTATCCCTTGTGGCGCTATGTCTGGGGGTGATGAACGCCTCCCTGTCTCCCCTAAACATTATCCCATTGGTTTTCTTTATATTCGTTGTTTTCTTTCTATAATTTTCTAGTATCGATTCTTCTAGTTTTTCGTCACTGACAGATACCGTCTCAACCCACAATGCAAGCGTCGATTAAGTCTCCAGCGATCGCCGCACAGCTAGTGGCGCAAAGGGCACATTTATATGTGACTACGTGCCAACAAAACCTACACCAACAACAACAACAACAGTAACTGGATGAACAATGACAAAGGAATGCTTTTGTCAAAGCTGATTTGAATAGCTTGCGATTTGAATTGGAACTGGAGGACTTGTGATGGACTTGCAGGGACTTACAAGGACTTGCAGGGACTTGTGATGGACTCGACTACATCCCTGAATAAAAGCCTAGAGTCCTAAAGGTCCAAAAGGGTTAAGGTTGGGGTCAATAAGTTGAGAGTCCTCGGGTCAATAAAACCCAGAGTCCTAGGGTCAATAAGATGAGAATCCTAGGGTCAATAAATTGAGAGTAAAATTTACTACCATGACGTAACAGATAGCCAATCAGATGCGCTAAAAACCAGTTCTATGGCGATGTCGTTTAAAAAAAAAAATTGCGTCCCGGGAAGGGGGGGGGGGGGGGGTCAGCATTTTATTTTCCCACATATGGTTCGAGCAGACAGGGACTAGGGGTGCTGAAAACACGCATAAATTAGGGCCAACGTTAGTCAACTTTTAAGCCGACAAATCTTCCAATTTCAACAGCCATGTTTGAAGTCTCAAATTAATATTTAAGAGAGATTTCTTCCATATATTGTTGTACCTAAGTAAGAGTTAAGCAAAATGGTTTCCTTTTGACATAATTAGGAAGATGTAAGGCAGAGGGACCCCCCCCCCCCCCCCCCCCCCCCATTTTATGTTGTTTATTGTGTTCCCAGAATCACAGGAATTATTATAGGTGGGGTGTGTTAGGTAATAATACTATTTTGGAGTGTAGGAACAACGCGGTGGTCCGCTTTGCATTAATTCGATGTCTGCAAATGGTGTGTCCTACCTTTAATATTGCTTGCATGCTCAATGTCGTGACATTTAGTCCGAAATATAAAATAACAAAAACGGTGGCCGGGCAGCGTCTGGGAAAATGGACACAAAATCGGCCTAATCCCTAACGTGGCTCGCAAGAATTAATCTCGGAAAATCACAAGTTAACATGTACAAGTGTCTACAAATTACGATAAGGGATAAGGTGAGGTTGGTCGAGGAGGCCTATTGTCGGTATCAGCCATACAACGAGGGAGTTTATCCCCTTTTCGTTGGCGCTAGACTAGAAAGATCAATTGTTGAGACAGAGCGCGCGCCACACCTGTCTTCAACTCCCAGTTCACTTACCGCACCAAAGTGCTACCCATACGCTGGGCGAACGAAGGCAGATTTGAACCGCGGACCTTGCAATTCTTAGTCCGATGCTCTACCGACTGAACTAAACCGGCCAAAATTCCGATTAACCATATAAGGTTTAAATACCTTCGCTCATATTCCCAACTAGAATTTTGTCAGAAAGTAATTTTCTTATTTTTGACGCAATTCTATAAAGAGTTAATTATGGACCTCAAAAGCAGGCTACGCCAAAATACATTTTTTTTAAACTTTGTATTAACAAGTAGGTAAACTGAAGATTTATGAATACGGAATGTTTAGAGCTTTGAGGTAAAACATTTACACTATCAAAGAACAGTATAGATGCAAACAATCAAAGTGCACCCACGTTAGGGGCCGCGCCGCGTTCAATACGGCACATTATTCATATTTCATCACAATAGATTAAGGGAGGGGAGATTTTATTCAAACCTTTTTGGTTGAAAACGCCTACATATACATCGATGTTTACTAATCAGTCATGTTAATGTGACTGAACATTATGGAAAGCACTTTGGCGTAATCCCATTGTGTCTACGACGCGGTAAAATTATACAACTCATTTCAGTCCATACTGCATGACATAAGGTGTCCACATTTTGAATAACTTAATTTGAGCTAGTATGCATGAATGATCGGCAACTCTTTGAAGCTAACCGACTAGCCACTTGCGAACAAGCCTTCTACGACATTCGCGCTGATTGGGCGATTGATTGATTGACTGATTGATTTAGCAGATTCTGACCATTCAGCGGGCGCCTTCTATATCGCGGTCTTGGGAAACCCATTGTTGCATCACAGCAGCCAAATTGACCAATCAACAGCCCACATCTGCATATCTGATAGAAATGACGTCACCATTTCTAAATGGCGACGACTCCGGTCGTGTGGTCGCAAATTGCAATATCAGACGTTGAACACGGAGCGGCCAACTGGCATTATTACACAAACGGATGATTCTCAGACTAAACATATTATTAAGGTATGCAAATGCTAAAATCTCAAATGACTATTGCATGAAAATTTAAAGTACATGTACCAGCACAGTTCTTTAAAACATGCGACAACATATTAAGTTGGTCTGACTGTCCTTTTGAGAATTATGCACATACTAAGTTCTGGTGGCATTGACGGCAATCTTCGAGTAATAAGATTATAATTAACTGTTTTTACCTGTTCGGTAATAACAGATGTCTTTCCATTATTCATCAGCGTTCAGCACAATTTGTAGTTTTAACATGGGCATCGTGGGAATACAGCGTGTAATGCTAGGTTCCCACTGTCGTGCGATCCGTTACGAACGCCACGATTGGCCATTCGTAGCTGATCGTGGAATTTGTGTTTCCTTTTCTGAAATTTCACGTTAGGATACGAGTTGATGCGACGAGTCGATATGTTCTGGTACGATTAGGTGCGCTTGGATGCGATATAGTCACGATTGGTCAATTTCAAGAGACACGATCTGTCACGATCTGGTCTCCCGTTCAGATACGTTCAGATACGTTCCGATAGGATTGTTCTGATTGAGTCCACGATTGGGTTCCGATCTGACACGATCAGCACGATCGGGGTTCCCGATTTGGGACGATCTAGTACGTGCAGATACGTTCCGATACGTTCCGATTCGATCATCACGAACCGATGCGCTCTGTTGCGATCAGATACAATTGTGGTCCCGATGTCTTTCACGATCGGGATCGAGAGTGATCACGATTTGAGCCACGATTGGACCCCGATGGGTATATATACAGCCCGACTGACCATGGACTTCATTGTTTCTTGAACTTCTACAGAGTGAAGACTAAAACCCACAATCAGATCGCAGCGCATCTCAACAGAGGTGGTGTTTGTCTTGTCTAAGGTTGATCCCGAGATCACCACGATTTGGAAGCACGATTAGATGCGATATGTCGCGCTTTGTTACGATCCATTACGATCTGATTCGATGATCACGATTGAAAATTAATCGTGTTAATCGTAGAATTTTTTTGAACCGTCCAAACATTTTCTACGATCAACACGATTGCCACGACTGACCTCAAGATCTGATAAGATCTGATAGGATCACCACGATTACTCCACAATTAGGACCACGATTTCAATCGTGGCGCGAATCGTGATAGTGGGAACCTAGCTTAAGTTGACCTCGAGAACGTACGATACGAGAAACCGAACTTCCGGGACGTAAATAAAAAAATTCAAAGCACCCCTCGCGTCATGACTATTCAGTAGTTTCAACAATAACGCATTAACAATAAAACAACAATTATAAATATGTCCTCTAACTCATGATAGACTAAAGGCCCAGTCACACCGGGCTTGCGACCAGGTTACGACCTAGCTGCGACCGAAACATGTTCAAAACTTCTGACCTGCGATTCCAAATCGTAAGAGGTTGCAGACAGGTCTTACATGGTCGTACCACCAATCGTGCATGCTCGCACCACCAGTCGTGAATGATCGCGGGTCCCACAGTCGCACGATTAGTCGTGCAACTGGTTGTAGGTACACACGACTGATCGTGCGAGTGGTCGCAGGTATACACGATTGCTCGTACGATCAATCGTGGGTACCTGGGACTAGTCGCACGATATTACCTACGACTGATTTTGCGATCAATCTTCTCCAATCGCTTGTGATCACACGACCAAGCGTGCCACCAATTGTGCGTACCAGTCCTAAGAGCAATCACAGCATACGACCGCTATGAAGATCGTCGCAAAACATTGGCGATTGGTCGTACCTCTGCTAAATCGCACCAATCGCACGATCCAGAAATCGTACGATCCGGTGTGACTGGGCCTTAAAGCCCGCATTTCACCAAGGATTGGTTTTTTTTCCAATCGGCCCGATCTGGACCAGATTGTTCCCGATGAATCATTTTTTTTTTGATCGGCCCGATTGTCGTCCTGAATCGCCCTCGGACGACCAACACGACCACAGGCCGACGGTTTTTGATCGGCTACTGTTTTCAACATGTTTTAAAACAGTAGCCGATGAATTTTTCAGTACCCGACCCTCGGAGGACTGGGGCGATCGCGCCAGATCTTCCCCGAAGGTATAGGGTAGTGCTCGACAGTGCTCGACAGTGCTCGGCAGTGCTCGACAGTGCTCGACAGTGCTCGACAGTGCTTGACAGTGCTCGACAGTGCTCGACAGTGCTCGACAGTGCTCGACAGTGCTCCCGACTATTTTCGAAAAAAATGCGGCCGATCGACCAAAAAAGGATCGGGTACTATCGGGACCAAAACAATCCTTGGTGAAATGGCCGCTTAATCCAGAAATATGGATAATTTTTATTTATTTTCGTCTTTTTAGTCTGCAGTAAGACAGGCTGTAGAGAATTACTCCGGTGTTCTCTCGAGTATGAAATGCCATCACATGAACGACATCATCACAGAGGTAAAAAAGACAGAGAAAATCTCACAGTTTAAAGGGATCGTATACGTTTGGTAATTGGAACCCACTGTTTGTTTTAATCCTACATAGTTATAGATTATATACCATAAAACTAACCTGTAAAAATTTCATTTCAAAAGGTGGTAGCGATTTTGAGATATTGCCGAAAATCTGGAGCGGTTATGTCCACGCAGGAAGAATAATCTGCATTGGAAAACACAATCTGAGAAACGTCACTGCAGTAACGCTTCTCAGATTCAAATTTGTGGGGATAAAAAGTGATATCTTTTTCCATAACCGGAGTACTTCGAAGTGAACAGCTAGTTTTTAAAAATGTATTATACTATCCAAAGCTGCTGTACTTCTTACCAAGTAAATTTGTATTGCCATTAATTTTTTGAGTAATTACAAAACGTATACGATCCCTTTAACTGAGGAAGCAAATGACGTGACATTTAAGTTACAAACTTAGTGTCTTCAGCTTTCCAAGTATAAGAACTCACAAACCAGTCAGGTTCGCAGAAAATAACCATTTGTGCAAAAAATGGTGAAAAAGGCAGAATCTGGGACACTGAGAAATATTTTCAATTTTCAATTTTGTTTTGTTAGAAAGTACTTTGAAATTGCATGCACTCTATCAAACTCTCCATAATACCATACATGTACATGTACACACCACTGTACACAACCAAGGAAGTTGCGGCAGGATGAGGGATACTACATTCTTTCCAACAATTTATGAATGAGTGGAAATGAACCAATCAGAAGGCA
The DNA here is from genome assembly GCA_037893245.1 of Crossaster papposus. Taxonomy (NCBI): domain Eukaryota; kingdom Metazoa; phylum Echinodermata; class Asteroidea; order Velatida; family Solasteridae; genus Crossaster; species Crossaster papposus. The sequence goes on from JBAIAA010000717.1 coordinate 291,716, forward strand.
CTGTTTGACTACAACCAAAACGCACCGCCGTGCGGCTTTGGATACGACACCGCCGTGCGGCTATGGTTACGACATCGCCGTGCGGCTTCGGTTGTTAGTGTTAGCATTTAAGGCTATGGTCGGGATAGCTAGCTATAGCCCCACTAACGTGGCCCTTTGTGGGGCTTGGTTCAAGGGTTGTCATTGTGGTTGCTCATTTTAAGTGCTTACCAAACCAATGTACTTTACTGCATAATGCAAACAGGTCATGCGCCTCTGCCCGCTACTAAGGAACGAAGTGACGGTGAAAAACAAAGTGCGACGCGCCGTAAAGTCGTACATCTGCAACGCCGTCACGCACTACAAGCGAAAGTAAGTGACAAGAAAAGGGAACAGCGCCCACATTAGTATAAACAGTTATTACAGGTACTCTAAACTGAATACTATTATTACTAAAACCAAAAGTCATTGCTAAAGTTATTCCTTCTTTCTTGTTTTCGTCGCAAGGGGCCACTCCTTTAAGACTAGTCCCTTATGGTTCCTCAACAAAGTGGAAATTGCACTCTTTTGGAGTGGTTTTATACTTTTTTTACCGGGGTTTTACTCTTTCGGGCTAGGTTCGATCGGTTTGTTCGTGTCACACGCGAAACTCCATTCGCGCCCTTTTCTCGGTGCGAAAGGTTAAGGACGTCTGACTGTGATTCACAAAATAGGATCTATCAAAAAACTATACTGGCCCAAATGGATATTGGTATAGTTTTTCTACTAGAAAGATTCTCCATCCATTGATATAGGTAGTTTTGTCATAGGGTCGTGGAAGTATGCATTGTCCGTGTTTTGGGGGCCATCCTGTATATAATAATGAATAATACAAACCAATATGGATAATAATTATTGATATGACAGACAGCGGAATAAGGCACTATGCAGAACCGCGTCACGCGTCCAACACACACCCGATCACAGCGGGGCTCGTTCGCCTGATGATGTGGGTGATTTTTTCGGTGACTCTTCGAGTTCATATCAAGACGAACTGATCGACTACTCCAAGGCGGGTCACGCACACGGGTACGATGGGTCTGTCGCCGTCGGCGTCAGCGCTTCCCCGCAAGAAAAGGCCATCGTGTACGCTCAGAGGTAAGCATAATTGATTTCTTTTCTCTGGAAGCAGATTTGTAGAAATTCGAAATCGAAAAAGTCAATCTTGGATACGTACGTACGCGCGCGACAGAGGCCGGACTCGAATTTACTTCGACGGTACAAAGTACATGTACACATTACAATCGGGTGCCCGGCAAAACGCCCGGTAGAACGGGCATACGAGCGTTCTGACGCAAACATTACTTTCATAAAAATTGCGTTAAAAGGCTTCAATGTTCCCACACTCGTACTATGAATCCAATGTTCTCTTACACGTGTTATAAACTGTACACATTTTATATTTGTCACACACCTGAATCACAACTTTTGAGAGCACTTTGTTTTAACTTCAAGGATAAATGTTTACAATAAAATATAGGCAGTTGTTTTGCATATGCCCTTTTGCTGGTAACATTTTGGCGATTACGCGTTTGCGCATAAGGGCATACGCATACATCCTTCTGCATGCCGGGCACATGGTAATGTATTACTAGTGTGTATATCAACCTTGCAAACGATGTGCGGACTGTACTTCCAAACAAATAAGTCCACACAATACACGAACTGAACACCTTCTGTGGACTTGGCCACGTCCACGCAAGGTTTGTTCTTTTTTTTTATATAAGAGCTCTAGAGGTAATAAATGGGTTACGGTATTATTTGGGAAAAGTGACAGTGGCTAGAAAGAATGTTCGATATGAATGGTGTGACGTGAGGAAAATTAGTATTTTGGTGAAATTTGGTCCAGGGTTCTTAACTACACAAATTTAAAAGAATGTCTACACAGGTGTACTTTGAAAACGCCCACTGTGCGCAAACACTTAATTATTTACTCATCAGAAATGAGTATTTGGCCAAACAAAAAAAGCATGCGAAAATAAGCTACCCGTACGTCGGTTTGCGACGCAATGACGTTATTTTATTAGCACGGCGCGTGTTTGGGGGCGCTCTTCATAAAACAAATCTGCTACTTGGTGGCGCACTTTACATTTAAAGTGAACGGACAGGTGGGAAAATGTGCAGGTCTGTTCCTCAGACATGTCATGTGGACCAGTTTAGAAGTGTACTAAATAAATAATGTTAGTTGTAACTTCTTTATAATAATATATTTAGAGTATTAACGTTAATAATGTTATTAATTGTAAATTGTTGGTATAGAATGTTATATTATTTCTGACGCCATTATTATTTAAAATTAATTTTTTATTTTTGGTTTATAATCTGGTTCCCTGACTTGAAAATACCCTAGTCGGAATCATTTGGTCTGGGCACAAGAAAATGAGAAACTGAGAAACAAATTTCAAATTTGTTAGAAAATACTTTTAAAATGAACTGGACTCTCACCAGTTTGCGTCGAAGGACGTGTATATGTTTGGGTCCGGTCAATGTCGAAATAATCCCGGCGCAAACTGGTTAACATAACAATAACAAAAGTCAGACATTCACAATATTTTTTTAAAAGATTTCAAAGCCACTTTTTGTGTCAATCAAGAAAAGACGTAAATCTGCGCTCGTGCAGTGATTAATGTTTGAATTTTTATAATCATTTAACTAAGCTATAGCCGAGGCCTGGCATGACCGAGATACGACCTTAAAAATTTTTTTCTGTATTCCTGTTAATGTAATGTTTTGCTCACTTGGGTAAATTTGTCTTAATATTTTACCTTACTTTTACCATCCCAGTCATGCGCCGTCGTCCACTATCAATAGACGTCTCTCAATTTCGTCGGTCGACACTAACCCCCAGACAGACGACGCATCCGACGGTGACCAGCAACTACAGCAAGCAAGTGCAATCGCAAGGAGCGAACTCGGCCCGGACCAACTGTTGAACATAACGGAGGTGCGAACTTTGGGCATGGATGGGGAGAACAGGGAGGACTGCGTTGCATCGTCTGGGGAAAATAACGAGAAGGAATTCCGGTTTAGCGACGGGCCGTCCATGGAAGAACTGTACGTAATCTGATCCATACAAAAGGGGAGCTTAACTATAGAATGCAGTTTAGTTAAAGTTTAGTTAAAGGTAGTGTACATTTGCAGATATCAAAAATATTTACTACCGAATCATTAAGAAATATCTTACTTATTTGAAAGTAAATAATGATTCTAGGCATCCAGCAAAATGATTGCGCTAGATATCCTGTAATTATTCCGACAAATTAAATTTTAAAAAGAAAAATTTGCGATCGCCAGACAGCGATCGCGAAAAAAACAAAGATAACATAAGAATAACTTCTCGACACCGGTTGAAAGCAAACGCTGTTTTTCATGCTTTTCTCGGCATCCATGATTGTAAAACTTCGGACAGGTCAGTTAAAACGATATTTACTATAAAATACAACTCCCCAAATCCACCCATTCATGATAATTCAAGCAATTACCAATGGTGTATTGGTGCATCCTACCTTTAAGGTTTTAAGACTCTCGCATACGGGATTGAGTCTCGACTACTGGCAGCATCAGTTGTGTAACAAATTGTGATTTTATTCCTTTATTGCGTGTGTGTAGGAGAGCTGTTCAAGCTGAGTTTGCCAAGCAGAGAGATTGGGACCAATTCCATCAACCTAGAAATCTTCTGCTTGCTATGGTAAGACTCGCTCAAATCTCATATTAACCCTAACCCCTAGGCCCTTTTTGCTAGCAACCATCCTCAATCCTCCAAAATCCTCTCTTTTTTTTAAACCTCATTTTTTGAAAACCCCATCTAGCCTCAATCCTCAAAAATCCTCCACACTTGAAACAACATCATGTGCCTCAATTCTCCAAAATCCTCATTTTTTTAATCCTCCAAAACTGCAATGAGGATTCTGGGGATTGAAAAAAGTCAATCCTCCAAAATCCTCATGATTTTTTGAAAACCCCATTCAGCCTCAATCCTCAAAAATCCTTCACACTTGAAACAACATTGTGCCTCAATCCTCAAAAATTCTCATTTTTAAAAAACCCCATACAGCCTCAATCCTCAAAAATCCTCAAACTGCAATGAGGATTTTGGAGGATTGAGGAGCATTAGGGTTAAGCCATGTTTTTCCTTTTTTATGTCTCACAACTCCCAAAAAAATGAAATCTTATTGAGTATGTCCAAACAGCGTTGCACACTGTCGTATGTGAATCACATGATGAAGGGCTTTGGGCACGAGTACTGCAACTGTACGTACTTCCAAGATCTTATATGTAAACAAAGGATAAGTGAGTGCAGAATATGCTGAATGAGACTTATGCTGCTGTGGATATGGGCGAGTATCAACGAAAACTACACCTTACCCAGTTCGCGCCGGAGGACGTATATATATTTTCCCGAGATTCAAAACGGATGACGCATAAACACGTCACGAGCAAGGCATGGAAATGCGTGGGTGTGCTTCCCGGTACCATCAGCCTGAACCCGCCTCGTATCGAGTTTCGTTAAAAATAATCCCGCGCCTCAACTCAGGAATGTTAAAAATAATCCCGGCGCGAACTGGATAAAACCCTCAAAGGTCCTTCTTTTTTATATGGGTAAAGCCTGCATTCTAGAAATTCGGTGCCCAGTTGCTGTTTTTTTTTTTTCTTGTCCCCATTACACTATACATCAGTGACTTTATAATTGTAATGTATTCCATAACGTACTCATCCTCTAAAAGTGATTATGAATAGCAAGTTATTTAGCCAACTATAAAACTAACAAATTGTTTGTGAATTAGAATAACAGATTCAAAGATGGAAACAAATACATACCGGTATATACAGAAACCTCAAAGAATTCATGTGTTTATTTCTATTTCTGGTGAATTCCAATAAAATGCATACCCTTTTATTAATTAATTTAAAGGTAGGATACACCATTTGCAGATATCGACAAAATGTTACTACCGAATTATTAAGAAATATCTTACTCATTTGAAAGTAAATAATGATTCTAGACATTCAGCAAAATGATTGCGCTAGATATCCTGTAATTGTTCCAAATAATTAAATTTTCTAAAGAACAAATCTTAACGTCGGTTGAAAAAAAAAACGCCATTTATTTTGTTTTTTTCCTTGGCATGATTGTAAAACTTTAGGCAGGTCAGTGAAACGATATTTACTATAAAATTCAACTCCCCTAATTCAAGCAATTACCAATGGTGTATCCTACCTTTAAATACAACCTGAACAAATAGGGTAGTCATATGTGACCTGTCATCACAAAATGAGCGTAAAGTCGGCAAAATCAAAAATTGAGATATGGGTATTTCTAAATTCTGTGGAAACAGAGCTTTCCAATGGTATATCACTTGGAGGTTTGATACTCAATATTTTTTTTATTTTTATTTTTTAGTCTAGAGTCTTAATACAGGGATTATGAGAAAACAGGCATTTCTTGCGAGAAATTGTGTGAACGCGCAAAGAAAGGCATAGTCAAAATTGTCTCTATTTTTTTAATTTTTTTATCTGATCGTCCTGAAAAATTGGGAATTGATTGTTGGGGATTTAGTCTTTAAAAAAAGCATATAATCTCAAAATCGACCAACCCTTCAAATTTTTACTTTGACTGGCCGTACTGGGAAATCACTCCGTGCGACTTTACGCTCATTTTGTAATGACAGGTCACATATACTAGCCAAACAAAAAAAGCGGCTCTTAAATAGATATTGAAGAGGTTGATGCAACAGCAGGTACACATAAACTTTAATAAGTCTGTTCTCCAATAAAGTTGTATCTTTTTGTGGCTGGTGTATGCACATGTAGAGTCAATACTGTTTTGTCTTTGACAAGAAATGTTTAACTTTTCTTTCCCCGTACAGATTGGAGAAGTTGGCGAAGTCTCTGAGCTTTTGTAAGTAAAATTTCAACTGAGTGACATATTCAAGATTTCCAGAAATTGTGTAATGACAAAAATGGGAAATATAGTAAAATATAGTATAATAATAATAATGCGTATTTGTGACCCACTGAGGAATATCCCCCAAAACTTTTTTTGAATAATCGCCATACATGAACAAACAATTTCAAAATCGATTGTGTTTTCCGTATTTTTGAGTTGCCAAGGCATCCAAAGTTCACACCGTGCATTTTTATTGTGGGAAAAAAAATTGACAATTTGTATCCATAAAGCATTTGCATCAATCAGATAGGGGCTTAAGCCTTGGTGCTACAATCATTATTACCCTTTTCATTAAAACATTCTAAATACCGTCTTGGCTCGCTGTGGACTCTGAAGTATACAACCTGACGCTGGCCCTTTCGGCACAAATTAAACCACAATAACCATTTCTCTGACCTCACAGGTACCTATTTATGTATCTTGTTTTATACACAAGATCATGTGGTTCAGCGCCATGCGAAAACAAACAGAACCACATGTCCTCTGCAAACTTCAAATCTTTTAGGCAGATGTTTGTTTTTTAATTAGATAAGCTATCCATAGCATATCTCAAAAAAGGTAAATCAATCATACTATTGTTAATCACGAAAATACATTCTCAAAGAACAAGATGGAATTATTGTCGCAAAAGATCATTTCGTGCTTCAAAAATGATCAACATTGCCATTTTGTGTAACTTTGTTCTTTCTCTATTCTGCAGTCAGTGGCGAGGAGAGTGCAAAGAGGGATTAGAAGGTAACTACCTTTGCCTTTAAATTTATATTTTGTTTAAGGCTCTACGCAATAACTGTTGACATTGACATGTCTTCTTGGCCTTCTGAAAAAAGTTTAAGTAGTAAGTAAGTAGAGGTCCTCAAGAGGCCTATTGTCAGTATCAGCCATACAACGAGGGAGTATATCTCTTCTTCAAAGCGATAGACCCGGAGCGCAACACCCAAGGTTAGTGGAGGCAGACTGGGAGGAAAAATGTTTAGGACCTTGCCAAATTGAACGACAAATGTTCACAATTCCCTTCAGATTGGTCGGAGAAGGACAAGAAGCACCTCGGTCAGGAGTTGAGCGACGTTCTCATGTACCTGATCCGACTCGCTGAGAAATGCCACGTGGACTTGCCCCGCGCCGCCTTGGAGAAAGTGGGTATCAACGCCAAGAAGTACCCAGCGCAGAAGGTGTACGGCTCCAGTAAGAAATACTCCGAGTACGACTGACACTCGGCTGGAGTCTTAGTGTCCGATAAAGTAGTCCAGGTCAAAGGTTATTCGGGATCAAAATAGCTGACGTAATTACCACACGAGGGACGTTTAACCTCCTTGTGTCTTCGATCACTGCGAATGACCCGAGTGATTGTGCACATGTGCAGTTGAAACACTGAACTGGCCTCATTATGGAGACACTTTCGGACCTGAGCATCTGTTTCAAGACAGAAGACTGTTCAGGAAAAAATGCAGTATTCAGACCTGTGCTTCATCGCCTTTTTGTCTTTCATGACTCTCGGTTGGTTTATAACATTTTTAAACTATTTTGGGTAACTTACATGTACTGTTAAATTTACTTGCAATAAGTGAAAATATCGGCGGGGCCCGGGCCCTTAAACTGCAAGGGAAACGACCGGCCTTGCGGGACCCATTTAGACAGGGTGCCGTGTGTCTGGGGAATCCTTCGTGGCCCGCCTTCCACTGGAAAAACTGCCTAGAATCAGTCTATCGTTACTCTTCTATACAATAGTTCGTTCTCATTCTTTTCCTTTGTGATAATTGTTCCTTCCGACTCGAAGATTTTATATTCTCCACAGTTTACTTGATTGTTTTTTATTACTACTTATTGTCTTATATTTGTACACATTCCTGCTGGGAATATGGCCACTGATGCCGGCACGGCGTTAGTGCAAGACGTTGTTGTTAATTGTCACGCAACTAACAATAGAGGGCGCTGTTGGGAAACTTCCAGATAACCACAACACACATAACTAGACATGTGTTTGTGGACAAACACAGAGCTGTTTCGAATGTCTAAAATGACTTTCAATATGTGGGTGGTGGTCTAGTGTGTATCAAGTCTGAAATCGATCGGATTTACCAAAGTGCCAAATATATTGCTTGAAAAAAACGTGTACAAATGCTATTAAAAAAACTGAACCTTTAATGTGACGTCACATGACCCACGATGACGTCATCATCACGAGTTTTCTCTTGGCCCTCCTGTGGATGGTGGTCGAAGTGTGTGCTAGGTATCAAGTCGATCAAATTTACGAAAGTGTCAAAGTCAATAGTCTAAAGAAAAACGTGTACAAAACCTATGGGGGGGAAATTGAACCTTTAACGTCATGTCACGTGACCTTGAATTACGCAATCGTGCCAAATTTCCTCCAGAACCATCTGTGGGTGGTGTTCTAAGTGTATGCTAAGTCTAGAGTCGAGTGAATTTACCAAAGTGTCAAAGTCAATAGTCTGAAGGAAAACGTGTACAAAACCTATGGGGAAAACTACACCTTTAATGTGACGTCACGTGACACCTGATGACGTCATCATGACGTCAACTTAATTTTCGTCTATAACACATTCTGGAATACTTGCATACCAAGTTTGGCCCCAATCAGACATGTACTTCCAGAGATAGAGGGTCCTAACATCTGCCCCTTTAATGTGATGTCACATGACCCACGATGACGTCATCCTGACGATTTCCCCCTTGGCCCTCCTGGGTATGGTGGTCGAGGTGTGTGCTAAGTCTGAAGTCGATCGGATTTACCAAATTGTCAAATTCAATAGTCTAAAGAAAAACGTGTACAAAACCTATGGAGAAAATTGAACCTTTAATGTGACGTCACATGACACCCGATGATGTCATAATTACGTCATCTTAATTTTCGTCTATAACACATCCTCGAATACTTGCAAACCAAGTTTGACCCCAACCGGACTTGTACTTTCAGAGTTAGAGGGTCTTAAAAACTACACCTTTAATGTGACTTCACATGACCCGCGATGACGTCATATTGATTATTTTTCTCTTGGCCCTCCTAAGGATAGCGGTCGAGGTCTGTGCTAAGTCTCAAGTCGATCGAATTTACAGAAGTGTCCAAATCCTATGGGAAAAAATTGAACCTTTAACGTGACGTCACATGACCACGAATGACGTAATCGTGACGAATTTCTTTTAGGATCATCTGTGGGTGGTGGTCTAAGTGTATGCCAAGGCTCAAGTCGATCGGATTTACCAAAGTGTCAAAGTGTATTGTCCGAACAAAAAACGTGTACAAACCCTATGGGAAAAAGTCTGAAAAAAATAAAAAAATAAAATAAAAACTGCACCTTTAATGTTAAGTCACATGACCCACGATGACGTCATCATGACGAATTTCCCTTGGCCCTCCTGGGGATTGTGGTCGAGATGTGTGCCAAGTCTCAAGTCGATCAAATTTACGAAAGTGTCAAAGTCAATAGTCTAAAGAAAAACGTGTACAAAACCTATGGGGGGGAAATTGAACCTTTAACGTCATGTCACGTGACCTTGAATTACGCAATCGTGCCAAATTTCCTCCAGAACCATCTGTGGGTGGTGTTCTAAGTGTATGCTAAGTCTAGAGTCGAGTGAATTTACCAAAGTGTCAAAGTCAATAGTCTGAAGGAAAACGTGTACAAAACCTATGGGGAAAACTACACCTTTAATGTGACGTCACGTGACACCTGATGACGTCATCATGACGTCATCATGACGTCAACTTAATTTTCGTCTATAACACATTCTGGAATACTTGCATACCAAGTTTGGCCCCAATCAGACATGTACTTCCAGAGATAGAGGGTCCTAACATCTGCCCCTTTAATGTGATGTCACATGACCCACGATGACGTCATCCTGACGATTTCCCCCTTGGCCCTCCTGGGTATGGTGGTCGAGGTGTGTGCTAAGTCTGAAGTCGATCGGATTTACCAAATTGTCAAATTCAATAGTCTAAAGAAAAACGTGTACAAAACCTATGGAGAAAATTGAACCTTTAATGTGACGTCACATGACACCCGATGATGTCATAATTACGTCATCTTAATTTTCGTCTAACACATCCTCGAATACTTGCAAACCAAGTTTGACCCCAACCGGACTTGTACTTTCAGAGTTAGAGGGTCTTAAAAACTACACCTTTAATGTGACTTCACATGACCCGCGATGACGTCATATTGATTATTTTTCTCTTGGCCCTCCTAAGGATAGCGGTCGAGGTCTGTGCTAAGTCTCAAGTCGATCGAATTTACAGAAGTGTCCAAATCCTATGGGAAAAAACTGAACCTTTAACGTGACGTCACATGACCACGAATGACGTAATCGTGACGAATTTCTTTTAGGATCATCTGTGGGTGGTGGTCTAAGTGTATGCCAAGGCTCAAGTCGATCGGATTTACCAAAGTGTCAAAGTGTATTGTCCGAACAAAAAACGTGTACAAACCCTATGGGAAAAAGTCTGAAAAAAATAAAAAAATAAAATAAAAACTGCACCTTTAATGTTAAGTCACATGACCCACGATGACGTCATCATGACGAATTTCCCTTGGCCCTCCTGGGGATTGTGGTCGAGATGTGTGCCAAGTCTCAAGTCGATCAAATTTACGAAAGTGTCAAAGTCAATAGTCTAAAGAAAAACGTGTACAAAACCTATGGGGGAAAAATTGAACCTTTAACGTGACGTCACGTGACCTTGAATGACGCAATCGCGCCAAATTTCTGTCAGGAACATCTGGGGGTGGTGTTCTAAGTGTATGCCAAGTTTCAAGTCGGTCGGATTTACTAAAGTGTCAAAGTCAATAGTCTGAAGAAAAACGTGTACTAAACCTATGGGGAAAAATTGAACCTTTAACGTGACGTCACGTGACCATGAATGACGTAATCGTTACAAATTTCTTCTAGGATTATCTGTGGGTGGTGGTCTAAGTGTATGCCAAGTTTCAAGTCGATCGGATTTACCAAACTGTCAAAGTGTATTGGCTGAAGAAAAGTCTGAAACTGAGGAAAAAAAAGAAGAAAAAAAAAAAAACTTTAACAATAGCTGTTTCGGCTGAATTGCCGAAACAGCTAATTATCGGCTTAGAACAACGTCTTGGTGTATTAACCAAATGTGACCTCAATTGCATATTCAACAAAGGTCATATTGAAAGTACGCTGCATAATGAGCTGACAGACTGGTACATTGTACATGTATTACTATGTACACAGAGATCATCAATGGTCAAAGTCGTGTGGGTACAAGACTCGTCACGTGTTCTGCAATACATAAACTGTTTATGCAAATTAGGTACGTCACAGGTATGCGAGGAATTTTCCGGGCAGATTGAACGAGTTGGCCAAGACGTTCTTTTTGACAGATTCGCCCTCTATCAGTGGAATAGTCGCGACGCGTATAGTGTTGTTGAGTGCATAGGCCCTATGGTTTTACTAACTCAACAAGAACGTCTTGCACCAAGACTAGCACGGCGTTTAACCCTAAACTCACTCACTCCCTGCAATAAGGGGAACATATTGCCATTGTGGGGACACTAGTTGGATCTCGTTTTGGAGGGTTACTTTTCCTAGCAATCCTGTCCTTACCAAGATACAAAGGCAAATACCAAATTTGACAAAAAGCTTTATAACAGTATTAATTTGTGTTGGGGGGGGGGGGGGGAGGAATCAACGTGTGACTGATGCTGAAATTTCGCCGTCGGTATTGCTGGAACTCTTCACGCCCTCGGGCAGCTCGTAGTAGGAATCGACTCTGTCGGCTCTCTCAAACAGGATGACCAGCTCGCAGTGTTTGGTGTGGGGGAACAGGTCCACGGCCACTGCCTTGGTCGGCCGGAACGGGATGCCCTTGATGCGATTGGAAATCGGTCGGCAGAGACTGGGGAGAGAACCAAATTAACATGAAATTATCTTGTAATAACCACTAAATCCAGTCCTGAGTCAAGTTGAAAAAAATGTATATTTTTCATGAAATGCAATTACTGTTGTGTGCATAATAACTGGATTTATACAGCACCAAATTGCCTAAGGATGGAAGGCAATGTATAAATGTTACCCGGTCATTGGGCCAACGAAACATTCCAAATACTTTCTCAGCTCGATGCTGCCATTTTGGTGCAAAGCAGCTAATAACGACCATCTCTGCCCTCCACCCATTTCACTCCTGGGTGGAGAGAAGCAATGAGTGATAAAGTGCCTTGCCCAAGGGCACACGCACAACCTGCAGCTTTACCCACAGATGGCGAATTCAATGTTCCTGACCACGAGGCCACAATGATTGACTTGCTATAAATACAACTCGGTTTCCCAGAGTCCAGAATCGCGGTTCTGGGTTCAAATACTTTCCTATTGACCTTGCCTGGGTTACTTCCCAAAGTTCTCTTTTTTGGCGAGGTCATGACATCTCACATTAGGAATTCAAGGTAAGGCAAAGTAAAGTAAATTAACAAAATATGCACGTGCCGGTCATTTTAATCGTGAAGTCGCATTATTTATTGGATATATATATGTACAGGGTTTCAGGTCTAAAGCGAATATTTGGGGATTAAGGTTTTAATATTTGGTGATTTTGTTGAAATTTGAATTTTTCAAAATAAACTTTTAATAACCATAATAGACTCGCCATTTGTGCATTTTTATTTAAAGCAGTTATACAAAAAGCAACACACTATCTCCACGTATCCATAATATTGTGATTTTGTGTGGGAAACCAAATGAGCTAACACACACTGTTTCTATACTTTTGGTAAGGGTATTACCTTTTTATTTCATTGATTCTCATTTACGACTGAGCCAAGGGGAAAAAAAGCCTTATAACCAGTTCACGCCGGGTTCAGGCCGATTTCGAATCTGGGGAAAACTTTGCGTGTCTATACGTCCTCCAGCACGAAATGGTTAACATCAAATTTTGATGCGATTTATTTTTACTGGTATAACGTGGTGAGCTGCATGGTGTAGATAATGTTAGTCAACTATATCTTGCAAAAGATGGCTTCATTTTTGTTATATTCAATGATAAACTCACTATAGACAGTACGCACATGGCATTATTTAATTTAGTAATCTATAGACGATGTGCCCTCTATCTGTTTACATCTGTATTCAAATGTGCGCACGCATCATGTTTTACATAAATTTGGTTAAGATATGACATCAGAGGTCACATAATTCAAAGGCGATCTGACCTGCGACGTCACTCTTTAAGAACATTTTATGTAAAACACGATGTGTGCGCATGCTGCCGGGCACATTTGAATACAGATGTAAACAGGTGACGTCAGAGGGCACATCGTCTATACAGGTGCAAGTGAAATTGTTATTTGTTTTCCTATTTTTATCCGACTGACCGATCTACCTCAGACGCATAAAAAAAATTAAGAACCCTAAAAAAACAAAAATTGACGCCCTAATATTAGTCATTTTGTTTTCGCGTACCTTCAAATAGAATATCCCTATGTACTGATGATGTCACACTTTTTTCACATGTGACCTTTTCAAAGGGACATTATATTTTAACATATGTGACCGTCCACGACGAAAGGGCTGTAAAGTAGGCATCTTGACGTTTGAGATCTTTAGAGAAATGAAATAAGCTTTAAAATGATGTAGTACAAAGACATAGTTGAAATTTATGGTTAGCTACAACAAGTAACACTGAATACGAATTGTTTTAGTTTTTTACAGTTGTTCGCATAATTATTTTAATGGTCCTTTTCTAAAAAATAAGCTCTGGCGACTTTACAGCCCTTTTGTCGTGAATGGTAACATAAAGATTAATTGTTGATCAACTATGAGAATCGGGTGTTCGTTTCTCTCAATTTGGTGTCTTGTTTGAAGAAAGGTTATCAAAATGGTTGAAGTGATTGTCGGGTAAAGATGTCTATGCGTGATACTTTGCACAGTGCACTGTTGTACTTTTTTTTCTTCACATTTAGCAATAAATCCTGAATTAAACTTCCGTAAACCAATTTAATGTACATGTATATTCCGACTCACTCTATGAAGTTGTTGATGGCATTCTGCGGGTGGCACGAGACGTAAATAAGACGTCTTAGGTTGGCGCATCTGCGAATGGCCTGCAGAACCTTGGGAGCTGCAATTCAGAATTCAGCCAATCAAGTGATTTTTTTTTCAATTTTACAGTTGGTCAGGAAATAAGCTTTCATTTGATATATGGCACAACTCTGTAGTGTAATGCAATGGTCTTTTACAAATTTTGGGAAATTGTCCTAGTTATATTAAAAATTTCTTTGAAAAGAAATGAAGATTTACAATTGTGGTGCTTCATCAGATGCTATGGCAAGAGAATGATAAAACCTGTATTAAATTTAATTTAGGGATCAAAACAATCTTTTCAATTGATCAGATCTGAAAATAAAGGTGTCGGAGAAACCAAAATGCCTTAAAACATAAATTTAGTTGTTGAAAAAAAATCACGTAAATTTACGTAAAAATTGTATTTTGCGACAGACTCATTTTTGCAGAGCGGGTCACATTTGATTAAAACAAAAAGTGAGCTGTTATTGGTATCATATGAAAGGAGAGAAAATGAGCTTTTCAATGATGTGTACTTTAAAAAAAAAAAAAAAATCTGAATTATTGAGTAATTTGCCTGAAAAAAAATGTGTTTTCTTTTTTCGGAGGACACCCTGAATAGATAGAATCAGGGTTGTAGTCGAGTCCCTGCAAGTCCGTTCACAAGTCCTTTCGTGAAGCCAGCCACAAGTCCCTTCATAAAGGCAGTCACAAGTAACTGGATGAACAATGACAAAGGAATGCTTTTGTCAAAGCTGATCTGGATGTCTTTTGATGGACTTGCAGGGACTTGCAGGGACTTGTGATGGACTCGACTACATCCCTGGATAGAATGAGAAGGCTTACGTATGCCAGGCCTTGGGGGATCTACGATACCCACGATGTCATCACAATCCTTAAGATCTTGTGTCATGTCTGGTAACACTACCTCTGCTTTACCGCACACATACTCTATATTACTGAGATCTGAAATAGATAGGACAGACAAAGATAATAATAATAATCATGTGCGGTGCTTATACAAGGGTGTCCTTAAAAAAAGTATATGAATTTGAAAATGGGTATACTTTTTTGAAAAACTACTGAATGTTTCTGAAAAATACAAATGTTTGTTAAAAGGGTAGAATGCCCTCTGTCCAATGGTATAAGGTTAAATATGTCATTGCCATGAATGACTGAACAAACAAGACAGTTATGAAAGGTAATGAAATCAGCACTGTGACAAGTTGGGATGATAAGGCGGGCAGTGAGAGACATGAGACGAAGATGCCAGCTATGCATTAACAGGAATAGTGGCCATGTGGAGGGTACATCACCTTAAATTTGTCAGGTAAGTGTACCACAAAAAGAAAGGGATCAGAAAAAATGATTCATCGACCCAGTCATTGCTTTTTCAATGTGTTTAAACTATAAAACAATTTGTCCTTACAAACACCTGCCTGAGCTTTGTCACACAAGTAAAAACAACTTGTCACAGTGCTGATTTCAGTACCTTTCATAAATGTCTTGTTTGTTCAGTCATCCATGGCAATAACATAATGAACCTTATACCATTGGACAGAGGGCATTCTATCCTTTCAACAGACAGTTGTATTTTTCAGAAACATTCAGTAGTTTTGCAATAATATGAATTTGAAGATGGGTATACTTTTTTTAAGGACACCCTGTATAGCGCTTTATCACCAACGGTCTCGAAGCGCTTCACATTATTAAACAAACCAATGTTTTCTGAACCAGTCAGCCAATCTCGGCAATCACGTGGTAAAACCTCTGCACTAATGATGTGCGTCGGGTTGTGTCATAGAGCTATATTAAATTACTAGAGCGCTAACTCTTCATTCTTACACGCGGAGATACTTTGAATCCATTCTGCGCGCAGACATTTTGAATTCATGTGCGTGTTGTAGAACATAATATAAATAGATGGATTGAATCTTAAAGAAAGTGTACTCCTACTCTAAATGCAACGTGCGTGCAAGTTGAACTGAACGCAAACAACTTTACGCGTGTCATGTCAGTTTAAAAAAGTTACAGCAAAATCAACTGCAGCGCGCGGATACGCACGCTCATTTGCTGATCTTGCGTTTTGGTTGCGGGTGTATCGGCTTCGGTAACGCACTGTATAGATTACAAACGCAGATATGCAAAAGCCGTACAAAGTTTTGAGTTTTCCATAGGTTTGTGCACAAAGATTGATACGCCCAGCAGGCATCAATGTGTACATCGAGCCAGCGCTCTAGTAATTTAATATAGCTCTATGGGTTGGCCGGTTGACTAGGCCAGGGGCCAATTTCATAGAGCTGCTAAGCAAAAAAAATTGCTTAGCATGACAATTTGTCCTTGGCAAAATCAAGGTTACAGACCAAATTTTGACCTGATCTTTACTGTTCTGGATTTATAATCAGCTGTTTTTTTGCTTAGCATGAAAAACACGTAAAATTTTGGCTGGTAACCTGTTTTTAATGAGCCAGACTTTTTTATGCTAAGCAAACAATTTTGCTTAGCAGCTCTATGAAATTGACCCCTGGCAAACCAGGAATGTTGAGTTTCCCACGTCTGATTTCAAAGCCATGCCCTGGGCTAATTAGTGCTGTCCATATCATACCAGGGTTGTAGTCGAGCCCCTGCAAGTCCTTTCGTGAAGGCAGTCACAAGTAACTGGATGAACAATGACAAAGAAATGCCTTTGTCAAAGCTGATTTGAATAGCTTGTGATTTGAATTGGAACTGAAGGACTTGTGATGGATTTGCAGGGACTTGCAGGGACTTGCAGGGACTTGCAGGGACTTGCAGGGACTTGCAGGGACTTGTGATGGACTCGACTACATCCCTGCCATGTACTGAGCCATTGACTTACTGTTGGACTTTGCATTGAAGACTGCGTCGTTGATAGCCTGCTGGTTAATCTCTACGCCGATGACCTTCTTTACTCTCTGAAGAAAATAGAAAAACACAGTTGTAATCCGGTCAAATCTCTGGGCGATAACAAGTCGGATGTCAATCCGACTATCTCAAATCAATGCACCGATCCAGTTAGTAGGCCACGCCTGCCATAGCAATGACCCGGTAGCATGACGCGTGCCTGGCCGGTCACTTGAACAGTGCATTACAACCTAGTTACTTACAAATAGATAATGCCTTTGGCTTAGAAAACGGCAAAAAATTACTTTCCCCCTTTATTAACCAGTTCGTGCCGGATGACGTATATAAACGCAAAGTTTTCCCCAGATTCAAAACAGATTACGCATAAACACGCCACGAGCAAGGCCGGAAATGTCTGTCAGCAGCAAGCAAGGCTGGAAATGCGTGGGTGTACTTCCCAGGACTATCGGCCTGAAAACGCTTCGGATCGAATTTCGTTAAAAATAATCCCGCCCCTCGGCTCGGTGATGTTAAAATAATCCCGGCGCGAACTGGTTAAAAGTACTGGAAGTCAAACATAACATAACACCACCGCTTAGGATACACCATTTGCTGATATCAAAAAATGTTACTACCAAATTATTAGGAAATATCTTACTTATTTGAAAGTAACTAATGATTATAGGCATCCCGGAAAAACACGATCGCCAGGCGGTGATCGTGAAAAAAACCAAGAACAACATAAGAACCACTGCCCAACGCCGGTTGAAAACGAACGCTGTTTTTCTTGCTTTACCTCGGCATCCATAATTGTAAAACTTCAAACAGGTCAGTTAAACGATTATTACTATGAAATACAACCCCCCTCCTCCCCCCCACCCCCCAAAAAAAAAAATTCCACCCATTCATGATAATTCAAGCAATTACCAATGGTGTATCATACCTCTAACCATGACTTGGGGCATACAAGTAAAACAAAATTAAAGTTAAATCGACAAAAAGTGTGCCTCAAACTATATGCTGGAGTGAATTTTCGTTGGACAAAGTGGCAACAATTTGTCAGACTTTAAAATCATACACTGTGGTCAATTGGTCAATTTTGCTAGGGGTGTGGCCTACTTGATCTATTGTCTATTCTCAATACAATCACAAGTCACCACAAGTGATCACAAGTCAATTCTCAAGACGCCTACAAGACAATGTCACACTTTGCGTCCTGACTTCACGGAATGACCCATACGGTACCCTTCCCCTTGCCCCTGTATTATCACAGTCTGTACTGTGGTGATACAGTTCCCTAAAGCGTTCAAGAATGTGTTTGCGAGGAGCTGACCTTTGCTAGTGTGATTCCAATGGTTCCAGTACCGCAACAGATGTCCAGTACGGTGGTCGCTGGCGTCACCTCGGCCCACTCAGCTACGGTGGTGTACAGCACTTCGGCTGCTTCAGTATTCACTGCATCAGGACAAACAACAGTGAGCCAGGTTGGCCTAGCGGGTAGTAGAATGCAATAATAATAATAATATCTTGGATTTATATAGCGCTTTTCACACCCGAAGGGCATCTCAAAGCGCTTCCAACATTATTACCCCTGGTCACTGGGCCATTTTCAATCCTTAAACTATCTCAGCTCCCTGGGGAGTATACAGCCTGTGCTGCAATATATGCGCTACTAGGCTAAATCAATCACAATAACCATCTCTGCCCTCGCAGGTACCCATTTTACCCCTGTGTCACGACCGGGACTCAAACCCACACTCTGCTGAACAGAAACACCAGAGCTTGAGTTCGGTGTTCTTATCCACTTGGCCACGACACCCCAGTGGTTTTGGTGCTCGACACATGTACAATGGTGCGTGGGTTTCGAACCCTGCTAGAAACATGGTGTTTGTGCCCTTGGGCAAGACACTTGACTACAATTGCCTCTCTCCACCCAGGAGTATAAATGGGTACCGGTGAGAGTCGAGGCCGAATGAGCGACTATAAACAGCTGCCGCGTGATCCAGGGCCTGATGACTCGACGCGAGTCATTACAAATCTGGCTTTACCTTGGAAGAATGCATCCGGCGATATTCTGAACCTGAGACCTAAGAGATCCTCTGTAATATGCTCCTCACCATCCAGGTGCACATAGCTTTGACTGCTACAAATGGGTGAAAAACAAACATTTCACGTTATAGCTAATATACAACATTTGTATACATCTAAAAATTATTGTGAAATATACATGTACCTTACTTGACTGTAAGTGAATAATACTAGTCTCTGTGAAATCATGGTAGCGCCATTCTGTGGCTGTAATACTGGACTCCCTCCATTTCCTTGGATACGTAGGAAGTCCAGTATTATGGCCACATAAGGGCTAAATTTCATGAAACCTGATGTGCTGTAATTTTGAAAAAAAGGAAATTTTTTGTACCTTTTTCCAACGATAGTCAGCCCACTATCAATGAAAAACAACTGATTTTGTGCAAGTACTGCCCCCAATTTACCAAGTTAAGTTAATCCACATTTTGTTTTGATGCGTCTTTCTTAAGATGGGTTATGGACACTAATACAGCTAAGAACAATCTTAGAGCGGGGACTCGTCTTAAATCCAAAAATGAGTCGCAAGATAAGACGAGTTTCATGAAATCGGCCCCAGGAAAATGTTTTTCTTTGCGATATTATTTTTTCGTCACAGTTTTATGATTGACAGTTTTGGCCCTCCATGAATCCCTGTTGAGATGTTTTTGTGAACTCACTTTTGTCCCTGAAGATTCAGATACAGTGAGGTCAGCTGACAATTCTTGCCCTCTCCTTCCTTAAAGTAACTGGACAGCTTCTGCTTCTCAGAATCTATGGCTTCCTGGAGAAAAAAAGAATAAAAGTTTCTGAAAACAGATGATGTGCACTGCACTTCATTCATAAATACTTGAGATGATTACACCCCTATGTTCTTACACCCCTATGTTCCGACACCCCTATGTATCGACACCTCTATGTATTGACACCCCTATGTATCGACACCCCTATGTATCGACACCCCTATGTATCGACACCCCTATGTTCCGACACACCTATGTTCCGACACCCCTATGTTCCGACACCCCTATGTTCCGACACCCCTATGTCCCGACACCCCAATGTCCCGACACCCCAATGTCCCGACACCCCAATGTTCCGACACCCCAATGTTCCGACACCCCAATGTTCCGACACCCCTATATGTGACCCAGCACGAGTAAATGAGACACTTTGAGGCAAAAATAAAATTTGAGATTTTGATTTCATCATTTAAAGCTAAACAAGCTTTAAATGACTTTGCCGCAAAGTGTCTCATTTACTCGACACCCCTATGTTCCGACACCCCTAAGTTCCGACAGCCCTATGTTCCGACAGCCCCTGTGTTCCGACACCCCTGTGTTCCGACACCCCTGTGTTCCGACACCCCTGTGTTCCGACACCCCTGTGTTCCGACACCCCTGTGTTCCGACACCCCTGTGTTCCGACACCCCTATTTTTTAACTGCCTTAAAAGCCTTTCATCATCATCAATCTCAATAAATCATTATCACAAACTTAACTCAAACACTATTAACCAGTTCGCACCGGAGGACGTATATACCTGAAAAGTTTTTCAGAGATTCAAAATGGATGGCGCATAAACAGGCAACGAGCCAGGCCGGAAACGACCGTCACCAGCGAGCAAGGCCAGAATGTCATGGGTGTGCTTCCCGGTACCATCGGCCTGAACCCGCGTCTGATCGAGTTTTGTTTAAAAAATAACCTGCGTCTAGGCTCGGTGAATGTTACAATAATCCCGGCCCGAACTGGTTAAAAAAAAAAAAGTATTCCAAGCTAAAAGCAGAGACCTTGGACAGCGCCTGCGGGTTCAAGAACGCAGCGGCCATCCTCCCGCCGTTCCGACTGATTCTGACCAGCAGCATCTTCCAGTGGCCAGTGTGGACCTGCGGGTCGTAGCTGGACAGCGAGGTGTCTTGCTGCAGGTACCGCTGGAAGGCGGCCACGATGGCCTGAGTGGCCGGGCAGACGTGGTGACACGCGGACGGGTTGACCACCGTCATGTGCCCACCTGGTTGGTTGAAATACCAGTCAAACACGCAAACAAATATTAGGTTACAGGGACCTTGCTGGATTATGACAAGAGCTTCCTACCAGTTGCTGTAAACATCTGGAATAGGATTTCCCCTGATATCATCAGACAGCCTTCAGAGGAGGGGGGCTTAGTGTTTTAAAGGTAGTATACACCATTTGCAGATATCGAAAATATTTACTACCAAATTATTAAGAAATATCTTACTCATTTCTAAGTAAATAATGATTCTAGGCATTCAGCAAAATGATTGCGCTAGATATCCTGTAATTATTCCGAAAAGTAGAATTTTATAAAGAAAAATTCGGGATCGCCGGACGGCGATCGCGAAAAAACCAAAGATAACATAAGAATAACTGCTCGACGCCGGTTGAAAACAAACGCTGTTTTTCGTGTTTTTCTCGGCATGCATGATTGTAAAACTTCGGACAGGTCAGTTAAACGATATTTACTATAAAATAATCTACTTATTCATGATAATTTGAGCAATTACCAATGGTGTATCCTACCTTTAAGGAGGCTGTGCATAATTTGTTGATAGGCCATACTTAAAGCCCGGCTTCATGTATTCGAGTTCAGAGTAACTCGAGCACGTTTGTTTTTGTTTTTTTTGGTTTTTTTAAGTCTTATAATGTTGCTGTGCATGCTCCCAGTCTGTTGTTCTTTTCATGAGATTATTTGATTGCTCACCAGCGTTGTTTGTCGTGTTTGACCGTAGCTGGGAGGATTGGGTTGTGTATAAAAAAACAAAAAACTAACAAATAAATAAATAATAATAATACATAAAAAACAAAAATATCCACATCTGTGTGCTACATTCTGATTGGTGGGTAACCAATTTTAATATTAAAATGTCTTTGTGCAGAGTTGATCGGTAGCTACTAATAGGCCACACCCACATCTATGTGCTACATTTTGATTGGTTGGTAACCACTCAATTCCTTTGTGCAGAGTTGATCAGTAGTTACTAATACTAGGCCACATCCACATCTGTGTGCTACATTCTGATTGGTTGGTAACCACTCAATTCCATTGTGCAGAGTTGATCAGTAGCTACTAATAGGCCACACCCACATCAGTGTGCTACATTCTGATTGGTTGGTAATACTCAATTACTTTGTGCAAAGTTGATCAGTAGCTACTAATAGGCCACACCCACAAACAGCAAATCCAATCAAACTACAAAACCGATCTACGTCTTTTGCACACAAAAAAACGAAACTAAAGAGGAAAGACTTTACCTTTGTATGTGCCAAGCCGGAAACCAACGGTGTTATCTGTCCATGAAAATAACAAAGACATGAAACTGAAAAAACTTTGGAACAATTTATCGGGAGTCAAGTTTTTATGAAAACATGACAAGAAATTAGGGAAAAAAACAAATACTTTCAGTTGCGGTGTTCATAATAGGCACATTATTTGCACTTGTACATCAAGTTGTGTTTTGCAATAACGACCCAGGATCCACTATTGTGTTTCCCTTGTTCCTGACCCCCTGTACTATAACCTAACACCATAGACTTATCGTACACTTTAACGACAGAGGACAAAATTCAACAGAAGACGAACGCCCGAAAACTGAAAAGATCTATTGTTCGCCTATTGTCTTTATGTCCTCGGAGATTATTCCAGGCAATTTGCACTTTTTAATCATCAAAACCAAAGGACACAGAAATAAGAAATGAAGAGATTCGATTAAAGAAAAATATTGAATGCCAATTTTACTCACCGACGCCATCTACACTCTTGCCAATGGTG
This sequence comes from Crossaster papposus, assembly GCA_037893245.1. Lineage (NCBI taxonomy): Eukaryota > Metazoa > Echinodermata > Asteroidea > Velatida > Solasteridae > Crossaster > Crossaster papposus. The sequence goes on from JBAIAA010000717.1 coordinate 314,424, forward strand.
AACTCGCACTTATTGCGATAACTCTCTAAAACTGGCTGTAAGTGAAGAACGACAACAAAAATGTAAATTAACCAGTTTGTGCCAGATGACGTATAAAAACACAAAAGTTTCCCCAGATTCAAAACAGATGACGTATAAACACACCAAGGCCGGAAATGCCGAGCAAGGCCGGAAATGCCGAGCAAGGCCGGAAATGTCTGTCAGCAGCGAGCAATGCCGGAAATGCGTGGGTGTGCTTCCCGGTACCATCGGCTTAAACCCGCCTCGGATCGAGTTTTGTAAAAAATAATCCCACGCGTCGGCTTGGTGATGTTAAAAAAATCCCGGAGCGAACTGGTTAACTTCCCCCATTCAGTCAAACTCCAACACCAGGTTTGGTTGGAATCTGTTAGGATGGGATACTGGACCCCTAAAACTGTTTAAGGCATACCTCCAGAATTCGAGTCCAACAGTTTGTGTGTACAGTTTTCCCATATGATGTTGGAATTTGAAAGAATGGGTACGGTTTCTAGTAATGCTACACGAAGGAGATACATTGTAAGGCCTAAAAACGCAAAAACTTTTTTTTTAACTAAAAACTTTTCCTGGACGTATACTAAAGTTTAAAGACTTGAAAGGAGGGCTTATTGTTTACTTTTTTCTATTTTTCTTTCTAACGAAAAGTCTTCAGGGATTTTGGGGCGTAACCCTCTTTAAGGATCGTTCCTAGCAAAAAGCACCTAAGGGGTTAAAGATAGGATACACCATTTGCAGATATCAACAAAATTTACTACCGAATTATAAGAAATATCTTAATTATTTGTAAGTAAATAACGATTGTAGGCATCCAACAAAATGATTGCGCGAGATATCGTGTAATTGTTCCGAAAAATTAAATTTTATTTAAAAAAAATCCTAATCACCGGACGGCAATCGCGATAAAACAATAACAACATAAGAACCAGGCTTTTCTCAGTATCCATTATAGTAAACAGGTCAGTTAAACTATATTCACTATAAAATGCAAGCCCCTAAATCAACCTATACAGGGTAATTCAAGCAATTACAAATGGTGTATCCTCTCTTTAAAGTAAAGATGACTACGTTCATCGCTCTGAGATCCCCATTAACAATTCTACAGATAAATTTACAGAAAATCTTGTCTTTTTCGTCATCAAACTTCGGTCAACTAGCTCACTCACCGATGGCTTGATTGGGTCCAACTCACATGCCATCCCACTATGGCGCTTTCTGTCAAAGAAATGAAGAGTGCACTATTAAACACGAGGGCATTGGTTCCGACGAAGCAAATTTGTGAATTCGCTAACAAAATTCTTGTGCGACTATCGCAGAAATAACACAAAAACAATTGGTTGAATCTCACACAGGGTGAGTAAAAAAAACACGTCTATTTTCATCAGAAAGAGAATAAGTAAGCCCAAAATATATTTCACCAGAATTATGTCACGGCTATTCTGAATAGATCATGCAATTTCATAAATATGACATAATTCTGGTAAAATAAGTTTTGGGCAAACATATAATCTATTTCTGGTAAAACTGACTTCGAAATCAAAAAAGCATTTTGTTTTTACTCACCATGTACACTTATATCACTTATATCGTACTTTTAAATGATGTTGCCAGACAATACCATTTAATTTAATTAAAATGCATTCTGTAGCCCAATTGGGCGTTCCAGGATAGAATTCCCCTTTAACAAATAGGCACCATTTTCCAGAGCTTTAACAAGTTTTTGGGGCGGCTGTACATCTAAGACCATCTGCCACAAGACTGTGTCCGTCAAGAAAAGTCGCACGTCCAATCTGACACGAAAACCTCCCTTGTCTTTGGTGAACACCTCACTTTTGTTCCTTCAGCCAGAGAGACATCTCCCCAACGTTCCGCTGCAGCATCTTAGATAAATTCCGCAGAAACTCTCCCGTGTTGGTTTGTTTGATGGATAGCTGCTCCTCGTACGGGCGCTTCCACAGTGGAGTTACTGTGTTGTTTAACCTGCAGAATTAAGAAAGGATTGCAAAACATTGCACTTGGTATTTCAGAGTGAAACTTTTGTTGTTGTAATAGACCTTATGCATAGCGGCCATATAGAGGGCATACAATGAATGCACAGCAGGTTCAATAGCATGCAAAGGCATTGCCCTCTAAGATGGCTGCTGTGCATATGGTCTATAGCAGGTTTTCAAGCAGACCAAGGGAAAAGAGTAGCAGAAAAGTTTGATCAAAATTTCAAAAACAGAAGAAGAAAAAAAATACAAAAGTAGGACTTCAGAGGACAAAATTAGGGCAAAAGTAGGACTTCTGTGAGCTTTAGAGAGTAGTTTTTGTTGCTACTCGCTCATGTTCAATGCACCATTCGCCTCATTTGGCATGTTCTGTACACACTGTAGTAATCCAATGAAGAATTGTGTCTTATGGGAACATGGGCATACGGATGCAGAATTTAGGAATGGTAGTGCCTCCAACAATTTGTTGAGGAGACACCAAAATTACACCAAATAATTTTTTGTTATTCACTTTGTATCCACACAGATTTTAAAACCAGTGAACACAGAGTAATGACTTCAGATGGTTGAAAACTTGAGTTGGTTTTGGGAGGTTTTTTTGCTGGTGGTTCGAATCCATCCCAACCCTGCATTCCATCTCAATGTCTTCACCTCTCTTCTACCGGTAAGCTGTCCTCCTCCCTCCTCCTCTTAGCTTCTTGGCTGTTGCCCTCGGATTCGTCTTGGCTCCGTTTCAGAGCGACACTCTTAGTGTACGGGTCCTCGACTGGCTTGGCAAGCTGCACAACAAAAAACAGGTATGAGAATGTCAATTAAGAAAAAAAACTGAAAAAATTGATGAAATGTCTGAACAAAATACACATCTTTCTATATGTGACCCGCTCCATCGTAATCAGGAATAAGTCGCTGGGGCCGTTTTACGCAATCGGTCGTTGAAGTGAACGCATGGGTGAAATTCGTGACCAAGTTGTTTTTATGAACATTGTATTTTTAGGAAGTGTAGTTATCACAGATTATTGTCATTAATGTCTTGTATGTAAAAACGATCAATAAAGATGAAAATAAAGAGGATTTGTGTTCGCTGTCCGTATGATTTTTGTGAATTTTGTTTATTTCAAAGCTGTTTTTCTCGGAATGTCAATTCGGCAAATAAATACACACCTGTCATCTTCATCAGCCCATAACTTGTTAACCTAAGAAGATACACACTTGTGATGGGTATCATTAGGAAGCTTATGAAATTCCCTTTCTCACCATGCGCATATCTCAAAAAGTCATTTCGAGACTTATTCCTGATTTCGATGGAGCGGGTCACATATAATGATGTCTTTGGCTGAGATTTTAAAAGTCTGAATTCAGATAAAAGTCTAAAAGAGCTCATGCCTAAAAAAGTCATCGTGGGAGTGTGAACCTGTAACCACAGCAGTATCAGCGCCTCTAGATCCCCTGCATTGGTAGCCAATGCTAAGGGTGCAATTCCACGGCAACTCAGGTTACATTTGAAGTAGAGCTTCCATCACAACTCTTGTGCCGTTTTGTTTATAAAGTCAATGTATCAAGGGTGGATTTTTTTTTTCTTCATAGAAGATCTCTTGAAAATAAGCATCTGTTCGTTTGGCAATGGGTTGTGTTTCTTGGTAACGTTTTGGTAACTATTATGATAAAAAAAGGGCATGGCAAAATATTAAAAGGTAGGATACACGATTGGTAATTGTTTGAATTATCATTAATGGGTAGATTTGGGGGGTTGTATTTCATAGTAAATATCGTTTAACTGACCTGTCCAAAGTTTTACAATCATGGATGCTGAGAAAAGCACGAAAAACAGCATTGGTTTTCAACCGGCGTCGAGCAGTTATTCTTATGTTATCTTTGTTTTTTCGCTATCGCCGTCCGGCGATCGCAAATTTTTCTTTATAAAATTCTAATTTTCGAAATATTTACAGGATATTTAGCGCATTCATTTTTGCTGGATGCCTAGAATCATTATTTACTTTCAAATGAGTAAGATATTTCTTAATAATTTGGTAGTAAATATTTTCGATATCTGCAAATGGTGTATCCTACCTATAAAGATGTTTTATTGCTGAATGTTTCCACATACTGTCAGTGTGCACTGAGGGGAAAATCTGTTTAGTGCCCCGATGTCATATGCCACCATTACAATTACAACCAAAATCTGTCACAAAATCACTTGAGGGACGTTCATGTATTTCAGAAACTCACGTTACAGTTTGTCTGCCCATTTGATATTGCCATTCTACAGAAAAGTTGGCAGGAGATCGACCAAAAAAAGGAACACGGCTTTTGTGAATGCATGTACCGGTACCTTGACTTTCAGCACTTGTCCTTTCCATTTGTAGCCGCTGAGTACCTTCAAGGCTTCCTCCTTATCTTCTTGGCAACTGTTTGATGAGAGATACAAATACAAATGCAGCCGAAGACAGTCAAGAACTAGACAAAAAGGCCCTCGATCGATAGATCGCAGACCTCTGGCCCAACCGCAAAATATGCACAAGTATCTCCAACTGTTAAAACATCATTCGAAGTAATCCAGATTCCTGATCTGGATCCAGATGAATTTGAATACTTAATGAAAATCCCCCTTGACCCATAAGCTATCTATCTACCAAGTTTTGTTAAAATCCCTCCATTTTTTTGGGTATATTCCTGCTAGCTAACAGACAAACAAACAGACACCCCAACAAACAAACAATCGGCAAAAACATAATCTCCTTGGAGGAGGTATGGTAATTGCGAGCTTCGTGCTACGAGCTTGCGCATTCTAACTTGTGCACTAGTTTGATGATCCTGAATGACCTGTGACCCATATCACTGTGTTCTAGCAAACACCTAGTTGTGGGGACAGGTTCTTTTGTTTGGAAAAACCTGACCGATTTGTGGGGACATTTTCCTGTCCCCATAGCATTTTGGGTCTTCAGTAAAGGGGTCTAGAGGTAGAATTGGGTTAGGGAATAATGAAAGAAAATGTAGAAGACAAAACATTAGGGTGATGTTGAAAATGTTAGGTCAAAATAATTTTCTGAATTTGAGTTTAGAGAGATTTTAAGGTATTGATAATGTGCAGACCAGGAACAAGCCTGCCAGCAAAGTGGATCAGCTTTTGCCGAAACCAAAATAAAAAGTACACGGGAACTTTCTTAGTATATTAATGTGATAGCAGAAGTCTGATTACATTTTCAGTTTCAAGTAATAGATTGTGGAAACTCCTTGGTTTCAAATCTTCGTTGATGCACTATTTGTATATTTTTCAATTATTTTCTTGATTATCCAAACACCAAAACTAAAACGTGTGCAGTTTCCATGTGCTCATATTTGTGTTCCATTACATCAGTACACTCAACTTTCACTCTTTAACCAGTTCGCGCCGGATGACGTATATAAACGCAAAAATTTCCCCAAATTCAAAACGGATGACGAATAAACACGCCAAGTTCAAGTTCGGAAATGTATGTCAGCAGCGCGCAAGGCCGGAAATGCGTGGGTGTGCTACCCAGCACTATCGGCCTGAACACGCTTCGGATCGAGTTTCGTTAAAAATAATCCCGCCCGTCGGCTCGGCGATGTTAAAATAATCCCGGCGCGAACTGGTTAAGAAGCCCCAGAGTCACTCACCCCTTGACTCTAATTTCATGGTGCCAGTTTTTTTTGCGCGTCTCAAATACATAGTCTGGCCAAATGAGACAGACATCAAAATGATAGTTTGCAGGTATTGCAGGACTAGTCTTTGCCAAAGGCTACAGTAACTCAGTGATATTGTGCACGCATGTCGCGTAAAATCTTTTCCCGCAGTGCACCCACAAAGGACAGGATTATAGACTACAAGCAGCTACCCTACTCATAGTCATGGCCTGAGCTTTTCATACAAATTCGATCATAAATGATTTTTTGAATCCCATAAGGGATTTACGCAGTCAACTACCCATTCAGCAGCCACTCGGGCCAGCGTATCTTAAGGCCCAGTCCCATTGCCAATGACGCATAAATCACGCATAAATCACGCATAAATCACGCATAAAATTGGTTTGTGCGTGATTGTTCGTGGAGAAATTGGTCATTTTCTGGGGTTGTGCGTGGTCAGAATCACCGATGAATCGCGTATAAACTGCGCATGTATCACTTACAATCACTGACAAAGAACATTCCACGCACAATAATAATTTTGGTAAGTGATTGTAAGTGGAACATACGTGGATTGTGCGTGTTTTGTAAGTGATATGTGCGTGTTCTGTAAGTGATTCGTCAGTGATGTGCGTGCTAGGAGCCAGTTCCTGACGCACAAGCACTGACGGAACACTGACAGAACACGGACATATCACGCACCTTCCACGTCCAAACTACGTACAAACTGCGCATAATCTGCGTATAATCGCGCACGTTGTGCGTGGAAAATTTTTTGAACCGTTCAAAACCGGCGATCGCGCACAAACCCGTCTCCGCGTACAATCACTTACAAAAACTGATGCTCCACGTGTGAAACACGTGGGATTTACGCACATCACTGACGAATCACGCACGAAGAAAATGTTATGCGCAATTCATGAGTAATTCGTGCGCAAGTGCAGTGGGACTGGGCCTTTATCAGCGCTGCTTGACAAAGGAATTGTGTGCGTGCGCGTAGTACATGTTGCGCGTATGTTTAAACCGCCGTTCTGCAAACGCTGTTTGCAGGGCTCCCTAAAAAAAAACTGCGTAGAAATAAGGAAAAAGATAAACCACTGGCGCAGGTTTGCAAAGATGACAGTGTGAGTAATGAAACTGGTCTTTAATCGTGTCATTTGCAGGCGCACTGAATTAAAAAAAATTACGCGACGTGCACAATATCGACTACTGTCGTTTTTGGCAAACACTAACACAGGACTGGATACTTGCAAAGGTTGCAAAATTTGAGAAAGTTCACATTCCATACCTGAATGTCACAAAAGCATAGGTGGCCTTGTTGACTGCCTTGACTTTCTTGGGTTTCAAATGCAAACCAAGCAGCATCTTTTTCAGTTGCTGTTAAAAGGGAAAGTACATGTACATTATACACCAATTGTCAGTTATGCGCATTTGTCATTTAAAGCAGCAAATGAGTTCAAAAACAAAGGAAAGGTGCTTGACAACTCACCTGAGGAAATGTTAGCACTTTCAGGGTGGCTTAAAAAAATCGAACATTAACATCACAACGAACAAGCATTCTTCCACTACCCTGAGGTCAAAACTAAACCAATGGACGGAGAATCTTTCTAGAAGAACAATTACCCCAGGATATCTCGATTTGGGCTAGGATTTTTAGCTCCAGACCCTATTTTGTGAAGTGAAGTCAGGGGTCCTGTCTCACCAGCAAATTACTAAACCACGGTTTAGTTACTTCTTGGTGCGAAAGGACCCCCGACTTGAGTGTGCTTTCACAAATCAGGATCTGGAGCTAAAAACTACTAGCCCTAATCGAGAAATCTTGGCATTTTTTCTCTGGAAACATTCTCCATCCATTAGTATAGGTAGTTTTGGCCTCAGAGTAGTGGAAGTGTGCTTGTCTGGGATTTGTATGGGCAACCCTGTATATAGTCCAAGAAAACAATATTTTATAATTGTGATTGCAGCTTCAAATTTGCAGAGTCCAAAATTTGAATTGCGACCACAATCAGCATTCAGGTTACTTTCTTGTTCAGCCAATTGCAGCTGAATCATGTCAAGCAAAGCAACCAATCAATTACCAGCTCCAATGCACGCGTGGGCATCGTTCAAAGGATTGCACACACCATTCGTAGATTACAAATCAACTGCTAATGGACATTTGCAAACATGCATCTCTGACGCACATCTTTGGCAATGACAATCTTTTATTATTTTCTATCCGGGATTGTCCTTTAATTAGGGGTCTAATTGTTCATGCCCCTGTTACATTTGACATTAAAATATTATTTTTACATTCAGCACACATTCTTTGATGCCTTCTATTTCTTAAGCCGCGTTCGCATTGGACTTTTTTTTGTAAAACCTACGGAAACTTTAACCAAATTAAATCCAATGCGGACAGGCGGTAACATTGTCAAATTGTCCATTTTACCCTCCGCAACCGTAAGATCTACAGGCCCAAGCTTCTAGCAGAGGATTTAACACCGTGAACTTTGACAATCACGTACCGTAACATTTGACAATATTAAGTCCAATGCGAACGCGGCTTAAGAGTGATTTACATAAAGCAAAGTACCTGCAAAACAAATTTTACAAAAAGTTTGAAGTCAATTTCAGTGACACTTGCTTGGTAAATTACTAGACCAGGAGCCAATTTCATAAAACGTGTGAGCACCAAAATTTGCTGAGTATGAAAATTCTTCCTTGGGAAAAAACAGGGTTACAAACCAACATTTCAGTTGATGTTTATTGTTTGTAACTGGTATTCAGCTGGTTTTTGCTTTGAATGAAAAGTCTGTGGAGTTTTGGCCGAAAACCTGTTTTTACTGAGCAAGACTTATGTGATCAGCACATTTTTGTGCTTACATAATTGGCCCCAGGTGTAACCAGGACATTAAAAAATGTCACACTTTTCAACCCCTTATTTACGGACTATAACCCATCTTCCTTGTGCATGGCCAAAAGGTATTTTACCCGTAGCTACCAACGTTTTTTTATAAACAAAAATATCATTTGGGTGGGACTCAAACCCACAGCCTCCTGCTTTCTATTGCAGATACATTATTACTAGCCAGGGTTTGGCTAGCTGGTTGAAATCCTAATAGCAGCGAGTTCCACAACCAAATTTTTCAATTTGGTTGGGGTGATGTAAATTGAATACTGGATAATTTGTTTTTAATAATGTTTTGTTATTTATAAATGCTGTATAGTGTTGTCACAAGAGAAAGTGTCGGTAACAGCACTGTCAAAACAATGGACAAACTTATCCTAAATAAACAGAGATAATATATAAAAGGGGAGAGGACACAAAGCAGATTTCAGTTTCAACTGCACACACCTCAAAGATTCTCTGTTAGTGTTCTTACAACAAGAATACCTGCACTGCATCTGCAAATAATGTTGGAAATTCTACACTGTACATGAACTATAATGGCTGATGGATACCAAGAAGACAACTCTACTCTGTCAACTGAAGTAAACGAGCATCTTGAGAGCTTTTACAAGAGTGTAGACAGAAAAAACCAAATAGCGTGGTTAAGTACTGAAATCATTGCACCAATCGGGATCCTCTTCAACTTTGTGTTTCTCTTCACAGTCTTTCGAGTGAAGTCCATGCGTACAATCATCAACATCTACTTATCTAATATGGCTGTGGCTGACTCGCTCTTCCTTACGAGTGACTTTATATTTGCATTGTGTTCACCTATCAAGTACAACTTCCTTGGGCAAAAAGCATATTTAAGTGTCAAACACACGCTACTTGCCGTTTCTAATTTCTTTGTGGTTACCATAGCAGCTGAGAGATTCTCTGCAGTGCGTAATCCTCTGACACACAAAGAAAAAGCCTCTAAATCTCGAGCAGCAAAGATATCAGCAGGACTCTGGGTGCCTACAATCATTGTTGGTGTGATTCTGATGTTCTTACCAGAGACTGTCTTTGCCAACCTCATCTTTTGGATTCCTTCCATTATCAACATTGTATGTTTAATAGCAACTTTTGCTTTGTACATCTATGTGGTAGTGAAAGTGCGCAGACAATCAGCCCTGTTGCCAAACCGTCCTAAGCGAGCAGGCAAGGTCCTCTGTATGGTGATCATCAATACTGCTGTTTTCTTCATTTTGTACTTAGTAGACTTATCCGCCATAATTATTAACACTGTTTTAAACCTTAAATATCCCCGTCTCGATGCGACTTCCCTGATTGTTGAATATTTGAAACTTGGAGAAAAAGCAATCATAGTGGCTCTATGTTCAGAAATCCTGCAATATATCAACAGTTCAATCAATTCCCTAGTCTACAGTGCCACAAACGTAGACTATCGTGCAGCTGTAGTCGAGGCTTTCTCATTTCTCAAACTGTGCTGTCCTTGCTGCCCAAGACTGAATCCCAGCCGACCATCGCAGCCTGGGAAGCAGATTGAGCTCCGTGTGATTCCACAGGCAGAAAATGACCAAGAGCACCATGCTGCCAGGCCAAGCAGCAGCAAGCCACTGAGCCAAGGACGTGCACAACACCCAGAGAGTCAGCAGTCACTGGACAGCTATCAAGAACAATGTTTTAGGCCAAGCAGCAGCAAGCCACCAAGCCAAGGGCAGTCACAACACCCAGAGAGTCAGCAGTCACTGAACAGCTGTCAAGAACAATTTTCCAGGCAAGGCAGCAGCAAGTTATCTACGCGCAGTCAGCAGCATATTAAAGTGCATGTTGAGGTACATGCAGAACCAGCGGGAACCCCAGCGCTTGCAAGTTCTAATCGGGATCAATGCTCTAGTATAGTCTGACTTATTGCAAGGCATCAGTGCAACATTAACAGTGTGTACATCCAGAACCAGAAGAGAGCCAACAGTCACTTGCAAGTACTTAGAAACAATGTCCTGGGCTGACTGGCACCGAGCCATCATCACAAGGGCAGCAGTATGCACATCCAGAACCAGAAGGGAGTCAATCATTGGAAGATTGTCAAGAACAATGTTATCTGGTAACTGATGAGTGCAAACCATCCATGTAAGGTCAGCAGTGTGCAGAGTCAGCAGATACATGTAGTCAAAACTCACTTTGTAAGTAACTCTCAAACAATGTTCCAGGCACAACAGCCAAGTGCCATGGGAGCAGTATTATGCACATCAAGAACCAGCAGGGAGTCACTCAAAAACTGTCAAGAACAATGTTCCAGGGTGACTGATCTGATTCCCTGACTTACCCAGCCCGACATTGACAATACTCTGAACCTTTTGAATATCAAATAGTCTGGTTCTAAGAGCGATATCCAGATATTTTTGTCAATGTCGGGCTCGGTAAGTAAAGAAATCAGATCGCCAACTGTTGTTGTTGTTGTTGTTGGTTTATTAAAAACTCATGTTTCGTGGCCAAAAGGTCAAATTGTGCATGATTTACAGATAAATATTTTTATTTTGTTCACAATGAAATCTACCTTTGTGCTTTTTAACCAGTTCGCGCCGGGATTATTTAACATTGAATGGGACCAGACGCGGGATTATTTTTCATGAACTTCGATCCGAGACGGGTTCGGGCCAGCATTCTTGGGAACCGGTACACGTACGCCATCCGACGCGAACTGGTTAAAGATACTTAGTCAATACTTTTTGAGTTTCACTCAACAATAGATTTATTTTTAAGTTGTAATTTTTGTTAACATCTATGACAAACCAAAAAGTTAATCATGCTTCATTATTACAAAATGTTTCATTGATTTCAACTTAAATGTGGTCTGCAGATTACCGGGATTCATATGACTAAAATAACCACCTAAAGTCATTTAATTATGTCAAAATAAAGCATAAAGGTTGAAAATCCGTGAGCTTTTTGGTCAAGGCAGGCAGACTTCAAAGGCATTGCATTTGAAAGGGAACTTATAGGGGAGTTTAGGTTTACGTATGTGTAAACTGTGACAAATAGTTGCAAAGTGTGATCGATGTAAAAGACTGATCGATCAATGTAAAAGCCCAATCGATGAAAGGACCAATCAATAGATGTAAAAGACCGAGCGATCGATGTAAAAGACTGATCAATGTTTTAATTGGAGTGTATGCCTTTTTGGTGTTCCATGTCCTTCTGCATTTTAAGTACAGGACCAAATCTACCCAAATCCACTCAAGTGGTGGTTGATATTAATGAACAACAGCTCATCACTGCACGATGGACAAAACCAGTGCCATTCTCCAAGCAGTGCCCACATCCATCATAATCCAAATGTATTCACCACAGGCCTGCAGGACCAAGTCCCCCCCCCCCCCCACCCCCCCACACAACAAAAAACAAACAAACAAACAAAAACAAAACAAGAGTATGGATTTGGATGGATTTGGGAGGGTTAAGGTTAAAGAAGCTTTACTTTTAGTTTTATTATCGGTAACATCAACCAATTTCAATCAAGGAAATACACATTGTACAAGATAATACAAACTGAAACAACTTTAATTCTAAATGGCAGTAGCGAAACGGAATTTTCTGCTTTGGTAACTGCTGTCACGAGATACATGCATATCACGTGCATTACAATAGGTCTTTGAGAATTATGGGGAAATATCGAGGAAATGTCAACAAAACTTTCTGTTTCAACTACACACTTCTAGAAGATCTCAAGGTGTTATATTCTCCATTAGTATAAAACTGGAGCAATCTTGAAATAGGACAAACACGCTTCGCTACATGTATATCTGCAGAAAATTTTGGATGCAGCTCCAATCTACACTGCACATCATGGGTGATGGCCACTCTATCGAATGAAGTAAACAAGCATCTTGAAAACTATTACAAGAGATAGGGTTGGGGTACATATGTATAAAATAATACACCATTTTAAAGTTGAGAACCTAGAGAATTTAAAAAAAGCGAAATTTAAATAACTAAAATTGTCAACTTTGTCTGGGTTCCGTTGGAGCAGGTCATATACTGTATACACCAATTGTCAGTTGTGCATGTTTGTCATTTGAAGCAGCAAAGGTGCTCAAAACCGAAAGATGCATACAAACTCACCTGATAAGGTGTTAGCACTCTCAATGATACAGGGTGGCCTAAAAAAATGTACAATAATATCACAACGAACAAGAATACTTCCACTACCCTGAGGCCAAAACTACCTATACCAACGAATGCAGAATGTTTCTTAAAGAACAATGATACTAGGCATGGACGATATCGTAATTTTTGACTGGCGATATATCGTCAGGTAAATATCGCCGATATGTCGATATATTTTTCAAATTTGAAATGAACCTATTTAACGGTTAAAAATAACTTAAAAGAGCTGTCGATTAACGCCGTCACACGTGAACTGTGGCGATTCTAGGAAGATTTAAAAGTCTATAAAAGAAAAATATATAAACAGAGTGGTTGCTGAAAATAGACGCGATGGTTAATGGCCCTGTCACACTAGAAAGTTTTAGGCCAACGCGTGAGTAGCGCGTTAAAAATAGTTGATATGCTGGCAAACGCTGAACTTCCGCAGAAAAAGTCAAGTTGAACCGTGATTTTAGCGTGTCCATAACGCGTTAATAACGGGTTCATAGCGTTCGCCAGCACGTGAATAACGCGTTAGTAACGCGCTCGACGACTGATGAACGACTGCCCAGCGCGTGAGTAGCGCGGTCCAACGCGCGCCAGCGTACGGCAACGACCACATGATTAGTTGTACAAAAAGATGACGCGCTACTACAGTAATGGCCCTGTCACACCAGAACGTTTTAGGCCAACGTGTTGAAATTTCGGCAACACGCGGGTAAACGCTGACCAACGCTAGGCCAACGTTTTTTCCGACTAAAACACATGTATCTTTAGAACGGGTAATCGCCGCAAAAAGGGGCGAACAGACTCTTAAAGTTCATTATTCTAGCTTCATGATCATGTATGTTTTACTAAGTAAAGTCACAAAACCAGTGATCATTTTTCTTTCAAACTTGGGCATTCGATGCAATTGTCTATGGAGAGAACAGAAATTTGACCCTAAATTTGCTACCCGCGTTGTTTATCCGGACGTGACCGGATAAATCGACGTCATACCGCAAAGGGGTGAACGGTTTTGGAAAGTAGATGAAATTCCCCGTCCACTCATATAAGATCCATGGTGATTAGTCAGAAATCCAGTGATCATTTTTTCTTCCAAGTTTCCTTCCAATAAACAGAATTGTTACAAAGGTCGACCGGTATGTGGCCACGTGTCCTAAAGCCCGCGTTGTGTTGCGCAACAATTGACCTTATTCTTGCTTGCTGGTGAATGTTGCGCTGTCCAAGCTGAGCATTATCTGCTGATTTGTACCCTCGTTTTACCACCATATCGACTGTGATTGCTTCTCTGGTATATTGTGTTCATTTGGAATAATGTAAACGTGACCAGAGTGATTTTGACAAAGGAGAAGAATCTATTTGAGAGAGTTTTTTAGATCGTCATCGCCTGAATTCTGATGTGTATGCCAATGCTGACTGTACTGCCAATGCATGAGAATGTGCATGCATATAATTAGCTGTTTCGGCAATTCAGCCGAAACAGCTTTTGTTTTCGTTAAAGTTTTTTTTTTTTTTTTTTTTTTAGCTGTTTCGGTTTTCCACCGAAACAGCTTTTGTTTTCGTTAAAGTTTTTTTTAGCTGTTTCGGCATTTCAGCCGAAACAGCTTTTGTTTTCGTTAAAGTTTTTTTTTTTCTTTTTTAGCTGTTTCGGTTTTCCACCGAAACAGCTTTTGTTTTCGTTAAAGTTTTTTTTTTTCTTTTTTTTTTTTTTTTTTTTTTAGCTGTTTCGGTTTTCCACCGAAACAGCTTTTGTTTTCGTTAAAGTTTTTTTTTTTTTTTTTTTTTTTTTTAGCTGTTTCGGTTTTCCACCGAAACAGCTTTTGTTTTCGTTAAAGTTTTTTTTTTTCTTTTTTTTTTTTGGCTTTTTCGCTTGAAGCGAAAAAGCCTTTGTTTTTGTTCTGATTTTTTTTTTTCTTTTTTTTTTTTTCTTCTTCTTTTTTGGCTTTTTCGCAATTTTGCGAAAAAGCCTTTGTTTTTGTTCTGATTTTTTTTGTTTTTGTTTTTTTTTTTTTTTTTTTTTTTTCTTTTAGTAACCTAAACTCCATAGACTTTGTACACGTTTTTTTGCACAAGTACTTTTACCAGAAAACAAAGTCATATTTCCATAAAACTTAACCCAAGTGAAGACCCCATAGTAAGCTCGTGCCTAGCAAACATACGTCATGGTGACGTCATCAGGGATCACGTGACGTCATCTTAAAGGTGCAATTGATTTAATCTTTGAAAATCAATAACAAATCAACCGCAAAAGACCTAAACTTGATTTTTGTGGCAATAGATAGAATAATTAAGGATCTTCATTTCATCTCATGTGCGTGAAATCACGTGACCCTTCCTTCCGGTCCAAACCGGAAGTGCCTTATAATTTAAAACTGGAAAATGATATGTACTTAATTTCAACGATGTTAGTGTCTGGCTAGAATAAACTTTTCAAAAAATTACCGGCGACGTCATAACATGTTATAGCGCCCTCTAGCGGCAGGTTGAAAAATGGTTAAAATACATAATTTGTTGGTGTGTGTGGCGAAGTTTGCTGAAATCACTTCATAACCGGTGTATATAATCAGCTTCGTGCTAAGAACATATTGAGAAAGAGATTTATTGATGACGTCACCAAACCGGAAGTTACAATAAAAATACCTTAAAACCTTAAAACGTCGCTTAAAAATCAACCGCGATAGATATAATCCAGATTTTTGCTTTAAATAGCACAGTTAAGACAGCTCTCGAGCTTTCTGTTAATTACGTCACGATGACGTCATCAAGTGACAGATTACAAGCAACCAAATATTTCTAAATTTAATCTTTGAAAATCAATATAAAATCAACTGTAAGAGATCTGATTTAGATTTGTAGGAGAATTGATAGATTAATCCATGGTCTTCATAATTTGTATTACATGCAAAAAGACCTGACACTTCCTTCCGGTCCAAACCGGAATTTCCTTATAATTTAAAAGTAAAAAACGATGTGAACTTACTTTCAACGATGTTAGGAGCTGGCTAGGTTGTAAGTAACAAAAATGTTAACCGTGACTTCATAAAATGTTAAAGTGCCCTCTAGCGTCATGTTGACAAATGTTACGTCATATTACGATTATGTTTGAATTATTACGTTTTTAGACGTTGAAGGCATATCTCAGCAAAGGATCGTGTTAACATAACACCTCATTTTGTGTTGTTAGGTGATAGATAGTTGCACAAAAAGTTCAGAAACGTGTGACGTCATCGTTTTAATCAGTTTTGAATTTATTTTAATCTGTTTAAATTAACTTAAATTCGTTTTTTTTGAAAAAAAATACTAAAAAAAAATGCGAAAGCGAAAAAGCCCTATGTTCTGTTCCTTGAACAGACGTAGTTCTAGTTTTCTTTTAGTAACCTAAACTCCATAGACTTTGTACACGTTTTTTTGCACAAGTACTTTTACCAGAGAACAAAGTCGTATTTCCATAAAACTTAACCCAAGTAAAGACCCTATAGTGAGCTCGTGCCTAGCCGACATACGTCACGGTGAGGTCATCAGGGGTCACGTGACGTCATATTAAAGGTGTAATTGATTTAATCTTTGAAATTCAATAACAAATCAACCGCAAAAGACCGAAACTTGATTTTTGTGGCAATAGATAGAATAATCCAGGATCTTGATTTTATCTCGCGCGTGTGAAATCACGTGACCCTTCCTTCCGGTCTAAACCGGAAGTGCCTCATAATTTGAAAGTGAAAAATGATATGAACTTACTTTCAACGATGTTAGTGTCTGGCTACAATGTATTTTTCAAAAAAATATTGGTGACGTCATAACATGTTATAGCGCCCTCTAGCAGCAGGTTGAAAATTGTTAAAATGATTAATCTGTTGATGTGTGTTGCAAAGTTTGCTGAAATAACTTTATAACTGGTGTATATAATCAGCTTCATGCTTAGAGCATATTGGGAATGAGAAATATTTATGACGTCACCAAACCGGAAGTTACAATAAAAAAATCCTTTAAACTTTAAAAAGTCGCTTAAAAATCAACCGCTATAGATATAACTTAGATGTTTGCTTCAAATAGAAAAGTTAAGACTGATCTCGAGTTTCTGTTAATTACGTCACAATGACGTCATCAAGTGTCAGATTACAAGCAACCAAATATTTCTAAATTTAATCTTTGAAAATCAATATAAAATCAACTGTAAGAGATCTGATTTAGATTTTTAAGGAAATTGATAGATTAATCCATGGTCTTCATGATTTGTATTACATGCAAAAAGACTTGACACTTCCTTCCGGTCCAAACCGGAAGTGCCTTATAATTTAAAAGTGGAAAACGATGCTAACTTACTTTCAACGATGTTAGGCGCTGGCTAGGTTGTAAGTAACACAAAAGTTAACAGTGACTTCATAAAATGTTAAAGCGCCCTCTAGCGTCATGTTGACAAATGTTACGTCATATTACGATTATATTTGAATTATTACGTTTTTAGACGTTGAAGGCATATCTCAGCAACGGATCGTGTTAACATAACACCTCATTTTGTGTTGTTAGGTGTCATAGATAGTTGCACAAAAAGTTCACAAACGTGTGACGTCATCGTTTAAAACAGTTTTAATTCATTTTACTCTGTTTAAATTAACTTAAATTAGTTTTCAATGATTTTAAATTGTTTTGATGGTTTAAAAGTTCAATTTTTAAAATATTTAATAAAAAAAAATTGTGAATGCGAAAAAGCCCTATGTTCTGTTCCTCGAACAGACGTAGTTCTAGTTTTTTTTTTTAGCTGTTTCGGTTTTTCACCGAAACAGCTTTTGTTTTCGTTAAAGTTTTTTTGTTTCTTTTTTTTTTTTTTTTTTTTTTCCACTTTCAGTGTTTTTACCCATAGGATTTACACACGTTTGTTCTGCCAATACACTTTGGCACTTTGGTAAATCCGATCGACTTGAGACTTGGTATACACTTAGACCTCCACCCACAGATGGTCCTAGAAGAAATTTGGCGCGATTGCGTCATTCAAGGTCACGTGACGTCACGTTAAAGGTTTAATGTTTCCCATAGGTTTTGTACACGTTTTTCTTCAGACTATTGACTTTGGCACTTCGGTAAATCCGACCGACTTGAAACTTGGCATACACTTAGAACACCACGCCCAGATGTTTCTGAATGAAATTCGGCACGATTGCGTCATTCAAGGTCACGTGACGTCACATTAAAGGTTCACATTTTTCTCCCATTGGTTTTGTATACGTTTTTCTTTAGACTATTGACTTTGACACTTTAGTAAATCTGATCGACTTGAGACTTGGCACACACTTAGACCACCATCCACAGACGGCCCTAGAAGAAATTCGGCACGATTACGTCATTCAAGGTCACGGGGCGTCACGTTAAAGTTTCTATTTTTTCCCCATAGGTTTTGTACACGTTTTTCTTCAGACTATTGACTTTGACACTTTAGTAAATCCGACCGACTTGAAACTTGGCGTACCCTTAGAACATCACTCATATATGGTTCTGGAAGAAATTCGGCACGATTGCGTCATTCAAGGTCACGTGACGGCACGTTAAAGGTTCAATTTTTCCCCCATAGGTTTTGTACACGTTTTTCTTTAGACTATTGACTTTGACACTTTCGTAAATTTGATCGACTTGAGACTTGGCACACATCTCGACCACAATCCCCAGGAGGGCCAAGGGAAATTCGTCATGATGACGTCATCGTGGGTCATGTGACGTCACATTAAAGGGGCAGATGTAGGACCCTCTATCTCTGGAAGTACATGTCTGATTGGGGCCAAACTTGGTATGCAAGTATTCCAGAATGTGTTATAGACGAAAATTAAGTTGACGTCATGATGACGTCATCAGGTGTCATGTGACGTCACATTAAAGGTGTAGTTTTCCCCATAGGTTTTGTACACGTTTTCCTTCAGACTATTGACTTTGACACTTTGGTAAATTCACTCGACTCCAGACTTAGCATACACTTAGAACACCACCCACAGATGGTTCTGGAGGAAATTTGGCACGATTGCGTAATTCAAGGTCACGTGACATGATGTTAAAGGTTTAATTTTCCCCCATAGGGTTTGTACATTAAAGGTTCAGTTTTTTTAATAGCATTTGTACACGTTTTTTTTAAGCAATATATTTGGCACTTTGGTAAATCCGATCGATTTCAGACTTGATACACACTAGACCACCACCCACATATTGAAAGTCATGTTAGACATCCGAAACAGCTCTGTGTTTGTCCACAAACACATGTCTAGTTTTTCTTTTTTTTTTTTTCCACTTTCAGTGTTTTTACCCATAGGATTTACACACGTTTGTTCTGCCAATACACTTTGGCACTTTGCTAAATCCAATCGACTTGAGACTTGGTATACACTTAGACCTCCACCCACAGATGGTCCTAGAAGAAATTTGGCTCGATTGCGTCATTCAAGGTCACGTGACGTGACGTCACGTTAAAGGTTTAATTTTCCCCATAGGTTTTGTACACGTTTTTCTTCAGACTATTGACTTTGGCACTTCGGTAAATCCGACCGACTTGAAACTTGGCATACACTTAGAATACCACCCCCAGATGTTTCTGAAATAAATATGGCACGATTGCGTCATTCAAGGTCACGTGACGTGAAGTTAAAGGTGCAATTTTTTTCCCCATAGGGTTTGTACACGTTTTTCTTTAGACTATTGACTTTGACACTTTCGTGAATTTTATCGACTTCAGACTTAGCACATAACTCGACCACCATCACCAGGAGGGCCAAGGGAAAAATCGTAATAATGACGTCATCGTGGGTCATGTGACGTCACATTAAAGGTTTAGTTTTAAGGACCCTCTATCTCTAGAAGTACATGTCCGATTGGGGTCAAACTTGGTATGCAAGTATTCCAGGATGTGTTACAGACGAAAATTAAGATGACATCATGATGACATCATCGGGTATCATGTGACGTCACATTAAAGGTGCACATTTTTCTCCATAGGATTTGTACATGTTTTTTTCAACTAATTTATCTTTTGCACTTGTGTAAATCCAATCGACTTCAGACTTGGCACACACATAGACCTATAGCACACATATTGAAAGTAACGTTAGACAGTCGAAACAGCTCTGTGTTTGTCCACAAACATATGTCTAGTTTTTTTTAGCTGTTTCGGTTTTCCACCGAAACAGCTTTTATTTTCGTTAAAGTTTTTTTATTAGCTGTTTCGGTTTTTCACCGAAACAGCTTTTGTTTTCGTTAAAGTTTTTTTTTTTCTTTTTTTTCTTTTTTTTTTTTTTTTTTTTTTTTTCCACTTTCAGTGTTTTTACCCATAGGATTTACACACGTTTGTTCTGCCATAGCACTTTGACACTTTAGTAAATGCGATCGACTTGAGACTTGGCATACATTTAGACAACCACCCAAGGACGGTCCTAGAAGAAATTCGTCGCGATTACGTCATTCAAGGTCACGTGACGTCATGTTAAAGGTAAAATATTCCCCATAGGTTTTGTACACGTTTTTCTTTAGACTCTTGACTTTGACACTTTGGTATATCCGACCGACTTGAAACTTGGTATACACTTAGAACACCACCCACAGATGGCTCTTGAAGAAATTCGGTACGATTGCGTCATTCAAGGTCACGTGACGTGACGTTAAAGGTGCAATTTTTTTCCCCATTGGGTTTGTACACGTTTTTCTTCAGACTATTGACTTTGACACTTTCGTAGACTTGATCGACTTGAGACTTAGCACAGACCTCGACCGCCATCCTTAGGAGGGCCAAGAGAAAAACAATCAATATGACGTCATCGCGGGTCATGTGACGTCACATTAAAGGTGTAGTTTTTAA
This sequence comes from Crossaster papposus, assembly GCA_037893245.1. Lineage (NCBI taxonomy): Eukaryota > Metazoa > Echinodermata > Asteroidea > Velatida > Solasteridae > Crossaster > Crossaster papposus. The sequence goes on from JBAIAA010000717.1 coordinate 334,924, forward strand.
GACCCTCTAACTCTAAAAGTACAAGTCCGGTTGGGGTCAAACATGGTTTGCAAGTATTCGAGGATGTGTTATAGACGAAAATTAAGATGACGTAATTATGACATCATCGGGTGTCATGTGACGTCACATTAAAGGTTCAATTTTCTCCATAGGTTTTGTACACGTTTTTCTTCAAACTATTGAACTTGACAATTTGGTAAATCCGATCGACTTCAGACTTAGCACACACCTCGACCACCATACCCAGGAGGGCCAAGGGGAAAATCGTCAGGATAACGTCATCGTGGGTCATGTGACGTCACATTAAAGGGGCAGATTTTAGGACCCTCTATCTCTGGAAGTACAGGTCCGATTAGGGTCAAACTTAGTATTCATGTATTCCAGGATGAGTTATAGACAAAAATTAGATGACATTATGATGACGTCATCGGGTGTCATGTGACGTCACATTAAAGGTGCAGTTTGTAGGACCCTCTATCTCTGGAAGTACAGGTCCGATTGGGGTCAAACTTGGTATTCATGTATTCCAGGATGAGTTACAGACACAAATTAAGATGACATTATGATGAATTCATCGGGTGTCATGTGACGTCACATTAAAGGTGCAATTTTTAGGACCCTCTATCTCTGGAAGTACAGGCCCGATTGGGGTTAAACTTGGTATGCAAGCATTCCAGGATGTGTTACAGACGAAAATTAAGATGAGATCATGATGACATCATCGGGTATCACGTGACATCACATTAAAGGTGCAGTTTTTCCTATAGGATTTGTACATGTTTTTTTCAACCAACAATATTTTTGGCACTTGGTAAATCCGATCGACTTCAGACTTGGCACACACTTAGACCACCACACAAATATTGAAAGTCAATTTTAAAAACCCGAAACAGCTCTGTGTTTGTCCACAAACACATGTCTAGTTTCTTTTTTTTCTTTTCCACTTTCAGACTTTTTCCTATAGGATTTGCACACGTTTTTTCTGCCATAGCACTTTGACACTTTGGTAAATCCGATCGACTTGAGACTTGGCATACCTTTAGACAACCACCCAAGGACGGTCCTAGAAGAAATTCGTCGCGATTACGTCATTCAAGGTCACGTGACGTCATGTTAAAGGTACAATTTTCCCCATAGGTTTTGTACACGTTTTTCTTCAGACTATTGACTTTGACACTTTGGTAAATCCGACCGACTTGAAACTTGGCATACACTTAGAACACCACCCACATAAGACCCTTGAAGAAATTCGGCACAATTGCGTTATTCAAGGTCACGTGACGTGACGTTAAAGGTGTAAATCTTTCCCCATAGGGTTTGTACACGTTTGTCTTCAGACTATTGACTTTGACACTTCCGTACATTTGATCGACTCGAGACTTAGCACAAACCTCGACCACCATCTACAGGAGGGCCAAGGTGAAAATTGTCATGGTGACGTCATCGGGGGTCATAGGACGGTACATTACAGGTTCAGTATTTAGGACCCTCTATCTCTAGAAGTACATGTCCGATTGGGGTCAAACTTGGTATGCAAGTATTCCAGGATGTGTTACAGACCAAAATTAAGATGACATCATGATGACATCATCGGGTGTCATGTGACGTCACATTAAAGGTGGAATTTTCCCCATAGGATTTGTACACGTTTTTTTCAACTAATATATCTTTGGCAATTGTGTAAATCCATCGACGTCAGACTTGGCACACACATAGACCATCATCAGATACACATATAGAAAGTAATGTTAGACACCCGAAACAGCTCTGTGTTTGTCCACAAACACATGTCTAGTTTTTTTTTTTTTTTTTTTTCCACTTTCAGTGTTTTTACCCATAGGATTTACACACGTTTGTTCTGCCAATACACTTTGGCACTTTGCTAAATCCAATCGACTTGAGACTTGGTATACACTTAGACCTCCACCCACAGATGGTCCTAGAAGAAATTTGGCTCGACTGCGTCATTCAAGGTCACGTGACGTCACGTTAAAGGTTTAATTTTCCCCATAGGTTTTGTACACGTTTTTCTTCAGACTATTGACTTTGGCACTTCGGTAAATCCGACCGACTTGAAACTTGGCATACACTTAGAATACCACCCCCAGATGTTTCTGAAATAAATATGGCACGATTGCGTCATTCAAGGTCACGTGACGTGAAGTTAAAGGTGCAATTTTTTTCCCCATAGGGTTTGTACACGTTTTTCTTTAGACTATTGACTTTGACACTTTCGTGAATTTTATCGACTTCAGACTTAGCACATAACTCGACCACCATCACCAGGAGGGCCAAGGGAAAAATCGTAATAATGACGTCATCGTGGGTCATGTGACGTCACATTAAAGGTTTAGTTTTAAGGACCCTCTATCTCTAGAAGTACATGTCCGATTGGGGTCAAACTTGGTATGCAAGTATTCCAGGATGTGTTACAGACGAAAATTAAGATGACATCATGATGACATCATCGGGTATCATGTGACGTCACATTAAAGGTTCAATTTTTCTCCATAGGATTTGTACATGTTTTTTTCAACTAATTTATCTTTTGCACTTGTGTAAATCCAATCGACTTCAGACTTGGCACACACATAGACCTATAGCACACATATTGAAAGTAACGTTAGACAGTCGAAACAGCTCTGTGTTTGTCCACAAACACATGTCTAGTTTTTTTTTTTTTTTTTCCACTTTCAGTGTTTTTACCCATAGGATTTACACACGTTTGTTCTGCCAATACACTTTGGCACTTTGCTAAATCCAATCGACTTGAGACTTGGTATACACTTAGACCTCCACCCACAGATGGTCCTAGAAGAAATTTGGCTCGATTGCGTCATTCAAGGTCACGTGACGTCACGTTAAAGGTTTAATTTTCCCCATAGGTTTTGTACACGTTTTTCTTCAGACTATTGACTTTGGCACTTCGGTAAATCCGACCGACTTGAAACTTGGCATACACTTAGAATACCACCCCCAGATGTTTCTGAAATAAATATGGCACGATTGCGTCATTCAAGGTCACGTGACGTGAAGTTAAAGGTGCAATTTTTTTCCCCATAGGGTTTGTACACGTTTTTCTTTAGACTATTGACTTTGACACTTTCGTGAATTTTATCGACTTCAGACTTAGCACATAACTCGACCACCATCACCAGGAGGGCCAAGGGAAATATCGTAATAATGACGTCATCGTGGGTCATGTGACGTCACATTAAAGGTTTAGTTTTAAGGACCCTCTATCTCTAGAAGTACATGTCCGATTGGGGTCAAACTTGGTATGCAAGTATTCCAGGATGTGTTACAGACGAAAATTAAGATGACATCATGATGACATCATCGGGTATCATGTGACGTCACATTAAAGGTTCAATTTTTCTCCATAGGATTTTTCCCTTTTTTTTTTCAACTAATTTATCTTTTGCACTTGTGTAAATCCAATCGACTTCAGACTTGGCACACACATAGACCTATAGCACACATATTGAAAGTAACGTTAGACAGTCGAAACAGCTCTGTGTTTGTCCACAAACACATGTCTAGTTTTTTTTTTCTTTTTTTTTTTTTTATTTGTCACTTTTTCCCATAGGATTTGTACACGTTTTTTCTGCCAATACACTTTGACACTTTGGTAAATCCGATCGACCTGAGACTTGGCATACATTTAGACAACCACCCAAGGACGGTCCTAGAAGAAATTCGTCGCGATTCCGTCATTCAAGGTCACGTGACGTCATGTTAAAGGTAACATTTTCCCCATAGGTTTTGTACACGTTTTTCTTCAAACTGTTGACTTTGACACTTTAATGAATTCGATCGACTTGAGACTTAGCATACACTTAGAACACCACTCACAGATAGTCCTGGACGAAATTCGGCACGATTGCGTCATTCAAGGTCACGTGACGTGACGTTAAAGGTGTAATTTATTTCCCCATAGGTTTTGTACACGTTTTTCTTCAGACTATTGACTTTGGCACTTTGGTAAATCCAACGGACTTGAAACTCGGCATACACTTAGAACACCAGCCCCAGATGTTTCTGAAAGAAATTCGGCACGATTGCGTCGATCAAGGTCACGTGACGTGACGTTAAAGGTGCAATTATTTTCCCCATAGGGTTTGTACACGTTTTTCTTTAGACTATTGACTTTGACACTTTGGTAAATTTGATCGACTTCAGACTTAGCACATACCTCGACCACCATCCCCAGGAGGGCCAAGTGAAAAATCGTAATAATGACGTCATCGTGGGTCATGTGACGTCACATTAAAGGTTTAGTTTTAAGGACCCTCTATCTCTAGAAGTACATGTCTGATTGGGGTCAAACTTGGTATGCAAGTATTCCAGGATGTGTTACAGACGAAAATTAAGACGACATCATGATGACATCATCGGGTATCATGTGACGTCACATTAAAGGTTCAATTTTCCCCATAGGATTTGTACACGTTTTTTTCAACTAATATATCTTTGGCACTTGTGTAAATCCAATCGACTTCAGACTTGACACACACATAGACACGCATACATGTAGACACTACCACACTGAGGGCATACTTGTCATTCTATCCAATGGAGGACACTTGAGTGTGTGTGAATTACACCTATCAAAGTGAGGACACTACACTAAATTGCTGGTTGTCCATTGGTTTCATATTGATGTGCATTCTAAAGTCATCATTGCGATTGCAAATTCTAAATAGTCAAGTACTCTGACGCATCCGTACATGTATGTGAACTGACGAAACACCCTGCTTAGCTTTGATGAAGCTTCATTTTGTTCCGACAAAAGTCTTTGATGTTCCTCCAGCTTCGTGTCTGCAGTGCCACAAGACAGGATGTTTCGATGTCTCGTTTGCCAGGAAGCTTCTTCAGCAGAAAGAATTTCTGCAAACCCTTCGTAACGTCTCCCTTCTCCTCGGCAGTCCAGGGACGACGTTTCACTCGTCTCGAGTTGTTCAGAGATGCCAGACTTCCAGATGGAACACTGATAGGAGCCTGTCGAGTACCTAATGTCAAATAGGAAACAAGTCGATATAAAACACAGATATTTCGGCACTTTTAATTCAGACAGCCCGATAGCCAGATGAACAAACAAATGGACAGACAGACAATTGTTTTTTTAAAGACAGCCCGACTTAACCAGTTTGCGCCGGGATTATTTTAACATCGCCAAGCCCACGGGAGGGATTATTTTTTAAGAAACTCGATCTGAAGCGGGTTCAGGCTGATAGTGCCGGGAAGCACACCCACGCATTTCCGGCCTTGCGCGCTGCTGACATACATTTCCGAACTTGAACTTGGCAGGTTTATGCGTCATTCGTTTTGAATTTTGGAAAATTTTTGCGTTTATATACGTCATCCGGCGCGAACTGGTTAAAATACAGACACATAAAAGCCTAAACTTACTGTTTTCACTGGGCACATCACAGGAATTGTCACTGCTGTTATCGCTGTCCTCGTCACTAGTGAAGCCTTCTGCAAGTCACAAAGAGCAGTTTTTGTTAGATTAATGCACACATACCCGACAGTTGGTTGTTGTCCTGCATGTAAATTCAGAAAAGTGGACTCAACTCTTGTCAAATTTCTGTGGTCTGTTTCTTTCTATTTTTCTCTATTTCTCTTTCTTGTTCTGTAATGCAGGAGCAATAGCAAAAGAAATGCACACAAACACGTATACCATTTGTTATCATATATTGTGAACTGATAACAAAATGTTATTTCTTGCATTTCTTTCGCTGTTGAAGATGTATTAGTGAATAGTAATTACTGATCAAATATGTTTCAACAAAAGCAATAATTAATGTCTTTCTTTTGCTGTTGAGTAAATAATTTAAAACAACTGTGTCCTTACCGCCAGTGACATGCAGTTCATCCAGGGATTTGCCCTGCTGGGAAGGCAAGTTTCCCCTCTCCAAGCTGAGAAAAAGTCTAGAAAGTTTGGTGACCCTCTGCACAGTATCTGGCAACTGGTAGTATTCACGATGGACACGCAAATCATGACCCATGAAGTTTGCAAGTGTTTCAAGTTGATGTTCCTTCAAGGCAAGAATTTGCGATGCGGTTGCCACGTGCTTACGAAGTTTTGTAGACCGGATGCTGGCAGCATTGTCAAGGCCCGCCATGTCTGCGTACAATCTTATACAGTCACATCCTCTTATATGACCTGTACCTCCATAAGAACATCGTGCAAACAAGTAGGTGTTGTCGTGGGCGACTCCAGCTTCATTTCTCTTCGCAATCAGAGCACTCAACCACGCCACCACCTCATTGCTGAGAAGCACAGGAACAGTTCGACCCCTCTTGCCAACTATTTCGACAACTCTGAACATCTTGCACAGATGCCGTTCAAGATCAGTCAGCAGGCATTCCCCGTTGACACTAGCTGTTGTGTGCTTCTGAAAGTCTTCTAGTTTCATTTTTGATACCTCCCCTTGCCTTCTGCGGTTGAACATAATAAGGTGGCACAGTGCGACTTCATTCAATCTCTTCCAAGCTGGTCCAATTTGTTCGCCCCGAGCATCCTGGACAAGTTCCACTTCTCTGTTGCCAGCTTCATAGAGGAACGCCGACATTTTCACAACATCAGCATTTGTCGGCAGAATTTGAGGTTGGTTGCGCTTTCCTTGGTACAGTGTTCTGTGTGCATGGGTGGATACACGGTCTCGCCAGGTCAGTTCGCACAACTGCAGAAATTCTTCAGCGTGTTGGGCTTTTTGCTTCTGGCCAGACTCTAGAGCATTTCCTTTAAGTATGAGTGCACACTTCTTGATGGAATGTCCAATCTTTAAAGCTAGAGACGGAACATCATACAACTGGTTGTCTTCATTAAAGCCAGCAATACCGTGAATAGCCTTGATGATATCATTCAGGTAGTGGGGGTGGACAAATAATTCAAGTGATGCATTTGGCTGGTGGGTATTCTTGCGGAGTTGTATGACAAGACGACCCAATTCCCGTATCTTGTTTCGGATGTAGCCATGTTGATCTACATCGTGCCCGAGTTTCGCGTATTCCCGCTTGGCTACTTCCACAATCAAAGTGTCATTCTTGGCCAGCAGAGTCACCTCATCTCTCTTCATCGGAATAAGAACCTGGTTCAACTGGAAAGACACACCGACAGGTGGAGGCTTTAACAAATCACTCTTGTGAGCAACACATCTACGCAGAGGAGTTGTGGTAGTGCTACCATGCGAGTGTGCAGGGAGTGCAGGTTTCAGTGGGCACTGGTGACGCCAGAGATCACTTCGCACATAATAGCCATAACAATATATGCACGGTCCGTATGCATGTGGAGATACCTTATGATTAGGCCTATATCCTACAATAAGTGCACCCCGGCCTTTCCGAAGGACTTGGCAATTGTGCCTATGATTACCAACATTGCGGATTTTCCACAAAAGTATCTTACGGGCACTTGGGTTGGTCTCAGACGCAATCTCTACAACTTCGCTCTCTTCTTTGTGACATGACTGGAGATGACGGGGCAACTTAGATTGAGGTACTTCACAGAAAAAGCAAAAGTGTTTCTTGTCCCATTTCCTGTGCCCACTTTCATTGCTGGTCTCCATGACCGTTATGTGACCGGTCTCAGTAGCCTCGGTTGATGATCTCTGTGACTCGGCACTTGAGGCTTCATATGGAGCAGTACAAACGGCAGGTCCTGTACCAGAATCAGCCTGTGGGCCATCATCCCAAATGGAACTGCTTTGTAGACTGTCTGAACCATTTAAGTGCGGATTCAAGAAACTCGGATGGGCCACCTGGCATAGAAATCAAATCAAAATCACATTTAATTTTAAACAAATAACAATTTCTTTGGGGAGGGGTGGGAGGGCGAGGGGAGGGGTGGGTGTGTGGGGGAGGGGTGGGTGTGTGGGGGGGGGGGGGGGGGTGGGTGTGTGGGGGGGGGGGGGGGGGGGGGGGGGGTGGGTGTGTGGGGTGAAGGGGGGGGGGATGGTGCTTGCCAAAAACACTTTATTTACAAATTTGTTTCTGGCTTCTGGGCACCCACAGTGAATATTTGATAGGGTTCAGAAAACAAGTTCACTAATGAATCAAAATCTTACTACTTTCTATGTTGCCGGATGCAGAAAACGTTTATGATTTAGAACGAGTGGAAAAAAACCAAAACACCACTGTTATTTTCTTTCGGGGTAGACGCATATGCCTAATTGCCTCGGACTAGTTGCCCCTCTGAAGGAGAGGGAGTTGGGAGTAGGGGTGGGAGGGGTGGGGTGTGGGGTGGGGGGGGGGGGGGGTGAAAGGGGGGGGGGGGGGTGCTTGCCAAAAAACACTTGATTTATAAATTTGTTTCTGGCTTCTGGGCACCCAGAGTGAATATTTGGGTTCTGAAAACAAGTTGAGTGTGTGTGAATTACCTCATATGGAGCAGTACAAACGGCAGGCCCTGTACCCAGGTAGCAAGACCATATGGGGCCCACCTGGGGAAGAACTGGGCCATCTGGGCACGGGGTAACCCCTATGTATCCCATATGGGGCCCATATCGATGAGCCCACATGGGGTTCTTCATGGGCTTGCCCATATGGGTGTCATATGGGATAAACCTGGGCAAGCCCATGTGGGCAGCATATGGGCTTGCCCATGTGGGTGTCATATGGGATAAACCTGTACAAGCCCATGTGGGTTGGATATGGGCTTGCCCATGTGGGTATCATATGGGATAAACCTGGGCAAGCCCATGTGGGCAGCATATGGGCTCGCCCATGTGGGTGTCATATGGGGAAAACCTGGGCAAGCCCATGTGGGTTGGATATGGGCTTGCCCATGTGGGTGTCATATGGGATAAACCTGGGCAAGCCCATGTGGGTTGGATATGGGCTTGCCCATGTGGGTATCATATGGGATAAACCTGGGAGAGCCCATGTGGGAATAATATGTATTTGCCCATGTGGGTATCATATGGGATAAACATGGGGAAGCCCATGTGGGAAGAATGTGTATTTGCCCATGTGGGTATCATATGGGATAAACCTGGGCAAGCCCATGTGGGCAGCATATGGGCTTGCCCATGTGGGTGTCATATGGGATAAACCTGGGCAAGCCCATGTGGGTTGGATATGGGCTTGCCCATGTGGGTATCATATGGGATAAACCTGGGAGAGCCCATGTGGGAAGAATATGTATTTGCCCATGTGGGTATCATATGGGATAAACCTGGGCAAGCCCATGTGGGCAGCATATGGGCTTGCCCATGTGGGTGTCATATGGGATAAACCTGGGCAAGCCCATGTGGGTTGGATATGGGCTTGCCCATGAGGGTGTCATATGGGATAAACCTGGGAGAGCCCATGTGGGCAGAATATGTATTTGCCCATGTGGGTATCATATGGGATAAACATGGAGAAGCCCATGTGGGTTGGATATGGGCTTACCCATGTGGGTATCATATGGGATAAACATGGGAGAGCCCATGTGGGCAGAATGTGTATTTGCCCATGTGGGTATCATATGGGATAAACCTGGGCAAGCCCATGTGGGCAGCATATGGGCTTGCCCATGAGGGTGTCATATGGGATAAACCTGGGAGAACCCATGTGGTCAGAATATGTATTTGCCCATGTGGGTATCATATGTGATAAACCTGGGAAAGCCCATGTGGGAAGAATATGTATTTGCCCATGTGGGTATCATATGGGATAAACCTGGGCAAGCCCATGTGGGAAGAACGTGTATTTGCCCATGTGGGTATCATATGGGATAAACCTGGGCAAGGCCATGTGGGCAGCATATGGGCTTGCCCATGTGGGTGTCATATGGGGAAAACATGGGCAAGCCCATGTGGGCAGCATATGGGCTTGCTCATAAGGGTGTCATATGGGATAAACCTGGGAGAGCCCATGTGGGCAGAATAATGTATTTGCTCATGTGGGTATCATATGGGATAAACCTGGGCAAGCCCATGTGGGCAGCATATGGGCTTGTCCATGTGGGTGTCATATGGGGAAAACCTGGGCAAGCCCATGTGGGTTGGATATGGGCTTACCCATGTGGGTATCATATGGGATAAACATGGGAGAGCCCATGTGGGCAGAATATGTATTTGCCCATGTGGGTATCATATGGGATAAACCTGGGCAAGCCCATGTGGGCAGCATATGGGCTTGCCCATGAGGGTGTCATATGGGATAAACCTGGGAGAACCCATGTGGTCAGAATATGTATTTGCCCATGTGGGTATCATATGGGATAAACATGGGGAAGCCCATGTGGGAAGAACGTGTATTTGCCCATGTGGGTATCATATGGGATAAACCTGGGCAAGGCCATGTGGGCAGCATATGGGCTTGCCCATGTGGGTGTCATATGGGGAAAACATGGGCAAGCCCATGTGGGCAGCATATGGGCTTGCCCATGTGGGTGTCATATGGGATAAACCTGGGAGAGCCCATGTGGGCATAATATGTATTTGCCCATGTGGGTATCATAATAGGATAAACCTGGGCAAGCCCATGTGGGTGGAATATGTATTTTCCCTTTGTATCATATGGGGGTAAACCTGGGCAAGCCCATGTGGGTATGGATAAAGTTGGGCAAGCCCATGTGGCCAGGATAGGGGCTTGCCCATTTGGGTATGACATAGTTAAATCTGGGCATCCCATGTAGTCTGAATGTGCGGTCACATTATGGTGTTGATATGTGTGACAAATGGAAACGGGCTCTTGAAGTCTTGAGATGGAATTCATGTTTTTATTCTTTCATGATCAGGCTGCATGGCAGCTGTGTGCAGCCAGCGCTGTAGAAAACAAGAAGACTTTTAATGTGCTTTCTTGTCATTGGTTACTTCAAGACTGAACCATTTGACCACAGGACCTGTGGGCTGTGTGGGCCTTGTGTCTCACATTCCTGGTCAACTATCAAGGGATTATAAGAGGCAATACACAAGAGTAACCATAAAACCTAATGAATAATAATGAGTATAGGGCAGTGGGTATGGTCATAATGGTGATTACTTTAGCAGAGGATGTGGTTGACCCTGTGAGGGCCAAGGGAAAGATTCTTATACAGTGGTTCATATGGTAGGTGTTCATGTACATGTACAATGTACATAAAAATACAAAGAAAATATCGAGTTATACTTTAAAATAAAATTGATCCAAAATATGTCAACAAGTTATCTTCAATTGTCGACAGGAAAATGTAAAGTTTTTAAAAACACTAACATACGGTTTATCACTTAAATAAAGATTAAAGATTGCTGACAAATATCATTGAAATATTTCACCAGTTACATATGGGATAAACTTGTGCAATAACTTCTCATAAATTCCACAAAACGAAAATTCCATAACGTACACCTCATTAAACATGTTGAAATGCAAGACTATAGCTGTGTACATCCTGTAAAAAAATAGCAAAGTACAATGTAGAAGTGCAGCTCCATGGTAGGAGCATTGAGATGCTAACGAGTATAACGGGCATAACTTATTTCCAAATCAGTGTGTTAAAATAAAACCAAGATGCTTCATGTGGAGTGACAAAGTGGGGCCGGCTATCTCGACCTTCACACCCACAAACTTCCCAGAGATCAGATAATTGTTACGATTTTAAAAGTTGAGATGTTTAACTCTATTATTGAAAACTAAGTAAAGTTAATTCAGAAATGAATTATTCACATCACTGGAATAACAGTGCTACATACAAACCACCAACTGCAGTGCAACTTTTAAAACTATAAGTACATGTAGTTCATGATATCACCTACCATGGCTGGAATTTTCTGGCACGAACTGCACGTTGATGATGCCAAGGCCTACCGCCTAGGCCCAGGCAGCGCATATTATAATGCAGCCGTCGCCGGCCAGCCGTCCGTGATGCCAAGTGCATTCCACAAGTGTGACTGTCCTTTTGGTGTGTTCTTCTAGCATTAGCAATTGACTTTTAGTAGTCTATAGTTCTACTTCAGTACCTGTACTGTGTGTACCAAGACATTTGTTTGTATTCATCCTTGGTCAATCGCCCTGTTTCCCTCTCATCAGGTAAGTCGTAAGACATGTTCCTCTATTTGTGGTATTAGTTGCAGGTTGAAATACTCAGCCTGATGATAGCCATGGCTTTTGCCGGCCTAGACTATTTAGTTCACTGCCACTGCCAGTGCCACTTACTGCCTTGGTTTATAATTTATTTATTTTTGGCTTGAAGAATGTTCCTTTTCTGACTAGTCCGCCGGGAAATTTGGCTGTAAAAAAGATATGATGTTGGCTACAGTAAACATGTACCATGGCACTATGCATGAAGCCATGCTCCATTCATATTTCTGGACTTTCGTAATTCGAAAATATTCTGCAGTACGTTCGTATAAAATGGGCTACATTTTCACTTCAATTTCTTTTGAATGACAAATCATATACCAATGGAAGTTCTTGGATAACTCTTAAACTCTTAATCTTATTTCTCCATGATCTTATCAATCTTAAATACTAAAAAAGACATGACATGATTTAGGCCTAGTGTTGTTAAATTTTGGGACTGTCATAACTGTTACTGTACGAAGTAGTAGTGGACTGGAAGGTCTCTAAACATGCACCAGGAATTTTGAACTTTAGTTTTTACATCTTTATTGTCAACAGGTCAATGTCAGTTGTTTCACAAAAATGTTCATTTCATGGAGTTACTGATCATGGTTACCCCGACCATTTAATCTCATCTGGAGTGTGTATTTATTTCTTGATTTCTTGATTCTTTGGCATATATGGTAATACTATAGTATAGTTTCAGAATGTTTAAAATAAATAACTTTTCTGGTGGTTTTTATAGGGTAGTTAATTTTTGTTAGTTTGAATGCTTGACATTTAGAGGTGCAAGTGTAAAGGAGCAGAAATTAGTTAGTATGGTATTAAATAGCTGCCAATCCAAGAAAAAGTTGCATTTTTATAAGAATACATGGGCCTCTTCTCCTTTTGTAAATGTAGTAGTGTGTCCCCCTGGTACAATCTCCCCAGTAACAGATTAATTTGACCCTGAGACTATGCTGAGACAATGGGCCCTTTGATTTTAGGCCATGTGCTGCATCAGACCTCAAGGCAGACAACAGGCTGGCAGACTGAGAGCATGGATATACCACAGTTCAATAGCTCTCCACTTCCCAAACATCCACTCTGAGTTTAAATCTGCCTTTGAAAGTTTTGCCTGCTATTTATTTCAGTATAAAGTCTAAGCCCCTTTGTTGTTCTCATTTTCTTAATTAATTATATTGTATTAACATGTTTTATAAATTGTATTTGTTCCAAAGTGACTTTAAATTTATATTGAAAGTTAATTTGGAACGAATACAAATTAAAACATATAATTAATACAATATAATTAAGAAAGAAAATGAGGACAACAAAGGGGCTTAGACTTACCGAAATAAATAGCAGGCAAAACTTTCAAAGGCAGATTTAAACTCAGAGTGGATGTTTGGGAAGTGGAGAGCTATTGAACTGTGGTATATGCTCTCAGTCTGCCAGCCTGTTGTCTGCCTTGAGGTCTGATGCAGCACATGGCCTAAAATCAAAGGGCCCATTGTCTCAGGGTCAAATTAATCTGTTACTGGGGAGATTGTACCAGGGGGACACACTACTAAATTTACAACAGGGGAAGAGGGGTGTATGTATTCTTATAAAAAAGCAATTTGTTCTTGAATTGGCAGCTAATCTAATTAATACTAACTGATTTCTGCTCTTTTACACAGGCACATTAAACTAAACACCTAGAGCTAAAGAGCCTGTAACTGGTGGCACACTGGTCCCAGGCTCAGCCCCAGACCATTAAGATTCCCTACCCCATCAGCATCCCAGGCCCCTTCACACATAGGCCCCTAGTACAATTATTCCTGTTACTTTCAGTGGATTTGCTTGACTTAATTCATGCATGCATGTGACCTGGTTCAAACAAAAGTCAGCACATTTATTTTAAATAGCTGGGACAGAAACAAAACTTGCTCTCAACAGTGATTTATTTTCTAAATAGTAAATTCCAAGAAAAAAACGAAACTTGTTTGTCAACCAAGAATGAAAATAAAATGTGAATATCTTAAACAAATGTAAATGGCTCTGAAAACAATCGAAGGGGTGCGAAAGAAACTAAGGAACAAACCAATTTGCAAGAAATCAAACAAATCAGAAAAAAATCAAAAGAGAATTAAGGGGAGGGAACCAAAGTAAAACAAATAGAGGAAACAAAACCAAAACAGCACCATAATAGCGGATCACTTTAAAAATGTAGATGTGAAACTAAATAATAAATCAGATCAAACTTCTAGGCAGAATTAAACTTTAACCAGATTGGGTCTGTAAAATCATTGAGATATAACTGAGGTGTGTTGGTCTGTCCTCCACTCTGCTGGTCTGTGAACTAAGGCCCTTGGGAGGCAAAAAGGCAAAGCACATGGCTTCTATCAGGGGGACTATTGTTCTAGGGAGGGGGTCGAATTACTCTAAAGACAAGTTACCGGGTCAGGGGTTACATACACAACATCAAGTCATAGGTGGCATAAACAAGCATCAAGATATTAAGGGGTCGAGAAATTTAGGGGCCTTCTTCACACATTTAAAAATAGAAAGGAATACTTTCAAGTGAAAACTGACTCCTTTACACATGCACACCAGTACAGCATGCATTTGTTTCTCTCTTTTTCCAGGTCTACGTATACGTACTTGTAGTTGTCCGAAGCAAGATGGCAGAAACGAGCAGTCGTTCACAGTATGTACAATGTATTACAAAGAAAGTAAATTAAATTTTGGCGTACACAATGTCTAGGTGGACAAAGCGAAGAAGACTTCAGGCAGAAGTTCAGACTCATTTAGAGAATATTAGTAAACTTAATGAAACTGGTCAGCTTGCACCGTTGGTATGTGCAGGACATACATGTAACTACACTGAACCTACTCCCAATCCCACAGACACCGTGACAGATGATCATGATGTTAATCCAGGTCTTGATACCTGTACAAATCATCACTCCTTTAGTGCCGGTTCAGAATCGGATGATGCAGATGCAGATAAAAGACCAGATGCAGTTAGCAGTGATGGATCTCTAGATTCAGATACAGATGGCCTATCAGTATCAGACACATCTGAAATGACGGATGGAGATAAAAATCCTGAATCAGATTCTTCCATTACTTCTGATCTTGAATTGCCGCAAATGTCTGATCGGTTGGCCCACTGGGCAGTTGGCCACAAAATTTCCCATTCGGCTCTTCGCGATCTACTTCACATGCTGAGAAATGAACACCCAGAACTCCCCAAGGACCCACGTACATTGCTGAGGACTGTTTCAAATGTTGAGGTGAAAGAAATCGCAGGTGGCTCCTATTATCATTTTGGACTATTGTCCGGGTTGAAAAAATCAGTTGAGCAATGCAGGGACATGCAACAAATTGGTGACTGTTTAAAAGTGCAAATAAATGTGGACGGCCTGCCATTATTTAAATCCTCATCTGTCCAGTTTTGGCCTATTTTGGGACTTGTTATGGGTTTGAAAAGCAGGAAACCATTCGTCATTGGTTTGTTTTGTGGTAATAGTAAACCCAAACCTGCTACAGAGTACTTCAAAGATTTTGTGGACGAAGTGACCTCGTTGAAGATTCGAGGTGTTTCTCTTGGTGGTTCCCAGTACAATATTGAGATTGCAGCATGTGTGTGTGACACCCCAGCACGTGCCTTTGTGAAAAATGTTAAGGGGCACACCGGATACTCTGGTTGCGATAAATGTTCTCAGCGTGGCGTGTACCTCAATGAGGACAGAAGGATGACTTTTCCTGATGTTAATGCTCCATTACGCACTGACATGTCTTTTGCCACAATGGAGGATGAAGAACATCACAATGGGCCGTCGGCATTATCCACGGTTGGGATGGGGATGGGGATGGTGAGCCAGTTTCCACTTGATTACATGCACTTAATTTGTCTTGGAGTTGTGCGGAAACTACTCAAGTTGTGGATGAAAGGTCCACTGAGGACAAGGCTTGGTTGGCGCAATATTGATGCAATATCAAAAGGTATGTTGGCGCTAAAAAGTCAAGTACCAGTGGAATTTGCACGAAAGCCGAGGTCATTAATAGAGATGGATCGTTGGAAGGCAACAGAATTCAGACAATTTCTTCTCTACACTGGACCCGTTGTTCTGCACACAATTTTACCTGACAACATGTACAACAATTTTCTCCTTCTTTCTGTCAGTGTGTCTATTCTATTAAATCCCAGCCTGTGTTCTGAGTATGCAGATTATGCTGAAGAGTTGTTGAAATTGTTTGTTCCACATTTTAGTGAGCTGTACGGCAAAAAATGGGTGTCGTACAATGTGCACGGTGTGGTGCATTTAGCAGATGTTGTGCGACTGTATGGTCCACTGGATGAGGTTTCTTCTTTCGTGTTTGAAAATTTTCTCGGAAGGTTGAAAGGAATGCTGAGATCACCTGTTTTACCTCTTCAACAGGTGGTGAAGAGACTGTCTGAGGGAAATTCTGAAGACAAGGCCCCTTTGGCTTATCCTGTGTGTGATGTCTTTCAGAAGCAACATGTGGATGGGCCCCTGCCTCGGGACATGCAGTTGTGTAAACAGTTCCAAAAATACTGTCCTCCTGGGCAAGACTTCATTTTTAGAACAAAGAATGGGGACAACTGTATCCTTGTGAATGAGTCCATTGGTCTCGCAAGAAACTTTATTCTGCAAGGGGGAGTTCATTATGTGGTGTTCCAGAAATTTCTTTCCTTGGATCCTTTTTATGAGTACCCTGTGGATTCAACTGTGCTTGGTATTTACAAAGTGTCCAGATTGAGTAGGTCACTGAGTGTTGACAAAGTATCTGCAATCACGAGGAAGTACATTCTTCTATTCAAAGAAGACACAGAAAATGACAGTCGGATACAAGTGGCTGCTCCTTTATTACATTCTTGAACAGTACATCTAGAATGTCAGGCCACCCTTGGTTTTACACATGTTAATGGCGATTCCAAAATTCACGAGATGAAAATAGTTTCGTGTTCGTCTTTCATGACTTCAGGAAGGAAAATTCCAATCCGTTGGAAAAGAAATATGCAGTGGTGGAATTCTCCGATGGCATTGCAGTTGTTTCCACTTCCTGGATGTCCTCTGGAAAAGGGAAGGATGGAAGTATTACCTATTCATGTTGGTGGCCTGACCGTTCATCCTCCAAGGGAGTCCGAAAGATGGCTAAGGAACAAGCGTCAGTAGACAAGACTACATGGTTCCACCATCTCTCTGTCCGATTCTTGGCCTCATCCAGTAAGTACCTATTTCAGAATTTAAATATTTTATTCGTATGAAAAGTTTATGGTGGTAATTTTTGTAAAAATGAAAGCCATATATGGCAGCTTTTCTCTTTGCTCTAGTCAAAATTGCTGATATTCCCTGGTTGGGGTGAACGTATGGTCAGTTCAATTAAAAATCCACTAAAATATGTACATGTGGTTGGCAAGGCCAAATAACTTTGATTTGAATTTCAGATAATTGGGAGGGAATCTTGGAGAAAGAGAGAAAGGCCCAGGACACGTCATGTCTAGACACAGAGGAAGATGATGGAGAAGCAAAAAAACGCCAGTCTCGGTAACTATATTGTTTGCTAGATACATTGAGAAGGTAGTGAAATAATTTTTTCTAAAATTAATAATTATAGTGTAAGCTTTCGTAGCTACAGCCAATTCATCTGATGACGTAGCTGTAGCTATGAAATCAATCTGCGGTAATTTCACTTTTAGTAATGCTTTCAAGTGCTACCTTCTCTGTATAAGGACAGTCTCTCTATGACTAGATTCACTACAACAAGCAAGTGAACTGACATTGACCTGCCATTCAGCTCTATGCATGCCACATGTCAGTTTGGTTTCTTGTCTGCACAAGAATTTGTCATTCCAGCTTTTCTTTCAGGATCCCACCTCGGTATCAGCAAATTACATCATCATCAGAAGAGGAAAATCCTGAAGACAGTGCAAAGAAACAGAAGGCAAAGGTGGCAAAGGTGCCGCATGTACCTGCATTTCCACAACGCAGCCAACATGTGGCATCTACATCCCGCACAGCCAGCAATACCACTGGCACCAATACAGGTATGACTTTTAATTGAGGTATTGACATTTTTTGAGGTAACTTGGAGACCTTGTTCATCACAGCCAACAGACGCGCAGGATGAGTGGAACTGGACTGCTTCAAAGTGGTATATAATAAGTGTATACAACTCTATGTGATTCAAACCATATTGACAAGTCTCTGATTCTTCATAAACTTCCAAAAAAGGTCTGTTATACCCAAAGTGGAAAGTGGTCGGTAAGAAAATATTCAGTAAAATAAATAGAACTATAGCACTTCAGAGTAAGCATATTTTATTTACATACTTGATATCGGCAGCTTAAAATAGTCGATAGTAAATGATGACTCATGAGGATCTTATTCTGGGGTTAACGGTCTATCGATTTCTGGACTTTGCATTGTAGACTTGGCATTTCAAAAAATTCTTTAGCATAATAATGTACCTACATGTATGGATGTCCGAATTGTTTGCAGTCTTTAATAATCTTCGAAATTGTCTTTGTGATCCTTCTTTCAGGTTTTGAGGTGACAGTAATAAAACTGCTTACAGAGTTATCCTTGGAGGTTAAAGAACTGAGAAAGAGAGTGGACCACAACACCTCTCTTCTCAATGATCTATGTACAAGGAGAGCTGATACTATGATAGATGAACCCTTGGACACAAACCTAGGATTAGTGCTGCCCGTTACAACTACTGACGATCTACAGGCATTGGAGGTGAAACTAGACGACGAAGAGTTTGCCAAACAATTGGTAAGGAAGATGCAATTCCTATGGCAGGCTTCATGTGCAGGCTGTGCACTGCAGTATATTTCAAAACCACGATAACTATCCCGCTTCCAAATGAATGGGTTTGAATCTGATATGCCGTTCTTGGTTTAAATGTTCTTAATTCTTGCTTTAAGTTGTAACATATAAACACTTACATGGACTCATTCCCTGGAATAATTAATTTTAGACATAATATTACTGTCAATATGCAACGAAACTATAGGTACATGTACATAGTTCACTGACAACTCTGATTCTGTCCTTTTTCTTAAAGGTATCAAGGCTTGCTGTACTTGGTGGCAAAGACGTAACTAGCACCACCAAGTGTGTTATGTCTAACATCCTGACACCGGAAGTGGCACGTCAGTATAATTACACCGGGGCCAAAGGGAAAAGAGAATTCAAGTCTCTAAAGATTAATAAAGTCATACTTCGTAAGTATATAATAATAAAACATTATTCCGCATTATTTGTTGTATTAAAACACAATATTCACTATATGGCCCGACCCTTTTTGAATCCTATTGAAAATGATTTCAATAACCTGACAATAGAGTCCATGCAGAGTACACACACAAAAATGCTTTGGTCAGTGAGAAGTTCTCGGTTCATTTGAAAACAATCAACACACAAATGTGACATCTAAAGCATTACAACAGACATAAGGGCCCCCTTGGTGTGTTTTTAGATTTCCTGCACCAACCTGAACTTGCTGTTCCAATTCCCACATGAGGCCTGTCAGTTCCATACCTTTAGACACTCCAGAATCTGGGCTTTAGCTAACAGTAGCATCTGATCAGATGCCAGATGTTTCACCATTCTTAGTAATTTGTGACAATTGCAACAGTTATCAAAAAATGCATTTTTAAAAGTTTTTTTCAAAAATAGAAATTACATTGTCCCCAAACAGTTCCAAACAGTTTCTTCAAATATTTTATTTTAGCATCCTACAAAAATTAGGGTTTTAGCTTTTAGGTGTATATCTTGCATAGGACAGACCTTAAAGGTAGGATACACCAGTGGTAATTGCTTGAATTATCACGAATGAGTAAATTTGGGGGGTTGTATTTTATACTAAATATCGTTTAACTGACCTGTCCGAAGTTTTACAATCATGGATGCCGGGAAAAGCACGAAAAAAAGCGTTTGTTTTCAACCGGCGTCGAGCAGTTATTCTTATGTTATCTTTGTTTTTTTGGGATCGCCGTCCGGCGATCGCGAATTTGTCTTGATAAAATTAAATTTTTCGAAATAATTATAGGGTATCTAGCGCAATCATTTTGCTGGATGCCTAGAATCATTATTTACTTTCAAATTAGTAAGATATTTCTTAATAATTCGGTAGTAAATATTTTCGATATCTGCAAATGGTGTATTCTACCTTTAAGATACAATGACTTCACACTTTGTTTACATGGGCACTTTCCTCTGGGAGCAAGGTGGGGGCAAGTGCCCAGTGTAGGAAAGCACACAAGTAAATTAACAAAGTGTTGACGTTGATGTCTTAGGTCTATTGACGGGTATATTCATTCCTGTCCCCAATTGAATGATTCCTGGATCAGGAAAGTCACAATGGCATAAAGATGGATTTCAGTTTAAAAGGCCTGTTTTCAGGCTGATACTCAATACTTATACAATGTTTGCACTTTCAGGGGCTGTTAGAAGAAATGGAAAGGCCAAGGCTGCCACCCAGGACGAGGTCAAGAATGCAATCACATCCTACCTCTATAATGCAAGGGATTTGAAAGGGGGGAGAAGTAAGAGAAGGTTGACAGAACATGCCGACGACAACACAGATGAAGAAAGGGACAACCAGGCTCATGACCCAACTGCAATGGATCTGAGTAATTAAGTAATTCATTAAGGGAATAAATATATGTGCTTGGCCGGTTTTAAACAGGTACGTTTTAAACCGGCTAGGAGCCTGGATGTGGATAATGGCCCGAGCCGAAGGCCCCAGCCAATTTTAAACATACTTATTTAATACCGGCCAAGCACATCTTTATTCCCATTCATAAATACCTTTAGGTCAACATGTCAAAACGAGTTTTACAAAATCATTTTCCTTGTCAAAAAAACCCGATTTTAACTCATGTTTTAACAAACACCCTTCTACCAATGTTTCTGGTCAACAATTTACTTCACTTTTTTGACACATCCTCTCTAGCCATGTACTTAACAGTATAAGACAGGCTCTCGATCAATAGGAATGGTTAAACTGTCTTGGGTATTTACAAATATTAATTATTGACAAATTGTATGGAGCAAGATTCATCAGCATTGTGCAAGAGGGTGAGATTTAAATGCCATACTTAAAAAATACTCAATTTCAGATTCTGCAACTGTTGACTTCCTCCAATGTTGATACAAGTGAGTATTTTTTAATATGGTGCTTAAGTCTCACCCTCTTGCACAAAGCTGATGAAATGCACACTATAAAAATATGTAATGCCTTGTTTACATAACGTGAAATTTCGGCTTAATTCCATTGGTAAACAATAGAGTTAGGCCTATTTAGGATTAAAAGTAGGACACATTTGTTTGACACGTGGCACAGTACATATAGTGGTTTGCCACAGAGTGAACTTTTGCAGTTTCACCTTTACATATTGTTTCCTTTATCCTCGAAATCTGTCTTCATGTATTTCCAATATTATATTTTTTAAATGTGACGGGTACCCCGTCTTTGATAGGGACATTTTTCATAGGGACATTTTTGTACACATTTTTCATTTAAAGTTTTATTTTTCATTATTGTAGATGATGTTCTGGTCAAAATTCACGGATGATTTTAGTACATATATTTTAAAAAATAATCCCTGTACAATAGTAATACATGTGATAAGGTCTTTTGGATTTGTGCCAATTTTATATTTCCTTGGCACTAGCTGTTTTAGATGGATGGCTTATATTAAAAACAGACATGAGGCAGGTGAGAATTTGCACAGTACACGAACATAATTGACCCTAACAATCATAACATATTGCATAAAGGGAAGAGAATCCATTCACATTGAGTAGGCAACCTAAAAAGAAGTCAAATTAATTGATTTCATACTTGAATCTGGTTGTTGGGTCTGTGTTTGCTGCATAAACTATTCACTGAATCAGATCACGGTCACGGTACTCAGCAGTGGCAAATTTGAATTTCCTGCCATAAAAAAGTTGCTTTGTAAAAACTAAAACTTATATTTTAATATAGTCCATTTATATGTTGTATTGTAGATGTAGTTCATGACTGACTAAACAACATACATGTTCACACATGTGTACTATAGTACTAGTGTTAATTGTTTTATACACGTCAATGGAAAGCCAAACGATCCGAGAGACTTTCACATTAATTTTTCTACCGACTGCTATTTATTTAGTTCACTGCATTTTTAAGATATATTTCATTTGGCCTCCTTGGTAGTGCTGTGGTAGTTGCCTCCTGGGTTCAGTATGAAATTAATGGCCTTCCCTGAATATTTCATTGTTTACTTCATTTGTTTCCATTCTAGCAAGTTGGCATCCCTGACATAAATGTTCATGATTGTATGTAGTCTTTATAATTTAGGGATGTTGTCCAAACTCAACGAAAATTAAAATCATCAAACAAGCATTAACTTTTTGGTCATGGTATACATTGAAATACATGTGAATGAGTTGATTTTATGTCGTATAACAAAATGTAAATGTACATTTGCTCAAGTGTTCCCATATAAGTGAGTTGATGTTAGTCAGCATTACACTAGCAACACAGACAAGTTCGGAAGTTTTTTGCCTTTTGAAATTTTTTCAAATATTTTATCACATTTTTGAAATAATATTCCTGAAAATTTTGTGTCCCTTTTATATTCTAATCATTGAAGCACAGGCACCATCATACAAGCTAGATACTGCTGGCCCACGTTGGGGCCCAGATTAATCCCATATTTTGCCCATATGGGATAGCCCACATTCTTCCCATGTACATTTGGCCCACCTGGGCCCCAGATGAACCCCACATTAATGCCCTTATGGGATAGCCCATATTCTGCCCATACTGCTGGCCCATGTGGGGCCCAGATTAATCCCATATTTTGCCCATATGGGATAGCCCACATTATTCCCATGTACATTTGGCCCACCTGGGCCCCAGATGAACCCCACAATAATGCCCATATGGGATAGCCCATATTCTGCCCATACTGCTGGCCCACGTGGGGCCCAGATTAATCCCATATTTAGCCCATATGGGATAGCCCACATTCTTCCCATGTACATTTGGCCCACCTGGGCCCCAGATGAACCCCACAATAATGCCCTTATGGGATAGCCCATATTCTGCCCATACTGCGCTGGCCCACGTGGGCCCCAGATTAATCCCATATTTTGCCCATATGGGATAGCCCACATTCTTCCCATGTACATTTGGCCCACCTGGGCCCCAGATGAACCCCACAATAATGCCCTTATGGGATAGCCCATATTCTGCCCATACTGCGCTGGCCCACGTGGGCCCCAGATTAATCCCATATTGTGCCCATGTGGGATAGCCCACATTCTTCCCATGTGCAGCTGAACCACCTGGGTCCCATACGGGACTCATATCTCGGCCCATATGGGCCCCACGTGCTACCCATATGGGACCCGTATAAGACCTCCCGGGCTGGCCCATATGGGTCCCATATGCGTCTTGGGTGCAAAACGTTAGGGGGCCCATATGGGTCCGCCCATGTGGGGCCCATACATGCGGAATTTTAGGGGGCCCATATGGGTCCTCCCATACGGGACCCATATTTCGGCCCATATGGGCCCCACATGCTACCCATATGGGACCCATATGAGACATCCGAGCTGGCCCATATGGGTCCCATATGGGTCTTGGGTGCAAAATGTTATGGGCCCCATATGGGTCTGCCCATGTGGGGCCCATATCTTGGCCCATGTGGGACCCATATGAATCCCATATGGGCTTGCTACCTGGGTACCAGAATCAGCCTGTGGGCCATCATCCCAAATGGAACTGCTTTGTAGACTGTCTGAACCATTCAAGTGCGGATTCAAGAAACTCGGATGGGCCACCTGGCATAGAAATCAAATCAAAATCACATTTAATTTCAAACAAATAACAATTTCTTTGGGGAGGGGTGGGAGGGCGAGGGGAGGGGTGGGTGTGTGGGGGAGGGGTGGGTGTGTGGGGGGGGGGGGGAAGGGGGGGGGGATGGTGCTTGCCAAAAACACTTTATTTACAAATTTGTTTCTGGCTTCTGGGCACCCACAGTGAATATTTGATAGGGTTCAGAAAACAAGTTCACTAATGAATCAAAATCTTACTACTTTCTATGTTGCCGGATGCAGAAAACGTTTATGATTTAGAACGAGTGGAAAAAACCCAAAACACCACTGTTATTTTCTTTCGGGGTAGACGCATATGCCTAATTGCCTCGGACTAGTTGCCCCTCTGAAGGAGAGGGAGTTGGGAGTAGGGGTGGGAGGGGTGGGGTGTGGGGTGGGGGGGTGAAAGGGGGGGGGGGGGGTGCTTGCAAAAAAACCACTTGATTTATAAATTTGTTTCTGGCTTCTGGGCACCCAGAGTGAATATTTGGGTTCTGAAAACAAGTTGAGTGTGTGTGAATTACCTCATATGGAGCAGTACAAACGGCAGGCCCTGTACCAGAATCAGCCTGTGGGCCATCATCCCAAATGGAACTGCTTTGTAGACTGTCTGAACCATTCAAGTGCGGATTCAAGAAACTCGGATGGGCCACCTGGCATAGAAATCAAATCAAAATCACATTTAATTTTAAACAAATAACAATTTCTTTGTGTTATCTATAAAATATACTATCTATTTTAACACCATCACAAGCAACAACATTCGCCCTTGATGTGCAACTTAACTGACGACATACCGGTATTTCAATTCAATTCAATTCAATTCAATTCATTTATTCATCATGTGACACACATGAAATTTGATTTCCCTAGTACAGCAGTAATTACACAAAAATTACACAAATATTAGAAAATATGCTCACAAAGGCAATACACACAAGAAATCATTTACTAACATTACATATTACAAATTATACAATTTCAATTCCAATTAACTACATGATAACGACCCGGGCCCCTACTCTGTTATACCTTGAATATGAAGTTGGTAAAAGAATTTAAAAGCCTATTTCTTTGGGACTATACACATTGCACAAGGTAAATACACCCTGCAATCATCTAGTAAAATTACAGTTAAAGTTGTGTATGGCATTTGGTAAAAAGGAATTTTTGAACCTGTTTGTTTTTAGACTTAACTGACGAATTCTACCCGATTTATTTGTAACAATTAATGGGTTGAGAGGATGTGTGCCGTCAGACAAAACACAGTTGAACTTGTTCATGAGACTCCTTTGAACCAACACCTGAAGGCTCTCATTACCATCACCTATAATCCTATCTGCACGTTTCACAATACGTTCCAGTTTCTTCCGGTTGTTAACAGTGAGCGAGTTAAACCAAGCAATAGAACAGAAAGTTAACAATGATTGAATTGTGCTCTGGTAAAACAATTTTAAGATCCGGGTGTTTACATTAAAGGATTTCATGTACGGTATTTATCCTCTTCATAAAAAGATATGTAATTCAAATGAGAATTTGTGTCATGTGCATTCATTATATGACTTCTAAGACTTCTAAGGCACTTAGGGAGACACTAAAATGTCTCCCTAAGTGCCACTGTCTCCTTATTACCTAAAAAATTACGCTAGTTTGTCTCCCCAAGTGCCTATTTGGAAGAATTACGCATTTCATTGGTATTCTTCCTAACCTGTCTGTTTTTAATTAATGCATTCTATGGTAATTTGCTCACCTGGTGCTCAAATAGGCAGCGTGTCACACCATCTGTGTATCGGACGCAGTACTTTCCTGATAAGAAAGCCACAAATTCAACTAATTAAACTTTAAAGGGATTACATGCAATTGGGAGTGGAATGTTGAAAAGTATTTGTTGTTTACAGATCATATATATTTTTGGTTCTGAAAGGGGGGGGGGGGAGGAATCAAGTTTAGGAAAAATGGCATTGTTTATTTACATGTGGTACATGTCATGGGGGGATGTAAGAGGGTATACAGCTGTCTTAATTTATGTGTGACAAATGGGATTCTACATTATGGATTACATTTCTTACCTACAGAACCCACAACCCTAATGTGGGTTCACGTTAACGTGAACCCACAAATTACGAGGGCATTCCATTTGTTTTCGTCATATGTCCTTTTAGAGGCTCCGCACTTACCTTTGGTGAAGGAGATTATTACGGCAGGATACCATGATGAATCTGGAGGCCACAGTGCGATTACGTTCTCCCCTTCATGATGCTGGTGATTTGTCAAGGTTCCATCAAGACGACTACTTCGTTTCATGTTTGTTATGGTAGTTCTGTCAGCCACACCTAGACTACACAACAATACAACAACAATATACCATTAAACTGATAATAAGCCACTTTGGAGTTCCGACTGCGCATGTGCACAACAAGATTCAACAATTTTTCTCAAGGAGGTCAAGTGATACAAACACGGCAGACAAATGCACACAAGGCTATGGGGGACGTGGTAACCAAATCCGCATTTTTTACATTTTCTTGTGAAATCGAAAAAAATAAATAATATTTGTTCGAACAAAAGTTTGGCCACACAAAGCGGCTGAAAACACCAAAACGTAAACAAAAATATGTTACTTAGTAACTTTAAAACACGACGATCTCTTGAAATTTGCTGGTACCCCGCTATGCTTTTGCACGCAATCGATGAAATGTTTATATCGAAAGAAAAATCGTCAAGGGAAAATGTGCGCATGTGCAGTTGGAATACCAAATTGGCTTATACAATTAAATATTAATAATTGTGGCTACTTATTTGTTTTATTATTTATACAATAACTACAATTAACTATTTCTTGTTCGCACGGTGCTCAACAACTCATGCTTGCGTTGGCAAAATAAAGCAGTTAAATTTGGTTATAACTTCTATATTATTCTGAAATTAGGCATATTCACTTCCCATATCATCCTATAGACTAGAGTAAGAGATCGAGGCCATTTAACTAAAAATTACATTACAACGTAAATGAGCACGTCATATACCGTCATCTGGGGTGACTTTGATACTCAGTGTGACTTTGATAAATCACCCCGAATGTCAAAATTGAACAACAAAGTGTCCAAAACTCTGTGTAGTTGTGTTTTTATGATAGTATTTGTCTTTTCTGTCTTCGCAGATACTGATTGAGCTCTGATGTACCGTAACAATCATGCCACGGGTCTATAAACGGAAGGCTGGGTCGAGGGGCTATCAAACCATTAAAGTTATCAGAAAACCCAAATATTTGTATTGTTTGAATAGTTTTGTAGCTTGTGTTTTTTTAAAACGAATTAAAATTATCAAAGTCACCCCAATAAGAGGGTTAATTTGATAACATAGGCTTTATTCATTGGTTATCAATGTCACCCCGACAACGGGGTGACTTTGATATTTTGTTGTGGTTTTAAAAAAAATATGAAAACACAATCTGATGAAGAAGTGATTTGGTCTATTGATAGCCAAGAGGCACATTGTTATTAGTTGAAAGAATCAAGGGTGAAAACCCCATTTATCCTACTCAAAAGATATCAGAAGTGCCAAAAACTATCAAAGTCACCCCAGATGACGGGTATGTCATACTCTGCTACATTCATACTCAGTCATACTCATAGTCATACATAGCGAGTAACATGCAAGCTTCCAAATACAATATCTCTACTTACCATTTATTCCAGCTCCATGGTACACCTAGCTAGCTGCAAATGACCACGTCTTCGCATAAACTACAATATGCACTTAGGCCAAAACAACGTTATAATAGTTAAGACATGTCTGAACGAGTATGTTGTCATGTACTAATGTACACATGTAATTGTACATACATGTTTACATTTACGTCATTTTCACACGCGCAACCAACGGAGGGCGCTATGCCATTCAGAGTAATCCCGTTTGCGGGTTTTTTGACGGGGAAAAAAATGTGCATACTGCCTCACGTCAGGTCTTATGCGTCAACCGAGGACTCCTCCCAAACGCTTTGATATTTAACCAACAGTCAAAAACGGCCACGAAAGTGCCATTTTTCACAATATTTCATACCGAGGACGCGCTCGGTTTGCAAGGTGTCCTCAGTATGTGAGTGTGTACTTACATTAAAGCCCTCCATTTGCGGTATTGACATGTACCCCTACACACACATATTATTGAAAGTAACGTTAGACAATCGAAACAGCTCTGTGTTTGTCCACAAACACATGTCTAGTTTTTTTAGCTGTTTCGGCCTTTCAGCCGAAACAGCTTTTGTTTTCGTTAAAGTTTTTTTTTTTCTTTTTTTTTTTTTTTTAGCTGTTTCGGCATTTCAGCCGAAACAGCTTTTGTTTTCGTTAAAGTTTTTTTTTTTCTTTTTTTTGGCTTTTTCGCAATTTTGCGAAAAAGCCTTTGTTTTTGTTCTGATTTTTTTTTTTCTTTTTTTTTTTTTTCTTTTCTTTTAGTAACCTAAACCCCATAGACTTTGTACACGTTTTTTCTGCCCGTCACTTTTAATCGAAAACAAAGTCGTATTTACATAAAACTTAACCCAGGTGAAGACCCCATAGTGAACTCGTGTCTCGCAGAAATACGTCATGGTGACGTCATCAGGGGTCACGTGACGTCATCTTAAAGGTGTTATTGATTTAATCTTTGAAATTCAATAACAAATCAACCGCAAAAGACCGAAACTTAATTTTTGTGGCAATAGATAGAATAATCCAGGATCTTGATTTTATCTCGCGTGCGTGAAATCACGTGACCCTTCCTTCCGGTCTAAACCGGAAGTGCCTCATAATTTGAAAGTGAAAAATGATATGAACTTACTTTCAACGATGTTAGTGTCTGGCTACAATATATTTTTCCCAAAAAAATTGGTGACGTCATAACATGTTATAGCGCCCTCTAGCGGCAGTTTGAATAATGGTTAAAATGAATAATCTGTTGATGTGTGTGGCGAAGTTTGCTGAAATCACTTTATAACCGGTGTATTTAATCAGCTTCATGCTAGGAACAAGTTGACGGGAAGAAAAAATTATGACGTCACCAGACCGGAAGTTAGAATGAATAGACTCTTTTTCCTTTGAAAATTCCTAAAAAATTAAACTTGACAGATACAATCTTGATTTTTGCTGTAAAGGTTAATGTAAAAGTAGTTCTCGAACTTCCCTGTGTTTTGGGGCAAAAAACGAACTTGAACATACCCTGCGGCACCCTTGAAATGTAATCGTTTTGGCCTAGGTGCAAAAAGCATTGACCCCTTACGTGTGCGTGCCACACGTATAATATACATGCTAGTACATGTACGTATACACCGATAGTGCATTATGTATTGAGCGAATGTATCACCACTGACATCGTTCGTGCAAGCACATTTACGCTCACCCAAGATGACACTAGCCGCCAACCTGTGAAACAGGATGACGTCATCAAGTTGCCCATGAGGAAGGGCGCCGCGTACGACAGGTAGGTAAACACGCTTTCGGCTACGCAGAATCCAACCCCGTAGACTTTGTAAACGTTGCTTGCACAATTCAAAGCACTTTTAACGGAAAAACAAAGTCGTATTTCCATAAACTCGACCCAGGTGAAGACCCAATAGTGAACTCCAGTCTCGCCGACAGACACCACGAGGAAGACGTCATCAGGCCCACGTGACCTTAACTAAAGGTGCAATTGATTTAATCTTGGAAAATCAATAAAACATCAACCGCAAAAGACCGAAACTTGAATTTTGTGGCAATTAATAGAAAAAAATCCAGGATCTTCATTTTATCTCGTGTGCGTGAAATCACGTGGCCCTTCCTTCCGGTCTAAACCGGAAGTGCCTCATAATTTGAAAGTGAAAAATGATATGAACTTACTTTCAACGATGTTATTGTCTGGCTAGAATAAACTTTTCAAAAAAATTCCGGCGACGTCATAACATGTTATAGCGCCCTCTAGCGGCAGGTTGAAAATGATTTCTATATTTAATCTTTTAAAATCTTTATAAAATCAACTATGAAAGATCTGAGTTCGAATTTTACGCGATTTTATAGCATAATCGAGCGCCTTCATATTTGTGAACTCATGTCTCGCAGAAGGACGCCATTATGACGTCACCAGGGGTCACGTGACGTCATCTTAAAGGTGCAATAGATTTAATTTTTGAAAATCAATAAATCAACAGCAAATGCCCTGAACTTGAAGTTTGTGGCGATTGATAGAATAATTCAGGATCTTTATTTTATCGCCCGGGCGTAAAATCACTTGGCCCTTCCTTCCGGTCCAAACCGGAAGTGCAATACAACAAGCAGCGGCCTAGAGCTGAATATCTTAAAGCCGTGCACCAATTTTCCAGAGGAGCACGTACTGAATACAGGAACTTGTGTGTAGTAATTATACATTTCAAATGGGGGTCGGGGTAGTACCCAGGGGCGCACATATATCTCCAACGGGAAGGAAGGACGTCCTCCGTAGTTACGCCACCACTACAGCTATATACCAAGGGGTGTCAATCATATACTTTCATTAAAACAATTTATTTCAAAAAAAATCCAATTTATTTCCAATAAGTTTTTGAGCTGTACGCCTATTTGTATCCTTTATTTGATCCTTGGACGTGTGTGACTTCGTAATGACGTCATCAAAAACATAACTTTAAAAAATAAACAAAAGAATAGGTCCGATCGTCATGAAACTTGAGAAGTTAGATACGATCATTGGTACGCAAAACCGAAGTGACGTATTACTGACGTTATCAATTCATTTTTAATGAATTTTTCTTTCTTTCTAATTTTATTCCACTTAAAAAATTCACACTTCCTTTGATCAGATTGACTGCAGACTTGGCACAGACCAATATCATAGTGACAATATGTGAATTGACACGTATTGTCGTGGTGACGTCATAAGGGGGCATGTGACGTCATGAACTTTGATTTTGTTTACATGCGTTTATATTCGTTTTATTTTATTTTCAATTCTTTAAAAATGTTTTTAATAGTTTAAATTCGTTCAAAATCATTTAAATTTGATTTAATCTGTTTAAATTCATTTTAATCTGTTTCAATTCAGTTAAATTCGTTTTGAATGTTTTTTAAGGTATAATAGTTTAATTTCTTGAAAACTAAATCTAAACAAAATGTACATGCGAAAAAGCCCTATGTTCTGTTCCTCGAACAGACGTAGTTCTAGTTTTTCTTTTTTTTCTTCAGACTTTTCCCCATAGGATTTGTACACGTTTTTTCTGGCATAGCACTTTGACACTTTAGTAAATCCGATCTACTTGAGACTTGGCATACATTTAGACAACCACCCAAGGACGGTCCTAGAAGAAATTCGTCGCGATTACGTCATTCAAGGTCACGTGACTTCGCGTTAAAGGTGAAATTTTCCCCATAGGTTTTGTACACGTTTTCCTTCAGACCCTTGACTTTGACACTTTGGTATATCCGACCGACTTGAAACTTGGTATACACTTAGAACACCACCCACACATGCGTCTTGAAGAAATTCGGTACGATTGCGTCATTCAAAGTCACGTGACGTGACGTTAAAGGTGCACATTTTTCTCCCATTGGTTTTGTACACGTTTTTGTTTAGACTGTTGACTTTGACACTTTAGTAAATTCGATCGACTTGAGACTTGGCATACCTTTAGAACATCATTCATAAATGGTTCTGGAAGAAATTCGGCACGATTGCGTCATTCCAGGTCATGTGACGTCACGTTAAAGGTTCAATTTGTCCCCCATAGGTTTTGTACACGTTTTTCTTTAGACTATTGACTTTGACACTTTCGTAAATTTGATCGACTTGAGACTTGGCACACACATAGACCACCACACACACATATTGAAAATAATGTAAGACACTCGAAACAGCTCTGTGTTTGTCCACAAACACATGTCTAGTTTTTTTTTTGTTTTTTATTTGTCATTTTTTCCCATAGGATTTGTACACGTTTTTTCTGCCAATACACTTTGACACTTTGGTAAATCCGATCGACCTGAAACTTGGCATACACTTAGACAACCACCCAAGGACGGTCCTAGAAGAAATTCGTCGCGATTCCGTAATTCAAGGTCACGTGACGTCATGTTAAAGGTACAATTTTCCCCATAGGTTTTGTACACGTTTTTCTTCAAACTATTGACTTTGACACTTTAATGAATCCGTTCGACTTAAGACTTAGCATACACCCAGAACACCACCCACAGATGGTCCTGGACGAAATTCGGCACGATTTGCGTTATTCAAGGTCACGTGACGTGACGTTAAAGGTGTACATTTATTTCCCATAGGGTTTGTACACGTTTTTCTTTAGACTATTGACTTTGACACTTTCGTAAATTTGATCGACTTCAAACTTAGCGCATACCTCGACCACCATCCCCAGGAGGGCCAAGGGAAAAATCGTAATAATGACGTCATCGTGGGTCATGTGACGTCACATTAAAGGTTCAGTTTTAAGGACCCTCTATCTCTAGAAGTACATGTCCGATTGGGGTCAAACTTGGTATGCAAGTATTCCAGGATGTGTTACAGACGAAAATTAAGATGACATCATGATGACATCATCGGGTATCATGTGACGTCACATTAAAGGTTCAATTTCCCCATAGGATTTGTAC
This sequence comes from Crossaster papposus, assembly GCA_037893245.1. Lineage (NCBI taxonomy): Eukaryota > Metazoa > Echinodermata > Asteroidea > Velatida > Solasteridae > Crossaster > Crossaster papposus. The sequence continues at coordinate 367,442 of JBAIAA010000717.1, forward strand.
ACGTTTTTTTCAACCAATTTATCTTTGGCACTAAATTCGATCGACTTTAGACTTGGCACACACTTAGACCACCACACAAATATTGAAAGGCACTTTAGACATGCGAAACAGCTCTGTGTTTGTCCACAAACACATTTCTAGTTTTTTCTTTTTTTTCTTCAGACTTTTTCCCATAGGATTTGTACACGTTTTTTCTGCCATGGCACTTTGACACTTTGCTAAATCCGATCGACTTGAAACTTGGCATACACTTAGAACACCACCCACAGATGGTCCTAGAAGAAATTCGTCGCGATTACCTCATTCAAGGTCACGTGACTTCGCGTTAAAGGTGATATTTTCCCCATAGGTTTTGTACACGTTTTTCTTCAGACTATTGACTTTGACACTTTAGTAAATCCGATAGACTTGAGACTTGAAATACGCTTAGAACACCACCCACAGATGGTCTTGGAAGAAATTCGGCACAATTGCGCCATTCAAGGTCACGTGACGGCACGTTAAAGGTTTAATTTTTCCTCCATAGGTTTTGTACACGTTTTCCTTCAGACTATTGACTTTGATACTTTAGTAAATCCGACCGACTTGAAACTTGGCATACACTTAGAACACCACCCCCAGATGTTCCTGAAAGACATTCGGCACAATTGCGCCATTCAATGTCACGTGACGGCACGTTAAAGGTTTAATTTTTCCTCAATAGGTTTTGTACACGTTTTTCTTTAGACTATTGACTTTGACACTTTAGTAAATCCGATCGACTTGAGACTTGGCACACACTTAGACCACCTTCCACAGACGGTCCTAGAAGAAATTTGGCAAGATTACATCATTCAAGGTCACGTGACGGCACGTTAAAGGTTTAATTTTTCCTCCATAGGTTTTGTACACGTTTTCCTTCAGACTATTGACTTTGATACTTTAGTAAATCCGACCGACTTGAAACTTGGCATACACTTAGAACACCACCCCCAGATGTTCCTGAAAGACATTCGGCACAATTGCGCCATTCAATGTCACGTGACGTCACATTAAAGGTTCAATTTTCCCCTATAGGTTTTGTACACGTTTTTCTTTAGACTATTGACTTTGACACTTTCGTAAATTTGATCGACTTCAGACTTAGCGCATACCTCGACCACCATCCCCAGGAGGGCCAAGGGAAAAATCGTAATAATGACGTCATCGTGGGTCATGTGACGTCACATTAAAGGTTCAGTTTTAAGGACCCTCTATCTCTAGAAGTACATGTCCGATTGGGGTCAAACTTGGTATGCAAGTATTCCAGGATGTGTTACAGACGAAAATTAAGATGACATCATGATGACATCATCGGGTATCATGTGACGTCACATTAAAGGTTTAATTTTCCCCATAGGATTTGTACACGTTTTTTTCAACCAATTTATCTTTGGCACTAAATTCGATCGACTTTAGACTTGGCACACACTTAGACCACCACACAAATATTGAAAGGCATTTTAGACATGCGAAACAGCTCTGTGTTTGTCCACAAACACATTTCTAGTTTTTTTTTTTTTTCCTTTTTTTTTTTTCCACTTTCAGTGTTTTTACCCATAGGATTTACACACGTTTGTTCTGCCAATACACTTTGGCACTTTGGTGATTACAATCGACTTGAGACTTGGTGTACACTTAGACCTCCACCCACAGATGGTCCTAGAAGAAATTTGGCTCGATTGCGTGATTCAAGGTCACGTGACGTCACTTTAAAGGTTTAATTTTCCCCATAGGTTTTGTACACGTTTTTCTTCAGACTATTGACTTTGGCACTTCGGTAAATCCGACCGACTTGAAACTTGGCATACACTTAGAACACCACCCACAAATGATATTGGAAGAAATTCGGCACGATTGCGTCTTTCAAGGTCACGTGACGTCACGTTAAATGTGCAAATTATTCCCCCATAGGTTTGGTACACGTTTTTCTTCAGACTATTTAATTTGACAGTTTGGTGAATCCGATTGACTTGAAACTTAGCACAGACCTCGACCACCATGCTTAGGAGGGCCAAGAACAAAATAATCAATATGACGTCATCGCGGGTCATGTAACGTCACATTAAAGGTGTAGTTTTTAAGACCCTCTAACTCTAAAAGTACAAGTCCGGTTGGGGTCAAACTTGGTTTGCAAGTATTCGAGGATGTGTTATAGACGAAAATTAAGATGACGTAATTATGACATCATCGGGTGTCATGTGACGTCACATTAAAGGTTCAGTTTTCTCCATAGGTTTTGTACACGTTTTTCTTCAGACTATTGAATTTGACAATTTGGTAAATCCGATCGACTTCAGACTTAGCACACACCTCGACCACCATACCCAGGAGGGCCAAGGGGAAAAATTGTCAGGATAACGTCATCGTGGGTCATGTGACGTCACATTAAAGGGGCAGATTTTAGGACCCTCTATCTCTGGAAGTACATGTCTGATTGGGGCTAAACTTGGTATGCAAGTATTCCAGAATGTGTTATAGACGAAAATTAAGATGACATCATGATGACATCATCGGGTGTCATGTGACGTCACATTAAAGGTGCAGTTTTTCCCATAGGATTTGTACACGTATTTTTCAACTTATATATCTTGGGAAAATTGGCAAATCCAATCGATTTTAGACTTGGCACACACATAATGAAAGTCATCTTAGACATCCGAAATAGCTCTGTGTTTGTCCACAAACACATGTCTAGTTTTTTTTAGCTGTTTCGGCAACTCAGCCGAAACAGCTATTGTAATCGTTAAGATTTTTTTTTTTTTTTTTTTTTTAGCTGTTTCGGTTTTCCACCGAAACAGCTTTTGTTTTCGTTAAAGTTTTTTTTTTTCTTTTTTTTTTTTTTTTAGCTGTTTCGGTTTTTCACCGAAACAGCTTTTGTTTTCGTTAAAGTTTTTTTTTTTCTTTTTTTTTTTTTTCCTTTTTTTTTTTTCCACTTTCAGTGTTTTTACCCATAGGATTTACACACGTTTGTTCTGCCAATACACTTTGGCACTTTGGTGATTCCAATCTACTTGAGACTTGGCATACATTTAGACAACCACCCAAGGACGGTCCTAGAACAAATTCGTCGCGATTACATAATTCTTGGTCACGTGACGTCACGTTAAAGGTGCAATTTTCTCCCATAGGTTTTGTACACGTTTTTCTTCAGACTGTTTAATTTGACAGTTTGGTGAATCCGATTGACTTGAAACTTAGCACACACCTCGACCACCATCCCCAGGAGGTCCAGCATAAAAATCGCCATGATGACGTCATCGTGGGTCATGTGACGTTACACAAAAGGTGCAGTTTTTAAGACCCTCTATCTCTGGAAGTACACGTCCGATTGGGGTCAAATTTGGTTTGCAAGTATTCGAGGATGTGTTATAGACGAAAATTAAGATGACGTAATTATGACATCATCGGGTGTCATGTGACGTCACATTAAAGGTTCAATTTTCTCCATAGGTTTTGTACACGTTTTTCTTCAAAATATTGAATTTGACACTTCTGTCAATTCGATTGACTTGAGACTGAGCACAGACCTCGACCACCATCCTTAGGAGGGTCAAGAACAAAATAATCAAGATGACGTCATCGGGGGTCATGTGACGTCACATTAAAGGTGTAGTTTTTAAGACCGTCTAACTCTGAAAGTACAAGTCCGGTTGGGGTCAAACTTGGTTTGCAAGTATTCGAGGATGTGTTATAGACAAAAAATAGGAGGACGTAATTATGACATCATCGGGTGTCATGTGACGTCACATTAAAGGTTCAATTTTCTCCATAGGTTTTGTACACGTTTTTCTTCAGACTATTGAATTTGACAATTTGGTAAATCCGATCGACTTCAGACTTGGCACACACCTCGACCACCATACCCAGGAGGGCCAAGGGAGAAATCGTCAGGATGACGTCATCGTGGGTCATATGACGTCACATTAAAGGTTCAGTTTTTAAGACCCTCTATCTCTGGAAGTACATGTCTGATTAGGGCCAAACTTGGTATGCAAGTATTCCAGAATGTGTAATAGACGAAAATTAAGATGACATCATGATGACATCATCGGGTGTCATGTGACGTCACTTTAAAGGTGCAGTTTTTCCCATAGGATTTGTACACGTATTTTTCAACTTATATATCTTGGGAAAATTGACAAATCCAATCGATTTCAGACTTGGCACACACATAATGAAAGTTATCTTAGACATCCGAAACAGCTCTGTGTTTGTCCACAAACACATGTCTAGTTTTTTTTTTTTTTTTTTTTTTTTCCACTTTCAGTGTTTTTACCCATAGGATTTACACACGTTTGTTCTGCCAATACACTTTGGCACTTTGCTAAATCCAATCGACTTGAGACTTGGTATACACTTAGACCTCCACCCACAGATGGTCCTAGAAGAAATTTGGCTCGATTGCGTCATTCAAGGTCACGTGACGTCACGTTAAAGGTTTAATTTTCCCCATAGGTTTTGTACACGTTTTTCTTCAGACTATTGACTTTGGCACTTCGGTAAATCCGACCGACTTGAAACTTGGCATACACTTAGAATACCACCCCCAGATGTTTCTGAAATAAATATGGCACGATTGCGTCATTCAAGGTCACGTGACGTGAAGTTAAAGGTGCAGTTTTTTTCCCCATAGGGTTTGTACACGTTTTTCTTTAGACTATTGACTTTGACACTTTCGTGAATTTTATCGACTTCAGACTTAGCACATAACTCGACCACCATCACCAGGAGGGCCAAGGGAAAAATCGTAATAATGACGTCATCGTGGGTCATGTGACGTCACATTAAAGGTTTAGTTTTAAGGACCCTCTATCTCTAGAAGTACATGTCCGATTGGGGTCAAACTTGGTATGCAAGTATTCCAGGATGTGTTACAGACGAAAATTAAGATGACATCATGATGACATCATCGGGTATCATGTGACGTCACATTAAAGGTTCAATTTTCCTCATAGGATTTGTACACGTTTTTTTCAACTAATTTATCTTTTGCACTTGTGTAAATCCAATCGACTTCAGACTTGGCACACATATAGACCACCACACATACATATTGAAAGTAACGTTAGACAATCGAAACAGCTCTGTGTTTGTCCACAAACACATGTCTAGTTTTTTCTTTTTCTCCTTCAGACTCTTCTCCATAGGGTTTGTACACGTTTTTTGTTCTGGCATAGCACTTTGGCACTTTGGTAAATCCGATCGACTTGAGACTTGGCATACACTTAGACCACCACCCACAGATGATCCTAGAAGAAATTTGTCACGATTACGTCATTCGTGGTCACGTGACGTCACGTTAAAGGTGCAATTTTTTCCCATAGGATTTGTACACGTTTTTATTCAGAATATTAAATTTGACACTTCTGTAAATCCAATTGACTTGAGACTTAGCACAGACCTCGAACACCATCCCCAGTAGGGCCAAGAGGAAAATCGTCATGATTACGTCATCGGGGGTCATGTGACGTCACGTTAAAGGTGCAGTTTTTAGGACCCTCTATCTCTGGAAGTACATGTCTGATTGGGGTCAAATTTGGTTTGCAAGTATTCGAGGATGTGTTATAGACGAAAATTAAGATGACGTAATTATGACATCATCGGGTGTCATGTGACGTCACATTAAAGGTTCAGTTTTCTCCATAGGTTTTGTACACGTTTTTCTTCAAAATATTGAATTTGACACTTCTGTCAAATCGATCGACTTGAGACTTAGCACAGACCTCGACCACCATCCTTAGGAGGGTCAAGAACAAAATAATCAAGATGACGTCATCGGGGGTCATGTGACGTCACATTAAAGGTGTAGTTTTTAAGACCGTCTAACTCTGAAAGTACAAGTCCGGTTGGGGTCAAACTTGGTTTGCAAGTATTCGAGGATGTGTTATAGACAAAAAATAGGATGACGTAATTATGACATCATCGGGTGTCATGTGACGTCACATTAAAGGTTCAATTTTCTCCATAGGTTTTGTACACGTTTTTCTTCAGACTATTGAATTTGACAATTTGGTAAATCCGATCGACTTCGGACTTGGCACACACCTCGACCACACAGTCGTGAACCACATAACGACCGAGGATCGATATTGTGTTTTCCTTTCTTCCTTTACTTAACCCAATCCCCATTGCTTTGCGCTTGCACTGTCGATCGAGGACAGAATTCGGACAAGCAAACCGTCGATCGAGGATCCTTTGTTCCCTTTGTTCTCTTTTGTGTTTCGATCCTCGATCGTAATGCAAGACAAGAACACCATACCCAGGAGGGCCAAGGGGGAAATCGTCAGGATGACGTCATCGTGGGTCATATGACGTCACATTAAAGGGGCAGATTTTAGGACCCTCTATCTCTGGAAGTACATGTCTGATTGGGGCCAAACTTGGTATGCAAGTATTCCAGAATGTGTAATAGACGAAAATTAAGATGACATCATGATGACATCATCGGGTGTCATGTGACGTCACTTTAAAGGTGCAGTTTTTCCCATAGGATTTGTACACGTATTTTTCAACTTATATATCTTGGGAAAATTGACAAATCCAATCGATTTTAGACTTGGCACACACATAATGAAAGTTATCTTAGACATCCGAAACAGCTCTGTGTTTGTCCACAAACACATGTCTAGTTTTTTTTTCTTTTCCTTCTTCAGACTTTTTTCCATAGGATTTGTACACGTTTGTTCTGGCATAGCACTTTGACCCTTTGGTAAATCCGATCGACTTGAAACTTGGCATACATTTAGACAACCACCCAAAGACGGTCCTAGAAGAAATTCGTCGCGATTACGTCATTCAAGGTCACGTGACTTCGCGTTAAAGGTGAAATATTTCCCATAGGTTTTGTACACGTTTTTCTTTAGACTCTTGACTTTGACACTTTGGTATATCCGACCGACTTGAAACTTGGTATACACTTAGAACACCACCCACAGATGGCTCTTGAAGAAATTCGGTACGATTGCGTCATTCAAGGTCACGTGGCGTGACGTTAAAGGTGCAATTTTTTCCCCATAGGGTTTGTACACGTTTTTCTTCAGACTATTGACTTTGACACTTTCGTAGACTTGATCGACTTAAGACTTAGCACAGACCTCGACCGCCATCCTTAGGAGGGCCAAGAGAAAAATAATCAATATGACGTCATCGCGGGTCATGTGACGTCACATTAAAGGTGTAGTTTTTAAGACCCTCTAACTCTAAAAGTACAAGTCCGGTTGGGGTCAAACTTGGTTTGCAAGTATTCGAGGATGTGTTATAGACGAAAATTAAGATGACGTAATTATGACATCATCGGGTGTCATGTGACGTCACATTAAAGGTTCAATTTTCTCCATAGGTTTTGTACACGTTTTTCTTCAGACTATTGAATTTGACAATTTGGTAAATCCGATCGACTTCAGACTTAGCACACACCTCGACCACCATACCCAGGAGGGCCAAGGGGAAAATCGTCAGGATAACGTCATCGTGGGTCATGTGACGTCACATTAAAGGGGCAGATTTTAGGACCCTCTATCTCTGGAAGTACATGTCTGATTGGGGCTAAACTTGGTATGCAAGTATTCCACAATGTGTTATAGACGAAAATTAAGATGACATCATGATGACATCATCGGGTGTCATGTGACGTCACATTAAAGGTGCAGTTTTTCCCATAGGATTTGTACACGTATTTTTCAACTTATATATCTTGGGAAAATTGGCAAATCCAATCGATTTCAGACTTGGCACACACATAATGAAAGTCATCTTAGACATCCGAAACAGCTCTGTGTTTGTCCACAAACACATGTCTAGTTCAGGTTCTTGTTGTCAAAATGAGCTCGGATATTAAAAACCATGGCGTTTTAATTTACATACAGTCAACTGAAAAGCCCTGTACAAATGTTGAAGTAATTTCTTGTTCAAAGTTGAAGTCATGTTTGCAGAACTGTGTTGATATGATTTACATTTTTAGTTTAGTTTAGTTTAGTTTTAGTTTAGGCGTTCTGGGCCTAAACAAAGAAAATTATTAAAATAATGTTAGTGTAACCAACATTTTGTTTTACTGAGTCGAGTCGAGTGACCAAAGTCTTCATTTCCATACAAGTCCATGCAAGTCAAGACAATTCGAAATCGATTTTAATAAAATCGGATTCAAGATTAATTTAGTCTAGTCACCAATTTGAGTCAACAACACTGATACATTTCCTACACTGGTGTAATGATTTTCCCCATTTTTTGTTTGTTTTTGTTCAAGGTGACTTGTATGGCAGACCGGCCAAAAAGGTGCCAACGTAGAGTTGACTACAAGGCATTAGCAGAGGGACCAGCATTCCACCGAGAGCGTCAAACGGCCACAAACTGGTCAACCAGCAAGCTGTACCCTCTGAACATTTTGGATTTCAAAACCGAACATGACACCGTGTATGGCTTAGTTCATTACATTGGCTGGGACAAGCGTTACGATGAATATGCAAATGTACTATAATGAGACAAAAAATCAGGATGCTAAATGTTATTCACTACCTCCATTCGGAAGCCTCATATCATTGCAGCTCTTTGGGGCTTTTATAATAACAAATGTGTTTTGTGCTACTGTTTAAATATTAATTTTCCCATTTTTACAAAATAAATATTCAAGTTTATCGTTTGTCAAAAGAACCCTGACTTGTCTGTGTCATTTATATTATATTTTTTCTTGCGTGTTATAAACTTGAAAAGTGTGCTGCACTAATTCTGTGCATGATTGGAAAACCTGGGTGCCCCTAAATTTATAACCTTCTACCCCATAATCTGCAATGGACGGGTCCAACACAAGCCACGTTCCCTTCGCGGACCGTGTTGTGTGTGGTATGCTAATTGTTAGGTCAATTTGCAACAACTTCCGTGGCACACACACACACGGACCTTATGCCCGTTTAGGGCCAAAAGTTTTCATTATGACACGCTGGAACACGCTGTCACACGCTGAGACAAAAATACGTTTTTTCAACATACCTAAAAAAATCAGCGTTTGCCAGCGTGTGACTGCACACGCTAGCGGCGCGCAAGAAGGCCGTTACTCACGCATCGAACGCGCTAGACGATCGTTACCAACCCACTACTCTCACGCTGCGACCCGCTGTCGTATTTTTACTATAAATCAGTGATGCGTTCCTTACACGCTGAGCGCGTTTCTCACACGCTACTTACGCGCTGGCATACGCTATGAACCCGTTATCAACCTGTATGAACACGCTGAAATCACGGTTCCACTTGACTTTTTCTGTGAAAGTTCAGCAATTGCCAGCGTATCAACTATTTTTAACGCGCTACTCATGCATTGGCCTAAAACGTCCTGGTGTGGCAGGGCCATAACCAGCGTGTCGCAAGCGTACGCCGGCGTACGCCAGCGTGTGAGTAGCGGGTTGATAACGATCGCCTAGCGTGTTCGACGCGTGAGTAACGAATCTAAAACGCGCCGCCAGCGTGTGCAGTCACACGCTGGCAAACGCTGGAAATTGTAGCTATTTTGAAAAAAAAATATTTTTCCTCAGCGTATGACAGCGTGTCCCAGCGTGTGAGTAACGTGCTCATCGTGTTGCTAACGCTGGCCTAGCATTGGTTAGCGTTTGCCAGCGTGTTGCCAAAATTACAACACGATACTCACGCGTTGGCCTAAAATGTTCTGGTGTGACAGGACCATAAAACGCGTTGTCGCCTTCCACTAAAAGTCGGAGGGGGCACTTGCGGTTTTATTGCACAGACAAAGATAGATTAATCTGATTGGCCAATTTTCATCGGGGGCAACGAACTGGGCGCTCCTTGGAAGAAATGTTGTGGCGCTGGTTCAACAAAACCTAACTGCCAAATCCTATTGGTCCATGACTGATCAGTTGGAGGCTTATCTGACAATAATGTAACACCTTGTTTACTTTGTGAATTCCGCCTGGTCGGCGATGTTGGACGCTCAAAGCAACACAGGCCACTTTCCATGGCCAGGGGGGTGGGGGGGGGGGAGGGGTCTGCAAATTGGACTGTCAATCATTCTCGGACCTTAGAATTCGGTGAAGGGATTGCGGAATGTTAATTTTTTTCTATGGGCTGGGCTGGGGATTAAGGAAGAATAAAACATCAAGCTTGGGAGGGACAAAGTTATAAAATGATGCACCTCGACGAAAGCATCTTTGTAATGTAGCCATTGCAAGGTTTCGCTATCGGTTGACAACGGATATTTTTTTCTTCTCAACTATAATTTAAGAGGGCCAGAGTTATCCTTTTTATGTTTACCGGACAATGTATTTCTAACACCATTTGAACACTAACTAAGAAATTCTGTTGAAGAGTCAACGATCTCAGAGCGAACTTACAAGTTGAACAACCATGAAGACAATAAAGTGCCAACGCAAAATGTACTGCTTTATACAGGCGAAGATTACGAAATAAACAAGGAGAAAGTTTATTGATACTGGTAGGATGGGAGATAAGTCGGTGGGCGCCAGAGATTTGTTGTGTCTTTTTGTTAATGTTTATTGTGAAGTTGGGGTCCATATCGTTCCGTGTTTTTGTAGCACTTGATTGACTATAGGGCTGCGTTCGGGAACCATTGCGCGTGGCGCCTCCCAGTTGAGCGAGATCAGATAAGAAAGTCTTTGACGGCGCGCACTTGCCGACTATCATAAAGGGCGTCTGTTGTACGCCGTAAATAAACCGCAGCCCAAACAGATAAGATTGTATGACCTTGGTTGGGCTACTCTGGCATGGTCTCGATCCATTGACAATAACTTTTGCGGCACATCTTAAGTTCTTAAGTTCATCTTGAGTGAACAAGTTTTTCCTTTCGTTTGCAAGCAGTTTTGATACATTTTGTTTAATATCGACTATATCTTGAGAATATCGTCTGGGTCATGATATTTCGATATTTGTAAATATTTCGATATCGTCTTCAGCATCGTATCGTGACGATATTATCGTGATATCGTCCAGCGCTAAATGATACCAAGGTGTCTCAATTCGGACTAGTAGTTTTAGCTCCAGATTCTATTTAGTGAAGTGAAGTCAGTGGTTCTTTTGCATCAAAAAGTAACTAAATCACGGTTTAGTTATTTCTCGGTGCGAAAGAACCACTGACTCGGCTGTGCTTCAAAAAACAGAGTCTGGAGCTGAAACTACTAGCCTAAATCGAGATATCTTGGTATAATTTTTCCTCTGGAAACATTCTTCATCCATTGGTATACAATGTAGAGTTTTAAATCTTAGGGTAGTGGAAGTATGCTCGTCTGTTTTTTAATATGGGCCACCCTGTATATAGTCCAAGAAAACAATATTTTAAGATTGCGATTGCAGCTCCAAATTTGCCGAGTCCAAAATTTGAATTGCGACCACAATCAGCATTTAGGTTACGTTCTTGTTCAGCCAATTGCAGCTGAATCATGTCAAGCAAAGCAACCAATCAATTACCAGCTCATATGCACGCATGTGCATCGTTTAAAGGATTGCGCACACCATTCGTAGATTACAAATCAACTACTAATGGACATTTGCAAACATGCGTCTCTGACGCGTATCTTTGGCAATGACATTCTTCTATTATTTTCTATCCAGGACTGTCCTTTAATTAGGGGTCTTATTTTTCATGCCCCTGTTACATTTGACATTAAAATAGTATTTTTACATTCAGCACACATTCTTTGATGCCTTCTATCTCAAAGAGTGATTTACATAAAGCAAAGTACCTGCAAAACAAATTTTACAAAAAGTTTGAAGTCAATTTCAGTGACACTTGCTTGGTAAATTACTAGACCAGGGAGCCAATTTCATTAAACGTATAAGCACCAACATTTGCTGAGCATGAACATTCTTCCTTGGAAAAAAACCGGGTTACAAACCAACATTTCAGTTGATGTTTATCACTGGTATTCAGCTGGTTTTTGCTTTGAATGAAAAGCCTGTGGAGTTTTGACCGATAACCTGTTTTTACTAAAGCAAGACTTTTTTGTGCTAAGCACATTTTTGTGCTTACATAATTGGCCCCAGGTGTAACCAGGACATTAAAAAACGCCACACTTTTGAACCCCTTATTTACGGACTAACCCATCTTCCTTGTGCATACTTATGGCCAAAAGGTATTTTACCCGTAGCTACCAACGTTTTTTATAAACAAAAATATCATTTGGGTGGGACTCAAACCCACAGCCTCCTGCTTTCTATTGCAGATACATTATTACTAGCCAGGGTTTGACTAGCTGGTTGAAATCCCAATAGCATTAGCAGCGGGTTCTGCAACCAAATGTTTCGATTTGCGTCGGGGTGATGTAAATTGAATATGTTTTTGTTTCCTTCATCACCATTCACCAACGTAATTTATAAACGCTGTATAGTCAGTGTTGTCACAAGAGAAAGTGTTGGTAACGTACAGCACTGTCAAAACAATGGACAAACTTGTCCTGAATAATCAGAGAGAATATATAAAAGGGGAGAAGACAATAACGCAGCTTTCAGTTTCAATTGCACACTCCTCAAAGATTCCCTGTTAGTGTTCTTACAACAAGAAATGCCTGCACTGCATCTGCAAATAATGTTGGAAATGCTACACTGTACATGAACTATGGCTGATGGCTACCAAGAAGACAACTCTACTCTGTCAACTGAAGTAAATAAGCATCTTGAGAGCTTTTACAAAAGTAGAGACAGAAAATACGAAATATTGTGGTTAAGTGCTGAAATCATTGCACCAATCGGCATCCTCTTCAACTTTGTGTTTCTCTTCACAGTCTTTCGAGTGAAGTCCATGCGTACAATCATCAACATCTACTTATCCAATCTGGCTGTGGCTGACTCGCTCTTCCTCATGAATGACTTTATATTTGCATTGTGTTCACCCATCAAGTACAGCTTCCTTGCTTACAAAGTATTTGTAGTTGTCAGAAACACGCTTCTTGCTGTTTCCAAATTCTTTGTGGTCACCATAGCAGCTGAGAGATTTTCAACTGTCAATTATTGCAAAAACATTTGGACAGGTCAGTTAAATTATATTTACTATAAAATACAATCCCACCAATCCACCCATTCTTGATAATTCCAGCAATTACCAATGGTGTATCCCACCTTGAAACACCAAAAAACTGAGAACAAAATCAGTATAAAATGTCAATACTGTTCTACACTGTACGTGTTATGTTCCCCCACACACGTAGGTTATCAGATGTGCAGAAGTCCTTAAAAAGAAACAACTTTGCTTCTATGTATTGATGATTGTATTAATGGTCACTGAGTTTACTTTGGGCCTTTTTGAAAACTTTGCTTCCTCTTCGGCTTCGCCTCCGAATTCCGAATCACTGAGAAGCAAATAGAAATTAATGCAAATTAAAAATAGTCTAACTTTTGGGTTCATATCAATCGATTGAATGTTTCTGAAGCACAACAGGCATCAAAATGTGTCAGGGAATCTCGCAGTCGGGAATCTAAAATCGTCTTCAACCAAAGATGAAGACGAAGCCAGGGATTCAAAAAGGCCCTTTAGCTTTACTTGTCACTCAGTAGGCCCTTTCAAGTTCTGCTAATTTTGATGACATTATATTACGCACGGAAACGTACCTGGTTATACTGAATACTGCAGCATTATTTAGAATGGCATATTTACTCCCAAACTCCAATTCTGCACATTTATGAGTCATTTAAAGTCCACGTTTTATTTTCTCTAACATACATATTTAGGTTCTAGACTTGTAGAAATGTTTAAGTTAAAATGTATATTTCTCATTGACTGTAATTTGTAAATTTCCTTTAATATGACTTTTACATTTTCTAAACTTGTAAAGATACACCATTGGTAATTGCTTGAATGATCATGAATGGGTGGATTTGGGGGGTTGTATTTTATAGTAAATATCATTTAACTGACCTGTCCAAAGTTTTACACTCATGGATGCTGAGAAAAGCAAGAAATACGACATTTGTTTTTAACTGGCGTCGGACATTGGTTCTTATGTTGTTCTTGTTTTTTCGCAATCGCCATCTGGCGATCCTGATTTTTTTAAATAAAATTCATTTATTTTTTTACAATTACAGGATTTCTAGGGCAATCATTTTGCTGAATGCCTACAATCGTTATTTACTTTCAAATAAGTAAGATATTGCTTAATAATTCAGTAGTAAATTGTTTTCGATATCTGCAACTGGTTTATCCTCCCTTTAAAAATAACTATTTCACTATTTCAATCGCCATAGACGAATGGTGTGAGCCTAGTCAGTCTACATCATTACCAAGTTTCTTTGCAACAGTTATTGCAACACTACTGTCACGCCCAAACTTTTACAAAAAGCTAAGAGAAACGTGGGGGAAATAATTTAAAATATGAAGCCACTTTCTGTTTCAACTACACATTTCCAAAAGTCTTTCTGTTTCTGTTGATATAAAACTGGAGTGATCAGAAAATAAAGTAGATTTGCTACATCTGAATATTTTGTTGGATACAGCGACAATTATGCAACACTGTACATAAACTATGGGTGATGGCTACCAAGACAGCGCTAATTCTTCAAATGAGTGGAAAGTTGAACTTGAAAACTTTGACAAGAGTCAATTTAAAATTGATCAAATCAAATGGTTAAGTAATGAAATCATCGCACCAATCGGCATCCTCTTAAACTTTGTGTTTCTCTTCACAGTCTTTCGAGTGAAGTCCATGCGTACAATCATCAACATCTACTTATCCAATCTGGCTGTGGCTGACTCACTCTTCCTTACGAGTGACTTTATATTTGCATTGTGTTCACCCATCGAGTACAACTTCCTTGGGCAAAAAGCATATTTAAGTGTCAGATGCATGCTTCTTGCTGTTTCTAGTTTCTTTGTGGTTACCATAGCAGCTGAGAGATTCTCTGCAGTGCGTAATCCTCTGGCACACAAAGAAAAAGCCTCTAAATCTCGAGCAGCAAAGATATCCACAGGACTCTGGGTGCCTACAATCATTGTTGCTGTGATTCTGATGTTCTTACCAGAGACTGTCTTTGCCAACCTCATCTTTTGGATTCCTTCCATTATCAACATTGTATGTTTAATAGCAACTTTTGCTTTGTACATCTATGTGGTAGTGAAAGTGCGCAGACAATCAGCCCTGTTGCCAAACCGTCCTAAGCGAGCAGGCAAAGTCCTCTGTATGGTGATCATCAATACTGCTGTTTTCTTCATTTTGTACTTAGTAGACTTATCCGCCATAATTATTATCACTGTTTTAAACCTGTATCCCCCTTTCGATGTGACTTCCCAGATTGTTGAATATTTGAAACTTGGAGAAAAAGCAATCATAGTGGATCTATGTTCAGAAATCCTGCGATATATCAACAGCTCAATCAATTCCCTGGTCTACAGTGCCACAAACGCAGACTATCGTGCGGCTGTAGTCGAGGCTTTCTCATTCCTCAAACTGTGCTGTCGTTGCTGCCCAAGATGGAATCCCAGCCGACCATCGCAGCCAGGGAAGCAGATTGAGCTCCGTGTGATTCCACAGGCAGAAAATGACCAAGAGCAGCGTGCTGCCAGGCCAAGCAGCAACAAGCCACTAAGCCAAGTGCGTGCAAATCTTCTAGAGAGTCAGCAGTCACTAGACAGATGTCAAGAACAATGTTTCAGGCCATGCAGCAGCAAGCCACAAAGCCAAGAGCGTGCACAACACCCAGAGAGTAAGCAGTCACTGGACAGCTGTCAAGAACAATGTTCCAGGCAAGGCAAAAGCAAATTATCCAAGCCCAGTCAGCATGTTGAGGTACATGCAGAACCAACGGGGTCCCCAGCGCTTGCAAGTTTTCACCAGAAACAATGCTCTAGTCTGACTGACTGCAAGCCATCCATGCAAGGGGAACAGTGTACACATCCAGAACCAGAAGAGAGCCAGCAGTCACTTGCAAGTACTCATGAGCAATGTCCTGGGCTGACTGGCACCGAGCCATCATCACAAGGGCAGCAGTATGCACATCCAGAATCAGAAGGGAGTCAATCATTGGAAAGTTGTTAAGAACAATGTTATCTGGTAACTGATGTGTGCAAGCCATCCATGTAAGGTCAGCAGTGTGCAGAGTCAGAAGATACATGTAGTCGACAATCACTTTGTAAGTAACTCTCAAACAATGTTCCAGGCACAACAGCCTAGTGTCATAGGAGCAGTATATTATGCGCATCAAGAACCAGTCACTCCAAAACTGTCAAGAACTATGTTCCAGGGTGACTGACTTCTCACCCATCCCTGCAAGGGGAACAGCCGTCTCAAGAGTGCTAGCAACACTTGCAAGTTTTCAGTAACCATGATCCAGGATTAAGTAGCAAGGGTTTGCAGAGACACCATGTGGAATTCTCTTTTCGAAAGATGCAAGTTGTCAGTAACAATGATTCAGGATTGACTGAAGCATGAACTCAGAACTTAATGTTACCAGTATATTCACCTCTCAAATCCACGTAAAAACATTATTCGAGCTTCAGTACTGAATAATATTCAAAATTGTTTTGATTAGACTTTGGTGATATTCCAGTTAAACATATGTATTTGTGATACCAAATCATACCAAATGAGGTCACAATGCATATTGATACTGAACAAAATGTTGGCAAAATACTGAAAAGCTCACTATAAAATGTCAATACAATGTGTTCTCTTTTCAGGGATATTCTTAACGCAGTGACTATTGTAACAGCAGTTGATGATCTGTTTCCCTGACTTACCCAGCCCGACATTGACAATAGTCTGAACCTTTTACTCTTTGAACCTGAATTTCAAAAAGTCTGGTTCCAAGAGCGATAACCAGATATTTTTTCAAATGTCGGGCTGGGTAAGCCGAGGAATCAGATCGTCAACTGCCATAATGATAGCCACTGCGTATTCTTAATACTACAATGTTTCAGTGATGATATATTGCCGACTCTCAAAATAAATCCAATAGGACCTACCACACAAGTCTAAACTTCAGACATTTCAAGCCCACATTTTTGTTTCTAAAACAATTAATATTTATTTTTTACCTATATTTCATTTCTGTTCAACAAGAACTTGTGAGAATTTTGTTTAAATACATGTATAGTAAAATGTTTCAGTAATGCTCGAGTGATTAGCGCACATGAACATATTTTTATGGAATGTGTGCAATATAAATGTAATTATTATTATTATGTTACTGAAGTTGTAAATAAGTGAGTAAATGTACAGATGCATACTTCTTATATACTTGTAATTTGTAACTGTTCTACTGAAATGAGCACAAAGCCATATTGTCTATCACTGACAGAGATTACCTTTCACAATGAAATCTACCTTTGTGCTTTTTAACCAGTTCGCCCCGGGATTATTTTGACATTGACCGGGCCCAGGCAAGGGATTATTTTTCATGAACCACGATCTGAGACGGGTTCAGGTCAGCATTCTTGGGAACCGGTACACGCCATCTGACGCGAACTGGTTAAAGATACTCAGTCAATACTTTTTGAGGATATTAGATTTAAATTGTAATTGTGATTTTTTGTTACCATCTCTGACAAACCAAAAAATAGTTCGTGTTTCATTATTACAATTTTTTTTATTGATTTCAACCTAAACGTGGTTTGCAAATTACCGGGATTCATATGACTGAAATAACCCCCTCAAGTGATTTTAATTCTTTAAAAAAAATATATACAAATTTAGAATCCGTGAGTTTTTTGGGTCAAGGCAGGCAGACTTCAAAGGCATTGTATTTGAAAGGGAACTTACAGGGGAGTTTAGGTTTACGTATAATGTAGACACATAATTACAAAGTGTGATCGATGTAAAAGACCGATCGTTGATGTAAAAGACCGATTGATGGAAGGACCAATCAATAGATGTAAAAGACCAATCGATAGTTGTAAATTAAAGACCGATCGATCGATCGATGTAAAAGACTGATCAATGTGTTGATTGGACTTTATGCCATTTTGGTGTTCCATATGCATTTTACTTACAGGACCAAATCTACCCAAATCCACTCAAGTGGTGGTTAATATTGATGAACAACAGCTCATCACTGCATGATGGACAAAATCACTCCCATTCTCCAAGCAGTGCCAACGTCCATCATACTCCAAATATATTCACCCCGGGCCTTCAAGACCAAGTTCCCCCGTCCCCCGTCCCCCCCAACAAAAAACAAACAAAAAACAAACAAACAAGGGTTTGGATTTTAATGGATTAGGGAGGGTTAGAGTTAAATTAAAGAAGTTTGAGTTTTGTCACTTTTCATTATCGGTAACATCAACCAATTTCAATCAAGGAAATACGCATTAAATACATAATAATAAAAACTGAAACAACTTTAATTCCAAATGGCAGAAGCGAAACTGAATTGTCTGCTTTGGTAACTGCTGTCACGAGATACATGCATATCACGTGCATTACAATAGGTCTCTGAGAATTGTAAGAAAATAGAGAGGAAGGGTGAACAAAACTTTCTGTTTCAACTACACACTTCTAGAAGATCTCAAGGTGTTATATTCCCCAATAGTATAAAACTGGAGCAATCTTGAAATAGGACAAACACGCTTCGCTATATCTGCAGAAAATGTTGAATGCATCTCCAATCTACACTGCACATCATGGGTGATGGCCACTCTATCGAATGAAGTAAACAAGCATCTTGAAAACTATTACAAGAGATAGGGTGGGGTTACATATGTATAAAATAATACACCATTTTAAAGTTGAGAACCTAGAGAATTTTAAAAAAAGAGCAAATCTAAATAACTAAAATTGTCAATTTTGTCTTGGTTCCGTTGAAGCAGGTCACATATTCACGAATTGTCAGTTGCGCATGTTTGTCATTTGAAGCAGCAAAGGTGCTCAAAACCGAAAGAAAGGTGCATACAAACTCAATTGATTAAGTGTTAGTACTATCAATGATACAGGGTGGCCTAAAAACAATTGTACAATAATATCACAATGGACAAGCATATGTGACCCAGCACGAGTAAATGAGACACTTTGAGGCAAAAATAAAATTTGAGATTTTGATTTCATCATTTAAAGCTAAACAAGCTTTAAATGATGAAATCAAAATCTCAGTTTTCATTTTTGCCGCAAAGTGTCTCATTTACTCGTGCTGGGTCACATATACTTCCACTACCCCGAGGCCAAAACTACCTATACCAACGGATGGAGAATGTTTCTTAAAGAACGATGAAACCAAGAGGTCTCAATTCGGACTAGTAGTTTTAGCTCCAGATTCTATTTAGTGAAGTGAAGTCAGTGGTTCTTTCGCATCAAAAAATAACTAAACCACGTTTTAGTTAATTTTCGGTGCGAGAGGACCACTGACTCGGCTGTGCTTCACAAAACAGGGTCTGGAGCTGAAACTACTAGCCTAAATCGAGATATCTTGGTATCATTTTTCCTCTAGAAACATTCTTCATCCATTGGTATACAATGTAGAGTTTTAAATCTTAGGGTAGTGGAAGTATGCTCGTCTGTTTTTTAATATGGGCCACCCTGTATATAGTCCAAGAAAACAATATTTTAAGATTGCGATTGCAGTTCCAAATTTGCCGAGTCCAAAATTTGTATTGCGACCACAATCAGCATTCAGGTTACGTTCTTGTTCAGCCAATTGCAGCTGAATCATGTCACGCACAGCAACCAATCAATTACCAGCTCCCATGCACGCGTGTGCATCGTTCAAAGGATTGCACACACCATTCGTAAATTACAAATCAACTACTAATGGACATTTGCAAACATGCGTCTCTGGCGCGCATCTTTAGAAATTACATTCTTTTATTATTTTCTATCCAGGACTGTCCTTTAATTAGGGGTCTAAGTGTTCATATCCCTGTTACATTTGATATTAAAATAATATTTTTAAATTCAGCACGCATTCTTTGACGTCTTCTTTCTAAAAAAGTGATTTACATTAAGAAAAGTACCAGTACCTACAAAACAAATTATATAAAAAAGTTTAAAGTCAATTTCAGTGACACTTGCTTGGTAAATTACTAGACCAGGGAGCCAATTTCTAAAAACGTGTGAGCACCAACATTTGCTTAGCATGAAAATTCTTCGTTGGAAAAAAAACAGGGTTACAAACTAAAATTTCAATTGATGTTTATTGTTTGTAACTGGTATTCAGCTGGTTTTTGCTTTGAATGAAAAGCCTGTGGAGTTTTGGCCGATAACCTGTTTTTGCTGAGCAAGACTTTTTTGTGCTAAGCACATTTTTGTGCTTACATGTAATTGGCCCCAGGTGTAACCAGGACATTAAAAAATGCCACACTTTTGAACCCCTTATTTACGGACTAACCTTCTTCCTTGTGCATGCTTATGGCCAAAAGTGTTTTACCAGTAGCTACCAACGTTTTTTATAAACTATCACTTGGGTGGGACTCAAACCCACAGCCTCCTGCTTTGTATTGCAGATGCATTATTACTAGCCAGGGTTTGGCTAGCTGGTTAAAATCCTAATACATGTAGCAGTGTTCCGCAACCAAATGTTTCAATTTGTGTCGGGGTGATGTCATCACCAACGTAATTTACAAACGATGTATACAAACTTATCCTAAATAAACAAAGAGAATATATAAAAGGGGAGAAGACACAATTCAGATTTCAGTTTCAACTGCACACACCTCAAAGATTCTCTGTTAGTATTCTTACAACAAGAATACCTACACTGCATCTGCAAAAAATGTTGGAAATGCTACACTGTACATGAACTATAATGGCTGATGGCTACCAAGAAGACAACTCTACTCTGTCAACTGAAGTAAACGAGCATCTTGAGAGCTTTTACAAGAGTGTAGACAGAAAAAAACAAATAATATTGCACCAATCGGCATCCTCTTCAACTTTGTGTTTCTCTTCACAGTTTTTCGAGTGAAGTCCATGCGTACAATCAAACCCCCCCCCCCCCCATCTTCATTACTCCTATTCATACTTATTTGTTAGTCCTTCCCTTTGATCTCCACCCTGGACCCCTTTCCTTGTGGCTTTACCCTTTCTGTTTTTGTTCCTACCCCGCCTTTGATCCTACCCACACTGACCTCACCCTTTAATCCCTCAGCCTAATCCTCCTTTTGTTGTTTGTTCCATTGAACTCTGTGCTTTGTTTCTTTTGTGTTTTTTCAGTGCCCATGATGTGCATCATGCTGTACATTGCCCTATATATGTTTGTTTCTTGTACACAGTCATTTATGGCCCAGTCACAATGTCGGCGATCTGTCGGGGATTAGTTTTGGCCGGGGGTCGTCGTAGAAAATAAAGAATCCTTGAACAATCCTAGCAATAATCCTAATAAAAGTGGAGCAGTCACATTGTCTGAGATTTTTTCAAGGATTTTTACCCGGTTTTGTCGAAAAATCGTGGGATTAGCCTCCGATCGCCTCCGATTGCAAGAGCGTCTCAAACTTTTAGCGATCCGATCGGAGGCGCCCTTATATACACGGCGATTTACTACGATTCCACCGTACGATTCGTCGGAGACGATCACAGAAAGCGTACGAATCGTCGCAGGGCGCCTCCGATTCAGTCGGAGGGCGCCGGAGACCACTCGCAGACATTGAATCTCAACCTGAATTTCCAATCCCACACAGAATCTTGCGACTAGTCTCAGATTATTCGGAGGACGCCTCCGATTAATCGGAGGGCATCGTAGGTCATCGGAGATTGTGTCTGGGATGCCCAAAATGGGTGCAAAATCTTGCGAGCAATCTTAAAATTTTAAGTTCAAAGTTGGGGACCGCGACGGGTGTGGCGATGCCAAAAAAATCTGCGACAAGCCGCAGGCGTCCGGAGAGCGCCTCCGACGGGTGCAAAATCGTGAGATCTGTCTCAAGATTTTGTTCAAATTTTCCGGTTTTACCCATCGCCGACGCATCGCAACTGATTTGTGACTGGCCCATTAGTCTCTGAAGAAGATCTTGTTAAGATCGAAATATTAGGCCCTCTTAACTTATTTGATTTGTATATTTCAGGTCATTCCAGCCAGTAAGCAGTTTGCAGCAGTATTAATCTTATTCACATTATATTACACACGGAAACGTACCTGGTTATACTGAATACTGCAGCATTTTTTAGAATGGCACATTTACTCCCAAACTCCACTTCTGCACACTTTTGAGTCATTTAAAGTTCACGTTTTATTTTCTCTAACATACATATTTAGGTTCTAGACTTGTAGAAATGTTTAAGTTAAAATGTATATTTCTCATTGACTGTAATTTGTAAATTTCTTTTAATACGACTTTTACATTTTCTAATAAAGGTAGGATAAACCATTGGTGATTGCTTGAATGATCACGAATGGGTGGATTTTGGGGTTGTATTTTATAGTAAGTATCGTTTATCTGACCTGTCCGAAGTTTTACAATCAAAGATGATGAAAAAAGCAAGAAATACATAATTTGTTTTCAACCGGCGTCGGGCATTGGTTCTTACATGTACATGTAATGTTGTTTTGGGGTTTTTTTCAATCGCCATCTGGCGATCATGATTTTTTTTATAAAAATCTTTTTTGGGGGAACAATTACAGGATTTTTAGCGCAATCATTTTGCTGAATGCCTACAATCGTTATTTACTTTCAAATAAGTAAGATATTTCTTAATAATTCAGTAGTAAATTGTTTTCGATATCTGCAACTGATTTATCCTCCCTTTTAAAATAACTATTTCAATCGCCATAGACGAATCGTGTGAGCCTAGTCAGTCTACATCATTACCAAGTTTCTTTGCAACAGTTATTGCAACACTACTGTCACGCCCAAACTTTTACAAAAAGCTAAGAGAAACGTGGGGGAAATAATTTAAAATATGAAGCCACTTTCTGTTTCAACTACACATTTCCAAAAGTCTTTCTGTTTCTGTTGATATAAAACTGGAGTGATCAGAAAATAAAGTAGATTTGCTACATCTGAATATTTTGTTGGATACAGCGACAATTATGCAACACTGTACATAAACTATGGGTGATGGCTACCAAGACAGCGCTAATTCTTCAAATGAGTGGAAAGTTGAACTTGAAAACTTTGACAAGAGTCAAGATAAAATTGATCAAATCAAATGGTTAAGTAATGAAATCATCGCACCAGTCGGCATCCTCTTAAACTTTGTGTTTCTCTTCACAGTCATTCGAGTGAAGTCCATGCGTACAATCATCAACATCTACTTATCCAATCTGGCTGTGGCTGACTCACTCTTCCTTACGAGTGACTTTATATTTGCATTGTGTTCACCCATCGAGTACAACTTCCTTGGGCAAAAAGCATATTTAAGTGTCAGATGCATGCTTCTTGCTGTTTCTAGTTTCTTTGTGGTTACCAATACCATAGCAGCTGAGAGATTCTCTGCAGTGCGTAATCCTCTGGCACACAAAAGCCTCTAAATCTCGAGCAGCAAAGATATCCGCAGGACTCTGGGTGCCTACAATCATTGTTGCTGTGATTCTGATGTTCTTACCAGAGACTGTCTTTGCCAACCTCATCTTTTGGATTCCTTCCATTATCAACATTGTATGTTTAATAGCAACTTTTGCTTTGTACATCTATGTGGTAGTGAAAGTGCGCAGACAATCAGCCCTGTTGCCAAACCGTCCTAAGCGAGCAGGCAAAGTCCTCTGTATGGTGATCATCAATACTGCTGTTTTCTTCATTTTGTACTTAGTAGACTTATCCGCCATAATTATTATCACTGTTTTAAACCTGTATCCCCCTTTCGATGCGACTTCCCAGATTGTTGAATATTTGAAACTTGGAGAAAAAGCAATCATAGTGGATCTATGTTCAGAAATCCTGCGATATATCAACAGCTCAATCAATTCCCTGGTCTACAGTGCCACAAACGCAGACTATCGTGCGGCTGTAGTCGAGGCTTTCTCATTCCTCAAACTGTGCTGTCGTTGCTGCCCAAGATGGAATCCCAGCCGACCATCGCAGCCAGGGAAGCAGATTGAGCTCCGTGTGATTCCACAGGCAGAAAATGACCAAGAGCACCATGCTGCCAGGCCAAGCAGCAGCAAGCCACTAAGCCAAGTGCGTGCAAATCACCCAGAGAGTCAGCAGTCACTGGACAGCTGTCAAGAACAATGTTCTAGACAAAGCAGCAGCAAGGCATCCACGCACAGTCAGCAGCATGTTCAAGTGCAGGTTGAGGTACATGCAGAACCAGCGGCGGACACAGCGCTTGCAAGTTCTCACAAGAAACAATGCACTAGTCTGACTGATTGCAAGCCATCCATGCAAAGGGAACAGTGTGTACATCAAGAACCAGCAGAGAGCCAGCAGTCACTTGCAAGTACTCAGGAACAATGTCCTGGGCTGACTGGCACCGAGCCATCATCACAAGGGCAGCAGTATGCACATCCAGAACCAGAAGGGAGTCAATCAGTGGAAAGTTGTCAAGAACAATGTTATTTGGTAACTGATGTGTGCAAGCCATCCATGCAAGGTCAGCAGTGTGCAGAGCCAGAAGATACATGTAGTGGACAATAGATTTGTAAGTAACTCTCAAACAATGTTCCAGGCACAACAGCCTAGTGTCATAGAAGCAGTATATTATGCGCATCAAGAACCAGTCACTCCAAAACTGTCAAGAACTATGTTCCAGGGTGACTGACTTCCCACCCATCCCTGCAAGAGGAACAGCGGTCTCAAGAGTGCTAGCAACACTTGCAAGTTTCCAGTAACAATGATCCAGGATTAAGTAGTGAGGGTTTGCAGAGACACCATGTGGAATTCTCTTTTCAAAAGATGCAAGTTGTCAGTAACAATGATCCAGGATTGACTGATGCGGACATTTCAATGCAAGGAAGCATGAACTCAGAACTTACTGTTATATCCACCTCTCAAATCAACGTAGAAACATTATTCGAGCTCCGGTACTGATTAATATTTCAAGTTGTTTTGATTAGACTTGGGTGATATTCCAGTTAAACATATGTATTTGTGATACCAAACCATGATACCTAATGATCTGATAACACATATTGATACTGAACAAAATGTTGGCAAAATACTGAAAAGCTCACTATAAAATGTCAATACAATGTGTTCTCTTTTTAGGGATATTCTTAACGCAGTGACTATCGTTACAGCAGTTGATCATCTGATTCCCTGACTTACCCGGCCCGACATTGACAATAGTCTGAAACCTTTTACTCTTTGAACCTGACTTTCAAAAAGTCTGGTTCCATGAGCGATAACCAGATATTTTTTCCAATGTCGGGCTGGGTAAGCCGAGGAATCAGATCGTCAACTGCCTTAATGATAGCCACTGCGTATTCTTTTTTAGGGACAATATATTGCCGACTCTCAATATAAATCAAATAGGACCTACCGGTACCACACAAGTCTAAACTTCAGACATTTCAAGCCCACATTTATTTTCTAAAACAATTAATATTTATTTTCACCTATATTTCATTTCTGTTCAACAAGAACCTGTGAGAATTTTGTTTAAATAGAGTAACAAATGTTTCAGTAATGCTCAAGTGATTACCGTTACTGAAGTTGTAAATAAGTGAGTAAATGTACAGATGCATGCTTCTAAATATACTTGTAATTTGTAATTGTTCAGCTGAAATGAGCACAAAGCCATATTGTCCATCACCGACAGAGATTACCTTTCACAATGAAATCTATTTTTGTGCTTTTTAACCAGTTCGCGCTGGGATTATTTTGACATTGACTGGGCCCAGGCCCCTAGATTATTTTTATGAACCTCGATCAG
This sequence comes from Crossaster papposus, assembly GCA_037893245.1. Taxonomy (NCBI): domain Eukaryota; kingdom Metazoa; phylum Echinodermata; class Asteroidea; order Velatida; family Solasteridae; genus Crossaster; species Crossaster papposus. Next base: position 393,139 of record JBAIAA010000717.1, read on the forward strand.
AGACGGGTTCGGGCCAGCATTCTTGGGAACCGGTACACGCCATCCGACGCAAACTGGTTAAAGATACTCAGTCAATATTTTTTGAGTTTCACTCAACAATAGATTAAATTTTAAGTTGTAATTTTTGTTAACATCTATGACAAACCAAAAAGTTGTTCATGCTTCATTATTACAAAATGTTTCATTGATTTCAACTTAAATGTGGTCTGCAGATTACCGGGATTCATATGACTGAAATAACCACCTAAAGTTATTTGTTGTTGTCAAAATAAAACAAGGTTGAAAATCCATGAGTTTTTTGGTCAAGGCAGGCAGACTTCAAAGGCAATTGTATTTAAAAGGGAACTTATAGGCGAGTTTAGGTTTACGTATACAGTGTAAACTGCAAAAAAAAATTGCAAGAGTGATCGATTCAAAAGACCGATCGGTGTAAGGACTAATCAATAGATGTAAAAGACCGATCGATCGATGTAAACGACTGATCAATGTTGATTGGACTTTATGCCTCTTTGGTGTTCCATACCCTACTGCATTTTAAGTACACAGGACCAAATCTACCTAAATCCACTCAAGTGGTGGTTGATATTGATGAACAACAGCTCATCACTGCACGATGAACAAAATCAGTGCCATTCTCCTAGCAGTGCCAACGTCCATCATAATCCAAATATATTCACCCCAGGCCTGTAGGACCAAGTCCCCCCCCCCCCCCCCCCCCACCACCACAACCAAAAACAATCAAACAAACAAAACAAGGGTATGGATTTGGATGGATTTGGGAGGGTTAGGGAACTTAGGGTTAAAGTAGCTTTAGTATTGTCACTTTTCATTATCGGTAACATCAACCAACTTCAATCAAGGAAATACAGATTGTACATAATACTAAAAACTGAAACAACTTTAACTCTAAATGGCAGTAGCGAAACTGAATTGTCTGCTTTGGTAACTGCTGTCACGAGATACATTCATATCACGTGCATAACAATAGGTCTTTGAGAATTACGGGGAAATTAAAAGGAAATGTCAACAAAACTTTCTGTTTCAACTACACACTTCTAGAAGATCTCAAGATGTTATATTCCCCAATAGTATAAAACTGATGCAATCTTAAATTAGGGCAAACGCGCTTCACTTTATCTGCAGAAAATGTTGAATGCATCTCCAAGCTATGTACACTGCACATGATTAGGTGATGGCCACTCTATCGAATGAAGTAAACAATCATCTTGAAAACTTTTACAAGAGTGAAGACAGAAATGACCAAATAGCGTGGTTAAGTACTGAAATCATTGCACCAATTGGCATCCTCTTCAACTGTGTGTTTCTCTTCACAGTCATTAGAGTGAAGTCCATGCGTACAATCATCAACATCTACTTATCCAATCTGGCTGTGGCTGACTCACTTTTCCTTACGAGTAACTTTGGATTGTGTTCCCTCGAGTACAACTTTCTTGGTCAAAGAGTATGGGTAGTTGTCAGATACTTGCTTCTTGCTGTTTCTCATTTCTTTGTGGTCACCATAGCAGCTGAGAGATTCTCTGCAGTGCGTAATCCTCTGACACACAAAGAAAAAGCCTCTAAATCTCGAGCAGCAAAAATATCAGCAGGACTCTGGGTGCCTACAATCATTGTTGGTGTGATTCTGATGTTCTTACCAGAGACTATCTTTAATTATGTAGTTTTTGGGATTAATTCCATTATTGCTATTGTTTGCTTGATAGCAACTCTTGCTTTGTACATCTATGTGGTAGTGAAAGTGCGCAGACAATCGGCCCTGTTGCCAAACCGTCCCAAGCAAGCAGGCAAGGTCCTCTGTATGGTGATAATCAATACTGCTGTTTTCTTCATTTTGAACTCGATACGCACTGCATTGTCAATTCTTGTTATTGTGCAAAGCAAGTATTCAACTTCACAGGCTGTTGAACTTCTACAACTTACAGCCAAAATATACATTCTGTTTTCATGTTATACAATTTTTGAGCTTATCAATAGTTCAATCAATTCCCTTGTCTACAGTGCCACAAACGCAGACTATCGTGCAGCTGTAGTCAAGACTTTCTCATTTCTCAAACTGTGCTGTCGTTGGTGCCCAAGACGGAATCCCAGCCAACCATCGCAGCCAGGAAAGCAGATTAAGCTTTGTGTGATTCCACAGGCAAAAAATGACCAAGAGAAGCGTGCTGCCAGGCCAAGCAGCAGCAAGCCACTAAGCCAAGTACGGGCATATCACCCAGAGAGTCAGCAGTCACGAGACAGCTGTCAAGAACAATGTTCCAGGCAAGGCAGAAGCAAGTTATCCACGCACAGTCAGCAGCATGTTCAAGCGCATGTTGAGGTACATGCAGAACCAGCGGGGACCCCAGCGCTTGCAAGTTCTCACCAGAAACAATGCTCTAGTCTGACTGACTGCAAGCCATCCATGCAAGAAGAACAGTGTGTACATCCAGAACCAGCAGAGAGCCAGCAGTCACTTGCAAGTACTCAGGAGCAATGTCCTGCCGTTGACTAGCACCGAGCCATTATCACAAGGGCAGCAGTATGCACATCCAGAACCAGAAAAGAGTCAATCATTGAAAGATTGTCAAGACCAATGTTCTCTGGTAACTGATGAGTGCAAGCCATCCATTTAAGGGCAGCAGTGTACAGAGGCAGCAGATAGTCAACAATCACTTTGTACATTTGTAACTAACTCTCAAACAATGTTCCAGGCACAACAGCCAAGTGACAAGTGCCATAGTATTATGCGCATGAAGAACCAGCAGGGAGTCACTCCAAAACTGTCAAGAACAATGTTCCAGGGTGACTGATCTGATTCCCTGACTTACCCAGCCCGACATTGACAATACTCTGAACCTTTTGAATATTAAATAGTCTGGTTCTAAGAGAACGATATCCAGATATTTTTGTCAATATCGGGCTCGGTAAGTCAAGGAATCAGATCGCAAACTGCCATAATGATAGCCACTGCGTATTCTTAACACTACAATGTTTCAGATATGATATATTGCCGACTCTCAAAATAAATCCAATAGGACCTTCCACACAAGTCTAAACTTTAGACATTTCAAGCCCACATTTTTTTTCTAAAACAATTAATATTTATTGTCACCTACCGGTATATTTCATTTCTGTTCAACAAGAACTTGTGAGAATATTGTTTAAATACATGTATAGTAAAATGTTTCAGTAATGCTCGAGTGATTAGCGCACGTGAACATATTTTTATGGAATGCGTGCAATATGTAATTATTATTATTATTATTATGTTATTGAAGTTGTAAATAAGTGAGTAAATGTACAGATGCATACTTCTTATATACTTGTAATTTGTAACTGATCCACTGAAATGAGCACAAAGCCATATTGTCTATCACTGACAGAGATTACCTTTCACAACGAAATCTACCTTTGTGCTTTTTAACCAGTTCGCCCCGGGATTATTTTGACATTGACCGGGCCCAGGCAAGGGATTATTTTTCATGAACCACGATCCGAGACGTGTTCAGGCTGGCATTCTTGGGAACCGGTACACGCCATCCGACGCAAACTGGTTAAAGATACTTAGTCAATACCTTTTGAGTTTTACTCAAATATAGATTTATTTTTAAATTGTAATTTTTCATTATTAAAAAATGTTTCATTGATTTTAACTTAAATGTGGTCTGCAGATTACCACGATTCATATGACTGAAATAACCCCCTCAAGTCATTTTTTTTGGTCAAAATAAAACATACATGTAAAGGTTGAAAATCTATGAGTTTGTTGGTCAAGGCAGGCAGACTTCACAAGGATTGTATTTGAAAGGGAATTCATAGGGGACTCATTTGTACTTAACTGTAACTTACATAACTATAACAAGTTGTATGCCCACTAACTTACATTTCCATATACCGCAACATACCGTAGAACATCTGCTTTTCAACACAACATCAAAAACTCGGGACCTAAATTGTGGAATGATTTACCATTCTCTCTTAGATGTTCAAGGTCATATAATTTTTTTAAACAGAAACTTAAATTGTACCTAATGTAATATATTATAAACTTCATGTATCCATGTGCAAATGGACTTGGTATGGCAATCCTACATGTAGCCCAGTATTGTATTATATGTTTTTTACTGCTTAGAAGTATGATTGTTTTCCTATAATTATGGTGTCCGTTCGTTTGTTTTTGTTTAATGGCATGCCTAATACAAGCTTTGCTTACAAGGTTTTGCCACCTCTGGCATTTATATCTTGTTATTCAATACTTATATAATTTTGTATCTATGTCAATTGAGAAGAGGAAATAAATGTGTGTTTGATTGAGGGTAGTTTAGGTTTACGTATATGTAAACTGTGACACATAATTGCAAAGTGTGATCGATGTAAAAGACCAATCGATCGAAGTAAAAGAACGATCGATGGAAGGACCAATCAATAGATGTAAAAGAACAATCGGTGTAAAAAAGACTGATCAATGTGTTGATTGGAGTTTATGCCTCTTTGGTGTTCCATACCCTACTGCATTTTAAGTACACAGGACCAAATCTACCTAAATCCACTCAAGTGGTGGTTGATATTGATGAACAACAGCTTAGTACTGAACGATGGACAAAATCAGTCCCATTCTCCCAACAGTGCCCACCTCCATCATAATCCACATGTATTCACCACAGGCCTGTAGGACCAAGTCCCCCCCCCCCCCCCCCCCCCACAACAAAAAACAAACAAACAAACAAAAACAAAACAAGAGTATGGATTTGGATGGATTTGGATGGATTTGGGAGGGTTAGGGTTAAAGAAGCTTTACTTTTAGTTTCATTATCGGTAACATCAACCAATTTCAATCAAGGAAATACGCATTGTACAAGATAATAAAAACTGAAACAACTTTAATTTTAAATGGCAGTAGCGAAACTGAATTGTCTGCTTTAGTAACTGCTGTCACGAGATACATGCATATCACGTGCATTACAATATAGGTCTTGGAGAATTGTGAGGAAATATAGAGGAAGGGTCAACAAAACTTTCTGTTTCAACTACACACTTCTAGAAGATCTCAAGGTGTTATATTCCCATTAGTATAAAACTGGAGCAATCTTGAAATAGGACAAAAGCGTTTCGCTATATCTGCAGAAAATGTTAGACGCAGCTTAAATTAAGCTACACTGCACATCATGGGTGATGGCCACTCTATCGAATGACGTAAACAAGCATCTTGAAAACTATTACAAGAGATACTTCATGTAGGGTGGGGGTACATGTATGTGTAAATGATACATCGTTTTAAAGTTGAGAACCTAGAGAATTTAAAAAAAAAATCTAAATCTAAATAACTATAATTGTCAACTTTATCTGGGTTCTGTTGGAGCAGGTCACATATACACCAATTGTCAGTTGTGCTTGTTTGTCATTTGAAGCAGCAAAGGTGCCCAAAACCGAAAGAAAGGTGCTTACAAACTCAATTGATTAATTGTTGGCACTCTCAATGCTATACAGGGTGGCCTCCAAAATATTGAAAATAATATTCCAACCGACAAGCATATACTTCCACTACCCTGAGGCCAAAACTACCTATACCAACGGATGGAGAATGTTTCTTAAAGAACAATGACACCAAGGTGTCTCAATTCGGACTAGTAGTTTTAGCTCAAGATTCTATTTAGTGAAGTGAAGTCAGTGGTTCTTTCGCATCAAAAAATAACTAAACCACGTTTTAGTTATTTCTCGGTGCGAAAGGACCACTGACTCAGCTCTGCTTCACAAAACAGGGTCTTGAGCTGAAACTACTAGCCTAAATCAAGATATCTTGGTATCATTTTTGTTCGAAAAAGATTCTTCATCCATTGGTATACAATGTAGGTAGTTTTGGCCTCAGGGTAGTGGAAGTATGCTTGTCTGGTTTTTTATGGGCCACCCTGTATATAGTCCAAGAAAACAATATTCTAGGATTGCGATTGCAGCTTCAAATTTGAATTGCGACCACAATCAGCATTCATGGCCAATTTCACGGCGCTGCTAAGCACGCAATTTTCTGCTAACCGAGACTCCGTCTATTTCATGGAGACCGTAAGCAGTAAGCACAGCAAAAGGCATGCTTAACCAAGCGGGAAAATTTGCTTAAATCAGTGGCGTAACAGTAGAATCTCCATGCGCGCGCAAACGTTAGCACAAAAAAGCCGTGAAATAGCGCGTAAGGTTAGCTAATTTTTCTGCTAAAGTTAGCACAACCTTTCCGCTAACTGTTAAGCAGCGCCGTGAAATTGGGCCCAGGTTACGTTCTTGTTCAGCCAATTGCAGCTGAATCATGTCACGCACAGCAACCAATCAATTACCAGCTCATATGCACGCGTGTGCATCGTTGAAAGGATTGCGCACACCATTCGTAGATTACAAACCAACTACTAATAGACATTTGCAAACATGCGTCTCTGACGCGCATCTTTGGCAATGACATTCTTTTATTATTTTCTATCCAGGACTGTCTTTTAATTAGGGGTCAAATTGTTCATGTGCCTGTTACATTTGACATTAAAATATTATTTTGTCTTCTTTCTAAAAGAGTGATTTACATAAAGAAAACTACCAGTACCTGCAAAGTCAATTTCAGTGACACTTGCATGGCAAATTATTAGACCAGGAGCAAATTTCATTAAACGTGTGAGCACCAACATTTGCTGAGTATGAACATTCTTCCTTAGGGAAGAAACAGGGTTACAATCCAACATTTCAGATGATGTTTATTTTGTGTAACTGGTATTCAGCTGGTTTTTGCTTTGAATGAAAAGCATACATAGTTTTGGCTGATAATCAGGGGCCAATTTCATAGAGCTGCTAAGCACAACAATTTGCTTAGCATGACAATTTGTCCTTGGCAAAAACAAGGTTACAGACCAAATTTTTACCTGATCTTTATTGTTCTGGATTGATAATCAGCTGTTTTTTTGCTTAGCATGAAAAACACGTATAATTTTGGCTGGTAACCTGTTTTTAATGAGCAAGACTTTTTGTGCTAAGCAAATTTATTTGCTTAGCAGCTCTATGAAATTGGCATCTGTTTTTACTGAGCAAGATTTTTTTTGTGCTAAGCACATTTTTGTGCTTACATAATTGGCCCCAGGTGTAACCAGGACATTACAAAATGACCCAGTTTATTTATGGACTAACCAATCTTTTTTGTGCATGGCCAAAAGTATTTTACCTGTAGCTACCAAAGTTTTCCATAAACAAAAATATAACTTAGGCAGGACTCAAACCCACAGCCTCCTGCATTCTATTGCAGATGCATTATTACTAGCCAGGGTTTGGCTAGCTGGTTAAAATCCCAATAGCAGCGAGTTCCACAACCAAATTTTTCAATTTGTGTCGGGGTGATGTAAATTGAATACTGGATAATTTGTTTTTAATCACCAACGTAATTTATAAATGCTGTATAGTGTTGTCACAAGAGAAAGTGTTGGTAACAGCACTGTCAAAACAATGGACAAACTTGTCCTGAATAATCAGAGAAAATATATAAAAGGGGAGAAGACAAAAACGCAGCTTTCAGTTTCAACTGCACACTCCTCAAAGATTCTCTGTTCGTGTTCTTACAACAAGAATACCTGCACTGCATCTGCAAATAATGTTGGAAATGCTAGTGTACATGAACTATGGCTGATGGCTACCAAGAAGACAACTCTACTCTGTCAACTGAAGTAAACAAGCAACTTCAGAACTTTCACAAGAGTGTAGGCAGTTTTGATCAAATCAAATGGTTAAGTGCTGAAATTATTGCACCAATCGGCATTCTCTTCAACTTTGTGTTTCTCTTTACAGTCTTCCGAGTGAAGTCCATGCGTACAATCATCAACATCTACTTATCCAATCTGGCTGTGGCTGACTCACTCTTCCTTATGACCGAGTTTATATATGCATTGTGTTCACCCATCAAGTACAGCTTCCTTGCTTACAAAGTATTTGTAGTTGTCAGAAACACGCTTCTTGCTGTTTCCAATTTCTTTGTGGTTACCATAGCAGCTGAGAGATTCTCTGCATTGCGTAATCCTCTGACACACAAAGAAAAAGCCTCTAAATCTCGAGCAGAAAAAATATCAGCAGGAGTTTGGATGCCTACAATCATTGTTGGTGTGATTCTGATGTTCTTACCAGAGACTATCTTTGATTATGTAGTTTTTGGGATTACTTCCATTATTGCCATCGTTTGCTTGATAGCAACTCTTGCTTTGTACACCTATGTGGTAGTAAAAGTGCGCAGACAATCGGCCCTGTTGCCAAACCGTCCCAAGCGAGCAGGCAAGGTCCTCTGTATGGTGATCATCAATACTGCTGTTTTCTTCATTTTGAACTCAATACGCACTGCATTGTCAATTCTTGTTGTTATTGTGCAAAGCAAGTATTCCACACTCACACCTTCACAGGTTGTTGAACTTCTACAACTTGCAGAAAAAAATTTCATTCTGGTTATATGTATAAGAAATTTGGAACTTATCAATAGTTCAATCAATTCCCTGGTCTACAGTGCCACAAACGTAGACTATCGTGCAGCTGTTGTCAAGGCTTTCTCGTTCCTCAAACTGTGCTGTCATTGCTGCCCAAGATGGAATCCCAGCCCACCATCGCAGCCTGGGAAGCAGATTGAGCTTCGTGTGATTTCACAGGCAGAAAATGACCAAGAGCAGCATGCTGCCAGACCAAGCATCAGCAAGCCACCAAGCAATGAGTGTGCTCAACGCCCAGAGAGTCAGCAGTCACTGGACAGCTGTCAAGAACAATGTTCTAGACAAAGCAGCAGCAAGGCATCTACACACAGTCAGCAGCATGTTCAAGTGCATGTTGAGGTACATGCAGAACCAGCGGAGACCCCAGCGCTTTTAAGTTCTCCCCAGAAACAATGCTCTAGTCTGACTGACTACAAGCCATCCATGCAAAGGGAACAGTGTGTACATCCAGAACCAGAAGAGAGCCAGCAGTCACTTGCAAGTACTCATCAGGAACAATGTCCTGGGTTGACTGGCACGGAGCCATCATCACAAGGGCAGCAGTATGCACATCCAGAACCAGAAGGAAGTCAATCGTTGGAAAGTTGTCAAGAACAATGTTTCCTGATAACTGATGGGTGCAAGCCATTCATGTAAGGGCAGCAGTATGCAGAGTCAGCAGATACATGTAGTCAACAATCACTTTGTGTACATGTAACTCTCATACAATGTTCCAGGCTCAACACCCAAGTGCCATAGGAGCAGTTTTATATGCATCAAGAACCAGCAGGGAGTCACTCCAAAACTGTCAAGAACAATGTTCCAGGGTAACTGACTTCCAACCCATCCCTGCAAGAGGAACAGCGGTAGCGGTCTAAAGAGTGCTAGCAACACTTGCAAGAACGTAGTGTATGCATTCAGAACTTGCCTCGTAATAAAAGTGTTCAAGCTTACCAAATTATAAGTCAGAATTATTTAGAAAATGTATAGGCTTGGACGATATTTTAGTTTTAATAATTAGCCCTAACTCTCTAGTGTGCAAGATCATAATCATTTTGGAGAATTTGGGAGGGTTAGGCCGGGTACAGTGCTTTTGTGCCCAACCATGATGTGACGATGGATTTTGATACTGAACAATGATCACCATTTGTAGATATCAAACAAATGTTACTACCGAATTATTAAGAAATATCTTACTTATTTGAAAGTAAATAATGATTCTAGGCATCCAGCAAAAGGATCGTGATAGATATCCTGTAATTATCCTGAAAAGTTTATCGCGAAAAAAACCCCAAGAACCCTGTACTTCTTGCTTTTTTCTCAGCATCAATTATTGCAAAAACATTTGGACAGGTCAGTTAAATTATATTAACTATAAAATACAATCCCACCAATCCACCCATTCTTGATAATTCAAGCAATTACCAATGGTGTATCCCACCTTGAAACACCAAAACAATGAGAACAAAATCAGTATAAAATGTCAATACTGTTCTACACTGTACGTGTTATGTTCCCCCACACACGTAGGTTATCAGATGTGCAGAAGTCCTTAAAAAGAAACAACTTTGCTTCTATGTATTGATGATTGTATTAATGGTCACTGAGTTTACTTTGGGCCTTTTCGAAACCTTTGCCTTCTCTTCGGCTTCGCCTCCGAATTCCGAATCACTGAGAAGCAAATAGAAATTAATGCAAATTAAAAATAGTCTAACTTTTGGGTTCATATCAATCGATTGAATGTTTCTGAAGCACAACAGGCATACAAATGTGTCAGGGGATCTCGCAGTTGGGAATCTAAAATCGTCTTAAACCAAAAGATGAAGACGAAGCCAGGGATTCAAAAAGGCCCTTTAGCTTTACTTGTCACTCAGTAGGCCCTTTCAAGTTCTACTGATTTTGATGACATTACATTCCGCCGGAAACGTACCTGGTTATACTGAATACTGCAGCATTTTTTTAGAATGGCACATGTACTCCCAAACTCCACTTCTGCACATTTTTGAGTCATTTAAAGTCCACGTTTTATTTTCTCTAACATACATATTTAGGTTCTAGACTTGTAGAAATGTTTAAGTTAAAATGTATATTTCTCATTGACTGTAATTTGTAAATTTCCTTTAATACGACTTTTACATTTTCTAAGCTTGTAAACATAGTTGGAACTAATAAAGGTAGGATACACCATTGGTAATTGCTTGAATGATCACGAATGGGTGGATTTGGGGGGTTGTATTTTAAAGTAAATATCCTTTAACTGACTTGGCCGAAGTTTTACACTCATGGATGCTTAGAAAAGCAAGAAATACGATATTCGTTTTCAACCGGCGTCCAGCATTGGTTCTTATTGGTTCTTACGCACAATTAAAAAAGGCTAAGAGAAACGTGGGGGAAATAATTTAAAATATGAAGCAACTTTCTGTTTCAACTACACATTTCCAAAAGTCTTTCTGTTTCTGTTGATATAAAACTGGAGTGATCATAAAATAGAGTAGATTTGCTACATCTGAATATTTTGTTGGATACAGCGACAATTATGCAACACTGTACATAAACTATGGGTGATGGCTACCAAGAAAGCTTTACTTCTTCAAATGATTGGAAAGTTAAACTTGAAAACTTTTCAACACTGTGACCCTCGTTCGAATGCCCGCTAAACCAATATGGGTCTTTCCATAAATAAGGGGGCCAAAGCGTGACATGGTGTTATTTCTCAAAATGTAATTTACTTTCTATATTCTTTGCATGTTCGTATGGTGGGGATAGCTCATACGTTTAATGTATAACTTCAATTTCTCGAATCAGAATTTTTGTTTTCATATACGATCCAAAACTATCCATCACACTGTAATGGAGACACCGGTGTCTCAGTTACAGTGTGAAGTGTGAAACTTGTGACTTGTTTTGCCATAAATTAGTAGGTTTTTATTGAAAATTTAAATTTCAAAGGGTAATATGTAAACATCATTGGTATACTGTAATTCAGCTATTTTCAATGAAAACCTTCAAACGTTGGCCAAGCAGTAAAGGCCGACAGTTTTACGCGTAACCGTGACACTGGTGTCTTTGTTACACCGTGACTCAAAAAGTCCTGTCTCTCTTATTATGCATCATAAATGTCTGAATCGAGCAAAGTGCATAGTAATACATGCTACATGTACATGTATGATAGATTCAGACATTTATGATGCATAATAAGAGAGACAGGACTTTTTGAGTCACGGTGTAACAAAAACACCAGTGTCACGGTTACGCGTAAAACTGTCGGCCTTTACTGCTTGGCCAACGTTTGAAGGTTTTCATTGAAAATAGCTGAATTACAGTATACCAATGATGTTTACATATTACCCTTTGAAATTTAAATTTTCAATGAAAACCTACTAATTTATGGCAAAACAAGTCACAAGTTTCACACTTCACACTGTAACTGAGACACCGGTGTCCCCATTACAGTGTGATGGATAGTTTTGGATCGTTTATGAAAACAAAAAATTTGATTCGAGAAATTGAAGTTATACATTAAACGTATGAGCTATCCCCACCATACGAACATGCAAAGAATATAGAAAGTAATTTACATTTTGAGAAATAACACCATGTCACACTTTGGCCCCCTTATTTATGGAAAGACCCATATATGGATAGGGTTTTCAGTCCCTGCCTGATTCCGTGGGTTTTCCTCAGATTGTTCTTCTGGGGTTTTCCTCCCACCTCTAAAACTGTAGTTTCTTCACATTGTCTTCACGTTACTGGGACCAATGGGATATCAGTGAATTATACTGAATAGGCTACGCAGTTGAATTAAGATATAAATAAACTCATCACAAAAAGTATCGAGACACTTCAAAATGAGCCAATAATTAACGGCCCGAAAGGGTATGGATTAATCGAAGCAAATAACCCAGTGCATAATTTTGTTCTGCGTATTTTGACACCTCGATTGTTGAGTTATTGTCATTTTAATGGTCGTAGGTCCATTTTTAAAAGTGACAATCATCCCTATAGAAGCAGAAGCAGAAGCAGAAACTGATCATTCAAAACAATAATGCAAACCTGCTTCTATAGGGATGATTGTCACTTTTGAAACTGGACCTACGACCATTGAAATGACAATAACTTCGCTATGCAACATCGTATCTCAACAATCGAGGTGTCAAAGAACGCAGAACCAAATTATGCACTGGGTTATTTGCTTCGATTAATCCATACCCTTTCGGGCCGTTAATTATTGGCTCATTTTGAAGTGTCTCGATACTTTTTTTGATGAATATATATAAATTACACACTCTTTTGAATTTCTTTGTTTTACAATATTTGTCATTAATTCAATATTGTTAAAATTATTTTTATAATTTTTGTTAATTTTAATTGTAACATATCTTCAATTTGGCCATTTGGCCACAAGATGTATAAAATAAATCCAATCCAATCCAAAATGTGTTTTCATTGTGTTATTATGAAATACAGTAATCACAATATCAACATTTTTTTATTGCCACAACAATCTGGTGTGTGGTTCCATGGCCCAATCCCACTATAGTCAAACAGTAGAGATATATCCTCCCCATCCCCAATCCTTGAGGACATCATACTTGAGGTCCCATGGCCCAATCCAACTAGTCAAACAGTAGGGATATATCCTCTCCATCCCCTATCCTTGAGGACATCGTACTTGAGGTCCCATGGCCCAATCCCACTAGTCAAACAGTAGGGATATATCCTCCCTATCCCCTATCCTTGAGGACATCGTACTTGAGGTACCATGGCCTAATCCAACTAGTCAAACAGTAGGGATATATCCTCCCCATCCCCTATCCTTGCGGACATCGTACTTGAGGTCCCATGGCCCAATCCCACTAGTCAAACAGTAGGGATATATCCTCCCCATCCCCTATCCTTGAGGACATCGTACTTGAGGTCCCATGGCCCAATCCCACTATAGTCAAACAGTAGGGATATATCCTCCCCATCCCCTATCCTTGAGGACATCATACTTGAGGTCCCATGGCCCAATCCCACTAGTCAAACAGTAGGGATATATATCCTCCCCATCCCCTATCCTTGAGGACATCGTACTTGAGGTCCCATGGCCAAATCCCACTATAGTCAAACAGTAGGGATATATCCTCCCAATCCCCTATCCTTGAAGACATCGTACTTGAGGTCCCATGGCCCAATCCAACTAGTCAAACAGTAGGGATATCTCCTCCCCATCCCCTATCCTTGAGGACATCATACTTGAGGTCCCATGGCCCAATCCCACTAGTCAAACAGTAGGGCTATATCCTCCCCATCCCCTATCCTTGATGACATCGTACTTGAGGTACCATGGCCCAATCCCACTAGTCAAACAGTAGGGATATATCCTCCCCATCCCCTATCCTTGAGGACATCGTACTTGAGGTACCATGGCCCAATCCAACTAGTCAAACAGTAGGGATATATCCTCCCCATTCCCTATCCTTGAGGACATCATACTTGAGGTCACATGGCCCAATCCAACTATAGTCAAACAGTAGGGATATATCCTCCCAATCCCCTATCCTTGAAGACATCGTACTTGAGGTCCCATGGCCCAATCCAACTAGTCAAACAGTAGGGATATCTCCTCCCCATCCCCTATCCTTGAGGACATCGTACTTGAGGTCCCATGGCCCAATCCAACTAGTCAAACAGTAGGGATATATCCTCCCCATCCCCTATCCTTGAGGACATCGTACTTGAGGTACCATGGCCCAATCCAACTAGTCAAACAGTAGGGATATATCCTCCCCATCCCCTATCCTTGAGGACATCGTACTTGAGGTTCCATGGCCCAATCCCACTAGTCAAACAGTAGGGATATATCCTCCCAATCCCCTATCCTTGAAGACATCGTACTTAAGGTCCCATGGCCAAATCTAACTATTCAAACAGTAGGAATATATTCTCCTCATCCCCTATCCTTGAGGACATCATACTTGAGGTCCCATGGCCCAATCCCACTAGTCAAACAGTAGGGCTATATCCTCCCCATCCCCTATCCTTGAGGACATCGTACTTGAGGTACCATGGCCCAATCACACTAGTCAAACAGTAGGGATATATCCTCCTCATCCCCTATCCTTGAGGACATCATACTTGAGGTCCCATGGCCCAATCCCACTAGTCAAACAGTAGGGATATATCCTCCTCATCCCCTATCCTTAAGGACATCGTACTTGAGGTCCCATGGCCCAATCCCACTAGTCAAACAGTAGGAATATATTCTACACCCTTCCCCATTGCTTGAGGACATCGTACTTAAACATGTCACATTATACCTTGTGTGGAGAGATTTGTTTTCTTTAATATTACAGCCTGAAACAGCTCATCTATGCCAATGTCAACTGTGAAACTCTATTGTCTACTTTGGTTTTGTTAGCTGTCAAAATAAAGAACAAAGTACTTTACCATATCTTATACAAAATACTGTGGGAAAATGAAGCTTTTGATTTTACTTTTAACTACACATTTCTTAAGGTCATGTATTCCCTGCGAGTATAAAACCGGAGTGATCTTGAAAAAGGACAGACCACTCTTCGCTTTACTGAATTAAAATGTTGGACATGGAGATCAATGCTTAACTGTACATGTACATGAAATATGGGTGACTGCTACCAAGACAGCTCTACTCTATCAATTGAAGAACTTCTGAAACATCTTATGAACTTTGACAATGGTCAATACAGAATTGACCAAGTAATATGGTTAAGTGCTGAAATCATTGTTTTATTTCCATTAGTAGAAAACTGGAGCAATCTTAAAATAGGACAAACGCGCTTCGCTATCTGCAGAAAATGTTGAATACAGCTCCAAGCCACACTGCACATGATGGGTGATGGCTACGAGGACAACTCCACTCTATCGAATGAAGTATTAAACAAGCTTCTTGAAAACTATTACAAAAGTAAAGACAGAACCGATCAAATAAGATGGTTAAGTGCTGAAATCATTGCACCAATCGGCATCCTCTTCAACTTTGTGTTTCTCTTCACAGTCTTTCGAGTGAAGTCCATGCGTACAATCATCAACATCTACTTATCCAATCTGGCTGTGGCTGACTTACTCTTCCTTACGATTCAATTTATATTTGCATTGCTTTCACCCTTCAAGTACACATTCCTCGGGCAAAAAGTATTGCTAGTTTTCAGAGAGACGACTCTTGTTGTTTCCAATTTCTTTGTGGTTACCATAGCAGCTGAGAGATTCTCTGCAGTGCGTAATCCTCTGACACACAAAGAAAAAGCCTCTAAATCTCGAGCAGCAAAGATATCCGCAGGACTCTGGGTGCCTACAATCATTGTTGGTGTGATTCTGATATTCTTACCAGAGACTATCTTTTATGATGTCGTCTTTTGGATTACTTCCATTATTGCCATTGTTTGCTTGATAGCAACTCTTGCTTTGTACATCTATGTGGTAGTGAAAGTGCGCAGACAATCAGCCCTGTTGCCAAACCGTCCCAAGCGAGCAGGCAAGGTCCTCTGTATGGTGATCATCAATACTGCTGTTTTCTTCATTTTAAAATCAATACGCACTGCATTATTAATTCTTGTAGTTGTGTTCAGCAAGCCTTCCATAGAAACACCTTCACTGGCTTCTGAACTTCAGAAAACTTTACAACTTGCAGAAACAATTTACATTCTGTTAATATGTCATATAATTCTTGAGCTTATCAATAGTTCAATCAATTCCCTGGTCTACAGTGCCACAAACGCAGACTATCGTGCAGCTGTAGTCGAGGCTTTCTCATTTCTCAAACTGTGTTGTCCTTGCTGCCCAAGACTAAATCCCAGCCGACCATCGCAGCCTGGGAAGCAGATTGAGCTCCAGGTGATTCCACAGGCAGAAAATGACCAAGAGCAGCGTGAGGCCAGGCCAAGCAACAGCAAGCCACCAAGCCAAGGGCGTGCAAATTATTCAGAGAGTCAGCAGTCACTGAACAGCTGTCAAGAACAATGTTCTAGACAAAGCAGCAGCAAGGCATCTACACCCAGTCAGCAGCATGTCCAAGTTCATGTTGAAGTACATACAGAACCAGCGGGGGACCCCAGCGCTTGCAAGTTCTCATCAGGAACAATGCTCTAGTCTGACTGACTGCAAGCCATCCATGCAAGGACAACAGTGTGTACATCCAGAACCAGCAGAGAGCCAGGGGCAATGTCCTGGGCTGACCGGCACCGAGCCATCATCACAAGGGCAGCAGTATGCACATCCAGAACCAGAAGGGAGTCAATCATTGGAAGATTGTCAAGACCAATGTTCTCTGGTAACTGATGTGTGCAAGCCATCCATGCAAGGTCAGCAGTGTGCAGAGTCAGAAGATACATGTAGTCGACAATCACTTTGTAAGTAACTCTCAAACAATGTTCCAGGCACAACAGCCTGGAACATAGGAGCAGTATATTATGCGCATCAAGAACCAGTCACTCCAAAACTGTCAAGAACTATGTTCCAGGGTGACTGACTTCCCACCCATCCCTGCAAGAGGAACAGCAGTCTCAAGAGTGCCAACAACACTTGCAAGTTTTCAGTAACAATGATCCAGGATTAAGTAGTGAGGGTTTGCAGAGACACCATGTGGAATTCTCTTTTCGAAAGATGCAAGTTGCAATGATTCAGGATTGACTGACGCTGAGATTTCAATGCAAGGAAGCATGAACTCAGAACTTAATGTTATATCCAACTCTCAAATCAACGGAGAAACATTATTTGAGCTCCGGTACTGATTAATATTAAAAGTTGTTTTGATTAGGCTTGGGTGATATTCAAGTTAAACATATGTATTTGTGATACCAAACCATACCAAATGCTGTGATAATTCATATTGATATTGATACTGAACAAAATGTCGGCAAAATACTGAAAAGCTCCGTATAAAATGTCAAAACAATGTATTCTCTTTACTCTTATAGCAGTGACTATCATTACAGCAGTTGATGATCTGATTCCCTGACTTACCCAGCCTGACATTGGCAATACTCTGAAACCTTTTACTCTTGGAAACTGACTATCAAATAGTTTGGTTCCAAAAGCAATATCCAGATATTTTTGTCAATGTCGGGCTGGGTAAGTCGGGGAATTAGATCGTCAACTGCCGTATTCTTATTACTACAATTTTTACTACAATAATACTACATGTGTACAATTTTTACTACAATAATACTACAATGTTTTAGTGATGATATATTGCCAAATCTCAAAATAAATCCAATAGGACCTACCACACAAGTCTAAACTTCAGACATTTCAAGCCCACATATTTTTTTTCGAAAACAATTAATATTTATTTTCACCTATATTTCATTTCTGTCCAACAAGAACTTGTGAGAATTTTGTTTAAATAGAGTAACAAATGTTTCAGTAATGCTCGAGTGATTAGCGCACGTGAACATAAGTTTATGGAATGCGCGCTATATAAATGTAATTATTATTATTACTATTATTATGTTACTGAAGTTGTAAATAAGTGAGTAAATGTACAGATGCATACTTCTTTTATACTTGTAATTTGTAAATATGTTCATCTGAAATAAGCACAAACCCATATTGTCTATCACAGACAGAGATTACAAGTACATTTCACAATGAAATCTACCTTTGTGCTTTTTACCCAGTTCGCGCTGGGATTATTTTGGCATTGACCGGGCCCAGGCGCGGGATCGAGATATCTTGGTATCATTTTTCCTCTGGAAACATTCTTCATCCATTGGTATACAATGTAGAGTTTTAAATCTTAGGGTAGTGGAAGTATGCTCGTCTGTTTTTTAATATGGGCCACCCTGTATATAGTCCAAGAAAACAATATTTTAAGATTGCGATTGCAGCCCCAAATTTGCCGAGTCCAAAATTTGAATTGCGACCACAATCAGCATTCAGGTTACGTTCTTGTTCAGCCAATTGCAGCTGAATCATGTCACGCACAGCAACCAATCAATTACCAGCTCCAATGCACGCATGTGCATCGTTCAAAGGATTGCGCACACCAATCGTAGATTACAAATCAACTACTAATGGACATTTGCAAACATGCGTCTCTGATGCGCATCTTTGGCAATGACATTCTTCTATTATTTTCTATCCAGGACTGTCCTTTAATTAGGGGTCTAATTGTTCATATCCCTGTTACATTTGACATTAAAATATTATTTTTACATTTAGCACACATTCTTTGATGCCTTCTATCTCAAAGAGTGATTTACATAAAGAAAAGTACCAGTACCTGCAAAACAATTTTTTTTTAAAGTTTGAAGTCAATTTCAGTGACACTTGCATGGTGAATTACATGTACTAGACCAGGAGCCAATTTCATTCAACATGCGAGCACCAAAATTTACTGAGTATGAACATTCTTCCTTAGGGAAGAAACAGGGTTACAATCCAACATTTCAGATGATGTTTATTTTGTGTAACTGGTATTCAGCTGGTTTTTGTTTTTAATAAAAAGCATGTGGAGTTTGGGCCGATAACCTGTTTTTACTGAGCAAGAATTGTCGGTGCTAAGCACATTTTTGTGCTTACATGTAATTGGCCCCAGGTGTAACCAGGACACCAACAAATGTTACAGTTTTGGACCCCTTATTTAAGGACCATCTTTCTTGTCCATGACCGAGAGTATTTTACCCGTAGCTACTTATTTATTTTTATAAATACAAATATCACTTGGGTGAGACTCAAACCCACAGCCTCCTGCTTTCTATTGCTAGCCAGGGTTTGGCTAGCTGGTTGAAATCCCAATAGCATTAGCAGCGGGTTCTGCAACCAAATGTTTCAATTTGCGTCGGGGTGATGTAAATTGAATACTGTTTTTGTTTCCTTCATCACCAACGTAATTTATAAACGCTGTATAGTCAGTGTTGTCACAAGAGAAAGTGTTGGTAAAATTTATAATAAATAAACAGAGAGAATATATAAAAGGGGAGAAGACACAAAGCAGATTTCAGTTTCAACTGCACACTCCTCAAAGATTCTCTGTTAGTGTTCTTACAACAAAAATACCTACACTGCATCTGCAAAAAATGTTGGAAATGCTACACTGTACATGAACTATGGATGATGGCTACCAAGAAGACAACTCCACGCGGTCACCTGAAGTAAACTTGCATATCGAGAACTATTACAAGACTATAGACAGATCCGATCAAATAATATTGTTAAGTGATAAAATCATTGCACCAATCGGCATCCTCTTTAACTTTGTGTTTCTCTTCACAGTCTTTCGAGTGAAGTCCATGCGTACAATCATCAACATCTACTTATCCAATCTGGCTGTGGCTGACTCGCTCTTCCTTACAAGTGAATTTATATTTGCATTGTGTTCACCCATCAAGTTCAACTTCCTTGCGGCAAAAGTATGGATAGTTGTCAGAAATACGCCTCTTGCTGTTTCTAATTTCTTTGTGGTTACCATAGCAGCTGAGAGATTCTCTGCAGTGCATAATCCTCTGACACACAAAGAAAAAGCCTCTAAATCTCGAGCAGCCAAGATATCAGCAGGAGTCTGGGTGCCTACAATCATTGCTGGTGCGATTCTGATGTTCTTACCAGAGACTATCTTTGATTATGTAGTTTTTGGGATTAATTCCATTATTGCCATTGTTTGCTTGATAGCAACTCTTGCTTTGTACATCTATGTGGTAGTGAAAGTGCGCAGACAATCAGCCCTGTTGCCAAACCGTCCCAAGCGAGCAGGCAAGGTCCTCTGTATGGTGATAATCAATACTGCTGTTTTCTTCATTTTGAACTCAATACGCACTGCATTGTCAATTCTTGTTATTGTGCAAAGCAAGTATTCAACTTCACAGGCTGTTGAACTTCGACAACTTACAGCCAAAATGTACATTCTGCTTTCATGTTATACAATTTTTGAGCTTATCAATAGTTCAATCAATTCCCTGGTCTACAGTGCCACAAACGCAGACTATCGTGCAGCTGTAGTCAAGACTTTCTCATTTCTCAAACTGTGCTGTCGTTGCTGCCCAAAACTGAATCACAGCCAACCATCGCAGCCTGGGAAGCAGATTGAGCTCCGTGTGATTCCACAGGCAGACAATGACCAAGAGCACCATGCTGCCAGGCCAAGCAGCAGCAAGCCACCAAGCAAAGAGTGTGCACAACACCCAGAGAGTCAGCAGTCACTAGACAGCTGTCAAGAACAATGTTCTAGACAAAGAAGCAGCAAGGACTCCATTCACAGTCAGCAGCATGTTCAAGTGCATGTTGAAGTACATGCAGAACCAGCGGGGACCCCAGCGCTTGCAAGTTCTAATCGGGATCAATGCTCTAGTATAGTCTGACTGATTGCAAGGCATCCGTGCAAGATTAACAGTGTGTACATCCAGTTCCAGCAGAGAGCCAGCTGTCACTTGCAAGTACTCAGGAGCAATGTCCTGGGCTGACTGGCACCGAGCCATCATCACAAGGGCAGCAGTATACACATCCAGAACCAGAAGGGAGTCAGTCATTGGAAAGTTGTCAAGAACAATGTTCTCTGGTAACTGATGAGTGCAAGCCATCCATGTAAAGGCAGCAGTTTGCAGAGACAGCAGATAGTCAACAATCACTTTGTACATTATGTAGTCAACAATCACTTTGTAATAACTCTCAAATAATGTTCCAGGCACAACAGCCAAGTGCAGAGAAGCAGTATTATGTGCATCAAGAACCAGCAGGGACTCATTCTAAAACTATCAAGAACAATGTTCCAGGGCGACTGACTTTCAACCCATCCCTGCAAGAGGAACAGCGGTCTCAAGAGTGCCAGCAACACTTGCAAGTTTTTAGTAACAATGATCCAGGGTAAAGTAGTGAGAGTTTGCAGAGACACCATGTGGAATTCTCTTTTCGAAAGATGCAAGTTGTCAGTAACAATGATACAGGATTGACTGATGCTGAGATTTCAATGCAAGGAAGCATGAACTCAGAACTTACTGTTATATCCACCTCTCAAATCAACGTAGAAACCTTATTCGAGCTCCGGTACTGAATAATATTCAAAGTTATTTTGATTAGGCTTGGGTGATATTCCAGTTAAACATATGTATTTGTGGTACCAAACCTAACAAATGATCTGATAACACATATTGATACTGAACAAAATGTTGGCAAAATACTGAAAAGCTCACTATAAAATGTCAATACAATGTGTTCTCTTTTCAGGGATATTCTTAACGCAGTGACTATCGTTACAGCAGTTGATGATCTGATTCCCTGACTTACCCAGCCCGACATTGACAATACTCTGAACATTTTACTCTTCGAACCTGACTATCAAATAGTCTGGTTTCAAGAGCGATATCCAGGTATTTTTGTCAATGTCGGGCTGGGTAAGTCGGGGAATCAGATCGTCAACTGCCATAATGATAGCCACTGCGCATTCTCAATACTACAATGTTTCAGTGATGATATATTGCCGACTCTCAAAATAAATCCAATGGGACCTACCACACAAGTCTAAACTTCAGACATTTCAAGTCCACATTTTTGTTTCTAAAACAATTAATATTAATTTTTTACCTATATTTCATTTCTGTTCAACAAGAACTCGTGAGAATTTTGTTTAAATACATGTATAGTAAAATGTTTCAGAAATGCTCGAGTGATTAGCGCACCTGAACATATTTTTATGGAATGCGTGCAATATAAATGTAATTATCATTATTATTATTATGTTATTGAAGTTGTAAATAAGTGAGTAAATGTACAGATGCATACTTCTTATATACTTGTAATTTGTAACTGTTCCACTGAAATGAGCACGAAGCCATATTGTCCATCACCGACAGAGATTATCTTGCACAATGAAATCTACCTTTGTGCTTTTTAACCAGTTCGTGCGGGGATTATTTAACATTGAATGGGACCAGGCGCGGGATTATTTTTCATGAACCTCGATCCGAGACGGGTTCAGGCCAGCATTCTTGGGAGCCGGTACACGCCAGCCGACGCGAACTGGTTAAAGATACTTAGTCAATACTTTTTGAGGATAGTAGTTCGTGTTTCAATATTACAAAAAAAATCATTGATTTCAACCTAAACGTGGTCTGCAGGTTACCGGGATTCATATGACTAAAATAACCCCCTCAAGTGATTTTATTTCTTTAAAAAAAAACTATACAAATTTAGAATCCGTGAGTTTTTTGGTCAAGGCAGGCAGACTTCAAAGGCATTGTATTTGAAAGGGAACTTATAGGAGAGTTTAGGTTTACGTATAATGTAGACACATAATTACAAAGTGTGATCGATGTAAAAGACCGATCGTTGATGTAAAAGACCGATTGATGGAAGGACCAATCAATAGATGTAAAAGACCAATCGAGAGATGTAAAAGACCGATCGATCGATCGATCGATGTAAAAGACTGATCAATGTGTTGATTGGACTTAATGCCATTTTGGTGTTCCATATGCATTTTAAGTACAGGACTAAATCTACCCAAATCCACTCAAGTGGTGGTTGATATTGATGAACAACAGCTCATCACTGCACGATGAACAAAATCAGACCCATTCTCCAAGCAGTGCCAACGACCATCATAATCCAAATATATTCACCCCAGGCCTTCAAGACCAAGTTCCCCCGTCCCCCGTCCCCCCCAACAAAAAACACAAAAACAAGGGTATGGATTTTAATGGATTTGGGAGGGTTAGAGTTAAATTAAAGAAGTTTGAGTTTTGTCACTTTTTATTATCGGTAACATCAACCAATTTCAATCAAGGAAATACGCATTAAATACGTAATAATAAAAACTGAAACAACTTTAATTCTAAATGGCAGCAGCGAAACTGAATTGTATGCTTTGATAACTGCTGTCACGAGATACATGCATATCACGTGCATAACAATAGGTCTTTGAGAATTGTGGGAAAATATAGGGGAAGGGTGAACAAAACTTTCTGTTTCAACTACACACTTCTAGAAGATCTCAAGGTGTTATATTCCCTATTAGTATAAAACTGGAGCAATCTTGAAATAGGACAAACACGCTTCGCTACATGTATATCTGCAGAAAATGTTGGATGCAGCTCCAATCTACACTGCACATCATGGGTGATGGCCACTCTATCGAATGAAGTAAACAAGCATCTTGAAAACTATTACAAGAGATAGGGTGGGGTTACATATGTATAAAATAATACACCATTTTAAAGTTGAGAACCTAGAGAAATAAAAAAAAAAGCAAAATCTAAATAACTAAAATTGTCAACTTTGTCTTGGTTCCGTTGGAGCAGGTCACATATACACTAATTGTCAGTTGTGCATGTTTGTCATTTGAAGCAGCAAAGGTGCTCAAAACCGAAAGAACTTTGCATACAAACTCAATTGATTAAGTGTTAGGCCTAAAAAAAATTGTACAATAATATCACAACGGACAAGAATATGTGACCCAGCACGAGTAAATGAGACACTTTGAGGCAAAAATAAAATTTGAGATTTTGATTTCATCATTTAAAGCTAAACAAGCTTTAAATGATGAAATCAAAATCTCAATTTTCATTTTAACCCCACCCTATCTCTTGTACTTCCACTACCCTGAGGCCAAAACTACCTATACCAATGGATGGAGAATGTTTTTTTAAAGAACAATGATACCAATATGTCTCAATTCGGACTAGTAGTTTTAGCTCCAGATTCTATTTAGCAGTGTTGTTGACTCGAGTCGGTGACTTGGACTCGAGTCCGACTCGAGTCGCCAATTTTTGTGACTTGCGACTTGACTTGACTTGACGAAAAATGACTTGTGACTTGACTTGACTTGACGAAAAATGACTTGTGACTTGACTTGACTTGAGTAAATTTGACTTGACGACATTGCAAGTCATCATGTATTTACTATTTGTATGTTATTTAAACAAATTTGTGTTCAATCCGGCCACGGCAGCCGATGTATTTTTGTGACGGCAAAAATGTTTTTGCCGCGTCGCGAATCTGTACTATGTACTGTATGTACTGTGTGTACGGCTAGCTACGCACATGCAATATTACATTGCAAAGTCAAAGTGTGGGCTACATCGCCTACGGCCTACATGTCTAGTCTTCCAATCCGTCGTAGTGGAAGCTGTGTGAGCTTTTACTGTTAAAAGCTGTGCATTAACATTCAACACAATTTAACAGACAGCTGGAAACGAGGTTATAGTGACATTGTTAATTGTTTTAAGAATTTGAAAAGTGTTGAACAAATTATCGCAAATTTACCGTAAATGAAACCGAATAACTATTTTGACTCAAACTGTATTGATTTATTAGTGTAAACATTATAGGGTACATGTACTTTTTAAATGGTTTACCCCCTAAAAAGAGAATTTTAAAACATTTCACGTGCGTAATGTTCAAATTCTCCTTATATCACCGATACACATGCATTTGGTAAGTTGTTTATCTCAGCGCGCTTGCTTTGAGTGCATGCGCATAGCATGCGTACATACACCCGGCCGTGTACGCACATGTACACACAAGCTTGTTGCTATGTACGGTAGGCCTGATCAATCATGTCGTGTTGGACTCCAAAAGTAGTTACTTTCGGATTTAAAAGTTACGAAAGTTCGCTAAAAAAGAGAAGTGCTGTGTGCAGAACATGTGACACAAAGGTAGTTGATGGACCTTCGACGACATCAAATTTCGTTCGCCACCTGAAATCACATTCATAAAACAACAAAGTGACTGAGCTTTGATTGATTAATTGAATATCACTTGGCTGTTAACAGATTGTGGATATGTACTTCAAGTTTGTCAAAATATTTCTTGAAAGTTAACTTTCATTCGCGACTATAAATGACTTGCGACTTGTGACTTGACTTGACAAAAAGTGACTTGTGACTTGACTTGACTTGGGGAAATTTGACTTGTGACTTGACTTGACTTGAGAAAATTTGACTCGAGACTTGACTTGACTTGAGAAAATTTGACTTGTGACTTGACTTGACTTGAGAAAAAATGACTTGGTTACAACTCTGCTATTTAGTGAAGTGAAGTCAATTGTTTCAATCGCATCAACAAATAACTAAACCACGTTTTAGTTATTTCTCGGTGCGAAAGGACCACTGACTCGGCTGTGCTTTACAAAACAGGGTCTGGAGCTGAAACTACTAGCCTAAATCGAGATATCTTGGTATCATTTTTCCTCTGGAAACATTCTTCATCCATTGGTATACGATGTAGAGTTTTAAATCTTAGGATAGTGGAAGTATGCTCGTCTGTTTTTTAATATGGGCCACCCTGTATATAGTCCAAGAAAACAATATTTTAAGATTGCGATTCCCAAATTTGAATTGCGACCACAATCAGCATTTAGGTTCATGTCACGCACAGCAACCAATCATATACCAGCTCTTATGCACGCGTGTTCATCGTTCAAAGGATTGCGCACACCATTCGTAGATTACAAATCAACTATCAATGGACATTTGCAAACATGCGTCTCTGAGACGCATCTTTAGAAATGACATTCTTTTATTATTTTCTATCCAGGACTGTCCTTTAATTAGGGATCTAATTGTTCATCCCTGTTACATTTGACATTAAAATAATATTTTTTAAATTCAGCACGCATTCTTTGATGTCTTCCTTCTAAAAGAGTGATTTACATAAAGAAAAGTAACAGTACCTGCAAAAGAAATTTTTTAAAAAGTTTGAAGTCAATTTCAGTGACACTTGCATGGTGAATTACATGTACTGGACCAGGAGCCAATTTCATTAACCCTAACCCTACCTAATGCTACTTTTTACTACTAGTAGTAAAAAGTAGTATGCAGTACTCTCACTGACTTGTGTGCAATGCCTGTAGTAATTTTTAGTATTTGGTACTTCACCTCTTATTGCACTTGTAGTACTTTTTAGCATTGGGTCCCTCTGCTTGCTGAGTGTGCATGGCCCATGTATGCTGTGTAAGGTGTTCTAAACTCTACAGCAAAAATTGTCACTTGGGACACATCAGTGGGTCAAGGCTGGACTAACTGCATTTTTTGCCAGGTAAGTATTACTGACCTGTATTGCCACTATTACTAGTATTTTGTAGTTGGCAGTATCTGCACTCTGTCAGTACACACCCAATCATCAGTCACCGAGAGACCCAGTGCTACAAAATACTAAGTAGTATTCTGTAGTATGCAGTTCTTTAGCCCAAAGTAAGGACTAGGGGGTTAGGGTTAAACATGTGCGCACCAAAATTTGTTGAGTATGAACATTCTTCCTTAGGGAAGAAACAGGGTTACAATCCAACATTTCAGATGATGTTTATTTTGTGTAACTGGTATTCAGCTGGTTTTTGCTTTGAATGGAAAGCATGTGGAGTTTTGGCTGATAACCAGGGGCCAATTTCATAGAGCTGCTAAGCACAACAATTTGCTTAGCATGACAATTCGTCCTTGGCAAAAACAAGGTTACAGACCAAATTTGTACCTGATCTTTATTGTTCTGGATTAATAATCAGCTGTTTTTTTGCTTAGCATGAAAAACACGTATAATTTTGGCTGGTAACCTGTTTTTAATGAGCAAAACTTTTTGTGCTAAGCAAATTTATTTGCTTAGCAGCTCTATGAAATTGGCATCTGTTTTTACTGAGCAAGACTTGTTTGTGCTAAGCACATTTTTGTGCTTACATAATTGGCCCCAGGTGTAACCATGACATTACAAAATGACCCAGTTTATTTATGGACTAACCAATTTTTTTTGTGCATGGCCAAAAGTATTTTACCTGTAGCTACCAAAGTTTTCCATAAACAAAAATATAACTTAGGCAGGACTCAAACACACAGCCTCCTGCATTCTATTGCAGATGCATTATTACTAGCCAGGGTTTGGCTAGCTGGTTAAAATCCCAATAGCAGCGAGTTCCACAACCAAATTTTTCAATTTGTGTCGGGGTGATGTAAATTGAATACTGGATAATTTGTTTTTAATCACCAACGTAATTTATAAATGCTGTATAGTGTTGTCACAAGAGAAAGTGTTGGTAACAGCACTGTCAAAACAATGGACAAACTTGTCCTGAATAATCAGAGAGAATATATAAAAGGGGAGAAGACAAAAACGCAGCTTTCAGTTTCAACTGCACACTCCTCAAAGATTCTCTGTTCGTGTTCTTACAACAAGAATACCTGCACTGCATCTGCAAATAATGTTGGAAATGCTACACTGTACATGAACTATGGCTGATGGCTACCAAGAAGACAACTCTACTCTGTCAACTGAAGTAAACAAGCAACTTCAGAACTTTCACAAGAGTGTAGGCAGTTTTTATCAAATCAAATGGTTAAGTGCTGAAATTATTGCACCAATCGGCATCCTCTTCAACTTTGTGTTTCTCTTCACAGTTTTTCGAGTGAAGTCCATGCGTACAATCATCAACATCTACTTATCCAATCTGGCTGTGGCTGACTCACTCTTTCTTATGACCGAGTTTATATATGCATTGTGTTCACCCCCTCAAGTACAGCTTCCTTGCTTACAAAGTATTTGTAGTTGTCAGAAACACGCTTCTTGCTGTTTCCAATTTCTTTGTGGTTACCATAGCAGCTGAGAGATTCTCTGCAGTGCGTAATCCTTTGACACACAAAGAAAAAGCCTCTAAATCTCGAGCAGCAAAGATATCAGCAGGACTATATGTGCCTACAATCAGTGTTAGTTTGATTCTGATATTCTTACCAGAGACTATCGTTGATGATGTCCTCTTTTGGATTACTTCCATTATTGCCATTGTTTGTTTGATAGCAACTCTTGCTTTGTACATCTATGTGGTAGTAAAAGTGCGCAGACAATCAGCCCTGTTGCCAAACCGTCCCAAGCGAGCAGGCAAGGTCCTCTGTATGGTGATCATCAATACTGCTGTTTTCTTCATTTTGAAGTCAATACGCACTGCAATCACAATTATTTTAATTGTGCGAAGCACGTATACACCTTCACAGGCTGTTAAACTTATACAACTTGAAGAAAACATTTTCATTTTGATTATATTTCATACAATTTTTGAGCTTATCAATAGTTCAATCAATTCCCTGGTCTACAGTGCCACAAATACAGACTATCGTGCAGCTGTAGTCAAGGCTTTCTCATTCCTCAAACTGTGCTGTCGTTGCTGCCCAAGATGGAATCCCAGCCGACCATGGCAGCCAGGGAAGCAGATTGAGCTTCGTGTGATTCCACAAGCAGAAAATGACCAAGAGCAGCGTGCTGCCAGACCAAGCAACAAGAAGCCATTAAGCCAAGAGCATGCACAAAAATCAGAGAGTCAGCAGTCACTGGACAGCTGTCAAGAACAAGGTTCTAGACAAAGCAGCAGCAAGGCATCCATTCACAGTCAGCAGCATGATCAAGTGCAGGTTGAAGTACATACAGAAGCAGCGGGGACCACAGCGCTTGCAAGTTCTCAGCAGAAACAATGCTCTAGTCCGACTGACTGCAAGCCATCCATGCAAGGGGAACAGTGTGTACATCCAGAACCAACAGAGAGCCAGCAGTCACTTGCAAGTACCCAGGAGCAATGTCCTGGGCTGACTGATGGCACGGAGCCGTCATCACAAGGGCAGCAGTATGCACATCCAGAACCAAAAGGGAGTCAATCATTTGAAAGATGTCAAGAACAATGATCTCTGGTAACTGATGTGTGCAAGCCATCCATGTAAGGTCAGCAGTGTTCAGAGTTAGCAGATACATGTAGTCAACAATCACTTTGTAAGTAACTCTCATACAATGTTCCAGGCACAACAGCCAAGTGCCATAAGATTAAGAGCAGTATTATGCACATCAAGAACCAGCAGGGAGTCACTCAAGAACAATGTTCCAGGGTGACTGACTTCCCACCCATTCCTGCAAGAGGAACAGCAGTCTCAAGAGTGCCAACAACACTTGCAAGTTTTCAGTAACAATGATCCAGGATAAAGTAGTGAGGGTTTGCAGAGACACCATGTGGAATTATCTTTTCGAAAGATGCAAGTTGTCAGTAACAATGATCCAGGATTGACTGATGCTGAGATTTCAATGCAAGGAAGCATGAACTTAGAACTTAATGTTATATCCACCTCTCAAATCAACGTAGAAACATTATTCGAGCTCCGGTACTGAATAATATTAAAAGTTGTTTTGATTAGGCTTGGGTGATATTCCAGTTAAACATATGTATTTGTGATACCAAACCATACCAAATGCTGTGATAATACTTATTGATACTGAACCAAATGTTGGCAAAATACTGAAAAGCTCTGTATAAAATGTCAATACAACGTGTTCTCTTTTTAGGGATACTCTTAAATAGCAGTGACTATCATTACAGCAGTTGATCATCTGATTCCCTGACATTGACAATACTCTGAAACATTTTACTCTTGGAAACTGACTATCAAATAGTCTGGTTCCAAGAGCGATATCCAGATATTTTTGTCAAGGTCGGGCTTGGTAAGTCGGGGAATCAGATCGTCAACTGCCGTAATGATAGCCACTGCGTATTATTAATACTACAATTTTTCAGTGATGATATATTATGTGACCTGTCACCACAATATGAGAGTAGAGTTGGGAAAATTAAATTTTGAGATAGTGGTATTTTCAAATTCTTGAGAAAGAGAGCTTTCCAATGTTACATAACACTTGGGGGTTTTGCAATAAAAACATTTTACAGCGCTCCAGAAAGTCATGGGTTTCACAAAACGTGTTTGTGAGAAAACTTAATAAACATCTAAAACAAAACACGCGAAAGTTTGCAAAAACAGGAAAAGTAAGGTTCGGTTGAGCATAGCAATGGCTATGTTCTAATCATTTTTTTTTCTTTTTGAATCTTTCCAAAACGAAAATGTGGGATAGTTACGAGGACCTAATTTGCATATTAAGTTACAGTGTTAATTAGTCCACTAATGGACTTTAATCCAAACACTAACTATGCAAACACTACGCAAAATTGCGAAATTTAAGAGGTTTTCAATCATCTGATCCACAAAATGGGAATAAGTTGAGGAGGACTTGGGCTTTCCAAATTATGCAAAATCTCAAATTTGTCCACCCCTTCATATTTTGACTTTGGATGACCATATCTCCGAATCACATCGTACGACTTTATTCTCATATTGTGGTGAAAGGTCCCTTATTGCGACTCTCAAAATAAATCCAATAGGACCTACCCAGTACCACACAAGTCTAAATTTCAGACATTTCAAGCCCACATTGTTTTTTTCTAAAACAATTAATATTTATTTTTACCTATATTTCATTTCTGTACAACAAGAACTTGTGAGAATATTAAATAGAGTAACAGTAATGCTCGAGTGATTACCATTACTGAAGTTGTAAATAAGTGAGTATATGTACATATTATGTATACTTCTTATATACATGTAATTTGTAATTGTTCAGCTGAAATGAGCACAAAGCCATATTGTCTATCACCGACAGAGATTACCTTTCACAATGAAATCTATCTTTGTGTTTTTTAACCAGAACGCTTCGGGTTATTTTTCATGAACCTCGATCCGAGACGGGTTCAGGCCAGCATTTGTGGGAACTGGTACACACTAATTGTATTGGGGAGTCAGGTTGGCGTAGTGGTTTTTTCTTCGCCTTCCACCGCTGTGACCCTCGAATGCCCGTCTGGGCCATGTGACCTGTCATCACAAAATGAGCGTAAAGTCGGCAAAATCTAAAATTGAGATATGGATATTCCTAAATTCTGAGGAAACAGAGCTTTCCAATGGTATATTATCACTTGGAGGTTTTACTCAATATATTTTTATTTTTTTATTTTTTAGTCTGGAGTCTTAATACAGAGATTATGAGAAAGCGGGCATTTCTTGCGAGAAATTGTGTGAACGCGCAAAGAAAGGCATTGTCAAAATTGTCTCAAAAACAATTTTTTTTGTTATCTGATCGTCCTGAAAAATTAGGAATTGATTGTTTGGGATTTAGTCTTTAAAAAAACATATAATCTCAAAATCGACCACCCCTTCAAATTTTGACTTTGACCCTACTGGGAAATCACTCCGTGCGACTTTACACTCATTTTGTGATGACAGGTCACATGTGAATAGGGTTTTCCTCCCACCTCTAAAACTGTAGTTTCTTCACATTGTCTGGGACCAATGGGAGATCACTGAACTACACTGAATCGGCTACCCAGTTAAAATAAGATAATAAATATAAAAATTACATACTCTTGATTTTCTTTGTTTTGTAATATTTTTCATTTATTCAATTTTGTTTAAATTAGCTTTATTATTTTTTCATTTTAATTGTAACATATCTGCAATTTGGCCGTTTGGCCACAAGATGTATAAAACAAATCTAATCCAATCCAATCAAATCAAATCGAATTCAATCAAATCAAATCAAATCCAAAATGTGCTTTTATTGTATTTTTTTAAGTGTTTGATAAATGTGGACAATAGTAAAGCTATGAAATAACCACAATATATATCGACATTTGTTTATTTCTACAACAATCTAGTGTGTGGAACCATGGTGGGTCCCATGGCCCAATTAATCCTACTAGTCAAACAGTGGGGATATATCCTCCCCATCCCCTATCCTTGAGGACATCGTACTTGAGGTCCCATGGCCCAATCCCACTAGTCAAACAGTAGGGATATATCCTCCCCATCCACTATCCTTGAGGACATCGTACTTGAGGTCCCATGGCCCAATCCCACTAGTCAAACAGTAGGGATATATCCTCCCCATCCCCTATCCTTGAGGACATCGTACTTGAGGTCCCATGGCCCAATCCCACTAGTCAAACAGTAGGGATATATCCTCCCCATCCCCTTTCCTTGAGGACATCGTACTTGAGGTCCCATGGCCCAATCCCACTAGTAAAACAGTAGGGATATATCTTCCTCATCCCCTATCCTTGAGGACATCATACTTGAGGTCCCATGGCCCAATCTCACTATAGTCAAACAGTAGGGATATATCCTCCCCATCCCCTATCATTGAAGACATTGTACTCGAGGTCCCAAGGCCCAATCCCACTAGTCAAACAGTAGGGATATCTCCTCCTCATCACCTATCCTTGAGGACATCGTACTTGAGGTCCCATGGCCAAATCCCACTATAGTCAAACAGTAGGGATATAACCTCCCCATCCCCAATCCTTGAGGACATCGTACTTGAGGTTCCATGGCCCAATATCACTATAGTCAAAAAGTAGGGATATAGATATCCTCCCCATCCCCTATCATTGAGGACATCCTACTTGAGGTCCCATGGCCCACTCCCACTAGTCAAACAGTAGGGATATATCCTCCCCATCCCCTATCATTGAAGACATCGTACTCGAGGTCCCATGGCCCAATCCCACTATAGTCAAACAGTAGGGATATATCCTCCCCATCCCCTATCCTTGAGGACATCATACTTGAGGTCCCATGGCCTAATCCCACTAGTCAAACAGTAGGGATATATCCTCCCCATCCCCTATCCTTGAGGACATCGTACTTGAGGTCCCATGGCCAAATCCCACTAGTCAAACAGTAGGGATATCTCCTCCTCATCCACTATCCTTGAGGACATCGTACTTGAGGTACCATGGCCCAATCCCACTAGTCAAACAGTAGGGATATATCCTCCAAATCCCCTATCCTTGAGTACATCGTACTTGAGGTCCCATGGCCCAATCCCACTAGTCAAACAGTAGGGATATATCCTCCCCATCCCCTATCCTTGAGGACATCATACTTGAGGTCCCATGGCCTAATCCCACTAGTCAAACAGTAGGGATATATCCTCCTCATCCCCTATCCTTGAGGACATCATACTTGAGGTCCTATGGCCCAATCCCACTAGTCAAACAGTAGGGATATATCCTCCCCATCCCCTATCCTTGAGGACATCATACTTGAGGTCCCATGGCCTAATCCCACTAGTCAAACAGTAGGGATATATCCTCCCCATCCCCTATCCTTGAGGACATCATACTTGAGGTCCCATGGCCCAATCCCACTAGTCAAACAGTAGGGATATATCCTCCAAATCCCCTATCCTTGAGTACATCGTACTTGAGGTCCCATGGCCCAATCCCACTATAGTCAAACAGTAGGGATATATCCTCCCCATCCCCTATCCTTGAGTACATCGTACTTGAGGTCCCATGGCCCAATCCCACTAGTCAAACAGTAGGGATATATCCTCCCCATCCCCTATCCTTGAGGACATCATACTTGAGGTCCCATGGCCTAATCCCACTAGTCAAACAGTAGGGATATATCCTCCTCATCCCCTATCCTTGAGGACATCATACTTGAGGTCCTATGGCCCAATCCCACTAGTCAAACAGTAGGGATATATCCTCCCCATCCCCTATCCTTGAGGACATCATACTTGAGGTCCCATGGCCTAATCCCACTAGTCAAACAGTAGGGATATATCCTCCTCATCCCCTATCCTTGAGGACATCATACTTGAGGTCCTATGGCCCAATCCCACTAGTCAAACAGTAGGGATATATCCTCCCCATCCCCTATCCTTGAGGACATCATACTTGAGGTCCCATGGCCTAATCCCACTAGTCAAACAGTAGGGATATATCCTCCCCATCCCCTATCCTTGAGGACATCATACTTGAGGTCCTATGGCCCAATCCCACTAGTCAAACAGTAGGGATATATCCTCCCCATCCCCTATCCTTGAGGACATCGTACTTGAGGTCCCATGGCCCAATCCCACTATAGTCAAACAGTAGGATATATCCTCCCCATCCCCTATCCTTGAGGACATCATACTTGAGGTCCCATGGCCCAATCCCACTAGTCAAACAGTAGGGATATATCCTCCCCATCCCCTATCCTTGAGGACATCATACTTGAGGTCCCATGGCCCAATCCCACTAGTCAAACAGTAGGTATATATCCTCCCCATCCCCAATCCTTGCGGACATCGTACTTGAGGTCCCATGGCCCAATCCCACTAGTCAAACAGTAAGGATATATCCTCCCCATCCCCTATCCTTGCGGACATCGTACTTGAGGTCCCATGGCCCAATCCCACTAGTCAAACAGTAGGGATATATCCTCCCCATCCCCTATCCTTGAGGACATCATACTTGAGGTCCCATGGCCAATCCCACTAGTCAAACAGTAGGGATATATCCTCCCCATCCCCTATCCTTGAGGACATCATACTTGAGGTCCCATGGCCCAATCCCACTAGTCAAACAGTAGGGATATATCCTCCCAATCCCCTATCCTTGAGGACATCGTACTTAAACATGTCACATTAAACCTTGTGTGGAGAAATTTGTTTCCTTTAATATTACAGCCTGAAACAGCACATCTATGCCTATGTCAACTGTGAAACTCTATTGTCTATTTTGGTTTTGTTAGCTGTCAAAATAAAGAACAAAGTAAATTACCATATCTTATACAAAATACTGTGGGAAAAATGAAGAAGCTTTTACTTTTACTTTCAACTACACATTTCTTAAGGTCCTGTATTCCCTGTCGGTATAAAACTGGAGTGATCTTGAAATAGGGCAGACCACTCTTCGCTGCATCTGAACTGAAATGTTGGACATAGAGATCAATGCTTCACAGTACATGTACATGAAATATGGGTGACTGCTACCAAGACAGCTCTACTCGATACAATTGAAGAACTTTTGAAACATCTTATGAACTTTGACAAGAGTCAATACAGATCAATGGTTATGGTTAGGTGCTAAAATCATTGTTATATTCCCATTAGTAGAAAACTGGAGCAATCTTGAAATAAGACAAACGCGCTTCGCTCTATCTGCAGAAAGTGTTGGATGCAGCTCCAAGTTGGATGCAGCTCAAAGCTGGATGCAGCTCCAAGGGGATGGGGAGATTGCTGCCAATCTTGGACTCAACATCTCCTGGCAGAAAACCAAAATCCAAGTATTGACCCCAAGCAGCACCAGCACTCCCTCTCACATTACAGTGAACGGACAGTCTGTCGACATTGTGGAGGATTTTGTATACATCTTAGAAGCAAGATCTCCAACACTGAGCGCAGTAAACCTGACATCCTCAGACGACTCGGCCTTACTTCATGAACAGCCTACGCAAAATCTGGAGGCTAAAGAAGTTGAATCTTGCCATCAAACTGGGTATATAGGACATGCGTCATTCCTGTCCTGCTGTATGGCTCAGAAACCTGGCCACTCTTCAAATCCGATCTCAGAAGACTTGAGTCATTCCACCAAAGGTGTCAACGCTCGATCCTAGGTATCCAGTGGTTTGACTTCGTCAGTAATAACAAGGTCACCCGCAGAACAAGATTGCCAACCATCAACCACCAAATCCAACGTCGCCGAACCGCCTTCTTTGGTCACGTCGCTCTAAAGGGTGACAACATTCCAGCCAAAAATTATCTGGGCATTGCCATCAGTTCCAGGAGAGGTCAACCGCCAACTTCCGGCTGGAAGAGACCCCTTGGCCATCCAAGATCATCCTGGTCGAAACAACTGGGACGGCTTAGCGAGATTGACTATTATGTGGAATGAGGCTGTAGGACGTGGGCACAGGAGATCGGCACGACGGACCTTTGCTGTCTATGAGGATGATTGATTGAGCTTCAAGCTGCACTGCTCATGATGGGTGATGGCTACGATGACAACTCCACTCTATTAAATGAAGTAAGCAAGCATCTTGAGAGCTTTTACAAGAGTCGAGAAAGAACCGATCAAATAAAATGGTTAAGTACTAAAATCATTGCACCAATCGGGATCCTCTTCAACTTTGTGTTTCTCTTCACAGTCTTTCGAGTGAAGTCTATGCGTACAATCATCAACATCTACTTATCCAATCTGGCTGTGGTTGACTCGCTCTTCCTTACAAGTGAATTTATATTTGCATTGTGTTCACACATCAAGTACAACTTCCTTGTTCAAAAAGTATATGGAGGTGTCAGATACACGCTTCTTGCTGTTTCTCATTTCTTTGTGGTTACCATAGCAGCTGAGAGATTCTCTGCAGTGCGTAATCCTCTGACACACAAAGAAAAAGCCTCTAAATCTCGAGCAGCAAAGATATCAGCAGGAGTCTGGGTGCCTACAATAATTGTTGGTGTGATTCTGATATTCTTACCAGAGACTATCTTTGATTATGTAGTTTTGGGGATTAA
This sequence comes from Crossaster papposus, assembly GCA_037893245.1. Taxonomy (NCBI): domain Eukaryota; kingdom Metazoa; phylum Echinodermata; class Asteroidea; order Velatida; family Solasteridae; genus Crossaster; species Crossaster papposus. The sequence continues at coordinate 429,684 of JBAIAA010000717.1, forward strand.
TTCCATTATTGCCATTGTTTGCTTGATAGCAATTCTTGCTTTGTACATCTATGTGGTAGTGAAAGTGCGCAGACAATCAGCCCTGTTGCCAAACCGTCCCAAGCGAGCAGGCAAGGTCCTCTGTATGGTGGTAATTAATACTGCTGTTTTCTTCATTTTGAACTCAATGCGCACTGCATTGTCAATTCTTGAAATTGTGCTAAGCATGTATTTCATACATGCCGTTACATCTTTACAGGTTGTTGAACTTCTACAACTTGCAGAAACACATTTCATTCTGATTATATGTTTAAGAATTTTTGAACTTCTCAATAGTTCAATCAATTCTCTGGTCTACAGTGCCACAAACGCAGACTATCGTGCAGCTGTTGTCAAGGCTTTCTCGTTCCTCAAACTGTGCTGTCATTGCTGCCCAAAATGGAATCCCAGCCGACCATCGCAGCCTGTGAAGCAGATTGAGCTTCGTGTGATTCCACAGGCAGAAAATGACCAAGAGCACCATGCTGCCAGGCCAAACAGCAGCAAGCCACCAAGCCAAGGGCATGCACAACACCCAGAGTGTCAGCAGGCATCCATTCACAGTCGGCAGCATGTTAAAGTGCATGTTGAGGTACATGCAGAACCAGCGGAGACCCCAGAATTTGCAAGTTCCCACCACAAACAATGCTCTAGTCTGACTGACTGCAAGCCATCCATGCAAGGGGAACAGTGTGTACATCCAGAACCAGCAGAGAGCCAGCAGTCACTTGCAAGTACTCCGAAACAATGTCCTGGGCTGAATGGCATCGAGCCATCATCACAAGGGCAGCAGTATGCACATCCAGAACCAGAAGGGAGTCAATCATTGGAAGGTTGTCAAGAACAATGTTATCTGGTAACTGATGAGTGCAAACCATCCATGTAAGGTCAGCAGTATGCACAGTCAGCAGATACATGTAGTCAACAATCACTTTGTAAGTAACTCTCAAACAATGTTCCAGGCACAACAGCCAAGTGCCAAAAGAGCAGTATTATGCACAAGAGCCAGCAGGGAGTCACTCAAGGAACAATGTTCCAGGGTGACTGACTTCCCACCCATCCCTGCAAGAGGAACAGCGGTCTCAAGAGTGCCAGCAACACTTGCAAGTTTTTAGTAACAATGATCCAGGATAAAGTAGTGAAAGTTTGCGGAGACACCAAGTGGAATTCTCTTTTCGAAAGATGCAAGTTGTCAGTAACAATGATCCAGGATTGACTGATGCCGAGATTTCAAACTTCAGACATTTCAAGCCCACATTTTTTTTTCTAAAACAATTAATATTTATTTTCACCTATATTTCATTTCTGTTCAACAAGAACTTGTGAGAATTTTGTTTAAATACATGTATAGTAAAAATTGTCAGTAATGCTCGAGTGATTAGCGCACATGAACATATTTTTATGGAATGCGCGCTATATAAATGTAATTATTATTATTATTATTATGTTACTGAAGTTGTAAATAAGTGAGTAAATGTACAGATGCATACTTCTTTTATACTTGTAATTTGTAACTGTTCATCTGAAATGAGCACAAACCCATATTTTCTATCACAGATGGAGATTACAAGTACATTTCACAATGGAATCTACCTTTGTGCTTTTTAACCAGTTCGCGCCAAGATTATTTGACATTGACCGGGCCCAGGCGCGGGATTATTTTTCATGAACTTCGATCCGAGACGGGTTCGGGCCAGCATTCTTGGGAACCGGTACACGCCATCCGACGCAAACTGGTTAAAGATACTTAGTCAATACCTTTTGAGTTTTACTCAAATATAGATTTATTTTTAAATTGTAATTTTTCATTATTCAAAAATGTTTCATTGATTTTAACTTCAATGTGGTCTGCAGATTACCAGGATTCATATGACTGAAATAATCCCCTAAAATCATTTTTTGTTGTCAAAATAAAACATACATGTAAAGGTTGAAAATCTATGAGTTTGTTGGTCAAGGCAGGCAGACTTCATAAGGATTGTATTTCAAAGGGAATTCATAGGGGACTCATTTGTACTTAACTGTAACTTACATAACTATAACAAGTTGTATGCCAACTAACTTACATTTCCATATACCGCAACATACCATGGAACATCTGCTTTTCAACACAACATCAAAAACTCCGGACCTAAATTGTGGAATGATTTACCATTCTCTCTTAGATGTTCAAGGTCATATAATTTTTTTAACGGAAACTTAAATTGTACCTAATGTAATATATTATAAACTTCATGTATCCATGTGCAAATGAACTTGGTATGGCAATCCTACATGTAGCCCAGTATTGTATTATATGTTTTTTTACTGCTTAGAAGTATGATTGTTTTCCTATAATTATGGTGTCCGTTCGTTTGTTTTTGTTTAATGGCATGCCTAATACAAGCTTGCTTACAAGGTTTTGCCACCTCTGGCATTTATATCTTGTTATTCAATACTTATATAATTTTGTATCTATGTCAATTGAGAAGAGGAAATAAATGTGTGTTTGATTGAGGGTAGTTTAGGTTTACGTATATGTAAACTGTGACACATAATTGCAAAGTGTGATCGATGTAAAAGACCAATCGATCGATGTAAAAGCCCGATTGATGGAAGGACCAATCAATAAATGTAAAAGAACGATCGATGTAAAAAAGACTGATCAATGTGTTGATTGGAGTTTATGCCTCTTTGGTGTTCCATACCCTACTGCATTTTAAGTACAGGACCAAATCCACCCAAATCCACTCAAGTGGTGGTTGATATTGATGAACAACAGCTTAGTACTGCATGGTGGGAAAAAAATCAGTCCCATTCTCCCAACAGTGCCAACATCCATCATAATCCAAATGTATTCACCCCAGGCCTGTAGGACCAAGTCCCTCCCCCACAACAACAAAAACAAACAAACAAACAAAAACAAAAACAAGGGTATGGATTTGGATGGATTTGGATGGATTTGGGAGGGTTAGGGTTAAAGAAGCTTTAGTATTGTCACTTTTCATTATCGGTAACATCAACCAACTTCAATCAAGGAAATACAGATTGTACATAATACTAAAAACTGAAACAACTTTAATTCTAAATGGCAGCAGCGAAACGGAAATGACTGCTTTGGTAACTGCTGTCACGAGATACATGCATATCACGTGCATAACAATATAGGTCTTTGAGAATTGCGGGAAAATATGGAGGAAATATCAACAAAACTTTCTGTTTCAACTACACACTTTAAGAAAATCTCAAGGTGTTATATATTCCCATTAGTATAAAACTGGAGCAATCTTGAAATAGAACAAACGCGCTTCGCTCTATCTGCAAAAAATGTTGAATGCAGCTCCAATCTACACTGCACATCATGGGTGATGGCCACTCTATCGAATGAAGTAAACAAGAATCTTGAAAAATATTACAAGAGATAGGGTGGGGTTACATATGTATAAAATAATACACCATTTTAAAGTTGAGAACCTAGAGAATTTAAAAAAAAAGAGCAAAATCTAAATAACTAAAATTGTCAACTTTATCTGGGTTCTGTTGGAGCAGGTCATATACACCAATTGTCAGTTGTGCATGTTTGTCATTTGAAGCAGCAAAGGTGCTCAAAACCGAAAGAAAGGTGCATACAAACTCAATTGATTAAGTGTTAGTACTATCAATGATACAGGGTGGCCTAAAAAAAATTGTACAATAATATCACAACGGACAAGCATGAGACCCAGCACGAGTAAATGAGACACTTTGAGGCAAAAATACAATTTGAGATTTTGATTTCATCATTTAAAGCTAAACAAGCTTTAAATGATGAAATCAAAATCTCAATTTTAATTTTTGCCGCAAAGTGTCTCATTTACTCCTGCTGGGTCACATATACTTCCACTACCCTGAGGCCAAAACTACCTATACCAACGAATGCAGAATGTTTCTTAAAGAACAATTATACCAAGGTGTCTCAATTCGGACTAGTAGTTTTAGCTCCAGATTCTATTTAGTGAAGTGAAGTCAGTGGTTCTTTCGCACACAAAAATAACTAAACCACGGTTTAGTTATTTCTCGGTGCAAAAGGACCACTGACTCGGCTGTGCTTCACAAAACAGGGTCTTGAGCTAAAACTACTAGCCCAAATCGAGATATATTGGTATCATTTTTCCTCTAGAAACATTCTTCATCCATTGGTATACAATGTAGAGTTTTAAATCTTAGGGTAGTGGAAGTATGCTCGTCTGTTTTTTAATATGGGCCGCCCTGTATATTGTCCAAGAAAACAATATTTTAAGATTGCGATTGCAGCACCAAATTTGCAGAGTCCAAAATTTGAATTGCGACCACAATCAGCATTCAGGTTACGTTCTTGTTCAGCCAATTGCAGCTGAATCATGTCACGCACAGCAACCAATCAATTACCAGCTCCCATGCACGCATGTGCATCGTTGAAAGGATTGCGCACACCATTCGTAGATTACAAATCAACTACTAATGGACATTTGCAAACATGCGTCTCTGACGCGCATCTTTGGCAATGACATTCTTTTATTATTTTCTATCCAGGACTGTCCTTTAATTAGGGGTCTAATTGTTTATGTCCCTGTTACATTTGACATTAAAATAATATTTTTAAATTCAGCACGCATTCTTTGATGTATTCTTTCTAAAAGAGTGATTTACATAAAAAAAGTACCAGTACCTGCAAAAGAAATTTTAAAAAAAGTTTAAAGTCAATTTCAGTGACACTTGCATGGTGAATTGCATGTACCGGTACTAGACCAGGAGCCAATTTCATTAAACGTGTGAGCACCAACATTTGCTGAGTGTGAACATTCTTCCTTAGGGAAGAAACATGGTTACAATCCAACATTTCAGATGATGTTTATTTTGTGTAACTGGTATTCAGCTGGTTTTTGCTTTGATTGAAAAGCCTGTGGAGTTTTGACCGATAACCTGTTTTTACTGAGCAAGACCTTTTTGTGCTAAGCACATTTTTGTGCTTATGTAATTGGCCCCAGGTGTAACCAGGACATTAAAAAATGCCACACTTTTGAACCCCTTATTTACGGACTAACCCATCTTCCTTGTGCATGCTTATGGCCAAAAGTGTTTTACCAGTAGCTACCAACGTTTTTTATAAACAAAAATATCATTTGGGTGGGACTCAAACCCACAGCCTCCTGCTTTCTATTGCAGATACATTATTACTAGCCAGGGTTTGGCTAGCTGGTTGAAATCCCAATAGCATTAGCAGCGGGTTCTGCAACCAAATGTTTTGATTTGCGTCGGGGTGATGTAAATTGAATATGTTTTTGTTTCCTTCATCACCATTCACCAACGTAATTTATAAATGCTGTATAGTCAGTGTTGTCACAAGAGAAAGTGTTGGTAACAGCACTGTCAAAACAATGGACAAACCTGTCCTAAATAAACAGAGAGAATATAAAAGGGGAGAGGACACAAAGCAGTTTTCAGTTTCAACTGCACACACCTCAAAGATTCTCTGTTAGTGTTCTTACAACAAGAATACCGGCACTGCATCTGCAAATAATGTTGGAAATGCTACACTGTACATGAACTATGGCTGATGGCTACCAAGAAGACAACTGTACTCTGTCACCAGAAGTAAACAAGCATCTTGAGAGCTATTTCAAGAGTGCAGACAGAAAAAACCAAATAATATGGTTAAGTACTGAAATCATTGCACCAATCGGGATCCTCTTCAACTTTGTGTTTCTCTTCACAGTCTTTCGAGTGAAGTCAATGCGTACAATCATCAACATCTACTTATCCAATCTGGCTGTGGCTGACTCACTCGTCCTTACGAGTACCCTTATATTTGTATTGTGTTCACCCATAGAGTACAACTTTCTTGCTCAAAAAGTATGGGTAGTTGTCAGATACACGCTTCTTGACGTTTCTCATTTTTTGGTGGTCACCATAGCAGCTGAGAGATTCTCTGCAGTGCGTAATCCTCTGACACACAAAGAAAAAGCCTCTAAATCTCGAGCAGCAAAGATATCAGCAGGAGTCTGGGTGCCTACAATCATTGTTGGTGTGATTCAAATGTTCTTACCAGAGACTATCTTTGCTGATGTTTTCTTTTGGATTACTTCCATTGTTACCATTGTTTGCTTGATAGCAACTCTAGCTTTGTGCATCTATGTGGTAGTGAAAGTACGCAAGCAATCAGCCCTGTTGCAAAACCGTCCCAAGCGAGCAGGCAAGGTCCTCTGTATGGTGATCATCAATACTGCTGTTTTCTTCATTTTGAACTCAATACGCACTGCAATGTCAATTCTTTTAATTTTGCTAAGCATGTATAATTTCACACCTTCACAGGCTGTTGAAATTCTACAACTTTCAGAAAAAATTCACATTCTGATTATATGTCAACAAATTTTTGAACTTATCAATAGTTCAATCAATTCCCTAGTCTACAGTGTCACAAATGCAGACTATCGTGCAGCTGTAGTCAAGGCTTTCTCATTTCTCAAACTGTGCTGTCGTTGCTGCCCAAGACAGAATCCCAGCCGACAATCGCAGCCAGGGAAGCAGATTGAGCTTCGTGTGATTCCACAGGCAAAAAATAACCAAGAGCAGCGTGCTGCCAGGCCAAGCAGCAACAAGCAACTAAGCCAAGTGCGTGCAAATCTCCTAGAGAGTCAGCAGTCACTAGACAGATGTCAAGAACAATGTTTCAGGCCATGCAGCAGCAAGCCACAAAGCCAAGAGCGTGCACAACACCCAGAGAGTAAGCAGTCACTGGACAGCTGTCAAGAACAATGTTCCAGGCAAGGCAAAAGCAAGTTATCCAAGCCCAGTCAGCAGCATGTTCAAGTGCATGTTGAGGTACATGCAGAACCAACGGGGTCCCCAGCGCTTGCAAGTTTTCACCAGAAACAATGCTCTAGTCTGACTGACTGCAAGCCATCCATGCAAGGGGAACAGTGTACACATCCAGAACCAGAAGAGAGCCAGCAGTCACTTGCAAGTACTCAGGAGCAATGTCCTGGGTTGACTGGCACCGAGCCATCATCACAAGGGCAGCAGTATGTACATCCAGAATCAGAAGGGAGTCAATCATTGGAAAGTTGTTAAGAACAATGTTCTCTGGTAACTGATGTGTGCAAGCCATCCATGTAAGGTCAGCAGTGTGCAGAGTCAGAAGATACATGTAGTCGACAATCACTTTGTAAGTAACTCTCAAACAATGTTCGCAGTATATTATGCGCATCAAGAACCAGTCACTCCAAAACTGTCAAGAACTATGTTCCAGGGTGACTGACTTCTCACCCATCCCTGCAAGGGGAACAGCCGTCTCAAGAGTGCTAGCAACACTTGCAAGTTTTCAGTAACCATGATCCAGGATTAAGTAGCAAGGGTTTGCAGAGACACCATGTGGAATTCTCTTTTCGAAAGATGCAAGTTGTCAGTAACAATGATTCAGGATTGACTGAAGCATGAACTCAGAACTTAATGTTACCGGTATATTCACCTCTCAAATCCACGTAAAAACATTATTCGAGCTTCAGTACTGAATAATATTCAAATTTGTTTTGATTAGACTTGGGTGATATTCCAGTTAAACATATGTATTTGTGATACCAAACCATACCAAATGAGGTCACAATGCATATTGATACTGAACAAAATGTTGGCAAAATACTGAAAAGCTCACTATAAAATGTCAATACAATGTGTTCTCTTTTCAGGGATATTCTTAACGCAGTGACTATTGTAACAGCAGTTGATGATCTGATTCCCTGACTTACCCAGCCCGACATTGACAATAGTCTGAACCTTTTACTCTTTGAACCTGACTTTCAAAAAGTCTGGTTCCAAGAGCGATAACCAGATATTTTTTCCAATGTCGGACTGGGTAAGTCGAGGAATCAGATCGTCAACTGCCGTAATGATAGCCACTGCGTATTCTTAAAACTACAATGTTTCAGTGATGATATATTGCCGACTCTCAAAATAAATCCAATAGGACCTACCACACAAGTCTAAACTTCAGACATTTCAAGCTCACATTTATTTTTCTAAAACAATTAATATTTATTTTCACCTATATTTCATTTCTGTTTAACAAGAGCTTGTGACAATTTTGTTTAAATACATGTAGAGTAAAATGTTTCAGTAACGCTCGAGTGATTAGCGCACATGAACATATTTTTATGGAATGCGCGCTATATAAATGTAATTATTATTATTATTATTATGTTACTGAAGTTGTAAATAAGTGAGTAAATGTACAGATGCATACTTCTTATATATATACTTGTAATTTGTAACTGTTCCACTGAAATGAGCACAAAGCCATATTGTCTATCTATTGCATACTTCTTTTATACTTGTAATTTGTAAATATGTTCATCTGAAATAAGCACAAACCCATATGGTCTATCACAGACAGAGATTACAAGTACATTTCACAATGGAATCTACCTTTGTGCTTTTTACCCAGTTCGCGCTGGGATTATTTTGACATTGACTGGGCCCAGGCGCGGGATTATTTTTTATGAACTTCGATCCGAGACGGGTTCAGGCCAGCATTCTTGGGAACCGGTACATGCCATCCGACGCAAACTGGTTAAAGATCTCAGTCAATACTTTTTGAGAATATTAGATTTAAATTGTAATTGTAATTGTAATTTTTTGTTACCATCTCTGACAAACCAAAAAGTAGTTCGTGTTTCAATATTACAAAACAAATCATGGATTTCAACCTAAACGTGGTCTGCAGATTACCGGGATTTTCATGACTAAAATAACCCCCTCAAGTGATTTTTATTTCTTTAAAAAAAAAATATACAAATTTAGAATCCGTGAGTTTCTTGGTCAAGGCAGGCAGACTTCAAAGGCATTGTATTTGAAAGGGAACTTATAGGGGAGTTTAGGTTTACGTATAATGTAGACACATAATTACAACGTGTGATCGATGTAAAAGACCGATCGTTGATGTAAAAGACCGATTGATGGAAGGACCAATCAATAGATGTAAAAGACCAATCAATAGATGTAAAAGACCGACCAATCAATAGATGTAAAAGACTGATCAATGTGTTGATTGGACTTTATGCCATTTTGGTGTTCCATATGCATTTTAAGTACAGGACCAAATCTACCCAAATCCACTCAAGTGGTGGTTGATATTGATGAACAACAGCTCATCACTGCACGATGAACAAAATCAGACCCATTCTCCAAGCAGTGCCAACGTCCATCATAATCAAAATATATTCACCGCAGGCCTGCAGGACCAAGTTCCCCCAACAAAAAAACAAACAAAAAACACAAAACAAGGGTATGGATTTTAATGGATTTGGGAGGGTTAGAGTTAAATTAAAGAAGTTTGAGTTTTGTCACTTTTCATTTTCGGTAACATCAACCAATTTCAATCAAGGAAATACGCATTCAATACGTAATAATAAAAACTGAAACAACTTTAATTCTAAATGGCAGCAGCGAAACTGAATTGTCTGCTTTGGTAACTGCTTTCACGAGATACATGCATATCACGTGCATAACAATAGGTCTTTGAGAATTGTGAGAAAATAGAGAGGAAGGGTGAACAAAACTTTCTGTTTCAACTACACACTTCTAGAAGATCTCAATGTGTTATATTCCCCAATAGTATAAAACTGGAGCAATCTTGAAATAGGACAAACACACTTCGCTACATGTATATCTGCAGAAAATGTTGGATGCAGCTCCAATCTACACTGCACATCATGGGTGATGGCCACTCTATCGAATGAAGTAAACAAGCATCTTGAAAACTATTACAAGAGATAGGGTGGGGTTACATATGTATAAAATAATACACCATTTTAAAGTTGAGAACCTAGAGAATTAAAAAAAAAGAGCAAAATCTAAAAAACTACAATTGTCAACTTTGTCTTGGTTCCGTTGAAGCAGGTCACATATACACGAATTGTCAGTTGTGCATGTTTGTCATTTGAAGCAGCAAAGGTGCTCAAAACCGAAAGAAAGGTGCATACAAACTCAATTGATTAAGTGTTAGTACTATCAATGATACAGGGTGGCCTAAAAACAATTGTACAATAATATCACAACGGACAAGCATATGTGACCCAGCACGAGTAAATGAGACACTTTGAGGCAAAAATAAAATTTGAGATTTTGATTTCATCATTTAAAGCTAAACAAGCATGTAAATGATGAAATCAAAATCTCAATTTTCATTTTTGCCGCAAAGTGTCTCATTTACTCGTGCTGGTTGGGTCACATATACTTCCACTACCCTGAGGCCAAAACTATCTATACCAACGGATGGAGAATGTTTCTTAACCAGTTCGCCCCGGGATTATTTTAACATCGCCGAGCCGACGGGCGGGATTATTTTTAACGAAACTCGATCCGAAGCGTGTTCAGGCCAATAGTGCTGGGTAGCACACCCACGCATTTCCGGCCTTGCGCGCTGCTGACATACATTTCCGAACTTGAACTTGGCGTGTTTATGCGTCATCCGTTTTGAATTTGGGGAAATTTTTGCGTTTATATACGTCATCCGGCGCGAACTGGTTAAAGAACGATGAAACCAAGAGGTCTCAATTCGGACTAGTAGTTTTAGCTCCAGATTCTATTTAGTGAAGTGAAGTCAGTGGTTCTTTCGCATCAAAAAATAACTAAACCACGTTTTAGTTATTTCTCGGTGCGAAAGGACCACTGACTCGGCTGTGCTTCACAAAACAGGGTCTGGAGCTGAAACTACTAGTCCAAATGGAGATATCTTGGTATAAATTTTCCTCTGGAAAAATTCCCAATCCATTGGTATACAATTTAGAGTTTTAAACCTTAGGGTAGTGGAAGTATGCTTGTCTGTTTTTTAATATGGGCCACCCTCTATAGTACAAGAAAACAATATTTTATGATTATGATTGTGATTGCAGCTCCAAATTTGCAGAGTCCAAAATTTGAATTGCGACCACAATCAGCATTCAGGTAACGTTCTTATTCAGCCAATTGCAGCTGAATCATGTCACGCACAGCAACCAATCAATTACCAGCTCCAATGCACGCATGTGCATCGTTTAAAGGATTGCGCACACCGTTCGTAGTTTACAAATCACCTACTAATGGACATTTGCAAACATGCATCTCTGAGGCGCATCTTTAGAAATGACATTCTTTTATTATTTTCTATCCAGGACTGTCCTTTAATTAGGGGTCTAATTGTTCATATCCCTGTCACATTTGACATTAAAATAATATTTTAAAATTCAGCACACATTCTTTGATGCCTTCTATCTCAAAGAGTGATTTACATAAAGCAGAGTACCTACAAAACAAATTTTACAAACAGTTTGAAGTCAATTTCAGTGACACTTGCATGGTGAATTACATGTACTAGACCAGGAGCCAATTTCATTAAACAGGTGAGCACCAAAATTTGCTTAGCATGAACATTCTTCCTTGGGAAAAAAAACGGGTTACAAACCAACATTTCAGATGATGTTTATTTTGTGTAACTGGTATTCAGCTGGTTTTTGCTTTTAATAAAAAGCCTGTGGAGTTTTGACCGATAACTTGTTTTTACTGAGCAAGAATTGTCAGTGCTAAGCACATTTTTGTGCTTCTATGTAATTGGCCCCAGGTGTAACCAGGACACCAAAAAATGTTACAGTTTTGGACCCCTTATTTAAGGACCATCTTTCTTGTCCATGACCGAGAGTATTTTACCCGTAGCTACTTATTTATTTTTATAAATACAAATATCACTTGGGTGGGACTCAAACCCACAGCCTCCTGCTTTCTATTGCTAGCCAGGGTTTGGCAGCGGATTCTGCAACCACATGTTCCAACTTGCGTCGGGGTGATGTAAATTGAATACTGTTTTTGTTTCCTTCATCACCAACGTAATTTATAAACGCTGTATAGTCAGTGTTGTCACAAGAGAAAGTGTTGGTAATGTACAGCACTGTCAAAACAATGGACAAACTTGTCCTGAATAATCAGAGAGAATATATAAAAGGGGAGAGGACAATAACGCAGCTTTCAGTTTCAACTGCACACTCCTCAAAGATTCTCTGTTAGTGTTCTTACAACAAGAATACCTGCACTGCATCTGCAAATAATGTTGGAAATGCTACACTGTATGAACTATGGCTGATGGCTACCAAGAAGACAACTCTACTCTGTTAACTGAATTGAACAAGCATCTTGAGAGCTATTACAAGAGTAGAGACAGAACAAACGAAATAACGTGGTTAAGTGCTGAAATCATTGCACCAATCGGGATCCTCTTCAACTTTGTGTTTCTCTTCACAGTCATTCGAGTAAAGTCCATGCGTACAATCATTAACATCTACTTATCCAATCTGGCTGTGGCTGACTCACTCGTCCTTACGAGTACCTTTATATTTGCATTGTGTTCACCCATCGAGTACAACTTCCTTGCTCAAAAAGTTTATGGAGGTGTCAAATACACGCTTCTTGCTGTTTCTCATTTCTTTGTGGTTACCATAGCAGCTGAGAGATTCTCTGCAGTGCATAATCCTCTGACACACAAAGAAAAAGCCTCTAAATCTCGAGCAGCAAAGATATCAGCAGGAGTCTGGGTGTCTACAATCATTGTTGGTGTGATTCTTATATTTTTACCAGAGACTAGCTTTGGTTATGTAGTTTTGGGGATTAATTTCATTATTGCCATTGTTTGCTTGATAGCAACTCTTGCTTTGTACATCTATGTGGTAGTGAAAGTGCGCAGACAATCAGCCCTGTTGCCAAACCGTCCCAAGCAAGTAGGCAAGGTCCTCTGTATGGTGATCATCAATACTGCTGTTTTCTTCATTTTGAACTTAATGCGCACTGCAATGTCAATCCTTGTAATTGTGCTAAGCATGTATTCCACACCTTCACAGGATGTTGAATTTCTACAACTTGAAGAAAAAATGAACATTCTGATTATATGTCATAACATTTTTGAGCTTATCAATAGTTCAATCAATTCCCTGGTCTACAGTGCCACAAACGCAGACTATCGTGCAGCTGTAGTCAAGACTTTCTCATTCCTCAAACTGTGCTGTCGTTGCTGCCCAAGACTGAATCCCAGCCAACCATCGCAGCCAGGGAAGCAGATTGAGCTTCGTGTGATTCCACAGGCAGAAAATGACCAAGAGCAGCGTGCGGCCAGGCCAAGTAACAGCAAGCCACCAAGCCAAGTGTGTGCGCAACACCCAGAGAGTCAGCAGTCACTGGACAGCTATCAAGAACAATGTTTTAGGCCAAGCAGCAGCAAGCCACCAAGCCAAGGGCGTGCACAACACTCAGAGAGTCAGCAGTCACTGGACAGCTGTCAAGAACAATGTTCTAGACAAAGCAGCAGCAAGGACTCCACTCACAGTCAGCAGCATGTTCAAGCGCATGTTGAGGTACATGCAGAACCAGCGGGGACCCCAGCGCTTGCAAGTTCTCCCCGGGAAACAATGCTCTCGTCTGACTGACTGCAAGCCATCCATGCAAGGAGAACAGTGTGTACATCCAGAACCAGAAGAGAGCCAGCAGTCACTTACAAGTACTCATCAGGAACAATGTCCTGGGCTGACTGGCACCGAGCCATCATCACAAGGGCAGCAGTATGCACATCCAGAACCAGAAGGGAGTCAATCGTTGGAAAGTTGTTAAGAACAATGTTCTCTGGTAACTGATGTGTCATGTGTGCAAGCCATCCTGTCAGCAGATAGTCAACAATCACTTTGTAAGTAAATCTTCTAGGCACAACAACAGTATGCCATAGGAAGAGTACATGTACATGTGCATCAAGAACCAGCAGCCTGAGAGTCAATCACTCCTAAACTGTCCAGAACAATGTTCCAGGGTGACTGACTCCAACCCATCCATGCAAGGGGAGCAGCGGTCTCAAGACTGCCAGCAACACTTGCGAGTTGTCAGTAACAATGATCCAGGATTGACTGATGCTGACATTTCAATGCAAGGAAGCATGCATTCAATTCTTAATGTTATATATTCACCACTTAAATCAACGTAGAAACATTATTTGAGCTCCGGTACTGATTAATATTCAAAGTTGTTTTGATTAGGCTTGGGTGATATTCAAGTTAAACATTATGTATTTGTGATACCAAACCATACCAAATGCTGTGATAATACATATTGATACTGAACAAAATGTTGGCAAAATACTGAAAAGCTCACTATAAAATGTCAATACAATGTGTTCTCTCTTTAGGGATATTCTTAACGCAGTGACTATCGTTACAGCAGTTGATCATCTGATTCCCTGACTTACCCAGCCCAACATTGACAATACTCTGAACCTTTTACTCTTGGAAACCGACTATCAAAAAGTCTGGTTCCAAGAGCGATAACCAGATATTTTTTCCAATGTCGGACTGGGTAAGTCGAGGAATCAGATCGTCAACTGCCGTAATGATAGCCACTGCGTATTCTTAAAACTACAATGTTTCAGTGATGATATATTGCCGACTCTCAAAATAAATCCAATAGGACCTACCACACAAGTCTAAACTTCAGACATTTCAAGCTCACATTTATTTTTCTAAAACAATTAATATTTATTTTCACCTATATTTCATTTCTGTTTAACAAGAGCTTGTGACAATTTTGTTTAAATACATGTATAGTAACATGTTTCAGTAATGCTCGAGTGAATAGCGCACATGAACATATTTTTATGGAATGCGTGCAATATAAATGTAATTATTATTATTATTATGTTATTGAAGTTGTAAATAAGTGAGTAAATGTACAGATGCATACTTCTTATACTTGTAATTTGTAACTGTTCCACTGAAATGAGCACAAAGCCATATTGTCTATCACAGACAGAGATTACCTTTCACAATGAAATCTACCTTTGTGCTTTTTAACCAGTTCGTGCCGGGATTATTTAACATTGAATGGGACCAGACGCGGGATTATTTTTCATGAACTTCGATCCGAGACGGGTTCGGGCCAGCATTCTTGGGAACCGGTACACGCCATCCGACGCGAACTGGTTAAAGATACTTAGTCAATACTTTTTTAGTTTCACTCAACAATATATTTATTTTTAAATTGTAATATTTGTTACATCTCTGACAAACCAAAAAGTAGTTCAGGTTTCATTATTAAATAATATTTCATTGATTTCAACTTCAATGTGGTCTGCAGATGACCGGGATTCATATGACTGAAATAACTCCCTCAAGTGATTTTTTTGTTGTCAAAATAAAACTTAAAGGTTAAAAATCTGTGAGTGTTTTGGTCAAGGCAGGCAGACTTCAAAAACATTGTATTTCAAAGGGAACTTATAGCGGTTTTTAGGTTTACGTATGTGTAAACTGTGACACATAATTGCAAAGGGTGATCGATGTAAAAGACCGATCGATCAATGTAAAAGACCGATCGATCAATGTAAAAGACCAATCGATCGATGTAAAAGACCGATCGATTGATGTAAAAGACCGATCAATGCGTTGACTGGATTTTATGCCTCTTTGGTGTTTCATACCCTACTGCATTTTTACCAGTCGAGATTATTTTATTATCACCGAGCCAAGGCGCGGGATTATTTTTAACGAAACTCGATCTGAGGAAGGTTCAGGCCAATGGTACCGGGAAGCACACCCACGCATTTCCGGCCTTGCTCGCTACTGACAGACATTTCCAGCCTTGCTCGTGACGTGTTTATGCGTCATTCGTTTTGAATCTGGAGAAAACTTTGCGTGTAATATACATCCTCCGGCGCAAACTGGTTAAGTACAGGACCAAATCTACCCAAATCTACTCAAGTGGTGGTTGATATTGATGAACAACAGCTTAGTACTGCACGATGGACAAAATCAGTCCCATTCTCCCAACAGTGCCAACATCCATCATAATCCAAATATATTCACCCCAGGCCTGCAGGACCAAGTCCCCCCCCCCCCCCCCCACCACCACAACCAAAAACAATCAAACAAACAAAAACAAAACAAGGGTATGGATTTGGATGGATTTGGGAGGGTTAGGGTTAAAGAAGCGTTAGTTGTAGTCACTTTTCATTAACGGTAACATCAACCAATTTCAACCAAGGAAATACGCATTAAATACGTAATAATAAAAACTGAAACAACTTTAATTCTAAATGGCAGCAGCGAAACTGAATTGTCTGCTTTGGTAACTGCTGTCACGAGATACATACATATCACGTGCATAACAATAGGTCTTTGAGAATTGTGAGAAAATAGAGAGGAAGGGTGAACAAAACTTTCTGTTTCAACTACACACTTCTAGAAGATCTCAAGGTGTTATATTCCCCAATAGTATAAAACTGGAGCAATCTTGAAATAGGACAAACACGCTTCGCTACATGTATATCTGCAGAAAATGTTGGATTCAGCTCCAATCTACACTGCACATCATGGGTGATGGCCACTCTATCGAATGAAGTAAACAAGCATCTTGAAAACTATTACAAGAGATAGGGTTGGGGTACATATGTTTAGAGGGCGCTATTGTGTAGCTGCCGCTTTTTAAAATTGTCCTACAGTCACATTTTAAAATCTACTTTTATCTTTGATTGTAATTTACATCTAGTTTTGATCTGCATTTGATGTTCTTTATGGAGTACTTCCGATTTGTGTTTGCTGAATTTTGTTGAGATTCGACGGTTGTAAGTCAAGTTTTGTAGATTTGTATCATTATTTTGCTGCGAACTGTACTACACACTTATACACCATGGCTGCCACATTTACCTGGACTGCACTAGTAACCCTGCATGTTATTCTCTACCAGCTGAGATCAATAGAATTTAACATGGACACTGGGATAACTAGAAATGGACATTTTGTGAATTCACGCTGCAAATTCCGACTTCATTCCGTGGAAATTCCATTGCCACTGTTTCGAGTTGGATTGTCTCTGAGCCTATGCCCAGGTGGATTTAACCCTTCAAAATCACCTTTAATGAAATGGACAAAGCATGGACAAACATGCCTTCTGATACCTGGTCATGATCCCCCACTGGACATTACCGTATTTATGGATATTTCGTTAAACCCAGGCCCAAATATCAGAGAAGGTAGGGAGAGTGACGAATTACTTGCTAATCGGAGTAATTTGCATACAGACAATAAGCCAATCATTGTGTATTCCAGGAATGAACTTTTCAACATCCGTGCATCTTTTCGATGTTTGCTCACATTGGAAACACTTCAAACTATCAAAACAAATGGAATTCTCAGGTATAGGGGGACAAGAGCAGGTCGTCGTGGCCGCAATTACAACCGGAAGATCCCCGTACATGTGAGTCAACGATTGGATCGCCCTTCAATGTTACCCATAAACCGTAAATGCACGCTAAAATCGGTCGTGTCGATCTCTGGCCACATGAATACAGCACGCCCTTTGAAATTCTGCAGTTTGAACACAAGATCAATTAGAAACAAAGTGGCTGATTTTGTAGATTACGTTGTCATGAGTGGGGCCGACCTCTTCGCGTTAACCGAAACCTGGTTTAAGGACATAGATGTTGCGGACAAAGTCGCAGCCACTCCACCTGGATTTAAGTTAATGGACCATCCACGAAAGGGTCGAGCGGGAGGTGGCACTGCATTACTATTCAAGGAAAACATGTGCGTCAAAAAAGTTGCTGGAGCTGAAACGACATCGTTCGAGTTTTCAGAATGGATTGTGGAGTGTAAAACATCCAGACTGCGCCTGGTCGTCATATACAGACCACCATACTCAGTAAATCACCCGGTAACCATGAACACATTTTTCAGTGATTTTACCGATTACTTGGAATCGATCATATTATCTTCTGAGCCACTTCTTATTACCGGAGACTTCAATATCCATGTTGATGTCAATAATGACTTGAATGCCTTGCGTTTCTTGGATCTCCTCGAATCAATGGGTCTCCAACAACATGTAAACTCACCTACTCATGAATTGGGACATACACTAGACTTGATCATTACTCGTCAGACGGAGACAGTCCTTGATAGCCCACCTGTTCCAGATTGTCTTTTCTCTGACCATTGGTCGATTCTCTGCCGTTTGAAGATAGCTAAACCAGTTTTTCCGGTAAAGAAAATTTCATACCGGAAGTTTAAATTAATAGACATTGAAGCACTGTCAAACGATATTTGTGCTTCCAAGCTCTGCTCAGATACTTCAGAGGAACTGGACGACCTTGTAAATTGCTACAATGATACGCTTGCTGAAATCTTGGACAATCATGCACCCCTACACACCAAGACCATCACTGTCAGACCACTTGTACCTTGGTTCAACGTGGAAATCAAGGGCGCAAGGCAGCTGAGAAGGCATGCAGAGAAGCGGTGGCGGCGAACTGAAAAAGCTTCTGACCTTGCAGCTTTTAAGGCTAGAAGGAACAGCGCCACGCGCATCATGAATAAAGCCCGTCGGGACTTCTACACCACCTTTATGCACGACAACAGTTCGGACCAGGGTAAATTATTTAAGGCCACAAAACAGTTGCTTCAGCAGTCACATGGTGTTCCATTTCCTCCAATTAATGACAAATTTAAATTTGCTAATGACATGGGAAGTTTTTTCGTTAAAAAGATCTCCCAAATTCACAGTAATCTGGATAGTTTATCACCAACAACTACTGCACCCAATCAACTTGACCCAGCTACAATATTGCCTGAAGAGAACCGACTGGACAGCTTCACTCTCCTCACTCAAACTCAGGTGAAGCAGCTCGTCATGAAATCTGCGAAAAAATCATGTTCCCTGGATCCCATCCCAACGAAGTTGGTGATTGACTGTATTGATGTGTTGCTTCCAGTGCTTACTGATACCATCAATCTTTCCCTCAAATCGGGCGTTTTCCCGGAGAAGTGGAAGGAAGCTCTGGTATGTCCTCTGTTGAAGAAGGAAAACCTTGATCTCATTCCTGCAAACTATCGCCCTGTCAGTAATCTTCAGTTCGTGTCAAAATTGACTGAGCGGGCGGTGTCTGATCAACTTCATAGCCATTTAACCAGAAATTCGATGTATCCGCTACTTCAGTCATCATATAGGAAGTACCACAGCACGGAGACGGCCCTTTTAAAAGTGACGAATGACATTTTGTTAAAGATGAACTCTCAGCACGTTACCCTGCTTGTGTTATTAGACCTAAGTGCCGCATTTGATACGGTCGATCATAGCATTCTATTGAATCGTCTTCAAACAAAAGTTGGAATTTTCGGTAAGGCCCACGAGTGGTTTACATCATACCTGTCCGGTAGGAGCCAACGAGTGTCTATACAGGGGACCCTGTCTGACATATTTCATCTGGACAGTGGTGTTCCTCAGGGATCCTGTTTGGGACCACTCTTATTCGTCATATATGCATCCCGTATTTTTGATATAATTGAGAATCACTTGCCTGATGCCCACTGTTACGCGGACGACACACAATTGTATCTATCTTTCAAGCCTGGTGTTACAACTAGTCAGGTTGAAGCGGTAACAGCGATGGAGAACTGCATTCGTGATGTCAGACAGTGGATGATTCAAGACCGGTTAATGATTAATGATAGTAAAACTGAGTTCCTCATCATTGGGACCAGACAACAGTTAACTAAAATAAACATAAGTCATGTTACTGTGGGGGACATTGACATTATCCCTGTCTCATATGTAAGAAACTTAGGGTCGTGGTTTGACTCAAAATTATCGATGAGTACTCATATTTCTAAGGTTTGCTCGGCAGCATTCTTTCATCTTCATAATATTAGGAGAATTAGTAAATTTTTATCCCGTGATTCATTGGTAACTGTAATTCATGCATTTGTAACTGCTCGTCTGGACTACTGTAATAGTTTATTGTATGGTTTACCTAAGACTCAAATAGCTAAATTACAAAGGGTACAAAATGCAGCCGCCAGACTTGTCTCAAAGTCACCTAAGTTTGAGCACATAATGCCCGTTCTTTGTGAATTGCACTGGTTACCTATTGTCTACAGGATCAGGTTCAAAATCATTTTATTAACTTTTAAGGCACTTCATGGGCCATCTCCAATGTACATAAATGATCTCATTACTGTCAACAAAGGGTCTCGTTACAGTTTAAGGTCTTCTAACAACGGTATTCTCTTAGAATATCCCAAAGGTAGAATGCTAGTTACACTTGGTGCAAGGGCTTTTTCCACAGCAGCACCGACACTGTGGAATTCACTTCCCAGTCATTTAAGAGAAGAACGTAGTCTCGTAGTTTTTAAACGTAAGTTAAAGACATTTCTTTTTACTGACGCTTTTGCAAAGTAACTATTTTTATTCTGTATTTTTATACTGGTACTGGTATGAATCTTAAATTTGTAGCTGTTTTTAAGGAGATCATTAATTGTGCTAAATAAATGTTACATGTATTATACTTAGATTGTAGTATTTTTAGTAGGTTTAATTTAATTGTAAAGTATATTTTTTAAAGATTATACCTGTTATGCGCTATTGATCATTTTTTATAATGGAAATAGCGCAATATAAATGTCAAATTATTATTATTATTATTAGTATAAAATAATACACCATTTTAAAGTTGAGAACCTAGAGAATTAAAAAAAAAAGAGCAAAATCTAAATAACTAAAATTGTCAACTTTATCTGGGTTCCGTTGGAGCAGGTCACATATACACCAATTGTCAGTTGTGCATGTTTGTCATTTGAAGCAGCAAAGGTGCTCAAAACCGAAAGAAAGGTGCATACAAACTCAATTGATTAAGTGTTAGTACTATCAATGATACAGGGTGGCCTAAAAAAAATTGTACAATAATATCACAACGGATAAGCATATGTGACCCAGCACGAGTAAATGAGACACTTTGAGGCAAAAATTTAATTTGAGATTTTTATTTCATCATTTAAAGCTAAACAAGCTTTAAATGATGAAATCAAAATCTCAATTTTCATTTTAACCCCACCCTATCTCTTGTACTTCCACTACCCTGAGGCCAAAACTACCTATACCAATGGATGGAGAATGTTTCTTGAAGAACAATGATACCAAGGTGTCTCAATTCAGGCTAGTAGTTTTAGATCAAGATTATATTTAGTGAAGTGAAGTCAGTGGTTCTTTCGCATCAAAAAATAACTAAACCACGATTTAGTTATTTCTCGGTGCGAAAAGACCACTGACTCGGCTGTGCTTTACAAAACAGGGTCTTGAGCTGAAACTACTAGCCTAAATCGAGATATCTTGGTATCATTTTTCCTCTAGAAACATTCTTCATCCATTGGTATACGATGTAGAGTTTTAAATCTTAGGGTAGTGGAAGTATGCTCGTCTGTTTTTTTACTATGGGCCACCCTGTATATAGTCCAAGAAAACATATTTTAAGATTGCGATTGCAGCCCCAAATTTGCCGAGTCCAAAATTTGTATTGCGACCACAATCAGCATTCAGGTTACGTTCTTGTTCAGCCAATTGCAGCTGAATCATGTCACGCACAGCAACCAATCAATACCAGCTCTTATGCACGCGTGGGCATCGTTCAAAGGATTGCGCACACCATTCGTAGATTACAAATCAACTACTAATGGACATTTGCAAACATGCATCTCTGACGCGTATTTTTGGCAATGACATTCTTTTATTATTTTCTATCCAGGACTGTCCTTTAATTAGGGGTCTAATTTGTCGTATCCCTGTTACATTTGACATTAAAATTGTATTTTTTAATTCAGCACACATTCTTTGATGCCTTCTATCTCAAAGAGTGATTTACATTAAGCAAAGTACTGTACCTGCAAAACAAATTATATAAAAAGTTTGAAGTCAATTTCAGTGACACTTGCATTGTAAATTACTAGACCAGGAGCCAAGCACCAACATTTGCTGAGCATGAACATTCGATCTTCCTTGGAAAAAAAACAGGGTTACAAACCAACATTTCAGTTGATGTTTATTGTTTGTAACTGGTATTCAGCTGGTTTTTGCTTTGAAAGAAAAGCCTGTGGAACTTTGGCTGATAACCTGTTTTTACTGAGCAAGAATTGTCGGTGCTAAGCACATTTTTGTGCTTACATGTAATTGGCCCCAGGTGTAACCAGGACACCAACAAATGTTACAGTTTTGGACCCCTTATTTAAGGACTAATTAACCCATCTTTCTTGTCCATGACCAAAAGTATTTTACCCGTAGCTACTAATTTCTTTTTATAAATACAAATATCACTTGGGTGGGACTCGAACCCACAGCCTCCTGCTTTCTATTGCTAGCCAGGGTTTGGCTCTAGCTGGTTGAAATCCCAATAGCATTAGCAGCGGGTTCTGCAACCAAATGTTTCAATTTGCGTCGGGGTGATGTAAATTGAATACTGTTTTTGTTTTCTTCATTACCAACGTAATTTATAAACGCTGTATAGTCAGTGTTGTCACAAGAGAAAGTGTTGGTAACCTACAGCACTGTCAAAACAATGGACAAACTTGTCCTGAATAAACAGAGAGAATATAAAAGGGGGGAGGACACAAAGTAGTTTTCAGTTTCAACTGCACACACCTCAAAGATTCTCTGTTAGTGTTCTTACAACAAGAAATACCTGCACTGCATCTGCAAATAATGTTGGAAATGCTACACTGTACATGAACTATGGCTGATGGCTACCAAGAAGACAACTCTACTCTGTTAACTGAAGCAAACAAGCATCTAGAGAGCTTTTACAAGAGTAGAGACAGAACAAACAAAATAATATGGTTAAGTACTGAAATCATTGCACCAATCGGCATCCTCTTCAACTTTGTGTTTCTCTTCACAGTCATTCGAGTGAAGTCCATGCGTACAATCATCAACATCTACTTATCCAATCTGGCTGTGGCTGATTCGCTCTTCCTTACGGGTAACTTTATATATGCATTGTGTTCACCCATCAAGTCCAACTTCCTTGGGCAAAAAGTATGGTCAGTTGTCAGAGAGACGAATCTTGCTGTTTCTCATTTCTTTGTGGTTACCATAGCAGCTGAGAGATTCTCTGCAGTGCGTAATCCTCTGACACACAAAGAAAAAGCTTCTAAATCCCGAGCAGCAAAGATATCAGCAGGAGTCTGGGTGCCTACAATCATTGTTGGTGTGATTCTGATGTTCTTACCAGAGACTATCTTTAGTGGTGTCATCCTTTACAGTAATTTCATTATTGCCATTGTTTGCTTGATAGCAACTCTTGCTTTGTACATCTATGTGGTAGTAAAAGTGCGCAGACAATCAGCCCTGTTGCCAAACCGTCCGAAGCAAGCAGGCAAGGTCCTCTGTATGGTGATCATCAATACTGCTGTTTTCTTCATTTTGAAGTCAATACGCACTGCAATCACAATTTTAATTGTGCGAAGCACGTATACACCTTCACAGGCTGTTAAACTTACACAACTTGAAGAAAACATTTTCATTTTGATTATATTTCATACAATTTTTGAGCTTATCAATAGTTCAATCAATTCCCTGGTCTACAGTGCCACAAACGCAGATTATCGTGCAGCTGTAATCGAGGCTTTCTCATTCCTCAAACTGTGCTGTCGTTGCTGCCCAAGACTGAATCCCAGCCGACCATCGCAGCCAGGGAAGCAGATTGAGCTTCGTGTGATTCCACAGGCAGAAAATTACCGAGAGCAGCGTGCTGCCAGGCCAAGCAACAGCAAGCCACCAAGCCAAAAGCGTGCACAACACCCAGAGAGTCAGCAGTCCCTAGACAGCTGCCAAGAACAATGTTTCAGGGCAAGCAGCAGTAAGCCACCAAGCAAAGAGCATGCACAACACCCAGAGAGTCAGCAGTCACTGGACAGCTGTCAAGAACAATGTTCCAGGCCAAGCAGCAGCAAGGCATCCATTCACAGTCGGCAGCATGTTCAAGTGCATGTTGAAGTACATGCAGAACCAGCGGGGACCCCAGCGCTTGCAAGTTATCCCAAGAAACAAGGCTCTAGTCTGACTGACTGCAAACCATTCATGCAAAGGGAACAGTGTGTACATCCAGAACCAGCAGAGAGCCAGCAGTCACTTGCAAGTACTCAGGAGCAATGTCCTGAGTTGACTGGCACCGAGCCATCATCACAAGGGCAGCAGTATGCACATCCAGAACCAGAAGGGAGTCAATCATTGGAAGATTGTCAAGACCAATGTTCTCTGGTAACTGATGTACTGTGCAAGCCATCCATGCAAGGTCAGCAGTGTGCAGAGTCAGAAGATACATGTAGTCAACAATCACTTTGTAAGTAACTCTCAAACAATGTTCCAGGCACAACAGCCTAGTGTCATAGGAGCAGTATATTATGCGCATCAAGAACCAGTCACTCCAAAACTGTCAAGAACTATGTTCCAGGGTGACTGACTTCCCACCCATCCCTGCAAGGGGAGCAGCGGTCACAAGAGTGCCAGCAACACTTGCAAGTTTTCAGTAACAACGATCCAGGATAAAGTAATAAGGGTTTGCAGAGACACCATGTGGAATTCTCTTTTCGAAAGATGAAAGTTGTAAGTAACAATGATCCAGGATTGACTGATGCTGATATTTCAATGCAAGGAAGCATGAACTCAGAACTTACTGTTATATCCACCTCTCAAATCAACGTAGAAACATTATTCGAGCTCCGGTACTGAATAATTTTCATAGTTGTTTTGATTAGGCTTGGGAGATATTCAAGTTAAACATACATGTATTTCTGATATCAAACCATACCAAATGATGTGATAATACACATTGATACTGAACAAAATGTTGACAAAATACTGAAAAGCTCACTATAAAATGTCGATACAGTGTGTTCTCTTTTTAGGGATACTCTTAACGCAATGACTATTGTTACAGCAGTTGATCATCTGATTCCCTGACATTGGCAATACTCTGAAACCTTTTACTCTTGGAAACTGACTATCAAATAGTCTGGTTTCAAGAGCGATATCCAGATATTTTTGTCAATGTCGGGCTGGGTAAGTCGAGGAATCAGATCGTCAACTGCCGTAATGATAGCCACTGCGTATTCTTAATACATGTACTACATATTTTTAGTGACGATATATTGCCGACTCTCAAAATAAATCCAATGGGACCTACCACACAAGTCTAAACTTCAGACATTTCAAGCCCACATTTTTTTTTCTAAAACAATTAATATTTATTTTCACCTATATTTCATTTCTGTTCAACAAGAACTTGTGAGAATTTTGTTTAAATAGAGTAAAAAGTTTCAGTAATACTCGAGTGATTAGCGCACATGAACATATTTTTATGGAATGCGCGCTATATAAATGTAATTATTATTATTATTATTATTATGTTACTGAAGTTGTAAATAAGTGAGTAAATGTACAGATGCATACTTCTTTTATACTCGTAATTTGTAAATGTTCATCTGAAATGAGCACAAACCCATATTTTCTATCACAGATGGAGATTACAAGTACATTTCACAATGGAATCTACCTTTGTGCTTTTTAACCAGTTCGCGCCAAGATTATTTGACATTGACCGGGCCCAGGCGCGGGATTATTTTTCATGAACTTCGATCCGAGACGGGTTCGGGCCAGCATTCTTGGGAACCGGTACACGCCATCCGACGCAAACTGGTTAAAGATACTTAGTCAATACCTTTTGAGTTTTACTCAAATATAGATTTATTTTTAAATTGTAATTTTTCATTATTCAAAAATGTTTCATTGATTTTAACTTCAATGTGGTCTGCAGATTACCAGGATTCATATGACTGAAATAATCCCCTAAAATCATTTTTTGTTGTCAAAATAAAACATACATGTAAAGGTTGAAAATCTATGAGTTTGTTGGTCAAGGCAGGCAGACTTCATAAGGATTGTATTTCAAAGGGAATTCATAGGGGACTCATTTGTACTTAACTGTAACTTACATAACTATAACAAGTTGTATGCCAACTAACTTACATTTCCATATACCGCAACATACCGTAGAACATCTGCTTTTCAACACAACATCAAAAACTCCGGACCTAAATTGTGGAATGATTTACCATTCTCTCTTAGATGTTCAAGGTCATATAATATTTTTAACGGAAACTTAAATTGTACCTAATGTAATATATTATAAACTTCATGTATCCATGTGAAAATGGACTTGGTATGGCAATCCTACATGTAGCCCAGTATTGTATTATATGTTTTTTTACTGCTTAGAAGTATGATTGTTTTCCTCGTATAATTATGGTGTCCGTTCGTTTGTTTTTGTTTAATGGCATGCCTAATACAAGCTTTGCTTACAAGGTCTTGCTACCTCTGGCATTTATATCTTGTTATTCAATACTTATATCATTTTGTATCTATGTCAATTGAGAAGAGGAAATAAATGTGTGTTTGATTGAGGGTAGTTTAGGTTTACGTATATATAAACTGTGACACATAATTGCAAAGTGTGATCGATGTAAAAGACCAATCGATTGATGTAAAAGCCCGATTGATGGAAGGACCAATCAATAGATGTAAAAGGACGATCGATCGATCGATCGATGTAAAAGACTGATCAATGTGTTGATTGGACTTTATGCCTCTTTGGTGTTCCATACCCTACTGCATTTTAAGTACAGGACCAAATCCACCCAAATCCACTCAAGTGGTGGTTGATATTGATGAACAACAGCTCATCACTACACGATGGACAAAATCAGACCCATTCTCCCAGCAGTGCCAACATCCATCATAATCCAAACATATTCACCCCAGGCCTGTAGGACCAAGTCGTCCCCCCCCCCCCCACTCCCCCCTCCCCCCACAACAAACAAACAAACAAACAAACAAAAACAAAACAAGGGTATGGATTTGGATGGATTTGGATGGATTTGGGAGAGTTAGGGTTAAAGAAGCTTTAGTATTGTCACTTTTCATTATCCGGTAACATCAACCAACTTCAATCAAGGAAATACAGATTGTACATAATACTAAAAACTGAAACAACTTTAATTCTAAATGGCAGTAACAAAACTGAATTGTCTGCTTTGGTAACTGCTGTCACGAGATACATGCATATCACGTGCATAACAATAGGTCTTTGAGAATTACGAGGAAATTAAAAGGAAATGTCAACAAAACTTTCTGTTTCAACTACACACTTCTAGAAGATCTCAAGATGTTATATATTCCCCAATAGTATAAAACTGATGCAATCTTGAAATAGGGCAAACGCTCTTCGATTTATCTGCAGAAAATATTGAATGCCTACAGTATGTACATACACTGCACATGATTAGGTGATGGCCACTCTATCGAATGAAGTAAACAATCATCTTGAAAACTTTTACAAGAGTGAAGACAGAAATGACCAAATAGCGTGGTTAAGTACTGAAATCATTGCACCAATCGGCATCCTCTTCAACTTTGTGATTCTCTCCACAGTCATTCGAGTGAAGTCCATGCGTACAATCATCAACATCTACTTATCCAATCTGGCTGTGGCTGACTCGCTCTTCCTTACAAGTAACTTTGGAATGTGTTCCATCGAGTACAACTTTCTTGGTCAAAGAGTATGGGTAGTTGTCAGATACTCGCTTCTTGCTGTTTCTCATTTCTTTGTGGTTACCATAGCAGCTGAGAGATTCTCTGCAGTGCGTAATCCTCTGACACACAAAGAAAAAGCCTCTAAATCTCGAGCAGCAAAAATATCAGCAGGAGTTTGGATGCCTACAATCATTGTTGGTGTGATTCTGATGTTCTTACCAGAGACTATCTTTGATTATGTAGTTTTTGGGATTAATTCCATTATTGCCATTGTTTGCTTGATAGCAACTCTTGCTTTGTACATCTATGTGGTAGTGAAAGTGCGCAGACAATCAGCCCTGTTGCCAAACCGTCCCAAGCGAGCAGGCAAGGTCCTCTGTATGGTGATAATCAATACTGCTGTTTTCTTCATTTTGAACTCAATACGCACTGCATTGTCAATTCTTGTTATTGTTCAAAGCAAGTATTCAACTTCACAGGCTGTTGAACTTTTACAACTTACAGCCAAAATGTACATTCTGTTTTCATGTTATACAATTCTTGAGCTTATCAATAGTTCAATCAATTCCCTGGTCTACAGTGCCACAAACGCAGACTATCGTGCGGCTGTAGTCGAGGCTTTCTCATTCCTCAAACTGTGCTGTCGTTGTTGCCCAAGACAGAATCCCAGCCAACCATCGCAGCCAGGGAAGCACATTGAGCTTCGTGTGATGCCACAGGCAGAAAATGACCAAGAGCAGCGTGCTGCCAGGCCAAGCAGCAGCAAGCCACCAAGCCAAGAGCATGCACAACACTCAGAGAGTCAGCAGTCACTGGACAGCTGTCAAGAACAATGTTCTAGACAAAGCAGCAGCAAGTTATCTACGCGCAGTCAGCAGCATGTTCAAGTGCATGTTGAGGTACATGCAGAACCAGCAGGGACCTCAGCGCTTGCAAGTTCTAATCATCAGGATCAATGCTCTAGTATAGTCTGACTGATTGCAAGGCATCCGTACAAGAAGAACAGTGTGTACATCCGAAACCAGCAGAGAGCCAGCAGTCACTTGCAAATTATTCTGATTCCCTGACTTACCCAGCCCAACATTGGCAATACTCTGAAACCTTTTACCTGACTATCAAATAGTCTGGTTTCAAGAGCGATATCCAGGTATTTTTGTCAATGTCGGGCTGGGTAAGTCGAGGAATCAGATCGTCAACTGCCATAATGATAGCCACTGCGTATTCTTAATACTACAATGTTTCAGTGATGATATATTTCCGACTCTCAAAATAAATCCAATAGGACCTACCACACAAGTCTAAACTTCAGACATTTCAAGCCCACATATTTTTTTCTAAAAACAATTAATATTTATTTTCACCTATATTTCATTTCTGTTTAACAAGCACTTGTGAGAATTTTGTTTAAATAGAGTAACAAATGTTTAAGAAATGCTCGAGTGTTTACCGTAACTGAAGTTGTAAATAAGTGAGTAAATGTACAGATGCATACTTCTTATACAGATGCATACTTCTTTTATGTGACCTGCTCCCATAAAAACAGACATAAGTGGTTTTTTTTTTAAAGTGAGATGCATACTTCTTATACAGATGCATACTTCTTATATGTGACCTGCTCCCATAAAAACAGACATAAGTGGTTTTTTTTTTAAAGTGAGATATTGTTATTTCTATTTAGTACACATCTTCATTGGTACCAAAACCACCTTTATACCCTACATACTTCCAATTTTATGAGGATTTTATTTCGATGTATTTGGGAGATAAATTACCACTTTTAGGACACAGTTTGTCTCAATACATGCACGATTTTTGTACTTTCTCATCAATAAAGTTGATTTTGTTTAACCTAGCTGAGGGTTAAAGTATGCATATTAAAGAATAAAAAAATAACGAAAAACAAAAATCGATGTCCGCCAGATTTTTCACCCCATTTCAACTTTAATGAGCTGTATCTCGAAATAGCCTGTGCGACTTATGTCGGAATTTGTAGAAGCGGGTCACATATACTTGTAATGGACCGATCCGGATTTGACCATAAGCCCCGCCCACCTTAGCAACGGCATGGCGACGCCATTACCTCGGTCAAGTTGCCCACACGTGAACGTGTATTGTAGTACATGTACGTGTAGGCTAGGCGTAGAACACGTACAACGAAAATATTGATTTAAACTTGAGGCGGGGACAAAATAACTATCAGTAAGCTAGCGGGCGAACTAAAAGGATGACCATTATTTTAAGGAACGGTATGAACAGTACATGGAGGATGGTTAAGTTGCAGTTGGGGGAAATGAAGCATGCATGCATGTCAATTTATATGGACGGTGTACATGTAAGTGTTGCTTGGTAAGTCACTACCGGTACTGGAATAAATCGCGTATTTTGTCACAACAGGATTAAACCATAGCCTAATTAATAGACTGCTATACATGTAGAGCATTACTATTAACTCTACATAGGCCCCTATCCTACCTTAGACTGCACTGTCCTTGACCTTGCAATGTTTATCTTCTTGACATTCCCGCCGTTCACGTCACACGAGTTCAACGCGGTAATTCTCATTTTTGAGATTTGTTTTGGTATTTAACGGGGGAAAATGTCGTAATCCGAGTACCAGCGTGTTATTTACATATTTCATGACCATTTCATGCATATTATTGACAATTTTTTTAACTCCATACAGCCGTATTTTGATTGACAAATACGGTGCTTTTTCGTACAGAAGCCATTTGTTTGTGTACACGTTTGTAACCACCCCCCCCCCCCCCTCCCCCCGTACCATAACAAAACCAACAAAACCAACAACAAAAACAACAAGGGTATGGATTTTGATGGATTTGGGATGGTTAGTGTTAAAGAAGCTTTAGTTTTGTCACTTTTCATTATCGGTCGATAACATCAACCAATTTCAATCAAGGAAATACGCATTGTACATACATTGTGCAATGATAAAAACTGAAACAACTTTAATTCTAAATGGCAGAAGCGAAACTTATTTGTCTGCTTTAGTAACTGCTGTCACGAGATACATTGCATATCATGTGCATTACAATACAATTATGGGAAAATATGGAGGGAATGTCAACCAAACTTTCTGTGTCAACTACACACTTTTATAAGATCTCAAGGTGTTATAATCCCCATTAGTATAAAACTGGAGCAATCTTGAAATAGGACAAATGCGCTTCGCTGTATCTCAAGAAAATGTTGGATGCAGCTCCAAGCTATACACAGCACATGATGGGTGATGGCTACAAAGACAGCTCCACTCTATCAAATGAAGTAAACAAGCATCTTGAAAAAAATTACAAGAGATAGGGCCGAGGAACATATGTGAATGATACATCATTTTAAAAATAAGAACCTATAGAGAATAAAAACAAAAAAAATAATCTAAAAACCAAAAATGGTCAACTTTGTCTGGGTTCCGTTGGAGCAGGTTGTCAGTTGTGTATGTTTGTCATTTGAAGCAGCAAAGGTGCTTAAAACTGAAAGAAAGATGCATACAAACTCACCTGATTAAGTGTTGGCACTCTCAATGCTATACAGGGTGGCCTAAACAAAATGTACAATAATATCACAACGAACAAGAATACTTCCACTACCCTGAGGCCAAAACTACCTATACCGTACGAATGGAGAATGTTTCTTAACCCTAACCCTACCTAATGCTACCTTTTACTACTAGTAGTAAAAAGTAGTATGCAGTACTCTTACTGACTTGTGTGCAATGCCTGTAGTAATTTTTAGTATTGGGTACTTCACCCCTAATTGCACTCGTAGTACTTTTTAGCATTGGGTACCTCTGCTTGCTGAGTGTGCATGGCCCATGTATGCTGTGTAAGGTGTTCTAAACTCTACAGCAAAAAATGTCACTTGGGACACAATGGGTCAAGGTTGGACTACTGCATTTTTTGCCAGGTAAGTATTACTGACCTGTATTGCCACTATTAGTATTTTGTAGTTGGCAGTATCTGTACTCTGTCAGTACACACCCAATCATCAGTCACGGAGAGACCCAATGCTACAAAATACTAAGTAGTATTCTGTAGTACGCAGTTCTTTAGCCCAAAGTAAGGCCTAGTAGGGGGTTAGGGTTAAAGAACAATGAAACCAAGATGTCTCAATTTGGACTAGTAGTTTTAGCTTCAGATTCTATTTAGTGAAGTGAAGTCAGTGGTTCTTTCGCACACAAAAATAACTAAACCACGATTTAGTTATTTCTCGGTGCGAAAGGACCACTGACTCAGCTGTGCTTCACAAAACAGGGTCTTGAGCTGAAACTACTAGCCTAAATCGAGATATCTTGGTATCATTTTTCCTCTGGAAACATTCTTCATCCATCAGTATACAATGTAGAGTTTTAAATCTTAGGGTAGTGGAAGTATGCTCGTCTGTTTTTTAATATGGGCCACCCTGTATATAGTCCAAGAAAACAATATTTTAAAATTGCGATTGCAGCCCCAAATTTGCCGAGTCCAAAATTTGAATTGCGACCACAATCAGCATTCAGGTTACGTTCTTGTTCAGCCAATTGCAGCTGAATCATGTCACGCACAGCAACCAATCAATTACCAGCTCCAATGCACGCATGTGCATCGTTCAAAGGATTGCACACACCATTCGTAGATTACTAACCAACTACTAATGGACATTTGCAAACATGCGTCTCTGACGCGTATCTTTGGCAATGACATTCTTCTATTATTTTCTATCCAAGACCGTCCTTTAATTAGGGGTCTAATTTGTCATATCCCTGTTACATTTGACATTAAAATAGTATTTTTAAATTCAGCACGCATTCTTTGATGTCTTCTTTCTAAAAGAGTGATTAACATAAAGAAAAGTACCAGTACCTGCAAAAGAATTTTTTTCAAAAGTTTGAAGTCAATTTCAGTCATCTACTTACATGTAGTACTAGACCAGGAGCCAATTTCATTAAACATGTGAGCACCAAAATTTGCTGAGTATGAACGTTCTTCCTTAGGGAAGAAACAGGGTTACAATCCAACATTTCAGATGATGTTTATTTTGTGTAACTGGTATTCAGCTGGTTTTTGCTTTGAATGAAAAGCATGTGGAGTTTTGGCTGATAATCAGGGGCCAATTTCATAGAGCTGCTAAGCACAACAATTTGCTTAGCATGACAATTTGTCCTTGGCAAAAACAAGGTTACAGACCAAATTTTCACCTGATCTTTATTGTTCTGGATTGATAATCAGCTGTTTTTTTGCTTAGCATGAAAAACACGTATAATTTTGGCTGGTAACCTGTTTTTAATGAGCAAGACTTTTTGTGCTAAGCAAATTTATTTGCTTAGCAGCTCTATGAAATTGGCATCTGTTTTTACTGAGCAAGATTTTGTTGTGCTAAGCACATTTTTGTGCTTACATAATTGGCCCCAGGTGTAACCAGGACATTACAAAATGCCCCAGTTTATTTATGGACTAACCAATCTTTTTTGTGCATGGCCAAAAGTATTTTACCTGTAGCTACCAAAGTTTTCCATAAACAAAAATATAACTTAGGCAGGACTCAAACCCACAGCCTCCTGCTTTCTATTGCAGATGCATTATTACTAGCCAGGGTTTGGCTAGCTGGTTGAAATCCCAATAGCAGCGAGTTCCGCAACCAAATGTTTCAATTTGTGTCGGGGTGATGTAAATTGAATACTGGATAATTTGTTTTTAATCACCAACGTAATTTATAAATGCTGTATAGTGTTGTCACAAGAGAAAGTGTTGGTAACAGCACTGTCAAAACAATGGACAAACTTGTCCTGAATAATCAGAGAAAATATATAAAAGGGGAGAAGACAAAAACGCAGCTTTCAGTTTCAACTGCACACTCCTCAAAGATTCTCTGTTCGTGTTCTTACAACAAGAATACCTGCACTGCATCTGCAAATAATGTTGGAAATGCTAGTGTACATGAACTATGGCTGATGGCTACCAAGAAGACAACTCTACTCTGTCAACTAAAGTAAACAAGCAACTTCAGAACTTTCACAAGAGTGTAGGCAGTTTTGATCAAATCAAATGGTTAAGTGCTGAAATTATTGCACCAATCGGCATCCTCTTCAACTTTGTGTTTCTCTTCACAGTTTTTCGAGTGAAGTCCATGCGTACAATCATCAACATCTACTTATCCAATCTGGCTGTGGCTGACTCACTCTTTCTTATGACCGAGTTTATATATGCATTGTGTTCACCCATCAAGTACAGCTTCCTTGCTTACAAAGTATTTGTAGTTGTCAGAAACACGCTTCTTGCTGTTTCCAATTTCTTTGTGGTTACCATAGCAGCTGAGAGATTCTCTGCATTGCGTAATCCTCTGACACACAAAGAAAAAGCCTCTAAATCTCGAGCAGAAAAAATATCAGCAGGAGTTTGGATGCCTACAATCATTGTTGGTGTGATTCTGATGTTCTTACCAGAGACTATCTTTGATTATGTAGTTTTTGGGATTACTTCCATTATTGCCATCGTTTGCTTGATAGCAACTCTTGCTTTGTACACCTATGTGGTAGTAAAAGTGCGCAGACAATCGGCCCTGTTGCCAAACCGTCCCAAGCGAGCAGGCAAGGTCCTCTGTATGGTGATCATCAATACTGCTGTTTTCTTCATTTTGAACTCAATACGCACTGCATTGTCAATTCTTGTTGTTATTGTGCAAAGCAAGGATTCCACACCCACATCTTCACAGGTTGTTGAACTTCTACAACTTGCAGAAAAAAATTTCATTCTGGTTATATGTATAAGAATTTTTGAACTTATCAATAGTTCAATCAATTCCCTGGTCTACAGTGCCACAAACGTAGACTATCGTGCAGCTGTTGTCAAGGCTTTCTCGTTCCTCAAACTGTGCTGTCATTGCTGCCCAAGATGGAATCCCAGCCCACCATCGCAGCCTGGGAAGCAGATTGAGCTTCGTGTGATTTCACAGGCAGAAAATGACCAAGAGCAGCATGCTGCCAGACCAAACATCAGCAAGCCACCAAGCAATGAGTGTGCTCAATGCCCAGAGAGTCAGCAGTCACTGGACAGCTGCCAAGAACAATGTTCTAGACAAAGCAGCAGCAAGGCAGCTACACACAGTCAGCAGCATGTTCAAGTGCATGTTGAGGTACATGCAGAACCAGCGGGGACCCCAGCGCTTTTAAGTTCTCCCCAGAAACAATGCTCTAGTCTGACTGACTGCAAGCCATCCATGCAAAGGGAACAGTGTGTACATCCAGAACCAGAAGAGAGCCAGCAGTCACTTGCAATTAGTACTCATCAGGAACAATGTCCTGGGTTGACTGGCACGGAGCCATCAGCACAAGGGCAGCAGTATGCACATCCAGAACCAGAAGGGAGTCAATCGTTGGAAAGTTGTTAAGAACAATGTTTCCTGATAACTGATGAGTGCAAGCCATTCATGTAAGGGCAGCAGTGTGCAGAGACAGCAGATACTGTAGTCAACAATCACTTTGTACATTATGTAGTCAACAATCACTTTGTAAGTAACTCTCATACAATGTTCCAGGCTCAACAGCCAAGTGCCATAGGAGCAGTATTATATGCATCAAGACCAGCAGGGAGTCACTCCAAAACTGTCAAGAACAATGTTCCAGGGTTACTGACTTCCAACCCATCCCTGCAAGAGGAACAGCGCTAGCGGTCTAAAGAATGCTAGCAACACTTGCAAGAAAGTAGTGTATGCATTCAGAACTTGCCTCGTAATAAAAGTGTTCAAGCTTACCAAATTATAAGTCAGAATTATTTAGAAAATGTATAGGCTTAGACGATATTTTAGTTTTAATAATTAGCCCTAACTGGCTGGGGTGTGTGCAAAATCATAATCATTTTGAAGAATTTGGGAGGGTTAGGCCGGGTACAGTGCTTTTGTGCCCAACCACGATGTGACGATGGATTTTGATACTGAACATTGATCACCATAAGTTGTAGATATCAAACAAATGTTACTACCAAATTATTAAGAAATATCTTACTTATTTAAAAGTAAATAATGATTCTAGGCATCCAGCAAAAGGATCGTGATAGATATCCTGTAATTATCCTGAAAAGTTTATCGCAAAAAAAAAAAAAAACCTGTACTTCTTGCTTTTTTCTCTCAGCATCAATTATTTGAAAAACATTTGGACAGGTCAGTTAAATTATATTTACTATAAAATACAATCCCACCAATTCTTGATAATTCAAGCAATTACCAATGGTGTATCCCACCTTGAAACACCAAACAAATGAGGAAAAAAATTTGGATAAAATGTCAATACTGTTCTACACTGTACGTGTTATGTTCCCCTATACACGTAGGTTATCAGATGTACAGAAGTCCTTAAAAAGAAACAACTTTGCTTCTATGTATTGATGATTGTATTAATGGTCACTGAGTTTACTTTGGGCCTTTTCGAAAACTTTGCTTCCTCTTCGGCTTCGCCTCCGAATCACTGAGAAGCAAATAGAAATTAAAGCAAATTAAAAATAGTCTAACTTTTGGGTTCATATCAATCGATTGAATGTTTCTGAAGCACAACAGGCATCAAAATGTGTCAGGGGATCTCGCAGTTGGGAATCTAAAATCGCCTTAAACCAAAGATGAAGACGAAGCCAGGGATTCGGAAAGGCCCTTTAGCTTTACTTGTCACTCAGTAGGCCCTTTCAAGTTCTACTGATTTTGATGACATTATATTACACACGGAAACGTACCTGGTTATACTGAATACTGCAGCATATTTTAGAATGGCACATTTACTCCCAAACTCCACTTCTGCACACTTTTGAGTCATTTAAAGTTCACGTTTTATTTTCTCTAACATACATATTTAGGTTCTAGACTTGTAGAAATGTTTAAGTTAAAATGTATATTTCTCATTGACTGTAATTTGTAAATTTCCTTTAATACGACTTTTACATTTTCTAATAAAGGTAGGATAAACCATTGGTGATTGCTTGAATGATCACGAATGGGTGGATTTTGGGGTTGTATTTTATAGTAAGTATCGTTTATCTGACCTGTCCGAAGTTTTACAATCAAAGATGATGAAAAAAGCAAGAAATACATAATTTGTTTTCAACCGGCGTCGGGCATTGGTTCTTACATGTACATGTAATGTTGTTTTGGGTTTTTTTTCAATCGCCATCTGGCGATCATGATTTTTTTTATAAAAATCTTTTTGGGGGGAACAATTACAGGATTTTTAGCGCAATCATTTTGCTGAATGCCTACAATCGTTATTTACTTTCAAATAAGTAAGATATTTCTTAATAATTCAGTAGTAAATTGTTTTCGATATCTGCAACTGATTTATCCTCCCTTTTAAAATAACTATTTCAATCGCCATAGACGAATCGTGTGAGCCTAGTCAGTCTACATCATTACCAAGTTTCTTTGCAACAGTTATTGCAACACTACTGTCACGCCCAAACTTTTACAAAAAGCTAAGAGAAACGTGGGGGAAATAATTTAAAATATGAAGCCACTTTCTGTTTCAACTACACATTTCCAAAAGTCTTTCTGTTTCTGTTGATATAAAACTGGAGTGATCAGAAAATAAAGTAGATTTGCTACATCTGAATATTTTGTTGGATACAGCGACAATTATGCAACACTGTACATAAACTATGGGTGATGGCTACCAAGACAGCGCTAATTCTTCAAATGAGTGGAAAGTTGAACTTGAAAACTTTGACAAGAGTCAAGATAAAATTGATCAAATCAAATGGTTAAGTAATGAAATCATCGCACCAATCGGCATCCTCTTAAACTTTGTGTTTCTCTTCACAGTCATTCGAGTGAAGTCCATGCGTACAATCATCAACATCTACTTATCCAATCTGGCTGTGGCTGACTCACTCTTCCTTACGAGTGACTTTATATTTGCATTGTGTTCACCCATCGAGTACAACTTCCTTGGGCAAAAAGCATATTTAAGTGTCAGATGCATGCTTCTTGCTGTTTCTAGTTTCTTTGTGGTTACCATAGCAGCTGAGAGATTCTCTGCAGTGCGTAATCCTCTGGCACACAAAGAAAAAGCCTCTAAATCTCGAGCAGCAAAGATATCCACAGGACTCTGGGTGCCTACAATCATTGTTGCTGTGATTCTGATGTTCTTACCAGAGACTGTCTTTGCCAACCTCATCTTTTGGATTCCTTCCATTATCAACATTGTATGTTTAATAGCAACTTTTGCTTTGTACATCTATGTGGTAGTGAAAGTGCGCAGACAATCAGCCCTGTTGCCAAACCGTCCTAAGCGAGCAGGCAAAGTCCTCTGTATGGTGATCATCAATACTGCTGTTTTCTTCATTTTGTACTTAGTAGACTTATCCGCCATAATTATTATCACTGTTTTAAACCTGTATCCCCCTTTCGATGCGACTTCCCAGATTGTTGAATATTTGAAACTTGGAGAAAAAGCAATCATAGTGGATCTATGTTCAGAAATCCTGCGATATATCAACAGCTCAATCAATTCCCTGGTCTACAGTGCCACAAACGCAGACTATCGTGCGGCTGTAGTCGAGGCTTTCTCATTCCTCAAACTGTGCTGTCGTTGCTGCCCAAGATGGAATCCCAGCCGACCATCGCAGCCAGGGAAGCAGATTGAGCTCCGTGTGATTCCACAGGCAGAAAATGACCAAGAGCACCATGCTGCCAGGCCAAGCAGCAGCAAGCCACTAAGCCAAGTGCGTGCAAATCACCCAGAGAGTCAGCAGTCACTGGACAGCTGTCAAGAACAATGTTCTAGACAAAGCAGCAGCAAGGCATCCACGCACAGTCAGCAGCATGTTCAAGTGCAGGTTGAGGTACATGCAGAACCAGCGGCGGACACAGCGCTTGCAAGTTCTCACAAGAAACAATGCACTAGTCTGACTGATTGCAAGCCATCCATGCAAAGGGAACAGTGTGTACATCAAGAACCAGCAGAGAGCCAGCAGTCACTTGCAAGTACTCAGGAACAATGTCCTGGGCTGACTGGCACCGAGCCATCATCACAAGGGCAGCAGTATGCACATCCAGAACCAGAAGGGAGTCAATCAGTGGAAAGTTGTCAAGAACAATGTTATTTGGTAACTGATGTGTGCAAGCCATCCATGCAAGGTCAGCAGTGTGCAGAGCCAGAAGATACATGTAGTGAACAATAGATTTGTAAGTAACTCTCAAACAATGTTCCAGGCACAACAGCCTAGTGTCATAGAAGCAGTATATTATGCGCATCAAGAACCAGTCACTCCAAAACTGTCAAGAACTATGTTCCAGGGTGACTGACTTCCCACCCATCCCTGCAAGAGGAACAGTGGTCTCAAGAGTGCTAGCAACACTTGCAAGTTTCCAGTAACAATGATCCAGGATTAAGTAGTAAGGGTTTGCAGAGACACCATGTGGAATTCTCTTTTCAAAAGATGCAAGTTGTCAGTAACAATGATCCAGGATTGACTGATGCGGACATTTCAATGCAAGGAAGCATGAACTCAGAACTTACTGTTATATCCACCTCTCAAATCAACGTAGAAACATTATTCGAGCTCCGGTACTGATTAATATTTCAAGTTGTTTTGATTAGACTTGGGTGATATTCCAGTTAAACATATGTATTTGTGATACCAAACCATGATACCTAATGATCTGATAACACATATTGATACTGAACAAAATGTTGGCAAAATACTGAAAAGCTCACTATAAAATGTCAATACAATGTGTTCTCTTTTTAGGGATATTCTTAACGCAGTGACTATCGTTACAGCAGTTGATCATCTGATTCCCTGACTTACCCGGCCCGACATTGACAATAGTCTGAAACCTTTTACTCTTTGAACCTGACTTTCAAAAAGTCTGGTTCCATGAGCGATAACCAGATATTTTTTCCAATGTCGGGCTGGGTAAGCCGAGGAATCAGATCGTCAACTGCCTTAATGATAGCCACTGCGTATTCTTTTTTAGGGACAATATATTGCCGACTCTCAATATAAATCAAATAGGACCTACCGGTACCACACAAGTCTAAACTTCAGACATTTCAAGCCCACATTTATTTTCTAAAACAATTAATATTTATTTTCACCTATATTTCATTTCTGTTCAACAAGAACCTGTGAGAATTTTGTTTAAATAGAGTAACAAATGTTTCAGTAATGCTCAAGTGATTACCGTTACTGAAGTTGTAAATAAGTGAGTAAATGTACAGATGCATGCTTCTAAATATACTTGTAATTTGTAATTGTTCAGCTGAAATGAGCACAAAGCCATATTGTCCATCACCGACAGAGATTACCTTTCACAATGAAATCTATTTTTGTGCTTTTTAACCAGTTCGCGCTGGGATTATTTTGACATTGACTGGGCCCAGGCCCCTAGATTATTTTTATGAACCTCGATCAGAGACGGGTTCGGGCCAGCATTCTTGGGAACCGGTACTCGCCATCCGACGCGAACTGGTTAAAGATACTAATAGTCAATACTTTTTGAGGATAGTAGTTCGTGTTTCAATATTACAAAAAAAAATCATTGATTTCAACCTAAACGTGGTCTGCAGGTTACCGGGATTCATATGACTAAAATAACCCCCTCAAGTGATTTTATTTCTTTAAAAAAAAACTATACAAATTTAGAATCCGTGAGTTTCTTGGTCAAGGCAGGCAGACTTCAAAGGCATTGTATTTGAAAGGGAACTTATAGGGGAGTTTAGGTTTACGTATAATGTAGACACATAATTACAAAGTGTGATCGATGTAAAAGACCGATCGTTGATGTAAAAGACCGATTGATGAAAGGACCAATCAATAGATGTAAAAGACCAATCAATAGATGTAAAAGACCAATCGATAGATGTAAATTAAAGACCGATCGATCGATCGATTTTAAGTACAGGACCAAATCCACCCAAATCCACTCAAGTGGTGGTTGATATTGATGAACAACAGCTCATCACTACACGATGGACAAAATCAGATCCATTCTCCAAGCAGTGCAAACGTCCATCATAATCCAAATATATTCACCCCAGGCCTTCAAGACCAAGTTCCCCTGTCCCGCGTCCCCCCCAACAAAAAACAAACAAAAAACAAGGGTATGGATTTTAATGGATTTGGGAGGGTTAGAGTTAAATTAAAGAAGTTTTAGTTTTGTCACTTTTCATTAACGGTAACATCAACCAATTTCAATCAAGGAAATACGCATTAAATACGTAATGATAAAAACTGAAACAACTTTAATTCTAAATGGCAGTAGCGAAACTGAATTGTCTGCTTTGGTAACTGCTGTCACGAGATACATGCATATCACGTGCATAACAATAGGTCTTTGAGAATTGTGAGAAAATAGAGAGGAAGGGTGAACACAACTTTCTGTTTCAACTACACACTTCTAGAAGATCTCAAGGTGTTATATTCCCCATTAGTATAAAACTGGAGCAATCTTGAAATAGGACAAACACGCTTCGCTACATGTATATCTGCAGAAAATGTTGGATTCAGCTCCAATCTACACTGCACATCATGGGTGATGGCCACTCTATCGAATGAAGTAAACAAGCATCTTGAAAACTATTACAAGAGATAGGGTGGGGTTACATATGTATAAAATAATACACCATTTTAAAGTTAAGAACCTAGATAATTTAAAAAAAAGAGCAAAATCTAAATAACTAAAATTGTCAACTTTGTCTTGGTTCCGTTGAAGCAGGTCACATATACACCAATTGTCAGTTGTGCATGTTTGTCATTTGAGCAGCAAAGGTGCTCAAAACCGAAAGAAAGGTGCATACAAACTCAAGTGTTAGTACTATCAATGATACAGGGTGGCCTAAAAAAGATTGTACAATAATATCACAACGGACAAGCATATGTGACCCAGCACGAGTAAATGAGACACTTTGAGGCAAAAATAAAATTTAAGATTTTGATTTCATCATTTAAAGCTAAACAAGCTTTAAATGATGAAATCAAAATCTCAATTTTCATTTTTGCCGCAAAGTGTCTCATTTACTCGTGCTGGGTCGCATATACCGGTACTTCCACTACCCTGAGGCCAAAACTACCTATACCAACAGATGGAGAATGTTTCTTAAAGAACGATGAA
Source organism: Crossaster papposus (assembly GCA_037893245.1). NCBI lineage: Eukaryota > Metazoa > Echinodermata > Asteroidea > Velatida > Solasteridae > Crossaster > Crossaster papposus. The sequence goes on from JBAIAA010000717.1 coordinate 471,186, forward strand.
ACCAAGAGGTCTCAATTCGGACTAGTAGTTTTAGCTCCAGATTCTATTTAGTGAAGTGAAGTCAGTGGTTCTTTCGCATCAAAAAATAACTAAACCACGTTTTAGTTATTTCTCGGTGCGAAAGGACCACTGACTCGGCTGTGCTTCACAAAACAGGGTCTTGAGCTGAAACTACTAGCCTAAATCAAGATATCTTAGTATAATTTTTCCTCGGGAAACATTCTTCATCCATTGGTATAACAATGTAGAGTTTTAAATCTTAGGGTAGTGGAAGTATGCTCGTCTGTTTTTTAATATGGGCCACCCTGTATATAGTCCAAGAAAACAATATTTTAAGATTGCGATTGCAGTTCCAAATTTGCCGAGTCCAACATTTTTATTGCGACCACAATCAGCATTCAGGTTACGTTCTTGTTCAGCCAATTGCAGCTGAATCATGTCACGCACAGCAACCAATCAATTACCAGCTCCCATATGCACGCATGTGCATCGTTCAAAGGATTGCGCACACCATTCGTAGATTACAAATCAACTACTAATGGACAATTGCAAACATGCGTCTCTGGCGCACATCTTTAGAAATGACATTCTTTTATTATTTTCTATCCAGGACTGTCCTTTAATTAGGGGTCTAAGTGTTCATATCCCTGTTACATTTGATATTAAAATAATATTGTTAAATTCAGCACGCATTCTTTGATGTCTTCTTTCTAAAAAAGTGATTTACATTAAGAAAAGTACCAGTACCTACAAAACAAATTATATAAAAAAGTTTAAAGTCAATTTCAGTGACACTTGCTTGGTAAATCACTAGACCAGGGAGCCAATTTCTAAAAACGTGTGAGCACCAACATTTGCTTAGCATGAAAATTCTTCGTTGGAAAAAAAACAGGGTTACAAACTAAAATTTCAATTGATGTTTATTGTTTGTAACTGGTATTCAGCTGGTTTTTGCTTTGAATGAAAAGCCTGTGGAGTTTTGGCCGATAACCTGTTTTTGCTGAGCAAGACTTTTTTGTGCTAAGCACGTTTTTGTGCTTAAATGTAATTGGCCCCAGGTGTAACCAGGACACCAACAAATGTCACACTTTTGGACCCCTTATTTATGGACTATAACCCATCTTCCTTGTGCATGGCTAAAAGGTATTTTACCCGTAGCTACCAACGTTTTTTTATAAACAAAAATATCACTTGGGTGGGACTCGAACCCACAGCCTCCTGCTTTATATTGCAGATGCATTATTACTAGCCAGGGTTTGGCTAGCTGGTTGAAATCCCAATAGCAGCGAGTTCCACAACCAAATTTTTCAATTTGCGTTGGGGTAATGTAAATTGAATACTGGATAATTTGTTTTTAATAATGTTTTGTTATTTATAAATGCTGTATAGTGTTGTCACAAGAGAAAGTGTTGGTAGCGGCACTGTCCAAACAATGGACAAAATTGTCCTAAATAAACAGAGAGAATATATAAAAGGGGAGAGGACACAAAGCAGATTTCAGTTTCAACTGCACACTCCTCAAAGATTCTCTGTTAGTGTTCTTACAACAAGAATACCTACACTGCATCTTTAAAAAATGTTGGAAATGCTACACTGTACATGAACTATGGCTGATGGCTACCAAGAAGACAACTCTACTCTGTCAACTGATGAAGTAAACAAGCATCTTGAGAGCTATTACAAGAGTGTAGAAAGAAGTATTAAAATGCTATGGTTAAGTACTGAAATCATTGCAACAATCGGGATCCTCTTCAACTTTGCGTTTCTCTTCACAGTCTTTCGAGTGAAGTCAATGCGTACAATCATCAACATCTACTTATCCAATCTGGCTGTGGCTGACTCGCTCTTCCTTACGAGTGACTTTATATATGCATTGTGTTCATCCATCAAGTACAACTTCCATGTAAAAGTATTTATAGTCAGATACACGCTTCTTGCTGTTTCTCATTTCTTTGTGGTTACCATAGCAGCTGAGAGATTTTCTGCAGTGCGTAATCCTCTGACACACAAAGAAAAAGCCTCTAAGTCTCGAGCAGCAAAGATATCCGCAGGAGTCTGGGTGCCTACCATAATTGTTGGTGTGAGTCTGATATTCTTACCAAAGACTTCCTTTTATGATGTCGTCGTCTTTTGGATTACTTCCATTATTGCCATTGTTTGCTTGATAGCAACTCTTGCTTTGTACATCTATGTGGTAGTGAAAGTGCGCAGACAATCAGCCCTGTTGCCAAACCGTCCCAAGCAAGCAGGCAAGGTCCTCTGTATGGTGATCATCAATACTGCTGTTTTCTTCATTTTGAACTTAATGGGCACTGCATTGTCAATTCTTTTAATTGTGCACCAAAACATTTCCGTACATACAAATTCACAGGCTGTTGAATTTATACAACTTACAGAAAAAATATATATTCTGTCTATATGTCATAACAGTTTTGAGCTTATCAATAGTTCAATCAATTCCCTGGTCTACAGTGCCACAAACGCAGACTATCGTGCAGCTGTAGTCAAGGCTTTCTCATTCCTCAAACTGTGCTGTCGTTGCTGCCCAAGACAGAATCCCAGCCGATCATCGCAGCCTGGAAAGCAGATTGAGCTTCGTGTGATTCCACAGGTAGAAAATGACAAAGAGCAGCGTGCTGCCAGACCAAGCAGCAGCAAGCCACCAAGCCAAGGGCTTGCACAACACCCAGAGAGTCAGCAGTCACTGGACAGCTGTCAAGAACAATGTTCCATGCCAAGCAGCAGCAAGGCATCCATTCACAGTCAGCAGCATGTTCAAGTGCATGTTGAAGTACATCCAGAACCAGCAGGGACCCCAGCGCTTGCAAGTTCTTCCCAGAAACAATGCTCTAGTCTGACTGACTGCAAGCCATCCATGCAAGGAGAACAGTGTGTACATCCAGAACCGGCAGAGAGCCAGCAGTCACTTGCAAGTACTCAGGGGCAATGTCCAGGGCTGACTGTCACTGAGCCATCATCACAAGGGCAGCAGTATGCACATCCAGAACCAGAAGGGAGTCAATCATTGGAAGATTGTCAAGACCAATGTTCTCTGGTAACTGATGTGTGCAAGCCATCCATGTAAGGACAGCAGCAACCCATCCCTGCAAGGGGAACAGCGCTCTCAAGAGTGCTAGCAACACTTGCAAGTTTTCAGTAACAATGATCCAGGATTGACTGATGCTGAGATTTCAATGCAAGGAAGCATGAACTCAGAACTTAATGTTATCCACCTCTCAAATCAACGTAGAAACATTATTCGAGCTCCGGTACTGAATAATATTAAAAGTTGTTTTGATTAGGCTTGGGTGATATTCAAGTTAAACATTATGTATTTGTGATACCAAACCATACCAAATGCTGTGATAATACATATTGATACTGAACCAAATGTTGGCAAAATATTGAAAAGCTCTGTATAAAATGTCAATACAACATGTTCTCTTTTTAGGGATACTCTTATAGTTATAGCAGTGACTATCATTACAGCAGTTGATCATCTGATTCCCTGACATTGACAAAACTCTGAAACCTTTTACTCTTAGAAACTGACTATCAAATAGTCTGGTTCCAAGAGCAATATCCAGATATTTTTGTCAATGCCGGGCTGGGTAAGTCGGGGAATTAGATCGTCAACTGCCGTATTCTTATTACTACAATTTTTACTACAATAATACTACAATTTTTACTACAATAATACTACAGTACAATGTTTTAGTGATATTGCCGAATCTCAAAAGTGTAAATTTCAGACATTTCAGGCCCACATTTTTTTTTCTAAAACAATTAATATTTATTTTTACCTATATTCCATTTCTGTTCAACAAGAACTTGTGAGTTTAAATAGAGTAACAGTGATGCTCGAGTGATTACCAATACTGAAGTTGTAAATAAGTGAGTAAATGTACAGATGCATGCTTCTAAATATACTTGTACATGTAATTTGTAATTGTTCAGCTGAAATGAGCACAAAGCTATATTGTCTATCACCGACAGAGATTACCTTTCACAATGAAATCTATTTTTGTGCTTTTTAACCAGTTCGCGCTGGGATTATTTTGACATTGACTGGGCCCAGGCCCCTAGATTATTTTTATGAACCTCGATCAGAGACGGGTTCAGGCCAGCAATCTTGGGAACCGGTACACGCCATCCGACGCGAACTGGGTAAAGATACTCAGTCAATACTTTTTGAGTTTCACTCAACAATAGATTTATTTTTAAGTTGTAATTTTTGTTAACATCTATGACAAACCAAAAAGTTGTTCATGCTTCATTATTACAAAATGTTTCATTGATTTCAACTTAAATGTGGTCTGCAGATTACCGGGATTCATATGACTGAAATAACCACCTAAAGTTATTTGTTGTTGTCAAAATAAAACAAGGTTGAAAATCCATGAGTTTTTTGGTCAAGGCAGGCAGACTTCAAAGGCAATTGTATTTAAAAGGGAACTTATAGGCGAGTTTAGGTTTACGTATACAGTGTAAACTGCAAAAAAAAATTGCAAGAGTGATCGATTCAAAAGACCGATCGGTGTAAGGACTAATCAATAGATGTAAAAGACCGATCGATCGATGTAAACGACTGATCAATGTTGATTGGACTTTATGCCTCCTTGGTGTTCCATACCCTACTGCATTTTAAGTACACAGGACCAAATCTACCTAAATCCACTCAAGTGGTGGTTGATATTGATGAACAACAGCTCATCACTGCACGATGGACAAAATCAGTGCCATTCTCCTAGCAGTGCCAACGTCCATCATAATCCAAATATATTCACCCCAGGCCTGTAGGACCAAGTCCCCCCCCCCCCCCCCCCCCCCACCACCACAACCAAAAACAATCAAACAAACAAAACAAGGGTATGGATTTGGATGGATTTGGGAGGGTTAGGGAACTTAGGGTTAAAGTAGCTTTAGTATTGTCACTTTTCATTATCGGTAACATCAACCAACTTCAATCAAGGAAATACAGATTGTACATAATACTAAAAACTGAAACAACTTTAATTCTAAATGGCAGTAGCGAAACTGAATTGTCTGCTTTGGTAACTGCTGTCACGAGATACATGCATATCACGTGCATAACAATAGGTCTTTGAGAATTACGGGGAAATTAAAAGGAAATGTCAACAAAACTTTCTGTTTCAACTACACACTTCTAGAAGATCTCAAGATGTTATATTCCCCAATAGTATAAAACTGATGCAATCTTAAATTAGGGCAAACGCGCTTCACTTTATCTGCAGAAAATGTTGAATGCATCTCCAAGCTATGTACACTGCACATGATTAGGTGATGGCCACTCTATCGAATGAAGTAAACAATCATCTTGAAAACTTTTACAAGAGTGAAGACAGAAATGACCAAATAGCGTGGTTAAGTACTGAAATCATTGCACCGATCGGCATCCTCTTCAACTGTGTGTTTCTCTTCACAGTCATTTGAGTGAAGTCCATGCGTACAATCATCAACATCTACTTATCCAATCTGGCTGTGACTGACTCACTCTTCCTTACGAGTAACTTTGGATTGTGTTCCATCGAGTACAACTTTCTTGGTCAAAGAGTATGGGTAGTTGTCAGATACTCGCTTCTTGCTGTTTCTCATTTCTTTGTGGTTACCATAGCAGCTGAGAGATTTTCTGCAGTGCGTAATCCTCTGACACACAAAGAAAAAGCCTCTAAATCTCGAGCAGCAAAAATATCAGCAGGAATTTGGATGCCTACAATCATTGTTGGTGTGATTCTGATGTTCTTACCAGGGACTATCTTTGATTATGTAGTTTTTGGGATTAATTCCATTATTGCCATTGTTTGCTTGATAGCAACTCTTGCTTTGTACATCTATGTGGTAGTGAAAGTGCGCAGACAATCGGCCCTGTTGCCAAACCGTCCCAAGCGAGCAGGCAAGGTTCTCTGTATGTAGTCCATGGGCCAGACCAAATATCGGTACCATCCGAGGTGGCAAAACATTAAAGGTGTCAAATGCTTTGTAGGATCGACCTAAGTACAAAAACATGTGATAGCATCTCCAAATAAGTAGCTTAGTCTCTGTTTTTCTTAGTTTTGTGTTTTGCCATTAAGTTACATTAAAATGGCATTATAGGCCTATATGTACATTGTTTAGCATATGGGTTGGCATAAACTGAATTACGCTGTTATTGCATGTGATATATGGCAATACAGTACAGACAGGTGAACAATTAAAATCATGCAAGTAGTGCATGTTGATTGTTACAACTTTAAATTTTGTCTTGGAAGGGGGGGGGGGGGGGGGTAGGTTACGGCACTCTGCCTTGACAACTGAACAAATATGCATTATTTCAGTACTTTCCGGGGAACTATGTAAATCAACAGAAATACGATTGTGTGTGTGTTCGACCAGGCACTTTATGCCAAAGCAACTGAAGTTGCATGGAAGCATCTAAACAAGTTCAAGCCATGATAAGAGTGTTCCACACTATTTGTACACTGCTCGCAATCATTGGAAAGCGATTCCAGGATGCAGGATTGAGCGATCTATGCAAAAGGTTCGATAGCTGGGGTTACGGAAGGCCGCAAGTACAACCGTGCCGTGAGGGTTCACAAGCTATTATTTGAGGCACTAATTTATGTATGTATGTATGTATGTATGTATTTTATTTCGGCAATGAAACCGAGGATTCCTCAAATTAATTAATGAGGCTTGCTTGGAAAGGTTTCCTCTCATAGACGGAACCCACGCCTAGTTCTGATGTGATCCATGTGGATACAACTTTGCAAACATTCAGAACATTCAGCGATGATGTATGCCATAGATCGTTTCAGCAGGTCTTGGATACAAAATCATGTGTCCGTGTCATGCAGCTGTTTGAGGTCTATCTTAGCTTCATCAGAGATGGAAATGGAAATCTGTCCACATTCTGGATGTCCTATGTGGATATGGTGGAGATCATGCAGGGACTGTTGCGAGCATCAAGAGAAGGCGATTGGCTTCTTCATCTGGCATCCATCAAAGACATGATTCCATGGTGCTTTCCCTACGACAGACTCAACTATGCCCGATACCTCCCCTACTACCATGCGCAATTGTCACAACTGCAAATCGATGAACCAGAGGTGCATGCCCACTTCATGGATGGTGGTTTCCCAGTGCAGATTGGACAAACAAATCCATTTGGAAGGATTCCAGTGGAACAAACCATCGAAGAGACAGTAAACAAAGACACACAAACTGCCGGCGGGACCGATGGGTTCAGCCTAAACCAGGAGCAATCAGCAAGTACTATCTGACAGCAGAGTACAGGGGCAAGTATCTCAGACAGCTTAGAGACATGAGAAGGTCTAGGTGGCTCCCAGCTGAATCCGCCCAGATCTGCAACTATACCTAGAATTCGCAAAGATGAGTCTGATGACATACAATCTTTGGTTGATCTAATGGAAACCAGTTGGATCAATCCACTGAGCCAGGATCAAGATGACTTGATCAGCTTGTCCACTAGTAGCCTGGCTACATCAGACGTTGCCAATGATCTCCTCAAGGCTCACTTGGTAGGTTAACAAACTCACAAGAATTTCAAGGAAGATCCGCCAACTACCAAATTCCATGACAAGATGAGAAAGCAGAGCTTGAAAACTTTCACTCGCTTGAACAGAAAGAAGTTCAGCGGCAAATCTCAAGCTAGTGAGATTTCCCTCAAGGCAGAAAGAATTGTTTGGTCATATGATCATTGTTGCCCAGAGCAGACAGGTATTTACCTATATGAGTGAAGTTTTAACGCACTCATTGGGACCTCTGCCATGGGCACTCTCCAATGGTGATGGGTCTCTTCGCAAGACAAATAAAGCTGCACTAGCCAGAGAGCTTGAAAAGAATGTGGGTCCAGCAGAAACCATCACCAACCCATCAGCATGCATCATCGATGGAATGAGCATTGTACAGAAGATGAAAGGGACCGGAATGACTTTTGCAGAGTTAGCAGAATCTGCTCTGTCTCTAGTGCTGCGTGAGGAAGAAAAGAGTCACAAAATCGTTGTTGTATTTGATGTGTATTTGGATAAATCTATCAAAGATGCCGAGAGATGTAATCGAGGGTCCGGCTCTGGCATTCAATTCAAGAAAATTGCACCAGGCCACAAAATCCAGCAATGGCGGAAATATCTCTGCAGCTCTTTCAATAAGACCAGCCTCATCAAATTCCTGGTTGAAGAAATTGCCCCAGCACATACACAAGCTCGTAGACAAATAGCTTTTTGTCACATGTGGAGAGTTCTGCTACAATATTACATTGAATAACTGGGAGGAAGTAAAGGAACTGAAGTCGTCCCAAGATGAAGCTGACACCTGTATGCCTCTCCATGCATTACATGCATCGGAACATGGCTACAAGGCCATCGTAATCTCTGCTGAGGATACAGATGTCCTCATACTGTGTCTTTGCTTTCACAAGGACATACCTTGCCCTATATACCAGAGTGTGGAACACTGAACCGAACAAGATTCATCGACATTCGGAAACTGGCATCATCAATCGGGAGCAGTGTTTGTAATGCCCTGGTTGGGCTTTTAACCCTACAGCTAATTGCATTGGCTGTTGCCAACTTTCAATCTATTTTAGTAACCCTATACAGTAGCTGTTACTTTTCCTCTACAATTTGCCTTAAAATGTAGCTGACAAATATGCACCACTAAAGAGCAGGTTATTTTGTAACTATTGATGTGAACAGTTGCTTTTATTTAGTGTCATATTATATACGTGCACATTGACACATGGCAAACAAAATGACTTACTAACGTCCAAGTACATGTAATACTCATCAAAGTATAGCGCCCTCTATAGACAGTTGCCATGACAATAAATTCATCATCACGTGAAGTACGGTTAGTTGATTCGTGAAATTATGTCTATGTTTTCAAATACATATTTGAGATATAGGCAATAAAACATACACATGACGCTAATATGAATACTATATTATACAGGCAGTTTATGATACTAAACATGTACTGGCAAAGTTTCAGCATTTTACTATCTAAATAGTTAAAACAAACCTAAACCAACCCTTTTTATCCATTAATTAAGTTCGGTTTGTTTCACAGGGGACACAAACAAAAGAATAACATTTGATACGTCTACGAACAGCGCCCTCTAGAGGCTATATATGTTTTCGTGACGTCATTTTAAAAACCTATAGCTAAACAATAATTTGACCAAGTTTCATCATTGCACAACAAAGCATAATGGTGTAACTGTGAATTGTTCAACCGTATCCTAACCCTAGTGCTAAGGATTTAAGTAGTAAGCTCATTTTGATTAGGCTTAAAAAGTTGGCATTTACTACCAATAAGCTACTACCCTGAAATTGCTATCACATCAATTTATCATCCTTAGACTTGGACCTTTCAAAAAAACATATTTAGATTTTGCCACCTCGGGTGGTACCAATAAGTGAATTTTTGGCCTCTGGCCCATGGACTAATGGTGGTAATCAATACTGCTGTTTTCTTCATTTTGAACTCGATACGCACTGCATTGTCAATTCTTGTTATTGTGCAAAGCAAGTATTCAACTTCACAGGCTGTTGAACTTCTACAACTTACAGCCAAAATGTACATTCTGTTTTCATGTTATACAATTTTTGAGCTTATCAATAGTTCAATCAATTCCCTGGTCTACAGTGCCACAAACGCAGACTATCGTGCAGCTGTAGTCAAGACTTTCTCATTTCTCAAACTGTGCTGTCGTTGCTGCCCAAAACTGAATCCCAGCCAACCATCGCAGCCTGGGAAGCAGATTGAGCTCCGTGTGATTCCACAGGCAGACAATGACCAAGAGCACCATGCTGCCAGGCCAAGCAGCAGCAAGCCACCAAGCAAAGAGTGTGCACAACACCCAGAGAGTCAGCAGTCACAAGACAGCTGTCAAGAACAATGTTCTAGACAAAGCAGCAGCAAGGACTCCATTCACAGTCAGCAGCATGTTCAAGTGCATGTTGAAGTACATGCAGAACCAGCGGGGACCCCAGCGCTTGCAAGTTCTAATCGGGATCAATGCTCTAGTATAGTCTGACTGATTGCAAGGCATCCGTGCAAGATTAACAGTGTGTACATCCAGTTCCAGCAGAGAGCCAGCAGTCACTTGCAAGTACTCAGGAGCAATGTCCTGGGCTGACTGGCACCGAGCCATCATCACAAGGGCAGCAGTATACACATCCAGAACCAGAAGGGAGTCAGTCATTGGAAAGTTGTCAAGAACAATGTTCTCTGGTAACTGATGAGTGCAAGCCATCCATGTAAAGGCAGCAGTGTGCAGAGACAGCAGATAGTCAACAATCACTTTGTACATTATATAGTCAACAATCACTTTGTAATAACTCTCAAATAATGTTCCAGGCACAACAGCAAAGTGCAGAGAAGCAGTATTATGTGCATCAAGAACCAGCAGGGAGTCACTCTAAAACTGTCAAGAACAATGTTCCAGGGCGACTGACTTCCCACCCATCCCTGCAAGGAGAGCAGCGGTCACAAGAGTGCCAGCAACACTTGCAAGTTTTTAGTAACAATGATCCAGGATAAAGTAGTGAGGGTTTGCAGAGACACCATGTGGAATTTTCTTTTCGAAAGATGCAAGTTGTCAGTAACAATGATCCAGGATTGACTGATGCTGAGATTTCAATGCAAGGAAGCATGAACTCAGAACTTAATGTTATATCCACCTCTCAAATCAACGTAGAAACAATATTCAAGCTCCGGTACTGAATAATTTTCAAAGTTGTTTTGATTAGGCTTGGGAGATATTCCAGTTAAACATACATGTATTTCTGATATCAAACCATACCAAATGATGTGATAATACACATTGATACTAAACAAAATGTTGGCAAAATACTGAAAAGCTCACTATAAAATGTCGATACGGTGTGTTCTCTTTTTAGGGATATTCTTAACGCAATGACTATCGTTACAGCAGTTGATCATCTGATTCCCTGACTTACCTAGCCCGACATTGACAATACTCTGAACCTTTTACTCTTTGAACCTGACTATCAAATAGTCTGGTTCCAAGAGCGATATCCAGGTATTTTTGTCAATGTCGGGCTGGGTAAGTCAAGGAATCAGATCGTCAACTGCCGTAATGATAGCCACTGCGTATTCTTTTTTAGGGACAATATATTGCCGACTCTCAATATAAATCAAATAGGACCTACCGGTACCACACAAGTCTAAACTTCAGACATTTCAAGTCCACATTTATTTTCTAAAACAATTAATATTTATTTTCACCTAAATTTCATTTCTGTTCAACAAGAACCTGTGAGAATTTTGTTTAAATAGAGTAACAAATGTTTCAGTAATGCTCAAGTGATTACCGTTACTGAAGTTGTAAATAAGTGAGTAAATGTACAGATGCATGCTTCTAAATATACTTGTAATTTGTAATTGTTCAGCTGAAATGAGCACAAAGCCATATTGTCTATCACCGACAGAGATTACCTTTCACAATGAAATCTATTTTTGTGCTTTTTAACCAGTTCGCGCTAGGATTATTTTGACATTGACTGGGCCCAGGCCCCTAGATTATTTTTATGAACCTCGATCAGAGACGGGTTCAGGCCAGCAATCTTGGGAACCGGTACACGCCATCCGACGCAAACTGGTTAAAGATACTCAGTCAATACTTTTTGAGTTTCACTCAACAATAGATTTATTTTTAAGTTGTAATTTTTGTTAACATCTATGACAAACCAAAAAGTTGTTCATGCTTCATTATTACAAAATGTTTCATTGATTTCAACTTAAATGTGGTCTGCAGATTACCGGGATTCATATGACTGAAATAACCACCTAAAGTTATTTGTTGTTGTCAAAATAAAATAAGGTTGAAAATCCATGAGTTTTTTGGTCAAGGCAGGCAGACTTCAAAGGCAATAGTATTTAAAAGGGAACTTATAGGCGAGTTTAGGTTTACGTATACAGTGTAAACTGCAAAAAAAAATTGCAAGAGTGATCGATTCAAAAGACCGATCGGTGTAATGACTAATCAATAGATGTAAAAGACCGATCGATCGATGTAAACGACTGATCAATGTTGATTGGACTTTATGCCTCTTTGGTGTTCCATACCCTACTGCATTTTAAGTACACAGGACCAAATCTACCTAAATCCACTCAAGTGGTGGTTGATATTGATGAACAACAGCTCAGTACTGCACGATGGACAAAATCAGTGCCATTCTCCTAGCAGTGCCAACGTCCATCATAATCCAAATATATTCACCCCAGGCCTACAGGACCAAGTTCCCCCCTTCTACCCTAACAAAACAAAAACAAAAACAAACAAAACAACAAGGGTTAGTGTTAAAGAAGCTTTAGTTTTGTCACTTTTCATTATTGGTAACATCAAGCAATTTCAATCAAGGAAATACGCATTGTACATACATTGTGTAATGATAAAAACTGAAACAACTTTAATTCTAAATGGAAGAAGCGAAACTGAATTGTCTGCTTTAGTAACTGCTGTCACGAGATACATTGCATATCACGTGCATTACAATACAATTGTGGGAAAATATGGAGGGAATGTCAACCAAACTTTCTGTTTCAACTACACACTTGTATAAGATCTCAATGTGTTATTTTCCCCATTAGTATAAAAATGGAGCAATCTTGAAATAGGAAAAACGAGCTTTGCTATATCTGCAAAAAAGGTTGGGTGCAGCTTCAATGTACACTGCACATCACGGGTGATGGCCACTCTATCGAATGACATAAAGAAGCATCTTGAAAACTATTACAAGAGGTACTAGTACATGTAGGGTGGGGGTACATGTGTAAATGATACATCATTTTAAAGTTGAAAAACCTAGAGAATTAAAAAAAAAAAGCAAAATCTAAATAACTAAAATTGTCAACTTTATCTGGGTTCTGTTGGAGCAGGTCATATACACCAATTGTCAGTTGTGCATGTTTGTCATTTGAAGCAGCAAAGGTGCTCAAAACCGAAAGAAAGGTGCATACAAACTCAATTGATTAAGTGTTGGCACTCTCAATGCTATACAGGGTGGCCTCCAAAATATTGAAAATAATATTCCAACCTACAAGCATATACTTCCACTACCATGAGGCCAAAACTACCTATACCAACGAATGCAGAATGTTTCTTGAAGAACGATGAAACCACGAGGTCTCAATTCGGACTAGTAGTTTTAGCTCCAGATTCTATTTAATGAAGTGAAGTCAGTGGTTCGTTCGCATCAAAAAATAACTAAATCACGGTTTAGTTATTTCTCGGTGCGAAAGGACCACTGACTCGGCTGTGCTTCACAAAACAGGGTCTGGAGATAAAACTACTAGCCCAAATCGAGATATCTTGGTGTAATTTTTCTTCTAGAAAGATTCTCCATCCATTGGTATGGGTAGTTTTGGCCTCAGGGTAGTGAAAATATGCTTGTCTGGTTTTTATTAATGGGCCACTCTGTATAGTACAAGAAATCAATATTTTAAGATTGCGATTGCAGCCCCAAATTTGCAGAGTCCAAAATTTGAATTGCAACCACAATCAGCATTCAGGTTACGTTCTTGTTCAGCCAATTGCAGCTGAATCATGTCACGCACAGCAACCAATCAATTACCAGCCCCCATGCACGCATGTGCATCGTTCAAAGGATTGCACACACCATTCGTAAATTACAAACCAACTACTAATGGACATTTGAAAACATGCTTCTCTGAGACGCATCTTTAGAAATGACATTCTTTTATTATTTTCTATCCAGGACTGTCCTTTAATTAGGGGTCAAATTTTTCATGTGCCTGTTACATTTGACATTAAAATATTATTTTACATTCAGCACACATTCTTTGATGCCTTCTATTTCAAAGAGTGATTTACATTAAGCAAAGTACTGTACCTGCAAAACAAATTTTATACAAAGTTTGAAGTCAATTTCAGTGCCACTTGCTTGGTAAATTACTAGACCAGGAGCCAATTTCATTAAACGTGTATTACACCAACATTGATGAGCATGAACATTCTTCCTTGGAAAAAAACAGGGTTACAAACCAACATTTCAGATGATGTTTATTTTGTGTAACTGGTATTCAGCTGGTTTTTGCTTTGAATGAAAAGTCTGTGGAGTTTTGACCAATAACCTGTTTTTACTGAGCAAGACCTTTTTGTGCTAAGCACATTTTTGTGCTTATACATGTATGTAATTGGACACAATGTAACCAGGACACAAACAAATGCCACAGTTTATTGATGGACTAACCAATCTTCCTTGTGCATGACCCAAAGTATTTTACCTGTAGCTACCAAAGTTTTCCATAAACAAAAATATAACTTAGGCAGGACTCAAACACACAGCCTCCTGCTTTCTATTGCAGATGCATTATTACTAGCCAGGGTTTGGCTAGCTGGTTAAAATCCTAATAGCACCGAGTTCCACAACCAAATGTTTCAATTTGTGTCGGGGTGATGTACCGGTAAATTGAATACTGTTTATGTTTCCATCAAAACCAACGTTATTTACAAACGATGTATACAAACTTATCATAAATAAACAGAGAGAATATAAAAGGGGAGAGGACACAAAGCAGATTTCAGTTTCAACTGCACACTCCTCAAAGATTCTCTGTTAGTGTTCTTACAACAAGAATACCTGCACTGCATCTGCAAATAATGTTGGAAATGCTGCACTGTACATGAACTATGGCTGATGGCTACCAAGAAGACAACTCTACTCTGTCAACTGAAGTAAACAAGCATCTTGAGAGCTATTACAAGAGTGAAGACAGAACCGATCAAATAACATTGTTAAGTGTTAAAATCATTGCACCAATTGGCATCCTCTTCAACTTTGTGTTTCTCTTCACAGTCTTTCGAGTGAAGTCCATGCGTACAATCATCAACATCTACTTATCCAATCTGGCTGTGGCTGACTCGTTCTTCCTTACGAGTGACTTTATGTATGCATTGTGTTCACCCATCAAGTACAACTTCCTTGAGCAAAAAGTATATGGAGGTGTCAGATACACGCTTCTTGCTGTTTCTAATTTCTTTGTGGTTACCATAGCAGCTGAGAGATTCTCTGCAGTGCGTAATCCTCTGACACACAAAGAAAAAGCCTCTAAATCTCGAGCAGCAAAAATATCAGCAGGAGTTTGGATACCAACAATCATTGTTGGTGTGATTCTGATGTTCTTACCAGAGACTATCTTTGATTCTGTAGTTTTGGGGATTACTTCCATTATTGCCATTGTATGCTTAATAGTAACTCTTGCTTTGTACATCTATGTGGTAGTAAAAGTGCGCAGACAATCAGCCCTGTTGCCAAACCGTCCCAAGCGAGCAGGCAAGGTCATCTGTATGGTGATCATCAATACTGCTGTTTTCTTCATTTTGAACTTAATGCGAACTGCATTGTCAATTCTTGTAATTGTGCTAAGCATGTATTCCACACCTTCACAGGCTGTTGAATTTCTACAATTTGCAGACAAAATTAACATTCTGTCAATATGTCGTGAAATTTTTGAGCTTATCAACAGTTCAATCAATTCCCTGGTCTACAGTGCCACAAACGTAGACTATCGTGCGGCTGTAGTCGAGGCTTTCTCATTCCTCAAACTGTGCTGTCATTGCTGCCCAAGATGGAATCCCAGCCAACCATTGCAGCCAGGGAAGCAGATTGAGCTTTGTGTGATTCCACAGGCAGAAAATGACCAAGAGCACCATGCTGCCAGGCCAAGCAGCAGCAAGCCACCAAGCCAAGGGCATGCACAACTCCCAGAGAGTCAGCAGTCACTGGACAGCTGTCAAGAACAATGTTCTAGACAAAGAAGCAGCAGCAAGGCATCCAATCACAGTCAGCAGCATGTTCAAGTGCATGTTGAGGTACATGCAGAACCAGCGGGGACCCCAGTGCTTGCAAGTTCCCACCAGAAACAATGCTCTAGTCTGACTGACTGCAAGCCATTCATGCAAGGAGAACAGTGTGTACATCCAGAACCAGAAGAGAGCCAGCAGTCACTTGAAAGTACTCATCAGGAACAATGTCCTGGGTTGACTGGCACGGAGCCATCATCACAAGGGCAGCAGTATGCACATCCAGAATCAGAAGGGAGTCAATCGTTGAAAAGTTGTTAAGAACAATGTTCTGATGTGTCATGTGTGCAAGCCATCCTGACAGCAGATAGTCAACAATCACTTTGTAAGTAAATCTTCTAGGCACAACAGCAGTATACCATAGGAAGAGTATGTGCATCAAGAACCAGCAGAAAGTCAATCACTCCTAAACTGTCCAGAACAATGTTCCAGGGTGACTGACTCCAACCCATCCATGCAAGGGGAGCAGCGGTCTCAAGACTGCCAGCAACACTTGTGAGTTGTCAGTAACAATGATCCAGGATTGACTGATGCTGACATTTCAATGCAAGGAAGCATGAACTCAGAACTTAATGTTATATCCACCTCTCAAATCAACAAAGAAACATTTTTCGAGCTCCGATACTGAATAATATTAAAAGTTGTTTTGATTAGGTTTGGGTGATATTCAAGTTAAACATTATGTATTTGTGATACCAAACCATACCAAATGCTGTGATAATACATATTGATACTGAACCAAATATTGGCAAAATATTGAAAAGCTCCGTATAAAATGTCAATACAATGTGTTCTCTTTTTAGGGATACTCTTATAGCACTGACTATCATTACAGCAGTTGATCATCTGATTCCCTGACATTGACAATACTCTGAAACATTTTACTCTTAGAAACTGACTATCAAATAGTCTGGTTCCAAGAGCAATATCCAGATATTTTTGTCAATGCCGGGCTGGGTAAGTCGGGGAATTAGATCGTCAACTGCCGTATTCTTATTACTACAATTTTTACTACAATAATACTACAATTTTTACTACAATAATACTACAATGTTTTAGTGATGATATATTGCCGAATCTCAAAAGTGTAAATTTCAGATATTTCAGGCCCACATTTTTTTTTCTAAAACAATTAATATTTTTGTTTACCTATATTTCATTTCTGTTCAACAAGAACTTGTGAGTTTAAATAGAACAGTAATGCTCGAGTGATTACCAATACTGAAGTTGTAAATAAGTGAGTAAATGTACAGAGGCATACTTCTTACATTGTATATACTTGTAATTTGTAATTGTTCAGCTGAAATAAGCACCAATCATATTGTCTATCACCGACAGAGATTACCTTTCAGAATGAAATCTACCTTTGTGCTTTTTAACCAGTTCGTGCCGGGATTATTTTGACATTGACCGGGCCCAGACGCAAGACTATTTTCCACGAACCTCGATCCGAGACGGGTTCGGGCCAGCATTATTGGGAACCGGTACTCGCCATCCGACGAGAACTGGTTAAAGATACTCAGTCAATACTTTTTGAGTTTCACTCAACAATAGATTTATTTTTAAGTTGTAATTTTTGTTAACATCTATGACAAACCAAAAAGTTGTTCATGCTTCATTATTACAAAATGTTTCATTGATTTCAACTTAAATGTGGTCTGCAGATTACCGGGATTCATATGACTGAAATAACCACCTAAAGTGGGACTTAGAAGGACTAATCAATAGATGTAAAAGACCGATCGATCGATCGATGTAAAAGAACGACTGATCAATGTTGATTGGACTTTATGCCTCTTTGGTGTTCCATACCCTACTGCATTTTAAGTACACAGGACCAAATCCACCCAAATCCACTCAAGTGGTGGTTGATATTGATGAACAACAGCTTAGTACTGCACGATGGACAAAATCAGTCCCATTCGTCCAGCAGTGCCAACGACCATCATAATCCAAATATATTCACCCCAGGCTTGCAGGACCAAGTCTCCCACCCCCCCCCCCCCCCCCTCCCCCTGTACCCTAACAAAACCAACAAAACCAACAAGGGTATGGATTTTGATGGATTTGGGAGGGTTAGTGTTAAAGAAGCTTTAGTTTTGTCAGTTTTCATTATCGGTAACATCAACCAATTTCAATCAAGGAAATACACATTGTACATACATTGTGTAATGATAAAAACTGAAACAACTTTAATTCTAAATGGCAGAAGCGAAACTTAATTGTCTGCTTTAGTAACTGCTGTCATGAGATACATGCATATCACGTGCATTACAATACAATTGTGGGAAAATATGGAGGAAATGTCAACCAAACTTTCTGTTTCAACTACACACTTTTAGAAGATCTCAATGTGTTATATTCCCCATTAGAATAAAAACTGGAGCAATCTTGAAACAGGGTAAACGCGCTTTGCTGTATCTGCAGAAAATGTTGGATGCAGCTCTAAACTACATTGCACATGATGGGTGATGGCTATGAAGACAACTCCACTCTATCGAATGAAGTATTAAACAAGCATCTTCAGAACTTTTACAAGAGTTTAGACATTTTTGATCAAATCAAATGGTTAAGTGCTGAAATCATTGCACCAATCGGCATCCTCTTAAACTTTGTGTTTCTCTTCACAGTCTTTCGAGTGAAGTCCATGCGTACAATCATCAACGTCTACTTATCCAATCTGGCTGTGGCCGACTCGCTCTTCCTTACGAGTACCTTTATATTTGCATTGTGTTCACCCATCGAGTACAACTTCCTTGGGCAAAAAGCATATTTAAGTGTCAGATGCATGCTTCTTGCTGTTTCTAGTTTCTTTGTGGTCACCATAGCAGCTGAGAGATTCTCTGCAGTGCGTAATCCTCTGACACACAAAGAAAAAGCCTCTAAATCTCGAGCAGCAAAGATATCAGCAGGAGTCTGGGTGTCTACAATCATTGTTGCTGTGATTCTGATATTCTTACCAGAGACTATCTTTGATGATGTCGCGTTTTGGATTACTTCCATTATCAACATTGTATGTTTAATAGCAACTTTTGCTTTGTACATCTATGTGGTAGTGAAAGTGCGCAGACAATCGGCCCTGTTGCCAAACCGTCCAAAGCGAGCAGGCAAGGTCCTCTGTATGGTGATCATCAATACTGCTGTTTTCTTCGTTTTGTACTTAGTAGACCTATCCGCCATAATTATTGTTTTAAACCTGTATCCCCGTCCCGATGCTACTTCCCCGATTGTTGAATATTTTAAACTTGGAGAAAAGGCATTCATAGTGGGAATATGCTCAGAAATCCTGCGATATATCAACAGCTCAATCAATTCCCTGGTCTACAGTGCCACAAACGCAGACTATCGTGCAGCTGTAGTCGAGGCTTTCTCGTTCCTCAAACTGTGCTGTCGTTGCTGCCCAAGACTGAATCCCAGCCAACCATCGCCGCCTGGGAAGCAGATTGAGCTGCGTGTGATTCCACATGCAGAAAATGACCAAGAGCAGCGTGCTGCCAGGCCAAGCAGCAGCAAGCCACTAAGCCAAGAGCGTGCACAACACCCAGAGAGTAAGCAGTCACTGGACAGTTGTCAAGAACAATGTTCCAGGCAAGGCAGAAGCAAGTTGTCCAAGCCCAGTCAGCAGCATGTTCAAGTGCATGTTGAGGTACATGCAGAACCAGTGGGGACCCCAGCGCTTGCAAGTTCTCATCAGGAACAATGCCCTAGTTTGACTGACTGTAAGCCATCCATGCAAGGACAACAGTGTGTACATCCAGAACCAGCAGAGAGCCAGCAGTCACTTGCAAGTACTCAGAAACACTGTCCTGGGCTGACTGGCACCGAGCCATCATCACAAGGGCAGCAGTATGCACATCCAGAACCAGAAGGGAGTCAATGGTCGGAAAGTTGTTAAGAACAATGTTCTCTGGTAACTGATGAGTGCAAGCCATAGATATAAAGGCCAGTTCATACATGAATTTGTGACGTCACAGGGAATTGTCGCAACGCAAATTCACAAAACTTGAAAACATTTCAACTCATATTCATATCGCATTCGAAGTATGATGAATACATGTAACTGCAAGCCGGCCTTTAGGGCAGCATTGTGCAAAGTTAATGTACAGCTACACATGTATACAGTGTTGGTGCGAAAAACGGTACACTCTGGAGACGTGAACACAATGGGGACAATGGGAGTAAAAAGGTCTCCAAAGGGTAATTTCTATAAATGAAAAGGTCTCCACTAGGAATTTCTCAACAATTATTTAAAAACTAGGGTTAGGATGTGGGTTAGGGTTAGTGTTTGGGTTAGGGTATAATATAGGGTATATTGGGTCGAAATTTCAACCCATGAAAATAATTGGGGGTAAAATGGGAGCATTTTGAAAAAACGTGCTTGACTTTTTAACTATTTTTTCTCCACAGTGATACAAAAATGCGAATTGACATGTACATACATACAGCGTAATTTTCAAACACTAGAATAGTTTTACCGACTGTAAAAAAATTGGCAGTATTGACATGAGTCTAGGGCCTATCTCAGCTCCTACCGGGATAAGTTCTGAACCAGTTGAGGACATTGTGAAACAACTCAGGGTTAAACAAACGGGTTTACCCAGGGTCAAGCCCACCCCGGGTTAAGAGGCTTTAGTGTGAAAAGGACTCTTGATAAATTCCACGCATAGAGCGCAATATGAACTTAGGGAGCAAACTCACCGCAAATCCAAAATGTCTTGGGAGATTCTGGATCTCAATCTTGAAGATCTCAGACGTAAAGTGCTGTCGTGTCAGATAGTGATAAGGGTCCGTTATGGCAGCGTCGGTCACCGGTACGTCAGAGGTGCTGGCAGAAAGGTTATCTTGTGGCTCGAGACCTGATAGACAAATGAATAGATAAAAAAGGGACAGTATACATTTTGCAGCTATCCACAAAATTACCAACCAAAATACTGTTGAAAAGCTAACTTGTTGAAAAGATATTAATCATTGTAAACTCCCTTTTAAATGATTCCGTCTGGCATGCTGTCATTTTTGAAAAAAATAACAAAAGAAAATGTCATTTCCAAATTTGCGTCTCGGAGACACACTTTTGAAAATGTTCACAAATAGAGAGCGCAAATGTTTGAAAGATGCGAGGCGCACACACCGGCGCAACTATTGGTCAGTTCAATGCGTCACACGCGAGTAGCTGCAATCTGCTGGCTGAAAATGCGCCCTTAACACAGATTGTGGTCGCAAGTCAAATTGTGACTCAGCAAATTTTGAATGGAAATCAAAATCTAAGAATATTTTTCTCAAAAAAATGCGCCATTCACAGAGCTAAACATTTCATCAGGTTTTTGTCAAGCACCTTTTCTAATATTTTTAGCCCTTTTTGCTGATTTAAACGACAAATGGTCTATTTTTCCTTTAACCCTGACCTTCCAAACTCCATCAAAACCATTTGAAATGTTGGAGACATGGGGTATGATGGGGTGTGATAGACTTGGGCCAGGAGGCCTGAAGCTACTTCCAAAACAGTTTTTATTATTAATTTGTATACCTATTTGTTTTTAGGTTAGTTTAGGTTTTATTTTCATTTTGAGTGTTTGTCTTGTTTCTACCTTGTATATTCCATATTATTGGATCGAAAAAATAATAATAATAATAATAAAAAGTAACTAGGGAGTACAGGGTTAAAATACTAATATATGATTGTATTTGTATAATTACCATATTAAGGCCAGTTAATTAATGTTAATGTTTAAGGTAGTATACACCATTTGCACATTTCGAAAATATTTACTACCGAATTATTAAGAAATATCTTACTCATTTGAAAGTAAATAATGATTCTAGGCATCCAGCAAAATGATTGCGCCAATTATTCCGAAAAATATAGTTTTATCCAAAAAAATTCGCGATCGCCGAATAACTGCCCAATTTCGGTTGAAAACAAATGCTGTTTTTCATGCTTTTCTCGGCATCCATTATTGTAAAACTTCGGACAGGTCAGTTAAATGATATTTACTATGAAATACAACCCCCAAATCTACTCATTAATGATAATTCAAGCAATTACCAATGGTGTATCCTACCTTTAAATGGCTAGTAAGACAAGGTTGTAAATATAACCCAATTTGTACCATTTTCTAGAAACATCTAGTACTTTGCTTTTATAACCTTGTGTAATTAAACACTTATTACCTTTGGATTTGTCTTCAACCTTATTTGAAATAGCATCAACATCCGTTGGCATCTTGCCAACCTCACCCTCTGTAATCTTGGTTGAGGACGCTATATCCCCGCCAGTTGGGGCATCTTCGCCAGTTGGGGCATCTTCGGAAGCTGGTCCCTGCTTTTTATCCATTTCGGTGTTTATTTCATTCAACATTTGTGTTGCACTGAAAAGTCACGCTGAAAAAAAAATTATACAGCATAATCAAAAATAAAATCTCACAAATTATATTGCTGTGTGTATGATCTACTAAAACATATGTGACCCGCTCCATCGTAATTGGGAATAAGTCGCTGAGCCCGTTTTACGCAATCGGTCGTTGAAGTGAACGCATGTGTGAAAATCGTGACCAAGTCGTTTTTCTGAACATTGTATTTTTAGGAAGTGTAGTTATCACAGATTTTGTCATTAAAGGGTACTAGAAATACAAAACTTTAATATGGCGAGAACAACGTTTTAATAATGCTGAATACTTAACAACTGCAAAAACTTCATATTTGTTTCTATTCGTTCATTAATCGTGACCCTAAAATAAAAACCAATATGCGCCGTGCCCCGCCCATAAAAGATGACACGGTAAGAATAGAGCGTGGCTGTACCAGGCTAAGCCTAGCCTACATACTGTAACGCCCGTGCCGGTTGGGCGGTAGAGGGCGCTGGAGCGATTCCACGGTGGTGGGATCGCCCTGGTGGCTCCTGCTGGTGCGCCCCGGAAACCCGCCTTTGGATTGCGCAAGCGCCGAACTGGTTCTAACCAGTTCTGGTACCGCGTGATTGTGTGAGCCTGAAGTCCATGTTTGGTTGGCAAGAGATGACATTAAACGGCTGAGAATCACCGGAAGAACAAGAATACTTGTGTCAAGAGTCTTTCTTGTGTGTGTAGTCGACCCCAGGCGAATCTACGTTACATTGGTGGCAGCGGTCGGCATGCAGGAGGACTAAGAAAAGACCAGGTGAAGTGTTCATGTTTTCAGAAAAACACGATAGCACGGCAGCCAACTCGCCCCACGACGGGAGGGCCGCCCAGGGCCGTGGACGACGGCGCAGCCGGCGGGTCGTTTCACTCGGAGCGTCCGCGGGTTGTGTTCGTCGACGCAGCGGGGACGAGGAATCGTCTGGAGACAGGTCACCAGAACAGCGCTCTCTCGGGGAGTCAATGGAGCGGAGCTGCTCCGCACACAGTGCAATGGAGCGGATCCGTCAACGTTGCCCACGCTCTCTAAGCCAGTCGGAGCCGCAGGGACAGTCACAAGGGACAGTCGCAAGAGGAGTCGGAGGGGCCCGGCCCATGCTGTAGACGGCGGCGCGGCAGACGGCTCGCAACACTCGGAGCGAGCCCGAGCCGTGCCCGTCGGCGCAGCGGGGGCGGGGCCTCGCCGGGACGCCCACGCTCTCTAAGCCAGTCGCAAAAATCAGTCGCAGTCGCAAGAGGCAGTCACAGTCGCGGCCACAGGAACAAGTCGCAGTCGCAGGAGCAAGTCGCAGTCGCAGGAGCAAGTCGCAGTCGCAGGAGCCAGGCGCAGTCGCAGTCGCAGGAACCGCAGTCGCAAGAGCCAGTCGCAGTCGCAGGCACCAGATACAGGAGCCAGTCGCAGTCGCAGGAGCCAGTCGCTGTCGCGGAAGCTAGCCGCAGTCGCAGTCGCAGGAACCACAGTCGCAGTCGCAAGAGCCAGCCGCAGTCGAAGGCACCAGTCGCAGTCAGAGGAGCCAGTCGCAGTCACAGTCGCAGTCAAGTCTTAACATTAGAGGGGTGTGCCGGGGCCAGGGGTGTGCCGGGGCCAGGGGTGTGCCGGGGCCAGGGGTGTGCCGGGGCCAGGGGTGTGCCGGGGCCAGGGGTGTGCCGGGGCCAGGGGTGTGCCGGGGCCAGGGGTGTGCCGGGGCCAGGGGTGTGCCGGGGCCAGGGGTGTGCCGGGGCCAGGGGTGTGCCGGGGCCAGGGGTGTGCCGGGGCCAGGGGTGTGCCGGGGCCAGGGGTGTGCCGGGGCCAGGGGTGTGCCGGGGCCAGGGGTGTGCCGGGGCCAGGGGTGTGCCGGGGCCAGGGGTGTGCCGGGGCCAGGGGTGTGCCGGGGCCAGGGGCTTACCCCAAATTGTTGTAATGTAAATTGTTGTAATGAAAATTGTTGTAATGTAAATTGTTGTGTAATTGTTGGCGTTATGCGTTTTCCGGGGCGGTTGGCCGGGGTGCGGCAGCAGCGCCCATGGTTTTGTTTGGGGGCAAACAAGGTCTTCGTGGGGGGCTGTGTAACGCCCGTGCCGGTTGGGCGGTAGAGGGCGCTGGAGCGATTCCACGGTGGTGGGATCGCCCTGGTGGCTCCTGCTGGTGCGCCCCGGAAACCCGCCTTTGGATTGCGCAAGCGCCGAACTGGTTCTAACCAGTTCTGGTACCGCGTGATTGTGTGAGCCTGAAGTCCA
The DNA here is from genome assembly GCA_037893245.1 of Crossaster papposus. Classification (NCBI taxonomy): domain Eukaryota; kingdom Metazoa; phylum Echinodermata; class Asteroidea; order Velatida; family Solasteridae; genus Crossaster; species Crossaster papposus. The sequence goes on from JBAIAA010000717.1 coordinate 495,666, forward strand.
TGTTTGGTTGGCAAGAGATGACATTAAACGGCTGAGAATCACCGGAAGAACAAGAATACTTGTGTCAAGAGTCTTTCTTGTGTGTGTAGTCGACCCCAGGCGAATCTACGTTACAATACTCAGCTGGTTCTCTATAATAATGCATTGCGGGCTATGTACACGTTTGGTGTTATGACAAACGATGATCCCACGCTGTGGATACAGTGCAGCCTTGTATTCAAGGCTAGGCTTAGCCTGGTATAGCCACGCTATATTCTTACCGTGACGTCATCTTTTGTGGGCGGGGCACGGCGCATATTGCTTTTCATTTTAGGGTCACGATTAATGAGCAAACATAAACAAATATGAAGTTTGTGAAGTTGTTAAGTATTCAGCATTATTAAAGGATATATTTCGCCATATTAAAGTTTTTAATTTCAGTTACCCTTTAATAATGTTATTACCGGTAATTGTAAAATGTTGGTAAGAATGTTGCATTCTGACGCCATATATTAAAATTCATTTTTTATTTTTGGTTTATAATCTGGTTACCTGACTTGAAACATGGAGGAATAAAATACCCAAACGTCTAAATTCACATATCACAAATAGTCGGAATCATTTGGTCTGCCATCTGGGCACAAGCCTAATGATTGAGGAACTGCGAAACAATTTTCAATTTTGTTAGAAAATACTTTAAAAATGAACTGGACTCTCTCACCAGCTTGCGTTGTGTATATAATGTTTGGGTCCGGTCAATGTCAATATAATCCCGGCGCGAACTGGTTATGGCCCAGTCACAATGTCGGCGATCTGTCGGGGATTAGTTTTGGCCGGGGGTCGTCGTAGAAAATAAAGAATCCTTGAACAATCCTAGCAATAATCCTAATAAAAGTGGAGCAGTCACATTGTCTGAGATTTTTTCAAGGATTTTGACCCGGTTTTGTCGAAAAATCGTGGGATTAGCCTCTGATCGCCTCCTGCAGCAAGAGCGTCTCAAACTTTTAGCGATCCGATCGGAGGCGCCCTTATATACACGGCGATTTACTACGATTCCACCGTATGATTCGTCGGAGACGATCACAGAAAGCGTACGAATCGTCACAGGGCGCCTCCGATTCAGTCGGAGGGCGCCGGAGACCACTCGCAGACATTGAATCTCAACCTGAATTTCCAATCCCACACAGAATCTTGCGACTAGTCTCAGATTATTCGGAGGACGCCTCCGATTAATCGGAGGGCATCGTAGGTCATCGGAGATTGTGTCTGGGATGCCCAAAATGGGTGAAAAATCTTGCGAGCAATCTTAAAATTTTAAGTTCAAAGTTGGGGACCGCGACGGGTGTGGCGATGCCAAAAAAATCTGCGACAAGCCGCAGGCGTCCGGAGAGCGCCTCCGACGGGTGCAAAATCGTGAGATCTGTCTCAAGATTTTGTTCAAATTTCCCGGTTTTACCCATCGCCGACGCATCGCAACTGATTTGTGACTGGCCCATTAACAATAGTTGTCAGACATTCACAATATTTTTAAAAAGATTTCAAAGCCACTTTTTGGGCAATAAGCCTGGCATGACCGAGATACGACCTTAAAAAATTATTCTGTATTCCTGTTAATGTAATGTTTTGCTCACTTGGGTAAATTTGTCTTAATATTTTACCTTACCTCCACCATCACTAGACGTCTCTCAATTTCGTCAGTCGACACTAACCCCCAGACGGGCGACGCATCCGACGGTGACCAGCAACTACAGCAAGCAAGTGCAATCGCAAAGGGTGAACTCGGCCCGGACCAACTGTTGAACGTAATGGAGGTGCGATCTTTGGACATATGGACGGGGATAACGGGGAGGACTGCGTGGCATCGTCTGGGGAAAATAACGAGAAGGAATTCCGGTTTAGCGACAGGCCGTCCATGGAAGAACTGTACGTATCTGATCCATTCAAAAGGGGGCTTAACTATAGAATGCAGTTAAGTTAAGCTAACTGTTAGTAAGCTTAGTATTAGCTTATTTTTTAAGGGGAAACCTTTTTTTAAAGCAAATCTCTGAACCCCTCCCCAACTCAAAAGTTTAATACCCCTTTTGGAGCAATTATAGAATGCACAGCCAATGGTGTATTGGTGTAAACTACCTTAAAGGTAAGATACACCATTTGCAGATATCAAAAATATTTACTACCGAATCATTAAGAAATATCTTACTTATTTGAAAGTAAATAATTATTCTAGGCATCCAGCAAAATGATTGCGCTAGATATCCTGTAATTATTCCGAAAAATCAAATCTCTGAACCCCTCCCCAACTCAAAAGTTTAATACGGTACCCCTTTTGGAGCTATTATACTAGAATGCAGGGCCCACTCACAACTCTCGACTTTATTTACCCTATGACATAGAATGGAGTGGCCATGTATTCTATGGGTATTATGGTATACAGGGTTAGGGTTAGGGTCAGTCCATTTACCAATGGTGTGTTGGTGTATCCTACCTTTAAGGTTTTAAGACTCTCGCATACGGGATTGAGTCTCGACAGTTGGCAGCATCAGTTGTGTAACAAATTGTGATTTGATTCCTTTATTGCGTGTATGTAGGAGAGCTGTTCAAGCGGAGTTTGCCAAGCAGAGAGATTGGGATCAATTCCATCAACCTAGGAACCTTCTGCTTGCTATGGTAGGTAAGACTAGCTCAAATCTCATATTAACCCTAACCCCCTAGGCCCTGTTTGCTAGCAACCATCCTCAATCCTCCAAAATCCTCATTTTTTGTTAAACCTCATTTTTTGAAAACCCCATCTAGCCTCAATCCTCAAAAATCCTCCACACTTGAAACAACATCATGTGCCTCAATTCTCTAAAATCCTCAAACTGTAATGAGGATTCTGGGGATTGAAAAAAGTCAATCCTCCAAAATCCTCATTATGATTTTTTGAAAACCCCATTCAGCCTCAATCCTCAAACCCTTCACACTTGAAACAACATTGTGCCTCAATCCTCAAAAATCCTCATTTAAAAAAAAAACCCATACAGCCTCAATCCTCAAAAATCCTCCAAAACTGCAATGAGGATTTTGGAGGATTGAGGAGCGTTAGGGTTAAGCCATGTTTCTCCTTTTTTCCACAACTCCCAACAAAATGAAATCTTATTGAGTATGTGAATCACATGATGAAGGGCTTTGGGCTCGAGTACTGCAACTGTACGTACTTCCAAGATCTTATATGTAAACAAAGGATAAGTGAGTGCAGAATATGCTGAATGAGACTTATGCTGCTGTGGACAAAAACAAAGGTGTATTAACAAAAACTACACCTTAACCAGTTCGCGCCGGAGGACGTATATATACACGCAAAATTGTCCTGAGATTCAAAACTGATGATGCATAAACACGTCACAAGCAAGGCTGGAAATGTCTGTCAGCAGCGAGCAAGGCATGGAAATGCGTGGGTGTGCTTCCCGGCACCATCGGCCTGAACCCGCCTCGGGAAAGTTTAAAAAAAATTCCGGCGCGAACTGGGTAAAACCCTCAAAGGTCCTACTTTTTTATCTGGGTAAAGACTGCATTCTAGAAATTCGGTGCCCAGTTGTTTTTTCTTTCTTGTCCCCATTACCGGTACACTATACATCAGTGACTTTATAATGTATTCCATAACGTAGTCATCCTCCAAAAGCGATTATGAACAGCAAGTTATTTAGCCAACCCTAAAACTGAAAATTTGTTTGTGAACCAGAATAACAGTTTCAAAGATGGAAACAAATACCTGTACAGAAACTTTACAGAATTCATTTGATTTAATCTGAAAGTAATTAGGTGTTTATTTCCATTTCTGGTGAATTCCAATAAAATGCATACCCTTTTATTAATTAATTTAAAGGTAGGATACACCATTTGCAGATATCGACAAAATGTTACTACCGAATTATTAAGAAATATCTTACTTTATTTAAAAGTAAATAATGATTCTCGGCATCCAGCAAAATGATTGCGCTAGATATCCTGTAATTGTTCCGAAAAATTTAATTTTCTAAAAAACAAATCTTGATTGTCAACAAGAACAACTACTTGACGCCAGATGAAAACGAATGCCATTTTTCCTGCTTTTTTCCTCGGCATTCATGATTGTAAAACAATATTTACTATAAAATACAACTTCCAAAATCCACCGTGGTCTCGTGGTCTGGAGCATTGAATTTGTAATCTGTGTGTAAAGATACAGGTTGTGGGTTCGAGTCCGGCCTGGGACTACGGTGCGTGTGCCCTTGGGCAAGGCACTTTGTCACTCATTGCTTCTCTCCACCCAGGAGTAAATGGGTACCTGTGAGGGCAGAGATGGTTATTGTGGTTGATTGAGCTGCTTTGCGCCGAAATGGCAGCATGGAGCTGTATACTCCCCAGGGAGCCGAGATGGTATTTGGAATGTTTCATGGGCCCAATGACCGGGGTAATAGTAAAGCGCTTTGATACACCCACATAGTGGGAGTCTAAAAGCGCTATATAAGAACTGGCATTATTATTATTATTATTATTATTAATTCAAGCAAGTACCAATGGTGTATCCTACCTTTATGTACAACCTAAACAAATAGGGTAGTCATATACTAGCCAAACAAAAAAAGTTACTTTAAAGTGGCTCTTAAGTAGATTGGAAAGCAGAGGCTGGTAAGGTTGATGCAACAGCAGGTACACATAAACTTTAATAAGTCTGTTCTCCAATAAAGTTGTATCTTTTGGGGGCTGGTGTGTGCACATGTACAGTCAATACTGTTTTGTCTTTGACAAGAAATGTTGAACTTTTCTTTCCCCCGTACAGATTGGAGAAGTTGGCGAAGTCTCTGAGCTTTTGTAAGTAAAATTTCAATGGAGTGACATATTCGGGATTTCCAGAAATTGTGTAATGAAAAAAATGGGAAATATAGTAAAATATAGTATAATAATAATAATGCTTATTTGTGACCCACTGAGGAATATCCCCCGAAACCTTTTTTTGAATAATCGCCATACATGAACAAAACATTTCAAAATCGATTGTGTTTTCCGTATTTTGAGTTGCCAAGGCATCCAAAGTTCACACTGTGCATTTTTATTGTTGGAAAAAAAATTGACAATTTTTATTTATAAAGCACTTGCATCAACCAGACAGGGGCTTAATTAAGCCTTGGTGCTACAATCATTATTACCCTTTTCATTAAAACATTCTAAATATCGTCTTGGCTCGCTGTGGACTCGGGAGTATACAACCTGATGCTGGCCCTTTCGGCACAAATTAAACCACAATAACCATTTCTCTGACCTCACAGGTACCTATTTATGTACCTTGTTCTATACACAAGATCATGTGGTTCAGCGCCATGCGAAAACAAACAGAACCACATGTCCTCTGCCACCTTCAAATTTTGTAGGCAGATGTTTGTTTTTTAATTAGATAAGCTATCCATAGCTTATCTCAAAAAGGTAAATCAATCATACTATCGTTAATCACGAAAATACATTCTCAAAGAACAAGATGGAATTATTGTCGCAAAAGATCAACATTGCCATCTTGTGAACCCACATCTTGTGTAACTTTGTTCTACTTGTTCTTTCTCTATTCTGCAGTCAGTGGCGAAGAGAGTGCAACGAGGGATTAGAAGGTAACTACCTTTGCCTTTTTTTGTTTTGTTCAGGCTCTACTTAATAACTATTGACATGTCTTTGTGGCCTTCTAAAAAAAGGTTCAAGTAGTAAGTAAGCAAGTGGAGGTCCTTAAGAGGCCTATTGTCAGTATCAGCCATACAACGAGGGAGTATATCTCCTCTTCAAAGTGCTAGACCTGGAAAATCAATTGTTGAGACAGAGCGCCCCACCTGTCTTCAACTACTAGTTTATTTACCGCACCGAAGTGCTACCCTTCATCTGGGTTAGTGGAGGCAGACTAGGAGGAAACAAGACCTTGCCAAATTGAACGCATCTTGAAGCACTATTGACAAATGTTCACAATTTCCTTCAGGTTGGTCGGAGAAGGACAAGAAGCACCTCGGTCAGGAGTTGAGCGACGTTCTCATGTATCTGATCCGACTCGCCGAGAAATGCCACGTGGACTTGCCCCGCGCCGCCTTGGAGAAAGTGGGTATCAACGCCAAGAAGTACCCAGCGCAGAAGGTGTACGGCTCCAGCAAGAAATACTCCGAGTACGACTGACGCTCGGCTGGAGTCTAGTGTCCGATAAAGTAGTCTAGGTCAAAGGTTATTCAGGATCAAAATCGTTGACATTCTTGTTGTAATTACCACAAGAGGGTCATTTTAACCTCCTTGTGTGTTCGATCACTGCGAATGGCTCGTGACCCGAAACATGCGCAGTTGAAACACTGAACTGGCCTTATTATGGAGAGACACTGTCGGTCACTTCCGGACCTGAGCATCTGTTTCAAGACAGAAGACTGTTCAGGAAAAATGCAGTAATTCAGACTTGTGCTTCATTGCATTTATGTCTTTCATGACCTCTCGGTTGGTTTATAACATTTTTTTTTTTTATGACTGAAGTGCCGAACCGCTAACTTTTTCAACTATTTTGGGTAACTTTTAAATTTACTTGCAATAAATGAAAATACCGGCACCGGCGCGGCCCCTTAAACTGCAAGGGAAACAGCCGGTCTTGCGGGACCCATTTAGACAGGGTGCCGTGTGTCTGGGGAATCCTTCCACAGGATTCTCCTGGAAAACTGCCTAGAATCAGTCTATCGTTACACTTCTATACAATAGTTCCTTCATTCTTTTGAAATGATCTCATTCTTTTCTTTTGTGATAATTGTTCCTTCTGACTCCAAGTTTTTATATTCTTCACAGTTCACTTGATTGTTGTTTATTACTACCTATTGTCTTACATTTGTACACAATCCCGCTGGGAATATGGCCACTGATGCCGGCACGGCGTTAGTCTTGGTGCAAGACGTTGTTGTTCATTATCACGCAACTAACAATAGAGGGCGCTGTTCGGAAACTTCCAGATAACCACCACACACATAATTATTGGCTCAGAACAATGTCTTGGTGATTTCGTCTCGCGTGACATAACCAAATGTGACCTCTATTGCATATTCAACAAAGGTCATATTGAAAGTACGCTGCATAATGAGCTGACAGACTGGTACATTGTACATGTATTACTATGTACACAGAGATCATCAATGGTCAAAGTCGTGTGGGTACAAGACTCGTCACGTGTTCTGCAATACATAAACTGTTTATGCAAATTAGGTACGTCACAGGTATGCGAGGAATTTTTCGGGCAGATTGAACGAGTTGGCCAAGACGTTCTTTTTGACAGATTCGCCCTCTATCAGTGGAATAGTCGCGACGCGTATAGTGTTGTTGAGTGCATAGGCCCTATGGTTTTACTAACTCAACAAGAACGTCTTGCACCAAGACTAGCACGGCGTTTAACCCTAAACTCACTCACTCCCTGCAATAAGGGGAACATATTGCCATTGTGGGGACACTAGTTGGATCTCGTTTTGGAGGGTTACTTTTCCTAGCAATCCTGTCCTTACCAAGATACAAAAGCAAATACCAAATTTGACAAAAAGCTTTATAACAGTATTAAATTGTGTTGGGAAAGGGGGGGGAAATCAACGTGTGACTGATGCTGAAATTTCGCCGTCGGTATTGCTGGAACTCTTTACGCCCTCGGGCAGCTCGTAGTAGGAATCAACACGGTCGGCTCTCTCGAACAGGATGACCAGCTCGCAGTGTTTGGTGTGGGGGAACAGGTCCACGGCCACTGCCTTGGTCGGCCGGAACGGAATGCCCTTGATGCGATTGGAAATCGGTCGGCAGAGACTGGGGAAGAACCAAAATAACGGGAAATTATCTTGTAATAATTATCTTGTAATGTACAGCTCGATGCTGTCATTTTGGCGCAAAGCAGCTAATAACGACCATCTCTGCCCTCACAGGTACCCATTTCACTCCTGGGTGGAGAGAAGCAATGAGTGACAAAGTGCCTTGCCCAAGGGCACGGGCACACGCATCATAGCCCAAAAGTTGGGCTTGAATCCACAACCCACAGCTTTACCCACAGCTTTACCCACAGATGGCGAATTCAATGTTCCTGACCACGAGGCCACTGTGATCGACTTGCTATAAATACAACTCGGTTTCCCCGAGTCCAGAATCCTTGTTCTGGGTTCAAATACTTCCCTATTGACCTTGCCTGAGTTACTTTCAAAAAGTTCCTTTTTTTCGGTTTTTACAAAGTGAGGTCATGACATCTCACATTGGGACTTCAAGGTAAAGTAAAGTAACAAAATATGCGTGTCCAGACATGACTGTCATTTTAATTGTGAAGTTGTAATATTTGTATGTACAGGGTTTTGGGGATTACGGTTTTAATGTTTGGTGATTTTGTTGAAATTTGAATGTTTCAAAATAAACTTTTAATAACCATAATAGACATGCAATATTCATAATATTGTAATTTTGTGGTGAAAGCCAAATGCGCTAACAGACACTGTTTCTGAACCTTTGGTAAGGGTATTACCTTTTTATTTCTTTGATTCTCATTTCCGACTGAGCCGAAAAAACCTTAACCAGTTCGCGCCGGGATTATTTTAACTCGATCCGAGGCGGGTTCAGGCCTATGTACGGGGAAGCATTTCCGGCCTTGCTCGCTGCTGACGTGTTTATGCGTCATCCGTTTTGAATCTGGGGAAAACTCTGTATATATCTGTCCCCCAGCGCGAACTGGTTAACATCAAATTTTGAGAGCGATATTTTTGTTTGTATACCATGGCTGCCACTACACCCAAAACGTTGGTGAGCTGCATGGTGTAGGTAATGTTAGTCAACTATATTTTGCAAAAGATGGCTTCATTTATTTTGTATTCAATGATAAACTCACTATCATTATAAATTATCATTTAATCTATAGACGATGTGCCCTCTGTTTACATCTGTATTCAAATGTGCACGCCAGTGTGCGCACGCATCATATTTTACATAAATTTGGAGATGACATCAGAGGTAACATAATTCAAAGGCGATCTGACCTGCGACGTCACTCTTTAAGCAAATTTTATGTAAAACACGATGTGTGCGCATCACTGCCGGGCACATTTGAATACAGATGTAAACACGTGACGTCAGAGGGCACATTGTCTATACAGGTGCAATTGAAATTGTTATTTTTTTTCCTATTTTTATTCGACTGACCAATCTACCTCAGACGCATAAAAAAATTAAGAACCGTAAACAAAAAAAATTAAGGCGCCCTAATATTGGTTATATTTTTTTCGCGTATCTTAAAATAGAATAATCCTATGTCCTGATGATGTCACACTTCGTTTACATGTGACCTTTTCAAAGGGACATTATATTTTAACATATGTGACCGTCCACGAAGAAAGGGCTGTAAAGTAGGCATCTTGACGTTTGAGATCTTTAGAGAAATGAAATAAGCTTTAAAATGATGTAGTACAAAGACATAGTTGAAATTTATTTAGCTACAACAGGTAACACTGAATATGAAAATTCTTTGTTTTTTTATTGTTTTTCACATATTTTATTGGTCGTTTTCTCAAAATAAGCTCTGGCGACTTTACAGCCCTTTTGTCGTGAATGGTAACATAAAGATTAATTGTTCATTTCGGTTAAAAAGTTGATCAACTATGAGAAACGGGTGTTTGTTTCTTTCAATTTGGGGTTTTGTTTGAAGAAATGTTATCAAAATGGTTGAAGTGATGTCTATGCGTAATGCTTTGCACAGTGGTACTTTTTTTCACATTTAGCAATAAATCCTGAATTAAACTTCCGTAAACCAATTTAATGTACATGTATATTCCGACTCACTCTATGAAGTTGTTGATGGCATTCTGCGGGTGGCACGAGACGTAAATAAGACGTCTTAGGTTGGCGCATCTGCGAATGGCCTGCAGAACCTTGGGAGCTGCAATTCAGAATTCAGCCAATCAAGTGAATTTTTTTTTCAATTTTACAGTTGGTCAGGAAATAAGCTTTCATTTGATATGTGGCACAACTCTGTAGTGTAATACAATGGTCTTTTACAAATTTTGGGAAATTGTCCGAGTTATATTAAAAATTTCTTTGAAAAGAAATGAAGATTTACAATTGTTGTGCTTTATCAGATGCTATTGTAAGAGAATGACAAAACCTGTATTGAATTTAATTTAGGGATCAAAACAATCTTTTCAATAGATCAGATCTGAAAATATAGGTGTCGGAGAAACCAAAATGCCTTAAAACAAAAATATTATTTGTTGAAAAAAAATAACCTCCGAGATAATAAACAGCCTTTTACGTAAAAATTGTATTTTGCGACATCATTTTTGCAGAGCGGGTTACATTTGATTAAAACAAAAAGTGAGCTGTTATTGGTATCATATGAAAGGAGAGAAAATGAGCTTTCCAATGATGTGTACATTTAAAAAAAAAAAAAAATGAATTATTGAGTAATTTGCCTGGAAAAAATGGGTTTTCTTTTTTCGGGGGGACACCCTGAATAGATAGAATGAGAAGGCTTACGTATGCCAGGCCTTGGGGGATCTACGATGCCCACGATGTCCTCACAATCCTTCAGATCTTGTGTCATGTCTGGTAACACTACCTCTGCTTTACCGCACACATACTCTATATTACTGAGATCTGAAATGGATAGGACAGACAAAGATAATAATAATAATGAAATCATGGGCGGTGCTCATATAGCGCTTTATCACCAACGGTCTTGAAGCGCTTCACATTATTAACCTTGTGACGTGCCACTTTTTTTTTTTACACAAACGAGCGTCCGTACTTGTTTTTAAAGTCGCTCGTATTTCGTGTAATACCCCCATGCTGTTCGGTTTTATGGCTTTTATATGTCAACACAGCCCTTTCCCACAGGCCAGACAGCAGGGTTCTAGCTAGGAAAAATGTATAGGGTAGGGGCATTTTGTAAACGTGAAATTTGCGAGCGCGAAGCCTTTACGGCGTGGGGTCCGGGGCCCGCTTACGGGCCCCTGAAAATTTTGAAGCCGTAGATGCTCTCTGGTGCAATCTAGGCCACTCAGAGAAGTTGGTAACCCTATAAATTCATCTGAATTATTTTAAACCCAATGCAGAAACTGCCTTATTATAAGTTAGTCCACATAATATTTTGTGACTCTTTTTTTTGTGATAACAAATCTGTAGGCAAATAAATACAAATAAACAACAACATTTTCAGTTGGTCATCAGTGGTTTTATTGTAAAATTAATTTTTTTTTTAATTTTTTTTTTTTTTTTTTTTTTTTTTTAATAGAAATTACAGGGATGGTTTTACAAAATGAGAGTGTTAATCAGTTACTAAGAAAACACACAGACTCAGAGTACTAATTTTACTTTTGTTTTGGTGTTTTATTTTATTTAATTGGGCCTCGGTAGAACAAAATGCTCAACCCATCATCCCCGTCCGCTTTTTTGTCCCTGTGGTATAGATAGAATTGACATCCTCCCTAAAACCTCCTTTTTTTTAAGGATTCTCTGTTTTGGATCTATTTAGAAAAATAAAATGTTCCCATTAAAAATTGCTCCCGTCCGCCCCAACCCCCTCCCCTTCCCGAGTCCCTTTCCCCCACTCTCTCAAACCATGCCAAATCGCCGGCACAGCGCAACAACAGCGCCCATGAAAAAAATTCCAGATTTAATTGACTGGTGCTTGGCCGATTTTCAGTGGTAACCTGATTCACGACATGCAGCCAACCTGCACCCACATGGCCATGTGCATTATCTGTTATGTCAAAGATGTATCGCATGTGGGGGTTGTTAGTCTTGGTGCAAGACGTTGTTGTTCATTATCGCGAAACTATCGCGATTTAGCGCCCCTGCGCCTAACGACTATCAAACAACAATCGGTGGAATAGTCGCAACGCGTATAGTGTTGAGTGCATAGGCCATATGGTTTTATGGTTTTACTAACTCAACAAGAACGTCTTGCACCAAGACTAGGGGGTTGTGTGAGGCAGCGCGCATTTACATGTACATGTACATGTACATGTACATGTACATGTACATGTACATGTACATGTACATGAACGTACATGTCAAGTTGGGCAACTTGCTTGCTTGAAACCACACACCGATCGTAATCGTTTTGCTGTGTTGGTGACGACTTCGGCGTGATTTGGTAAGCTGACTTATGACGTATGGCATCGCGCTGCACAATGTTTTGTTACAATATGAAAACAAATAATTGATCCACAATTTAACACAGAGAAATCGTTATAAAAAAAATTATAAGTTAATATTTTTAAAGCGTATCGATAGCGTATCGGAGGAATTATAGCGTGTCGGAACTTTTCGATAGCGTGTCGGCCCGGCACGCTATTTAATGCCTAGCTAGAACGCTGGCCAGACACCAGCTGGTGTTGTTGAATAAGGCAAGGCAACAATAGCATGATTGATTGCTTGGGAAGGTCTGGTGGTAAAATCCACACCTCATAGACCCTTTATGTACACATTGTAATGGGATACTCGTGGGGCAGCCTTGGCTTTGCAAAAAGCTAGGTCACTGGTTCAACCAGGGTTCAAGCGGCACTTACCATGTTATTCGGCTTGCTTTGAACTAGGAATACATGTTATATTTGGTTTTTTTAACACGGGATGAAATAGTAATTGTTTTTTTGAGGCGAAGCGACTTTGAAAAAAAGTTCGGTGGCACGTCACAAACCAATGTTTTCTGAACCAGCCAGCCAACTTCGGCAATCACGTGGTAAAACCTCTGCATTAATAATGTGCGTCGGTTGGGTCAGAGAGCTACATTAAATTACTAGAGCGCTAACTCTTCATTCTTACGCGGGGAGATACTTTGAATCCATTCTGCGCGCAGACATTTTGAATTCATGTGCGTGCAAGTAGAACATAATAAAAATAGATGGATTTAATTTTAAAAGTGTACTCTTACTCTAAATGCAATGCGCAGGCAAGTTGAACTGAACGCAAACAACTTTACCCGTGTCATGTCAGTTAAAAAAAGTTACGGCAAAATCAACTGCAGCGCGCGGATACGCACGCGCATCGGCTTCGGTAACGCACTGTATAAAATACAAACGCAGATATGTAAATAACCGTACAAAATGTTGAGGTTTCCGTAGGTTTGTGCACAAAGATGAATGCGCCCAGCAGGCATCAATGTGTACATCGAGCCAGCGCTCTAGTAATTTAATATAGCTCTATGGGTTGGGTTGACTAGGTCTGGCAAACCAGGAATTTTGAGTTTCCCACGTCTGATTTCAAAGCCATGCCCTGGGCTAATTAGTGCTGTCCATGTACCAGGGTTGTAGTCGAGCCCCTGCAAGTTCGTTCACAAGTCCTTTCGTGAAGCCAGTCACAAGTCCCTTCATAAAGGCAGTCACAAGTAACTGGATGAACAATGACAAAGGAATGCCTTTGTCAAAGCTGATTTGAATAGCTTGTGATTTAAATTGGAACTGAAGGACTTGTGATGGACTTGCAGGGACTTGCAGGGACTTGCAGGGACTTGCAGGGACTTGTGATGGACTCGACTACATCCCTGCCATGTACTGAGCCATTGACTTACTGTTGGACTTTGCATTGAAGACTGCGTCGTTGATAGCCTGCTGGTTAATCTCTACGCCGATGACCTTCTTTACTCTCTGAGGAAAATAGAAAACACAGTTGTAATCCGGTCAAATCTCTGGGCGATCACAAGTCAGATGTCAATCCGACTATCTCAAATCAATACACCGATCCAGTTAGTAGGCCACGCCTGCCATAGCAATGATCCGGTAGCGTGACGTGTGCCTGGCCGGTCACTTTAACAGTGCATTACTTACAAATAGAGAATGCTTTTGGCTTAGAAAACGGCCAAAAATTACTTTTCTACGGAAGCCCGTTAGGGCCAGGTACCTCTTTCTCTTTCACAGAGGTTCGTTTCTCTTTCACAGAGGTTCGTTTCTCTTTCGCGGTAGTGCGTTTCTCTTTCAGAACGTGTGTCTCTCTCTTTCAAGGGGCAAGTCCATTTTTCACAGGGGTGCATTTATCATGTATTGCGATTAAGTCGCGGCCGCGAGTTAGTATGTCGCGGCCGCGACTTATTATGTCGCGGCCGCGACTTAATTATGTCGCGGCCGCGACTTACTAACTCGCGGCCGCGACTTAATTATGTCGCGGCCGCGACTTACTAACTCGCGGCCTCGACTTAATTATGTCGCGGCCGCGAGTTAGTAAGTCGCGGCCGCGACATAATTAAGTCGCGGCCGCGACATAATTAAGTCGCGGCCGCGAGTTAGTAAGTCGCGGCCGCGACATAATTAAGTCGCGGCCGCGAGTTAGTAAGTCGCGGCCGCGACATAATTAAGTCGCGGCCGCGACATAATTAAGTCGCGGCCGCGAGTTAGTAAGTCGCGGCCGCGACATAATTAAGTCGCGGCCGCGACATAATAAGTCGCGGCCGCGACATAATAAGTCGCTGCCGCGACATACTAACTCGCGGCCGCGACTTAATCGCAATACATGATAAATGCACCCCTGTGAAAAATGGACTTGCCCCTTGAAAGAGAGAGACACACGTTCTGAAAGAGAAACGCACTACCGCGAAAGAGAAACGAACCTCTGTGAAAGAGAAACGAACCTCTGTGAAAGAGAAAGAGGTACCTGGCCCTAACGGGCTTCCGTACTTTTCCCCTTTATTAACCAGTTCGCGCCAGATGACGTATATAAACACAAAGTTTTCCCCAGATTCAAAACAGATTACGCATAAACACGCCACGAGCAAGGCCGGAAATGTCTGTCAGCAGCGAGCAAGGCTAGAAATGCGTGGGTGTGCTTCCCGGCACTATCGGCCTGAAAACGCTTCGGATCGAATTTCGTTAAAAATAATCCCGCTCCTCGGCTCGGTGATGTTAAAATAATCCCGGCTGGAAGTACTGGAAGTCAAACATAACATAACACCACCGCTTAGGATACACCATTTGCTGATATCAAAAAATGTTACTACCGAATTATTAGGAAATATCTTACTTATTTGAAAGTAAATAATGAAAACAATCGATCGCCAGGCGGTGATCGCAAAAAAACCCCAAGAACAACATAAGAACCACTGCCCAACGCCGGTTGAAAACGAACGCTGTTTTTCTTGCTTTACCTCGGCATCCATAATTGTAAAACTTCAAACAGGTCAGTTAAACGATTATTACTATGAAATACAACCCCCCTCCTCCCCCCCCCCCCCCCCCCAAAAAAAAAAAATTCCACCCATTCATGATAATTCAAGCAATTACCAATGGTGTATCATACCTCTAACCATGACTTGGGGCATACAAGTAAAACAAAATTAAAGTTAAATCGACAAAAAGTGTGCCTCAAACTATATGCTGGAGTGAATTCTCGTTGGACAAAGTGGCAACAATTTGTCAGACCTTAAAATCATACACTGTGGTCAATTGGTCAATTTTGCTAGGGGTGTGGCCTACTTGATCTATTGTCTATTCTCAATACAATCACAAGTCACCACAAGTGATCACAAGTCAATTCTCAAGACGCCTACAAGACAATGTCACACTTTGCGTCCTGACTTCACGGAATGACCCATACGGTACCCTTCCCCTTGCCCCTGTATTATCACAGTCTGTACTGTGGTGATACAGTTCCCTAAAGCGTTCAAGAATGTGTTTGCGAGGAGCTGACCTTTGCTAGTGTGATTCCAATGGTTCCAGTACCGCAACAGATGTCCAGTACGGTGGTCGCTGGCGTCACCTCGGCCCACTCAGCTACGGTGGTGTACAGCACTTCAGCTGCCTCGGTATTCACTGCATCAGGACAAACAACAGTGGGTCAGGTTGGCCTAGCGGGTAGTAGAATGCAATAATAATAATAATATCTTGGAATTATATAGCGCTTTTCACACCCGAAGGGCATCTCAAAGCGCTTCCAACATTATTACTCCTGGTCACTGGGCCATTTTCAATCCTTTAACCATCTCAGCTCCCTGGGGAGTATACAGCCTGTGCTGCAATATATGCGCTACTAGGCTAAATCAATCACAATAACCATCTCTGCCCTCGCAGGTACCCATTTTACCACTGGGTGGAGAGAAGCAATTATAGTTAAGTGCCTTGCTCATGGGACACAAGTGTCACGACCGGGACTCGAACCCACACTCAGAACTTGAGTTCGGTGTTCTTATCCACTTGGCCACGACACCCCAGTGGTTATGGTGCTCGACACATGTACGATGGTGCGTGGGTTTCGAACCCTGCTAGAAACATGGTGTTTGTGCCCTTGGGCAAGACACTTGACTACAATTGCCTCTCTCCATCTAGGAGTATAAATGGGTACCGGTGCGAGTCGAGGCCGAATGAGTGCCTATAAACAGCTGCCGCGTGGTCCAGGGCCTGATGACTCGACGCGAGTCATTACAAATCTGGATTTACCTTGGAAGAATGCATCCGGCGATATTCTGAACCTGAGACCCAAGAGATCCTCTGTAATATGCTCCTCACCATCCAGGTGCACATAGGTTTGACTGCTACAAATGGGTAAAAAACAAACATTTCACGTTATAGCTAATACACAACATTTGTATACATCTAAAAATTATTGTGAAATATACATGTACCTTACTTGACTGTAAGTGAATAATACTAGTCTCTGTGAAATCATGGTAGCGCCATTCTGTGGCCGTAATACTGGACTCCCTCCATATCCTTGGATACGTAGGGAGTCCAGTATTACGGCCACATAATAGGGCTAAAATCATGAAAACCAGGTGTGCTGTCATTTTGAAGAAAAGGAAATTTGTTGTACCTATTTCCAACGATAGTCAGCCCACTATCAATAGAAAACAACTGATTTTGTTCAAGTACTACCTCCAATTTACCAAATTAAGTTAATCCACATTTTGTTTTGATGCGTCTTTCTTAAGATGGGTTAAGGACACGTATTAGCTAAGAACAATCTTAGAGCGGGGACTCGTCTTAAATCCAAAAATGAGTCGCAAAATAAGACGAGTTTCATGAAATCGACCCCAGAAAAATGTTTTACTTTGCAATATTGTTTTTTCGTCACAGTTTTATGATTGACAGTTTTGGCCCTACATGAATCCATGTTGAGATGTTTTTGTAAACTCACTTTTGTCCCTGAAGATTCAGATACAGTGAAGTCAGCTGACAATTCTTGCCTTCCCCTTCCTTAAAGTAACTGCACAGCTTATGCTTCTCGGCCTCTATGGCTTCCTGGAAAAAACAAGAATGAAAGTTTCTGAAAACAGATGATGTGCACTGCAAGTACACATCTTTGAATCTTCATTCATAAATACCCGAAACAATTACACACCTACAATGTATGTTCCAAAACACCTATGTTCAGAAATCACTATATTCCGACTAGTCAGCCTATGTTCTGACACTCCTGTGTTCTGAGACCCCTATTTTTTAACTGCCTTTTTAGCCTTTCATCATCATCAATCTTGTTAAATCATTATCACAAACTTAAAGGGATCGTATACGTTTGGTAATTGAAACCCACTGTTTGTTTTAATCCTATATAGTTATTGATATATACCATAAAACTAACCTAAAAGTACAGGTACAAATTTCATTTCAAAAGGTGGTGGTAAGTTTGAGATATTGCCGAAAATCTGTCCACGCAGGAAGATTAATCTGCATGGGAATTACACAATCTGAGAAACGTCACTGCAGAAACGCTTCTCAGATTTAAATCTTTTGGGATAAAAAGTGATATCTTTTTCCATAACCGCAGTACTTCGAAAGGAAAAGTTTCAAAAAATGCATTATAATATCCAAAGCTGCTGTACTTCTTACCAAGTAAGTTTTTAATGCCATTAATTTTTTGAGTAATTACCAAACGTATACGATCCCGAAGGATGTATATTTTTATACATGCAAAGTTTTTTTGAGATTCAAAATGGATGACGCATAAACACGCAACGAGCAGGGTCGAAAATGTCCGTCAGCAGCGAGCAAGATCAAAATGTCATGGGTGTGCTTCCCGGTACCATCGGCCTGAACCCGCGTCTGATCGAGTTTTGTTAAAAAAATAACCAGCGTCTAGGTTAGGTGAATGTTACAATAATCCCGGCGCGAACTGGTTTAAAAAAAAAGAAAGTATTCCAAGCTAAAAGCAGAGACCTTGGACAGCGCCTGCGGGTTTAAGAACGCAGCGGCCATCCTCCCGCCGTTCCGACTGATTCTGACTAGCAGCATCTTCCAGTGGCCAGTGTGGACCTGCGGGTCGTAGCTGGTCAGCGAGGTGTCTCGCTGCAGGTATCGCTGGAAGGTGGCCACGATGGCCTGGGTGGCCGGGCAGACGTGGTGACAGGCAGACGGGTTGACCACGGACATGTGCCCACCTGATTGGTTGAAATACCAGTCACACACGCAAACAAATATTAGGTTACGGGGACCTTGCTGGATTATGACAAGAGCTTCCTACCAGTTGCTGTAAACATCTGGAATAGGATTTCCCCTCATATCATCAGGCAGCCTTCAGATGAGGGAGCTTAGTGTTTTAAAGGTAGTATACACCATTTGCAGATATCGAAAATATTTACTACCAAATTATTAAGAAATATCTTACTTATTTCAAAGTAAATAATAATTCTAGGCATTCAGCAAAATGATTGCGCTAGATATCCTGTAATTATTCCGAAAAGTAGAATTTTATAAAGAAAAATTCGGGATCGCCGGACGGCGATCGCGAAAAAAACAAAGATAACATAAGAATAACTGCTCGACGCCGGTTGAAAACAAACGCTGTTTTTCGTGTTTTTCTCGGCATCCATGATTGTAAAACTTCGGACAGGTCAGTTAAACGATATTCACTATAAAATACAACCCCCCCAAATCTACTTATTCATGAAAATTTTAGCAATTACCAATGGTGTATCCTACCTTTAAGGAGGCTGTGCATCATTTTTTGATAGGCCATACTTAAAGCCCGGCTTCATGTATTCGAGTTCAGAGTAACTCGAGCACGTTTGTTTTTGGGGTTTTTTTTTTTTTTTTTATAATGTTGCTGTGCATGCTCACAGTCTGTTGTTCTTTCCATGAGATTATTTGATTGCTCACCAGCGTTGTTTGTCGTGTTTGACCGTAGCTGGGAGGATTGGGTTGTGTATAAAAATTTAAAAAACTAACAAATAAATAAATAATAATAATACATAAAAAACAAAAATATCCACATCTGTGTGCTACATTCTGATTGGTGGGTAACCAATTTTAAAATTAAAATGTCTTTGTGCAGAGTTGATCGGTAGCTACTAATAGGCCACACCCACATCTATGTGCTACATTTTGATTGGTTGGTAACCACTCAATTCCTTTGTGCAGAGTTGATCAGTAGCTACTAGTACTAGGCCACATCCACATCTGTGTGCTACATTCTGATTGGTTGGTAACCACTCAATTCCATTGTGCAGAGTTGATCAGTAGCTACTAATAGGCCACACCCACATCAGTGTGCTACATTCTGATTGGTTGGTAATACTCAATTACTTTGTGCAAAGTTGATCAGTAGCTACTAATAGGCCACACCCACAAACAGCAAATCCAATCAAACTACAAAACCGATCTACGTCTTTTGCACACAAAAAAACGAAACTAAAGAGGAAAGACTTTACCTTTGTATGTGCCAAGCCGGAAACCAACGGTGTTATCTGTCCATGAAAATAACAAAGACATGAAACTGAAAAAACTTTGGAACAATTTATCGGGAGTCAAGTTTTTATGAAAACATGACAAGAAATTAGGGAAAAAAACAAATACTTTCAGTTGCGGTGTTCATAATAGGCACATTATTTGCACTTGTACATCAAGTTGTGTTTTGCAATAACGACCCAGGATCCACTATTGTGTTTCCCTTGTTCCTGACCCCCTGTACTATAACCTAACACCATAGACTTATCGTACACTTTAACGACAGAGGACAAAATTCAACAGAAGACGAACGCCCGAAAACTGAAAAGATCTATTGTTCGCCTATTGTCTTTATGTCCTCGGAGATTATTCCAGGCAATTTGCACTTTTTAATCATCAAAACCAAAGGACACAGAAATAAGAAATGAAGAGATTCGATTAAAGAAAAATATTGAATGCCAATTTTACTCACCGACGCCATCTACACTCTTGCCAATGGTGAACTCGCACTTATTGCGATAACTCTCTAAAACTGGCTGTAAGTGAAGAACGACAACAAAAATGTAAATTAACCAGTTTGTGCCAGATGACGTATAAAAACACAAAAGTTTCCCCAGATTCAAAACAGATGACGTATAAACACACCAAGGCCGGAAATGCCGAGCAAGGCCGGAAATGCCGAGCAAGGCCGGAAATGTCTGTCAGCAGCGAGCAATGCCGGAAATGCGTGGGTGTGCTTCCCGGTACCATCGGCTTAAACCCGCCTCGGATCGAGTTTTGTAAAAAATAATCCCACGCGTCGGCTTGGTGATGTTAAAAAAATCCCGGAGCGAACTGGTTAACTTCCCCCATTCAGTCAAACTCCAACACCAGGTTTGGTTGGAATCTGTTAGGATGGGATACTGGACCCCTAAAACTGTTTAAGGCATACCTCCAGAATTCGAGTCCAACAGTTTGTGTGTACAGTTTTCCCATATGATGTTGGAATTTGAAAGAATGGGTACGGTTTCTAGTAATGCTACACGAAGGAGATACATTGTAAGGCCTAAAAACGCAAAAACTTTTTTTTTAACTAAAAACTTTTCCTGGACGTATACTAAAGTTTAAAGACTTGAAAGGAGGGCTTATTGTTTACTTTTTTCTATTTTTCTTTCTAACGAAAAGTCTTCAGGGATTTTGGGGCGTAACCCTCTTTAAGGATCGTTCCTAGCAAAAAGCACCTAAGGGGTTAAAGATAGGATACACCATTTGCAGATATCAACAAAATTTACTACCGAATTATAAGAAATATCTTAATTATTTGTAAGTAAATAACGATTGTAGGCATCCAACAAAATGATTGCGCGAGATATCGTGTAATTGTTCCGAAAAATTAAATTTTATTTAAAAAAAATCCTAATCACCGGACGGCAATCGCGATAAAACAATAACAACATAAGAACCAGGCTTTTCTCAGTATCCATTATAGTAAACAGGTCAGTTAAACTATATTCACTATAAAATGCAAGCCCCTAAATCAACCTATACAGGGTAATTCAAGCAATTACAAATGGTGTATCCTCTCTTTAAAGTAAAGATGACTACGTTCATCGCTCTGAGATCCCCATTAACAATTCTACAGATAAATTTACAGAAAATCTTGTCTTTTTCGTCATCAAACTTCGGTCAACTAGCTCACTCACCGATGGCTTGATTGGGTCCAACTCACATGCCATCCCACTATGGCGCTTTCTGTCAAAGAAATGAAGAGTGCACTATTAAACACGAGGGCATTGGTTCCGACGAAGCAAATTTGTGAATTCGCTAACAAAATTCTTGTGCGACTATCGCAGAAATAACACAAAAACAATTGGTTGAATCTCACACAGGGTGAGTAAAAAAAACACGTCTATTTTCATCAGAAAGAGAATAAGTAAGCCCAAAATATATTTCACCAGAATTATGTCACGGCTATTCTGAATAGATCATGCAATTTCATAAATATGACATAATTCTGGTAAAATAAGTTTTGGGCAAACATATAATCTATTTCTGGTAAAACTGACTTCGAAATCAAAAAAGCATTTTGTTTTTACTCACCATGTACACTTATATCACTTATATCGTACTTTTAAATGATGTTGCCAGACAATACCATTTAATTTAATTAAAATGCATTCTGTAGCCCAATTGGGCGTTCCAGGATAGAATTCCCCTTTAACAAATAGGCACCATTTTCCAGAGCTTTAACAAGTTTTTGGG
Source organism: Crossaster papposus (assembly GCA_037893245.1). Lineage (NCBI taxonomy): Eukaryota > Metazoa > Echinodermata > Asteroidea > Velatida > Solasteridae > Crossaster > Crossaster papposus. The sequence continues at coordinate 517,502 of JBAIAA010000717.1, forward strand.
GCGGCTGTACATCTAAGACCATCTGCCACAAGACTGTGTCCGTCAAGAAAAGTCGCACGTCCAATCTGACACGAAAACCTCCCTTGTCTTTGGTGAACACCTCACTTTTGTTCCTTCAGCCAGAGAGACATCTCCCCAACGTTCCGCTGCAGCATCTTAGATAAATTCCGCAGAAACTCTCCCGTGTTGGTTTGTTTGATGGATAGCTGCTCCTCGTACGGGCGCTTCCACAGTGGAGTTACTGTGTTGTTTAACCTGCAGAATTAAGAAAGGATTGCAAAACATTGCACTTGGTATTTCAGAGTGAAACTTTTGTTGTTGTAATAGACCTTATGCATAGCGGCCATATAGAGGGCATACAATGAATGCACAGCAGGTTCAATAGCATGCAAAGGCATTGCCCTCTAAGATGGCTGCTGTGCATATGGTCTATAGCAGGTTTTCAAGCAGACCAAGGTAAAAAAAGTGGCAGAAAAGTTGGATCAAAATTTCAAAATCAGAAGAAATAAAATACAAAAGTAGGGCTTCAGAGGACAAAATTAGGGCAAAAGTAGGACTTCTGCGAGCTTTCAGGCGTAGTTTTTGTTGCTACTCGCTCATGTTCAATGCACCATTCGCCTATTTGGAATGTTCTGTACACACTGTAGTAATCCAATGAAGAATTGTGTCTTATGGGAACATAGGCATACGGATGCAGAATTTAGGAATGGTAGTGCCTCCAACAATTTGAGGCGGCGACACAAAAATTACACCAACTAATTTTTTTTATCACTTTGTATCCACACTGGCACAGATTTTAAAACCAGTGAACACAGAGTAATGACTTCAGACGGTTGAAAACTTGAGTTGGTTTTGGGAGGTTTTTGTTTGCTGGTGGTTCGAATCCATCCCAACCCTGCATTCCATCTCAATGTGTTCACCTCTCTTCTACCGGTAAGCTGTCCTCCTCCCTCCTCCTCTTAGCTTCTTGGCTGTTTCCCTCGGATTCGTCTTGGCTCCGTTTCAGAGCGACGCTCTTAGTGTACGGGTCCCCGACTGGCTTGGCAAGCTGCACAACAAAAAACAGGTATGAGACTGTCAATTACCCGGTTAACGTACGCTGGATGACGTATATAAACGTAAAAGTATATAAAATATAAAAGTTTTCCCCAGAATCAAAATGGATGACCCATAAACACGCCACGAGCACGGCCGGAAATGTCTGTCAGCAGCAAGCAAGGCCGGATATGCATGGGTGTGCTTCCCGGTACTATCGGCCTGAACCCGCCTCAGATCGAGTTTCGTTACAAATAATCCCGCACGTCGGCTCGGTGATGTTCAAATAATTCCGTCGCAAACTGGTTAGGAAAAAAGCCTGAAAAATGGATGAAATGTCTGAAAAAATACACATCTTTCTATATAATGATGTCTTTGGCTGAGATTTTAAAAGTCTGAATTCAGATAAAAGTCTAAAAGAGCTCATGTCTAAAAAAGTCATCGTGGGAGTGTGAACCTGTAACCAAAGCAGTATCAGGCCCTCTAGAACCCCTGCACTGGTAGCCAATTCTAGGGGGGCAATTCCACGGCAACTCAGGTTACATTTGAAGTAGAGCTTCCATCATAACTCTTGTGCCGTTTTGTTTATAAAGTCAATGTATCAAGGGTGAATTTTTTTTTTCATAGAAGATCTCTTGAAAATAAGTTCGTTTGGCAATGGGTTGTGTTTCTTGGTAACTTTTTGGTAACTATTACGATAAAAAAAAAACCATGGCAAAATATTAAAGATGTTTTATTGCTGAATGTTTCCACATGACATACTGTCAGTGTGCACTGAAGGGAAAATCTGTTTAGTGCCCCGATGTCATATGTCACCATTACAATTATGAAAAATCTGGCCATCAACTTTTGCTGGTGGATTATTGATGGACTCAGGATATCTCCAGTATGCATACTGGTGGAGTCTGATGGACTCAGGACACCAGCAGTTTTTGCAAACCAAACTTGGTGGATTGTGGCGGATTCAGGATACTTTCTAGAAAAATCAGTGAGGGGGTTAGGGTTAAAACAGGCATATGGGCCTGAACATTGTTAATGCCCTCGCCTTCGGCTGCCTATCTGATATTGCCATTCTACAGAAAAGTTGGAAGGAGATCGACCCCCCCCCCAAAAACAAACACGGCTTTTGTGAATGCATGTACCTTGGCTTTTAGCACTTGTCCTTTCCATTTGTAGCCGTTGAGTACCTTCAAGGCTTCCTCCTTATCTTCTTGGCAACTGTTTGATGAGGGATACAAATACAAATGCAGCCGAAGACAGTCAAGAACTAGGAAAAAAAGGCCCTCGATCGATAGACCGCAGACCCCCGGCCCAACCGCAAAATATACACAAGTATCTCCAACTGTTAAAACATCATTCAAAGTAATCCAGATTCCTAATCTGGATCCAGATGAATTTGAATATTTAATGAAAATTCCCTTTGACCCATAAGCTATCTATCTACCAAGTTTCATTAAAATCCCACCAGTTGTTTTTTTATAAAATCCTGCTAGCTAAAAGACAAACAAACAGACACCCCAACAAACAAACAACCAGCAAAAACATAATCTCCTTGGCGGAGGTATGGTAATTGCCAGCTTCGTGTGACCAGCTTGAGCAATCAAACTTGTGTGCTAGTTTGATTATCCTGAATGACCTGTGACCCATATCACTGTGTTCTAGCATACACCTAGTTGTGGGGACAGGTTCTTTTGTTTGGAAAAACCTGACCGATTTGTGGGGACATTTTCCTGTCCCTATAGCATTTTGGGTCTCCAGTAAAGGGGTCTAGAGGTAGAATTAGGTTAGGGAATAATGAAAGAAAATGTAGAAGACAACAAATTAGGGTGATGTTGAAAATGTTAGGTCAAAATATTTTTCTGAATTTGAGTTTAGAGAGATTTCTGTTTTCAGCCCTCAAGTATTGATAATGTGCAGACCAGGAACAAGCTAGCCAGCAAAGTTGATCAGGTTTTTGCCGAAACCAAAAGAAAAAGTACACGGGAACTTTCTTAGTACATGTAGTTTATTTGATAGCCGAAGTCTGATTACATTTTCAGTTTCAAGTAACTAATAGAATGTGAAATTTCCTTGTTTCAAATCGTCGTTGATGCATATACATGTATGTATATTTTTCAATTATTTTCTTGATTATCCAAACACCAAAACTAAAACGTGCGATGTTTCCTTGTGCTCATGTGTTCCATTACATCAGAATACTCAACTTTCACTCTTTAAGAAGCTCCAGAGTCACTCACCCCTTGACTCTAATTTCACGGTGCCGGTTTTTCTTGCGTGTCTCAAATGTGACCCGCTCCAGGAAAAGGTGACATAAATCGCGCTATGCATTTATGAGTAATGGCGTAAATATTTTTGTCAAAATTTGATTTTCCTTTTTTGTCTTAAATGACGACTTTAATATCCAAAGTTTTAGATTTAATTACCCAAAAGCTGGAATTTGATAAATAAAGTGTAACAAAATTTTTAAGAGTGCATGTGTAACCTAGAAAAATGGTCAAAAGAATTTATAGTCTAAGGCCTGGTTCAAAATGATCAAATCGCAATATATTTACGAGAGCTGGGACAAAAAAATACAGAATCAATTGAAATAGAGTTCTCAAAAAGATAAAAAATATTTAATTCAAGGTTATCCACAAACCAGAATTACACTTCGCCAAATCAATCACAGAGAAGGAAAAATAACTTGGAAAGTGACCAAACAACGCAAAATGAAAGCGAAACTAAAAAGTGTGAGCGAGAGAAAATCAAATTTGGATAGAACAAATGTAGACAAAAAAAGGATAAAAATTAAACAATAAAAATAAAACCAACACAGTGCCAATAGCGGATTGCTCTAGAATGCTTTCAGACAGAGCCCATAATATCAAAGCGGAATTTAACAGACATCCATCTAGGCATGGTAGGACTAGGGGAAAATGTGGTTGTTCCCTCTTTGCTGCCCGTCTGCTAACTGATATGTACCCCACTGTTGGATGGGGACATTCCTTGGTGTAATGTGATCTGGGGGGGGGGGGGGGGGCACTCTCAAATGCAGAGAGGTCAGTCTTTGTACCTTGTAAAAGGGCAGAGGAAAATAGACCAGGTCGTCTAGCCAAAAGAAAAACTATGTACTGGGACCTACCACTATAAAAAAATAGAATCTCGGGGGAAAGTAGCCAAGGGTAATTTGCCACCATTACACTCACCCCGATTTAAAAACCGTTGTTGTCCACAACAACACAAACAAAAACTAGCTAACTGACCAAAGATATCTACTCCCATTCTCCGTATCTCAATGGTGGCTTGATAACCCTCTTAGAGCGATGGGGAACTTGCCAGGTAGAATCCTCCGTAGCCGATGAGTCATCTGTATCAGTGTCGTCATAGCTTCCACTGTAGGGCACATACCGGTCTGTGTCCTGGCGTCGTCTGTCGCCGAACCTTCGTGGTGGTAGAATCAACTCGGTGCTTTCATCACTTGAGGATCCAAACACCTGGTCATCACTGAACTCACGTGGAGGAGGGATAATTTGTGTGGCCTTGTCATATGGCAACTCGGGGAGTTGGTTGCTACAGAACTGGCGTGGTGGTGGGATAATCTCCTCACATGAACCATCTATCGCAACAGGTAGTTGCTCTTCCGTTCCTCTTGGTGTCTCGTCGGCTCCACTAACCTCAAACGGACATTTAGTGAGCATATTTCGATGTAGCGTCCGGACCTTCTTTGTGCCAAGTTGCCTCACAACATACACAGGACATTTATCGAGCTTCCTAGTGACTATATATGGTGTCTGCTCCCAGTTGTCCTTAAGCTTGCATTTTCCTCTTGGCGTTTTGTTGAGCACCAACACCCGGTTGCCTTGTTCTAGATCGTTCACTCGAACGCTCTTGTCGTATGTTCGCTTCTGCTTGCATCTTGCCTGCTCTGCATTGGCTTCAGCTTCATCGAACGCCTCACGAACTTGTTTTCGAAGGACTTTGACGTAACCCTGATAGTCAATGTCCATCCTAGGTGCTTCCTGTTGGTTTGGGTACGGAAACATGACATCTGCTGGTAATTTTGCTTCCCTCATGAACATAAGAAAAAAGGGAGAGTAGCCTGTTGAGTCGTGACAACTACAATTGTATGCGTGAGTCAATGCTTCGACGTGTGATGCCCAGTTGGTCTTCTTCGACGGATTGAGGGTTCCCAGCATAGACAATAGAGTGCGATTAAACCGCTCTGTCATTCCGTTGTCTTGTGGGTGGTATGGCGTTGTCTTGGTTTTATCGATCCCCATGAATGTACAGAGTTGATGAATTACTGCCGATTCAAAGCTACCCCCTCTATCTGAATGCAAACGCTCAGGAATACCATAGTTTGTGATGTACCTCTCCCACAAAACACGGGCCACCGTGGATGACTTCTCATCTCGGGTTGGGTATGCTTTGGCATGGCGTGTAAAGTGATCTGTCACCACGAGCAAGTGCTCGTACCCCCCGGTTGCCCTCTCTAGACTCAAGAAATCGATGCACACTAATTCCATTGGGCGAGAGGTAACTATACTCTGTAGACCAACGTTCCTCTTGCCACCGGGCCGTTTTCGCAGGGTGCATCGTTTGCAGGCCTCCACATACCTCTTCACGTCGGTGTGAGCTCCTGGCCAGAAAAACCGCTCCTTCACTAGCCAAAGTGTCTTGTGGAACCCGAGGTGTCCCATCTCGTCATGTAGACTGGTCAGCACCTGTTGTTTTATCGATTTAGGCAGAACTGGAACTTCCCTTTGCTTGTTGTCATCCTCGGTGTATACTAACAGTCCCTTCTTTACCTGAAGGTGGTCCCATGCTCTTAGTAACCACTGGACATCTTTTGTTTCCTGCCGTGCTTTTCTTTGGCTGAGCCCGCTCCGACGAGTGGATTTCAGGTGGGTTACCCGGCTGACTACTGGGTCATCCTGTTGAGCATCTATTAGGCCCTCCATCGTCTCCATACAACTTGTACCAGGACGCTTGGGGTGAATACCGTCGGACTGAGACATCTCCTCCGCGGCCTTGTACATCTGGTCCTCCCCCTCAACTGCTTCACTGAGACTTGGTGACTCGAATGATACTCCTGGTTTGGGGGCCACAGGAATTTGTACTTGGACTTCTACCCCTGCTGGGACTGATTCCTCCTGAACCTCCCCCTTTACCGTTGCATCTAGTATGCGGGTCACTTCCTCTCGGGGAATTCTAGAGAGTGCGTCTGCGTTGGCATTTTTCTTTCCTGGGCGATACCGGATGTCGAGGTTGAAAAGAGACAAATCGCTGACCCAGCGTTGACTGTGTGCATCCAGTTTTGCACTCTTTAGAACGTACGTCATAGGATTATTATCTGTGACTGCAGTTACTCTGTAGCCATACACGTAGTCCCGCAACTTTGTTGTAAGTGCCCAGTGGAGAGCTCGGAACTCCAACTTGTGCGCAGGGTACCTCCTTTCTGATGGAGACAGAGTTCTGCTGGCATACGCTATGACACGTTCACGCCCCTCCTGCTCCTGAGTTAACACCGCTCCAAGACCAGCTGCAGAAGCATCCGTCTGTACCACAAAAGGCAACGAGTAATCGGCATAGGCCAAGATTGGCGCTGTCGTGAGCTTGGAGATCAAGGTACGAAATGCAGCTTCACACTCTGCCGACCAAACAAAAGGTGGGTCTTTCGCGCCACGCTTTCCCCCAATCAGTGCGAACAGGGGACTCGCTATCTTTGCATAGTCTTGGATGAACTTTCTGTAGTACCCCGTTATACCAAGAAAGCTTCGCACCTCTTTCTTGCTTTTTGGTACCGGCCAGCTTTCTATGGCGTCAACCTTCTCTGGATTTGTTGCAATCCCTTCTGACGATACGATGTGCCCAAGGTATTTTACGCTTGTTTTCAAGAACTGACACTTCGACGCTTTCAGCTTCAGATTGTGTTGTCTTAGTCGGTCAAACACCTGTCCTAGACGTGCGAGGTGCTCTTCCATGGTGGCGCTGTAAATGATGACATCATCAAGGTATAGCAGTACGCCTTCGAAATTCATATCTCGAAATACTGTTGCCATCAGACGCTGGAAAGTAGCCGGGGCATTCACAAGGCCAAAGGGCATTCTCGTAAACTCATATAACCCCATCGGCGTTGTGAAAGCTGTCTTCGCTTGGTCCTTCTCCGCCATCCCAACTTGTAGATAGCCGGACGTAAGGTCGATGCACGAGAACAATTTTGCTTTGTTGAGGGCATCCAGAGCTTCGTCGATCCGTGGTAGCGGGTAGGCATCGCGGATGGTTCGAGAGTTCAGCTTTCTATAGTCGACGCAAAGTCGAATGCTGTTGTCTTTCTTTCTAACAACCACTATCGGTGATGCGAACGGGCTCTGGCTCTCCTTGATTATGTTGGCTTTCGCTAGGTCTTCAATGTGCTCTCGGACCTCCTGGAATTCCGCTGGTGGGATTCTACGGTATGGCATACGAAAGGGAGTTGGGTCACTTAGGGGAATCTCATGTTGAATAGTGTTAGTTGCTCCTATGTCCATAGGATCTTTCGAGAAGATATCCGTATTCTGCTTCAGCAAGCTTTCTATCGCTTCTCTTTGCGATGGTGTCAGATTGTCATCACTGATGTCAACATCTGGGATGGAACTTCCCCCGGGAACTGCTTGCTCACAGACTGTAGCCACACTGGAGCTGGAAAAGGGTCTTGGACCAACCTCTCGGACGCAGGCTAACGTTGCGATGACTGCATTCCGTCTAACGGTTACCACTTGCTTGGATAAGTTGCACAGCCGAGTGGGAACTCGCCTGTTTTTAACCTCAACAAGCATCCGCCCTACAGCAAGACATCTGTCGTAGTCGCCTTCTACTAGCGCCGTGATGGTACGCCCTTGCATTGAACGAGGTGCTTTTGCAGAGATATTAACTTCCTCTCCCGGACGAACTTTCATCGGCTTTCTCCCTGAATAGCGCAGGCTACCAATTTCGCCATTTCTCTGAGCAAGGTCAGTGCCATCAATGTTGACGCACTGGAATGCTGAGTGCCATGTATTGGACAGCTTATGGGCTTTGGACATAAATCCCCTGCCGTACTTGTCATGCATGGTGTTCCGCACTGCAAATATCACGTTGGTTCCGAGGAGAAGGGGAGTAGAGCGCCTGAAGTTGGTCACTGGCACCACCAAGCAGGGAACATCTTTCAACACTTCGCCAAGAACCTCAATATCCAGTAGGATATAGCCTTGATGTGGAACAACCTGGCCTCCAGCGCCATTTATGATGAGGTCTGTCTTCTTCAGGGCTTGACTTTGTAGCTTCGGATGGGTAGACACAAACTGGGTCGTGACGGTGGTTACCTGTGACCCAGTGTCCAACAACGCCCGACTACTCCTCCCTGAAATAACTACATCAGTGGTACTCGTAGGTCCCACTAGTTGTTCCTCATCTTCATGTTGTTCTTTGCTCGTTTGAACTAAAATTCCCCCTGGTGTATGGTCCATAGCTTTATCAGGGCTCCCCGTTCCAGACACACCTACTGATCGCCCGACATCAGCAGGTTTGTCTAGTTTAACGGGGGTTGACCTTGACCTGGCTCCCTGGGGTCCGTGAACCTCCGACCTGAACTGTTACACTGCCTGGCGAAATGACCAACTTGGCCACATCGATAACATCTATCCCCTTGCGAGCGTCGATCTTGGTCTCCCTTCCAGGGATTTGGCATGGGTCGCCCATAGCCGACGAAGTTTTCCAGGGATCGGACACGCTGTCCCAGGAACTGCTGACCCTCGAGGACCTGGTCAAGGGTGGTCAGTTGGCGTTGCATCATGGTTGTCAGCTCCTTCAGTTGGTCCTTATCGCTCGTCATTCCTTGTTGGGCAACCTGAGCTGCAGCTACTGTCGGGACGTTTTGCGGAATAGGGGGTTTGGGTTGAGGTGCCTCCATTGTCTGCTGGTATGACCCATAGTTTCTTCTTGCTCCACGTGCTTGGAGGAACTCCTCAGCAACGACTCGCACTTCCTGTCGTAGGGCCTTAAAACTCATTCCCCGAGGTTGCATTGGTGCGAGCCGCTGTCGCACGGCATTGTCATGGAGACCAGTCATAAACTGTGTTGTGAGAAGGAGATCCCTATCTTCCCCCAAAGATCCATGACCTTGTCTTTTCTTAACATCCTCCACGTGTCTTAGAAGAGCCTCCAGCGCGATGGCATACGCTCCCGCTGTCTCCTCCGATCTCTGTTTCCTGGCAAAGAAAGATGCGATCGGAGCTGTTGCCCCATTGCCTTCCCCAAACTCATCTAGCAACTCCGCAATCGCTTCCTCTGCTGTAACCAGCCCCCGACTCTCTAGGTTCAGGATGACGTCACGGGCCTCAGCTTTCGTGTGCCTGACCACTTCATGAAACTTTACTCTCTCAGACTGCGGACCTTTTGCTTCCAGCAGATACCGCATATCCCGAGCCCAGTCTTCCACTTTCAGTCCATGTTTCGTAGAACTCGACCCACTGAATGTTTGTACATCCTTCAGCTGGTGTGCAGTATATGTACTGGGCAGGTAGCTAGTCTTCGATAACGAGGTGTTGGAATCAAGGGGGTCGAAATCTGCCATCTGAAGGGGGCTTGGGTAGACCGTAGGCCTTGATGGTCCCGGCTGACTGTGGTTCATATCTGGTGGTGCACACATCACTCCTGGCATTGGATTAGGGCGCAGGGGTACTCGAAATGGATTGTTTGGACTCCCCTCAAACTCGTGAAAGGTCAAGTTGATTGGACAAGGTGGGGTTTCTGCCATCCTGCACTTTTCAAACTCCCCAACTAAAGAACACTGTGTTGGTTTTCTTACAAAAAAATTAGCCTAGGGTAAAACGGTAAATATATAATTTGAAAAAAAAAAGTTGTCCCAGCTAGCAAATAAATAAATGGCTAATTTCCAAAGAAAATAAATCAAATCCCGGGTTTCGGCACCAAAATGTAACCTAGAAAAATGGTCAAAAGAATTTATAGTCTAAGGCCTGGTTCAAAATGATCAAATCGCAATATATTTACGAGAGCTGGGACAAAAAAATACAGAATCAATTGAAATAGAGTTCTCAAAAAGATAAAAAATATTTAATTCAAGGTTATCCACAAACCAGAATTACACTTCGCCAAATCAATCACAGAGAAGGAAAAATAACTTGGAAAGTGACCAAACAACGCAAAATGAAAGCGAAACTAAAAAGTGTGAGCGAGAGAAAATCAAATTTGGATAGAACAAATGTAGACAAAAAAAGGATAAAAATTAAACAATAAAAATAAAACCAACACAGTGCCAATAGCGGATTGCTCTAGAATGCTTTCAGACAGAGCCCATAATATCAAAGCGGAATTTAACAGACATCCATCTAGGCATGGTAGGACTAGGGGAAAATGTGGTTGTTCCCTCTTTGCTGCCCGTCTGCTAACTGATATGTACCCCACTGTTGGATGGGGACATTCCTTGGTGTAATGTGATCTGGGTGGGGGGGGGGGGGCACTCTCAAATGCAGAGAGGTCAGTCTTTGTACCTTGTAAAAGGGCAGAGGAAAATAGACCAGGTCGTCTAGCCAAAAGAAAAACTATGTACTGGGACCTACCACTATAAAAAAATAGAATCTCGGGGGAAAGTAGCCAAGGGTAATTTGCCACCATTACACATGGTTCCAATGTATTGTCCAAGTTTTGTTGTGTTTCGAAGCCTGTTTTCTCAGTTTTGTATTTTGAATTCCATGGAACCCATTAATATGCAAAAACGCCATATCACCGGAACGGGAGGGGCTATGGAGCTGTACTATATGTACCAAATGAAAGCTTATATCCTGGACTTTTCAATTATGTACAGTACATAACTATATTTCTAGTTTTCGCGACTTATGTCACCTTTTCCTGGAGCGGGTCACAAATAGTATGGCCAAATGAGACCGAACTGGGCATTGCAGGACTAGTCTTTAATGTTTTTTTGTTAATTAATTAATGGTTCTCCAGATACATTGCGCTATATACATCCTCTGATATTATTATTAGTCTTTATACATCCTCTGATATTATTATTATTATTAGTCTTTGCCAAAGGCGACATGCAGTAATTGATATTGTGCAAGCATTTCAAGTAAAATCTTTTTTTTGCAGTGTGCCCACAAACGACAGGATTATAGACTATAGCTCCCCTAGTCATAGGCCTGCTGTCGTCTCTGCAAACCTGCAAAAATGAGGCGTGACCTTTTCATGCAAATTCGATCACAAATGTTTTTCGAATCCCATAAGAATTCACGCAGTCAACTACCCATTCAGCAGTCGCCCGGGCCTACGTTGGCTGGTTCCCGGCAGCCCCTATTATAAGTATCGATAATGTGTAGACCGGGAACCAGTCTGCCAGCAAAGTTGATCAGTTTTTGCCGAAACCAAAAGAAAAAGTACACAGGAACTTTTTTAGTTTATTATTTTATTATTTTATAATTTATTATTTGACAGCAGTCGCCCGGGCCTACGTTCGCTGGTTCCAGCCCCTATTATACGTATTTATAATGTGCAGACCGGGAACCAGTCTGCCAGCAAAGTTGATCAGTTTATCCAGGATATCTAATCAGCGCTGCTTGACAAAGGAATTGTGTGCGTGCGCGTATTGCAGGGCTCCCTAAAAAAACCGGCGTAGAAATAAGGAAAAAGATAAACCCCTGGAGCAGGTTTGCAAAGACGACAGTGTGAGTAGGGAAGCTGGTCTAAAATCAGGTCATTTGAAGGCGCACTGAATGAAAAAAAAATTACGCGACGTGCACAATATCGATTACTGTCGTCTTTGGCAAACACTAACAGTACAGGACTGGATACTTGCAAAGGTTGCAAAAGTTGAGAGAGTTCACATTCCATACCTGAATGTCACAAAAGCATAGGTGGCCTTGTTGACTGCCTTGACTTTCTTGGGTTTCAGATGCAAACCAAGCAGCATCTTTTTCAGTTGCTGTTAAAAGGGAAAGTACATGTACATTATACACCAATTGTCAGTTATGCGTGTTTGTCATTTAACGCAGCAAATGAGTTCAAAAACAAAGGAAAGGTGCTTGACAACTCTGCGCCCAATTTCATAGAGCTAGCTGCTAAGCACACAAATTTGCTAAAGGCCCAGTCCCACTGCACTTGCGCACGAATTACTCATGAATTGCGCATAAAATTTTCTTCGTGCGTGATTCGTCAGTGATGTGCGTAAATCCCACGTGTTTCACACGTGGAGCATCAGTTTTTGTAAGTGATTGTACGCGGAGACGGGTTTGTGCGCGATCGCCGGTTTTGAACGGTTCAAAAAATTTTCCACGCACAACGTGCGCGATTATACGCAGTTTATGCGCAGTTTGTACGTAGTTTGGACGTGGAAGGTGCGTGATATGTCCGTGTTCTGTCAGTGTTCCGTCAGTGCTTGTGCGTCAGGAACTGGCTCCTAGCACGCACATCACTGACGAATCACTTACAGAACACGCACATATCACTTACAAAACACGCACAATCCACGTATGTTCCACTTACAATCACTTACCAAAACGTCAGAAATTGTATCGGGTTTGGGCTTGTGCGTGGAATGTTCTTTGTCAGTGATTGTAAGTGATACATGCGCAGTTTATACGCGATTCATCGGTGATTCTGACCACGCACAACCCCAGAAAATGACCAATTTCTCCACGAACAATCACGCACAAACCAATTTTATGCGTGATTTATGCGTGATTTATGCGTCATTGGCAATGGGACTGGGCCTTTAGCATGACATTTTGTCTTTGGCAAAAACAAGGTTACAGACCAAATTTTCACCTGATCTTTATTGTTCTGGATTGATAATCAGCTGTTTTTTTGCTTAGCATGAAAAACACGTAGAATTTTGGCTGGTAACCTGTTTTTAATGAGCAAGATTTTTGGGGCTAAGCAATTTTTGTTGCTTAGCAGCTCAATGAAATTGGCCCCTGATGAATTGTTAGCACTCTCAGGGTGGCTCCAAAACAACGAACAATAATATCACAACGAACAAGCATACTTTCACTACCCTGAGGCCAAAACTACCTATACCAATGGACGGAGAATCTTTCTAGAAGAACAATTACCCCAGGATATCTCGATTTGGGCTAGGATTTTTAGCTCCACCCTATTTTGTGAAGTGGAGTCAGTGGTCCTGTCACACTCACACCAGCAAATTACTAAAACATGGTTTAGCTTCTTGGTGCGAAAGAACCCCTGACTTGACTATGCTTCACAAAACAGGGTTTGAAGCTAAAAATACTAGCCCAAATCAAGATATATGTGACCCAGCACGAGTAAATGAGACACTTTGCGGCAAAAATGAAAATTGAGATTTTGAATTCATCATTTAAAGCTAAACAAGCTTTAAATGATGAAATCAAAATCTCAATTTTTATTTTTGCCGCAAAGTGTCTCATTTACTCGTGCTGGGTCACATATTGGTATCTTTTTTCTCTTGAAAAGATTCTCTATCTATTGGTATAGGTAGTTTTGGCCCAATAAGGGCCACCCATAGTAAAAAAAACCAATATTTTATGATTGTGATTGCTGCTTCAAATTTGCAGAGTCCAAAATTTGAATTACGACCACAATCAGCATTCAGGTTACTTTCTTGTTCAGCCAATTGCACCTGAATCATGTCACGCACAGCAACCAATCAATTACCAGCTCTTATGCACGCGTGTGCATCGTTGAAAGGATTGCGCACACCATTCGTACATTACAAATCAACTACTAACGGACATTTGCAAACATGCGTCATGAGGCGCATCTTTAGAAATGACATTCTTTTATTATTTTCTATCCAGGACTGTCCTTTAATTAGGGGTCTAATTTGTCATATCCCTGTTACATTTGACATTAAAATATTACTTTTACATTCAGCACACATTCTTAGATGCCTTCTATTTGATTTACATAAAGCAAAGTACCTGCAAAACAAATTTTATAAAAAGTTTGAAGTCAATTTCAGTGCCACTTGCATGGTGAATTACTAGACCAGAAGCCAATTTCATTAAACGTGTAAGCACCAACATTTGCTGAGCATGAACATTCTTCCTTGGGAAAAAACAGGGTTACAAACCAACATTTCAGTTGATGTTTATCACTGGTATTCAGCTGGTTTTTGCTGAAAGAAAAGCACGTGGAACTTTGGCTGATAACCTGTTTTTACTGAGCAAGAATTGTCGGTGCTAAGCACATTTTTGTGCTTACATGTAATTGGCCCAGGTGTAACCAGGACACCAAAAAATGTTACAGTTTTGGACCCCTTATTTAAGGACTAATTAACCCATCTTTCTTGTCCATGACCAAAAGTATTTCACCCGTAGCTACTAATTTCTTTTTATAAATACAAATATCACTTGGGTGGGACTCAAACCCACAGCCAAACCCTGGCTAGCAATAGAAAGCAGGAGCTTTCTATTGCTAGCCAGGGTTTGGCTAGCTGGTTGAAATCCCAATAGCATTAGCAGCGGGTTCTGCAACTAAATGTTTTAATTTGCGTCAGGGTGATGTAAATTGAATACTGTTTTTGTTTCCTTCATCACCAACGTAATTTATAAACGCTGTATAGTCAGTGTTGTCACAAGAGAAAGTGTTGGTAATGTACAGCACTGTCAAAACAATGGACAAACTTGTCCTGAATAATCAGAGAGAATATATAAAAGGGGAGAAGACAATAACGCAGCTTTCAGTTTCAACTGCACACTCCTCAAAGATTCTCTGTTAGTGTTCTTACAACAAGAATTCCTGCACTGCATCTGCAAATAATGTTGGAAATGCTACAATTGTACAAGAAGTATGGCTGATGGCTACCAAGAAGACAACTCTACTCTGTCAACTGAATTGAACAAGCATCTTAAGAGCTATTACAACAGTAAAGACATACTAAGAGAAATGAGATGGTTAAGTACTTTAATCATTGCACCAATCGGGATCCTCTTCAACTGTGTGTTTCTCTTCACAGTCTTTCGAGTGAAGTCCATGCGTACAATCATCAACATCTACTTATCCAATCTGGCTGTGGCTGACTCACTCTTCCTCACAAGTAACTTTATATTTGCATTGTGTTCATCCATCAAGAACAACTTCCTTGCTCTAAAAGTATGTGTAAGTGTCAAATACACGCTACTTGCTGTTTCTAATTTCTTTGTGGTTACCATAGCAGCTGAGAGATTCTCTGCAGTGCGTAATCCTCTGACACACAAAGAAAAAGCCTCTAAATCTCGAGCAGCAAAGATATCCGCAGGACTCTGGGTGGCTACAATCATTGTTGCTGTGATTCTGATGTTCTTACCAGAGACTATCTTTGATAATGTCCTCTTTTGGATTAATTCCATTATTGCCATTGTTTGCTTGATAGCAACTCTTGCTTTGTACATTTATGTGGTAGTGAAAGTGCGCAGACAATCAGCCCTGTTGCCAAACCGTCCCAAGCGAGCAGGCAAGGTCCTCTGTATGGTGATAATCAATACTGCTGTTTTCTTCATTTTGAAGTCAATGCGCACTGCATTGTCAATTCTTGTTATTGTGCAAAGCAAGTATTCAACTTCACAGGCTGTTGAACTTCTACAACTTACAACCAAAATGGACATTCTGTTGTCATGTTATACAATTTTTGAGCTTATCAATAGTTCAATCAATTCCCTGGTCTACAGTGCCACAAACGCAGACTATCGTGCAGCTGTAGTCAAGACTTTCTCATTCCTCAAACTGTGCTGTCGTTGCTGCCCAAGACTGAATCCCAGCCAACCATCGCAGCCTGGGAAGCAGATTGAGCTTCGTGTGATTCCACAGGCAGAAAATGACCAAGAGCAGCGTGCTGCCAGACCAAGCAGCAGCAAGCCACCAAGCCAAGGGCATGCACAACACTCAGAGAGTCAGCAGTCACTGGACAGCTGTCAAGAACAATGTTCCAGGCAAGGCAGAAGCAAGTTATCCAAGCCCAGTCAGCAGCATGTTCAAGTGCATGTTGAGGTACATGCAGAACCAGCAGGGACCCCAGCGCTTGCAAGTTCTCATCAGGAACAACGCTCTAGTCTGACTGACTGCAAGCCATCCATGCAAGGACAACAGTGTGTACATCCAGAACCAGCAGAGAGCCAGCAGTCACTTGCAAGTACTCAGGAACAATGTCCTGGGATGACTGGCACCGAGCTATCAGCACAAGGGCAGCAGTATGCACATCCAGAACCAGAAGGGAGTCAATCATTGGAAAGTTGTTAAGACCAATGTTCTCTGGTAACTGATGCGTGCAAGCCATTCATGTAAGGGCAGCAGCAACCCATCCCTGCAAGGGGAGCAGCGGTCTCAAGAGTGCCAGCAACACTTGCAAGTTTTCAGTAACAATGATCCAGTATAAAGTAGTGAGAGTTTGCAGAGACACCATGTGGAATTCTCTTTTCGAAAGATGCAAGTTGTCAGTAACAATGATTCAGGATTGACTGAAGCATGAACTCAGAATTTAATGTTACCGGTATATTCACCTCTTAAATCCACGTAAAAACATTATTCGAGCTTCGGTACTGAATAATATTCAAAATTGTTTTGATTAGACTTGGGTGATATTCCAGTTAAACATATGTATTTGTGATACCAAACCATACCAAATGATGTCACAATGCATATTGATACTGAACAAAATGTTGGCCAAATACTGAAAAGCTCACTATTAAATGTCAATACAATGTGTTCTCTGTTTAGGGATATTCTTAACGCAGTGACTTGTTACAGCAGTTGATCATCTGATTCCCCGACTTACCCAGCCCGACATTGACAATACTCTGAACCTTTTACTCTTTGAACCCGACTTTCAAATAGTCTGGTTCCAAGAGCGATAACCAGATATTTTTTCCAATGTCGGGCTGGGTAAGTCGGGGAATCAGATCGTCAACTGTCGTAATGATAGCCACTGCGTATTCTTAATACTACAATGTTTCAGTGATGATATATTGCCGACTCTCAAAATAAATCCAATAGAACCTACCACACAAGTCTAAACTTCAAGCCCACATATTTCTTTTCTAAAACAATTAATATTTATTTTCACCTATATTTCAATTCTGTTTAACAAGAACTTGTGAGAATTTTGTTTAAATAGAGTAACAAATGTTTCAGTAATGCTCGAGTGATTAGCGCACATGAACATATTTTCATGGAATGCGCGCTATATAAATGTAATTATTATATTTACAATGAGCACCTTCGGGGGACATTTTAGCGTTATTTTTTGGGTAGTTGGGAGACATTGGAATTAGGGAGACATTTTAGTGTCTCCCTAATTCCACAGCTACCTTATAAAAAAATATTTTGTAGATTTTTTATATTTTTGATGGATAGAGTAGGGTCCAAAATGCTTAAATATGAAATTTAGTAAAAAAAGCTCCAGGTAAAAACGGGTTAGGTTACAATAAAGAATGAAAATTTTTGTGTACGTCTCTATGGAGATGTCTCCCAAATGCCCCATTTTCGGTTATAATTATTATTATTCTTATTATTATTATTAAGTTACTGAAGTTGTAAATAAGTGAGTAAATGTACAGATCCATCCTTTTTTATACTTGTAATTTGTAATTGTTTAGCTAAAATCAGCACAAAACCATATTGTCTATCACAGACAGAGATTACAGTACATTTCACAATGAAATCTAACTTTGTGCTCTTTAACCAGTTTGGGCCGGAGTATTATTTTGACATTGACCGGGCCCAGGCGCGGGATTATTTTTCATGAACTTCGATCCGAGACGGGTTCAGGCTGGAATTCTTGGGAACCGGTACACGCCATCCGACGCAAACTGGTTAAAAATACTTAGTCAATACCTTTTGAGTTTTACTCAAATATAGATTTATTTTTAAATTGTCATTTTTCATTATTAACAAATGTTTCATTGATTTTAACTTAAATGTGGTGTGCAAATTACCAGGATTCATATGACTGAAATAACCCCCTAAAATCATTTTTTGTTGTCAAAATAAAACATAAAGGTTGAAAATCCGTGAGTTTTTTTGGTCAAGGCAGGCAGACTTCATAAGGATTGTATTTGAAGGGGAATTCGTAGGGGACTCATTTGTACTTAACTGTAACTTACATAACTATAACAAGCTGTATGCCCACTAACTTACATTTCCATATACCGCAACATACCGTAGAACATCTGCTTTTTAACACAACATCAAAAACTCCGGACCTAAATTGTGGAATGATTTACCATTCTCTCTTAGATGTTCAAGGTCATATAATTTTTTTAAACAGAAACTTAAATTGTTCCTAATGTAATATATTATAAACTTCATGTATCCATGTGCAAATGAACTTGGTATGGCAATCCTACATGTAGCCCAGTATTGTATTATATATATTTTTACTGCTTAGAAGTATGATTGTTTTCCTATAATTTATGGTGTCCGTTCGTTTGTTTTTGTTTAATGGCATGCCTAATACAAGCTTTGCTAACAAGGTTTTGCCACCTCTGGCATTTATATCTTGTTATTCAATACTTATATAATTTTTTATCTAGATGTCAATTGAGAAGAGGAAATAAATGTGTGTTTGATTGAGAGTAGTTTAGGTTTACGTATATGTAAACTGTGACACATAATTGCAAAGTGTGATCGATGTAAAAGACCAATCGATCGATGTAAAAGATGGAAGGACCAATCAATAGATGTAAAAGAACGATCGATGTAAAAAAGACTGATCAATGTGTTGATTGGAGTTTATGCCTCTTTGGTGTTCCATACCCTACTGCATTTTAAGTACAGGACCAAATCCACCCAAATCCACTCAAGTGGTGGTTGATATTGATGAACAACAGCTTAGTACTGCACGGTGGACAAAATCAGTCCCATTCTCCCAACAGTGCCAACATCCGTCATAATCCAAATGTATTCACCCCAGGCCTGTAAGACCAAGTCCCTCCCCCACAACAACAAAAACAAACAAACAAACAAAAACAAAAACAAGGGTATGGATTTGGATGGATTTGGATGGATTTGGGAGGGTTAGGGTTAAAAAAGCTTTAGTATTGTCACTTTTCATTATCGGTAACATCAACCAACTTCAATCAAGGAAATACAGATTGTACATAATACTAAAAACTGAAACAACTTTAATTCAAAATGGCAGTAGCGAAACGGAAATGACTGCTTTGGTAACTGCTGTCACGAGATACATCCATATCACGTGCATTACAAAATAGGTCTTTGAGAATTGTGGGAAAATATGGAGGGAATGTCAACAAAACTTTCTGTTTCAACTACACACTTTAAGAAAATCTCAAGGTGTTATATTTCCATTAGTATAAAACTGGAGCAATCTTGAAATAGGACAAACGCGCTTCGCTCTATCTGCAAAAAAATGTTGAATGCAGCTCCAATCTACACTGCACATCATGGGTGATGGCCACTCTATCGAATGAAGTAAACAAGCATCTTGAAAAATATTACAAGAGATAGGGTTGGGGTACATATGTATAAAATAATACACCATTTTGAAGTTGAGAACCTAGAGAATTAAATTTGTCAACTTTATCTGGGTTCTGTTGGAGAAGGTCACATATACACCAATTGTCAGTTGCGCATGTTTGTCATTTGAAGCAGCAAAGGTGCTTAAAACCGAAAGAAAGGTGCATACAAACTCAATTGATTAAGTGTTAGTACTCTCAATGCTATACAGGGTGGCCTCAAAAATATTGAAAATAATATTCCAACCGACAAGCATATGACCCAGCACGAGTAAATGAGACACTTTGAGGCAAAAATTAAATTTGAGATTTTGATTTCATCATTTAAAGCTAAACAAGCTTTAAATGATGAAATCAAAATCTCAATTTTCATTTTTGCCGCAAAGTGTCTTATTTACTCGTGCTGGGTCACATATACTTCCACTACCCTGAGGCCAAAACTACCTATACCAACGAATGGAGAATGTTTCTTAAAGAACAATGATACCAAGGTGTCTCAATTCGGACTAGTAGTTTTAGCTCCAGATTCTATTTAGTGAAGTGAAGTCAGTGGTTCTTTCGCATCAAAAAATAACTAAACCACGTTTTAGTTATTTCTCGGTGCGAAAGGACCACTGACTCGGCTGTGCTTTACAAAACAGGGTCTGGAGCTAAAACTACTAGCCTAAATCGAGATATCTTGGTATCATTTTTCCTCTGGAAACATTCTTCATCCATAGGTATACAATGTAGAGTTTTAAATCTTAGGGTAGAGGAAGTATGCTCGTCTGTTTTTTAATATGGGCCACCCTGTATAAAACTACAAGTCCAAATGGAGATATCTTGGTATCATTTTTGTTCAAAAAAGATTCTGCGTCCATTGGTATACAATGTAGGTAGTTTTGGCGTCAGGGTATGCTTGTCTGTTTTTTATGGGCCACCCTGTTCAGTCCAAGAAAACAATATTCTAGGATTGCGATTGCAGCTTCAAATTTGAATTGCGACCACAATCAGCATTCAGGGCCAATTTCACGGCGCTGCTAAGCACGCGATTTTCTGCTAACCGAGACTCCGTCTATTTCATGAAGACCGTAAGCAGTAAGCACAGCAAAAGGCATGCTTAACCAAGCGGGAAAATTTGCTTAAATCAGTGACGTAACAGTAGAATCTCCATGCGTGCGCAAACGTTAGCACAAAAAAAGCCGTGAAATAGCGCGTAAGGTTAGCTAATTTTTCTGCTAAAGTTAGCACAAACTTTCCGCTAACTGTTAAGCAGCGCCGTGAAATTGGGCACAGGTTATGTTCTTGTTCAGCCAATTGCAGCTGAATCATGTCACGCACAGCAACCAATCAATTACCAGCTCTAATGCACGCATGTGCATCGTTCAAAGGCTTGCACACACCATTCGTAGATTACAAATCAACTACTAATGGACATTTGCAAACATGCGTCTCTGAGATGCATCTTTAGATAAAGAAAAGTACCAGTACCTGCAAAACAAATTATATAAAAAGTTTGAAGTCAATGTAGAGTTTTAAATCTTAGGGTAGTGGAAGTATGCTCGTCTGTTTTTTAATATGGGCCACCCTGTATATAGTCCAAGAAAACAATATTTTAAGATTGCGATTGCAGCCCCAAATTTGCCGAGTCCAAAATTTGAATTGCGACCACAATCAGCATTCAGGTTACGTTCTTGTTCAGCCAATTGCAGCTGAATCATGTCACGCACAGCAACCAATCAATTACCAGCTCCAATGCACGCATGTGCATCGTTTAAAGGATTGCGCACACCATTCGTAGATTACAAATCAACTACTAATGGACATTTGCAAACATGCGTCTCTGAGACGCATCTTTGGCAATGACATTCTTCTATTGTTTTCTATCCAGGACTGTCCTTTAATTAGGGGTCTTATTTTTCATGTCCCTGTTACATTTGACACTAAAATATTATTTTTAATTTCAGCACACATTCTTTGATGCCTTCTATTTCTAAGAGTGATTTACTTAAAGAAAAGTACCAGTACCTGCAAAAGAAATTAAAAAAAAAGTTTAAAGTCAATTTCAGTGACACTTGCATGGTGAATTACATGTACCGGTACTAGACCAGGAGCCAATTTCATTAAACGTGTGAGCACCAACATTTGCTGAGTATGAACATTCTTCCTTAGGGAAGAAACAGGGTTACAAACCAACATTTCAGTTGATGTTTATTGTTTGTAACTGGTATTCAGCTGGTTTTTGCTTTGAATGAAAAGCCTGTGGAGTTTTGACCGATAACCTGTTTTTACTGAGCAAGACCATTTTGTGCTAGCACATTTTTGTGCTTACAAAAAAGTTACATGTAATTGGCCCCAGGTGTAACCAGGACACCAACAAATGTCACACTTTTGGACCCCTTAGTTATGGACTATAACCCATCTTCTTTGTGCATGGGCAAAAGTATTTTACCCGTAGCTACCAAGTTTTTTTATAAACAAAAATATCACTTGGGCAGGACTCAAACACACAGCCTCCTGCTTTCTATTGCAGATGCATTATTACTAGCCAGGGTTTGGCTAGCTGGTTAAAATCCCAATAGCAGCGAGTTCCGCAACCAAATGTTTCAATTTGTGTCAGGGTGATGTACCGGTAAATTGAATACTGTTTATGTTTCCATCAAAACCAACGTTATTTACAAACGATGTACACAAACTTATCATAAATAAACAGAGAGAATATAAAAGGGGAGAAGACACAAAGCAGATTTCAGTTTCAACTGCACACTCCTCAAAGATTCTCTGTTAGTATTCTTACAACAAGAATTCCTGCACTGCATCTGCAAATAATGTTGGAAATGCTACAATTGTACATGAACTATGGCTGATGGCTACCAAGAAGACAACTCTACTCTGTCAACTGAAGTAAACAAGCATTTTGAGAGCTTTTACAAGAGTGTAGACAGAAAAAAACATATAATATGGTTAAGTACTGAAATCATTGCACCAATTGGCATCCTCTTCAACTTTGTGTTTCTCTTCACAGTCTTTCGAGTGAAGTCCATGCGTACAATCATCAACATCTACTTATCTAATCTGGCTGTGGCTGACTCACTCTTAATCACAAGTGACTTCATATTTGCATTGTGTTCACCCATCAAGTACAACTTCCTTGCTCAAAGAGTATATGGAGGTGTCAGATACACGCTTCTTGCTGTTTCTCAATTCTTTGTGGTCACCATAGCAGCTGAGAGATTCTCTGCAGTGCGTAATCCTCTGACACACAAAGAAAAAGCCTCTAAATCTCGAGCAGCAAAGATATCCGCAGGAGTTTGGATGCCTACAAACATTGTTGGTGTGATTCTGATGTTCTTACCAGAGACTATCTTTGATTATGTAGTTTTTGGGATTAATTCCATTATTGCTATTGTTTGCTTGATAGCAACTCTTGCTTTGTACATCTATGTGGTAGTGAAAGTGCGCAGACAATTAGCCCTGTTGCCAAATCGTCCCAAGCGAGCAGGCAAGGTCCTCTGTATGGTGATAATCAATACTGCTGTTTTCTTCATTTTGAACTCAATACGCACTGCATTGTCAATTCTTGTTGTTATTGTGAATAGCAAGTATTCAACTTCACAGGCTGTTGAACTTCTACAACTTGCAGAACAAAAATTCATTCTGGTTATATGTTTAAGAATTTTTGAACTTATCAATAGTTCAATCAATTCCCTGCTCTACAGTGCCACAAACGCAGACTATCGTGCAGCTGTAGTCGAGACTTTCTCATTCCTCAAACTGTGCTGTCATTGCTGCCCAAGACTGAATCACAGCCAACCATCGCAGCCTGGGAAGCAGATTGAGCTCCGTGTGATTCCACAGGCAGACAATGACCAAGAGCACCATGCTGCCAGGCCAAGCAGCAGCAAGCCACCAAGCAAAGAGTGTGCACAACACCCAGAGAGTCAGCAGTCACTAGACAGCTGTCAAGAACAATGTTCTAGACAAAGCAGCAGCAAGGACTCCATTCACAGTCAGCAGCATGTTCAAGTGCATGTTGAAGTACATGCAGAACCAGCGGGGACCCCAGCGCTTGCAAGTTCTAATCGGGATCAATGCTCTAGTATAGTCTGACTGATTGCAAGGCATCCGTGCAAGATTAACAGTGTGTACATCCAGTTCCAGCAGAGAGCCAGCAGTCACTTGCAAGTACTCAGGAGCAACGTCCTGGGCTGACTGGCACCGAGCCATCATCACAAGGGCAGCAGTATACACATCCAGAACCAGAAGGGAGTCAGTCATTGGAAAGTTGTCAAGAACAATGTTCTCTGGTAACTGATGAGTGCAAGCCATCCATGTAAAGGCAGCAGTGTGCAGAGACAGCAGATAGTCAACAATCACTTTGTACATTATGTAGTCAACAATCACTTTGTAATAACTCTCAAATAATGTTCCAGGCACAACAGCCAAGTGCAGAGAAGCAGTATTATGTGCATCAAGAACCAGCAGGGACTCATTCTAAAACTATCAAGAACAATGTTCCAGGGCGACTGACTTCCCACCCATCCCTGCAAGGAGAGCAGCGGTCACAAGAGTGCCAGCAACACTTGCAAGTTTTCAGTAACAATGATCCAGGATAAAGTAGTGAGGGTTTGCAGAGACACCATGTGAAATTATCTTTTTGAAAGATGCAAGTTGTCAGTAACCATGATACAGGATTGACTGATGCTGAGATTTCAATGCAAGGAATCATGAACTCAGAACTTAATGTTATATCCACCTCCCAAATCAACATAGAAACATTATTCGAGCTCCGGTACTGAATAATATTCAAATTTGTTTTGATTAGGCTTGGGTGATATTCCAGTTAAACATATGTATTTGTGATACCAAACCATGATACCAAATGATGTGATAATGCATATTGATACTGAACAAAATGTTGTTAAAATATTAAAAAGCTCACTATAAAATGTCAATACAGTGTGTTCTCTGTTTAGGGATATTCTTAACGCAGTGACTATCATTACAGCAGTTGATGATCTGATTCCCTGACTTACCCAGCCCGACTTTGACAATACTCTGAAACCTTTTACTCTTGGAAACTGACTATCAAATAGACTGGTTTCAAGAGCGATATCCAGGTATTTTTGTCAATGTCGGGCTGGGTAAGTCGAGGAATCAGATTGTCAACTGCCGTAATGATAGCCACTGCGTATTCTTAAAACAAGTACATGTACTACATATTTTTAGTGACAATACATGTATATTGCCGACTCTCAATATAAATCAAATAGGACCTACCAGTACCACACAAGTCTAAACTTCAGACATTTGAAGCCCACATTTTTTGTCTAAAACAATATTTATTTTCACCTATATTTCATTTCTGTTCAACAAGAACTTGTGAGAATTTTGTTTAAATAGAGTAAAATGTTTCAGTAATACTCGAGTGATTAGCGCACACGAACATAAGTTTATGAAATGCGCGCTCTATAAATGTAATTATTATTATTACTATTATTATGTTACTGAAGTTGTAAATAAGTGAGTAAATGTACAGATACATACTTCTTTTATACTTGTAATTTGTAAATGTTCATCTGAAATAAGCACAAACCCATATTGTCTATCACAGACAGAGATTACAAGTACATTTCACAATGAAATCTACCTTTGTGCTTTTTACCCAGTTTGCGCTGGGATTATTTTGACATTGACCGGGCCCAGGCGCGGGATTATTTTTCATGAACTACGATCCAAGACGGTTTCAGGCCAGCATTCTTGGGATCCGGTACACGCCAACAGACACGAACTGGTTAAAGATACTTAGTCAGTACTTTTTTAGTTTCACTCGATAATAGATATAATTTTAAATTGTAATATTTGTTACATCTCTGACAAACCAAAAAGTAGTTCATGTTTCATTATTACAAAATTTGTCATTGATTTCAACTTAAACGTGGTCTGCAGTTTACCAGGATTCATATGACTGAAAAAACTCCCTCAAGTGATTTTTTGTTGGCAAAATAGAACATACAAATTTAGAATCCGTGAGTTTTTTGGTCAAGGCAGGCAGACTTCAAAGGCATTGTATTTGAAAGGGAACTTATAGGGGAGTTTAGGTTTACGTATGTGTAAACTGTGACACATAATTACAAAGTGTGATCGATGTAAAAGCCTGATTGATGGAAGGACCAATCAATAGATGTAAAAGACCGACCGATCGATGTAAAAGACTGATCAATGTGTTGATAGACTTTATGCCTCTTTGGTGTTCCATACCCTCCTGCATTTTAAGTACTGGACCAAATCTACCTAAATCCACTCAAGTGGTGGTTAATATTGATGAACAACAGCTCATCACTGCACGATGGACAAAATCACTCCCATTCTCCAAGCAGTGCCAACGTCCATCATAATCCAAATATATTCACCGCAGGCCTGCAGGACCAATTTCCCCCGTTCCCCCACCACACCATCCCTCCCGCCAACAAAACAAACAAACAAACAAACAAAAACAAAACAAGGGTATGGCTTTTGATGGATTTGGGTTAAAGAAGCTTTAGTTTTGTAACTTTTCATTTTCAGTAACATCAACCAATTTCAATCAAGGAAATACACATTACATACATAATAATAAAAACTGAAACAACTTTAATTCTAAATGGCAGTAGCGAAACTGAATTGTATGCTTTAGTAACTGCTGTCAAGAAATACATTCATATCACGTGCATTACAATACAATTGTGGGAAAATATGTAGAAAATGTCAACAAAACTTTCTGTTTCAACTACACACTTCTAGAAGATCTCAATGTGTTATATTTCCCATTAGTATAAAACTGGAGCAATCTTGAAAAAAACGTAAACGTGATTCGCTCTATCTGCAGAAAATGTTAGATGCAGCTCCACGCTACACTGCACATGATGGGTGATGGCTACGAAGACAACTCCACTCTATCGAATGAAGAATATAACAAGCATCTTGAGAGCTATTACAAGAGTAGAGACAGAGCAAACCAAATAAAATGGTTAAGTGCTGAAATCATTGCACCAATTGGCATCCTCTTCAACTTTGTGTTACTCTTCACAGTCTTTCGAGTGAAGTCCATGCGTACAATCATCAACATCTACTTATCCAATCTGGCTGTGGCTGACTCGCTCTTCCTTACAAGTGACTTTATATTGGCATTGTGTTCACCCATCAAGTCCAACTTCCTTACTTTCAAAGTATTGGTAGTTGTCAGATACACGCTTCTTGCTGTTTCTAGTTTCTTTGTGGTTACCATAGCAGCTGAGAGATTCTCTGCAGTGCGTAATCCTCTGACACACAAAGAAAAAGCCTCTAAATCCCGAGCAGCAAAGATATCAGCAGGAGTTTGGATGCCTAAAATCATTGTTGGGGGGATTATGATGTTCTTACCAGAGACTATCTTTGCTGATGTAGTTTTGGGGATTAATTCCATTATTGCCCTTGTTTGCTTGATAGCAACTCTTGCTTTGTACATCTATGTGGTAGTGAAAGTGCGCAGACAATCGGCCCTGTTGCCAAACCGTCCCAAGCGAGCAGGCAAGGTCCTCTGTATGGTGATCATCAATACTGCTGTTTTCTTCATTTTGAACTCAATACGCACTGCATCGTCAATTCTTGTTATTATTATGCAAAGCAAAGATCCCACACTCACACCTTCACAGGTTGTTGAACTTCTACAACTTGCAGAAAACAATTTCATTGTGGTTATATGTTTAAGAATTTTGGAACTTATCAATAGTTCAATCAATTCCCTGGTCTACAGTGCCACAAACGCCGACTATCGTGTAGCTGTAGTCAAGGCTTTCTCGTTCCTCAAACTGTGCTGTCATTGCTGCCCAAGACGGAATCCCAGCCGACCATCGCAGCCAGGGAAGCAGGTTGAGCTTCGTGTGATTCCACAGGCAGAAAATTACCAAGAGCAGCGTGCTGCCCAGCCAAGCAGCAGCAAGCCACCAAGCCAAGGGCATGCACAACACCCAGAGAGTCAGCAGTCACTGGACAGCTGTCAAGAACAATGTTCTAGACAAAGCAGCAGCAAGGCATCTACACACAGTCAGCAGCATGTTCAAGTGCATGTTGAGGTACATTCAGAACCAGCGGGGACCCCAGCGCTTGCAAGTTCTCCACAGAAACAATG
This sequence comes from Crossaster papposus, assembly GCA_037893245.1. NCBI lineage: Eukaryota > Metazoa > Echinodermata > Asteroidea > Velatida > Solasteridae > Crossaster > Crossaster papposus. The sequence goes on from JBAIAA010000717.1 coordinate 545,111, forward strand.
CTCTAGTCTGACTGACTGCAAGCTATCCATGCAAGGGGAAGAGTGTGTATACATCCAGAACCAGCAGAGAGCCAGCAGTCACTTGCAAGTACTCATAGATCAGGAGCAATGTCCTGGGCTGACTGGCACCGAGCCATCATCACAAGGGCAGCAGTATGCACATCCAGAACCAGAAGGGAGTCAATGTTCGGAAAGTTGTTAAGAACAATGTTATCTGGTAACTGATGAGTGCAAGCCATCCATGTAATGGCAGCAGTGAGCAGGGTCAGTAGATAGTCAACAAATACTTGCACGTAACTCTGAAACAATATTCCAGGCACAACAGCCAAGTGCCACAGGAGCGCTGCATCAACAACCAGCAGGGAGTCACTACAAAACTGTCAAGAACTATGTTCCAGGGTGATTGCATGACTTTCAATGCATCTCTGCAAGGGGAACAGCGGTCTCAAGAGTGCCAGCAACACTTGCAAGTTTTCAGTAACAATGATCCAGGATAAAGTAGTAAGGATTTGCAGAGACACCATGTGGAATTCTCTTTTCGAAAGATGCAAGTTGTCAGTAACAATGATACAGGATTGATTGATGCTGAGATTTCAATGCAAGGAAGCATGAACTCAGAACTTAATGTTATATTCACCTCTCAAATCAACGTAGAGTGAGTGAGTGAGTATTTAGGGTTTAACGCCGTACCAGCATCAATGGCCATATTCACGGCGGGAACAAATTTCATTCAACAATTTTTTATTTCATTTAACAATTAATGTGAAGAAGTTACAGTTTTAGAGGTGGGAGGAAAACCCCAGAAGAATATCCTGGGGAAAAACCCACGGAGTCAGGCAGGGACTGAAAACCCAATCCACATATTGGCCCAGGCCGGATTCGAACCCGGGTCATAGTGGTGGAAGGCGAGGAAAGAACCGCTACACCAACCCGACTCCCCCCAAATCAACGTAGAAATATTATTCGAGCTCCGGTACTGAATAATATTCAAAGTTGTTTTAATTAGGCTTGGTTGATATTCCAGTTTAACCAGTTCGCGCCGGATGACGTATATAAACGCAAAAATTCCCCCAAATTCAAAACGGATGACGCATAAACACGCCAAGTTCAAGTTCGGAAATCTATGTCAGCAGCGCGCAAGGCCGGAAATGCGTGGGTGTGCTTCCCGGCACTATCAGCCTGAACACGCTTCGGATCGAGTTTCGTTAAAAATAATCCCGTCCGTCGGGTCGGCGATGTTAAAATAATCCCGGCGTGAACTGGTTATGTACCGGTAGATACCAAACCATGATACCAAATGGTGTGACAATACACATTGACAATGAAAAAATGGTGGCAAAATACTGAAAAGCTCACTATAAAATGTCAATACAATGTGTTTTCTTTTCAGGGATATTCTTAACGCAGTGACTATTGTTACAGCAGTTGATGATCTGATTCCCTGACTTACCCAGCTCGACATTGACAATACTCTGAACCTTTTACTCTTTGAACCTAACTATCAAATAGTCTGGTTCCAAGAGCGATAACCAGATATCTTTTTCAATGTCGGGCTGGGTAAGTCAAGGATTCAGATCGTCAACTGTCGTAATGATAGTTGTGATGATGTATTGCCGACTCTCAAAATAAATCCAATAGAACCTACCACACAAGTCTAAACTTCAGACATTTTTTCTAAAACAATTAATATTTATTTTCACCTATATTTCATTTCTGTTCAACATGAGTTTGTGAGAATTTCGTTTAAATAGAGTAACAAATGTTTTAGTATAATGCTTGAGTGATTACCGTTACTGAAGTTGTAAATAAGTGAGTAAATGTACAGATGCATACTTCTTATATACTTGTAATTTGTAATTGATCCGCTGAAATGAGCACAAAGCCATATTGTCTATCACTGACAGAGATTACCTTTCACAATGAAATCTACCTTTGTGCCTGGATTATTTTGACATTGACCGGGCCAGGCGCAGGATTATTTTTCATGAACCACTATCCGAGACGGGTTCAGGCTAGCATTCTTGGGAACCGGTACACGCCATCCGACGCAAACTGGTTAAAGATACTTAGTCAAAAACCTTTTGAGTTTTACTAAAATATAGATTTATTTTTAAATTGTAATTTTTCATTATTAACAAATGTTTCATTGATTTTAACTTGAATGTGTTCTGCAGATTACCAGGATTCATATAACTGAAAAAACAAACCTAAAGTCATTTTTTGTTGTCAAAATAAAACATACATGAAAAGGTTGAAAATCTATGAGTTTGTTGGTCAAGGCAGGCAGACTTCATAAGGATTGTATTTGAAAGGGAATTCATAGGGGACTCATTTGTACTTAACTGTAACTTACATAACTTTAACAAGTTGTATGCCCACTAACTTACATTTCCATATACCGCAACATACCGTAGAACATCTGCTTTTCAACACATCAAAAACTCCAGACCTAAATTGTGGAATGATTTACCATTCTCTCTTAGATATTCAAGGTCATATAATTTTTTTTAAACAGAAACTTAAATTGTTCCTAATGTAATATATTATAAACTTCATGTATCCATGTGCAAATGGACTTGGTATGGCAATCCTACATGTAGCCCAGTATTGTATTATATGTTTTTTTACTGCTTAGAAGTATGATTGTTTTCCTATAATTTATGGTGTCCGTTCGTTTGTTTTTGTTTAATGGCATGCCTAATACAAGCTTTGCTAACAAGGTTTTGCCACCTCTGGCATTTATATCTTGTTATTCAATACTTATATAATTTTTTATCTAGATGTCAATTGAGAAGAGGAAATAAATGTGTGTTTGATTGAGAGTAGTTTAGGTTTACGTATATGTAAACTGTGACACATAATTGCAAAGTGTGATCGTTGTAAAAGACCAATCGATCGATGTAAAAGCCCGATTGATGGAAGGACCAATCAATAGATGTATAAGAACGATCGGTGTAAAAAAGACTGATCAATGTGTTGATTGGAGTTTATGCCTCTTTGGTGTTCCATACCATACTGCATTTTAAGTACACAGGACCAAATCCACCCAAATCTACTCAAGTGGTGGTTGATATTGATGAACAACAGCTTAGTACTAAACGATGGACAAAATCAGTCCCATTGTCCCAACAGTGCCAACATCCATCATAATCCAAATATATTCACCCCAGGCCTGCAGGACCAAGCCCCCCCCCCCCCCCCCCCCCCCCCCCCCCCCCCACCACAACCCAAAAACAATCAAACAAACAAAAACAAAACAAGGGTATGGATTTGGATGGATTTGGGAGGATTAGGGTTAAAAAAGCGTTAGTTTTGTCACTTTTCATTATCGGTAACATCAACCAATTTCAATCAAGGAAATACACATACAAAATAATAAAAACTGAAACAACTTTAACTCTAAATGGCAGTAGCGAAACTGAATTGTCTGCTTTGGTAACTGCTGTCACGAGATACATTCATATCACGTGCAATACAATATGTCTTTGAGAATTGTGGGAAAATATGGAGGGAATGTCAACAAAACTTTCTGTTTCAACTACACACTTCTAGAAGGTCTCAAGGTGTTATATTCCCCATTAGTATAAAAACTGGAGCAATCTTGAAAAAGGACAAATGCGCTTCGCTGTATCTCCAGAAAATGTTGGATGCAGCTCCAAGCTATACTGCACATGATGGGTGATGGTTACAAAGACAGCTCCACTCTATCAACTAAAGTAAACAAGCATCTTATGAACTTTCAGATTTCAGTTTCAACTGCACACTCCTCAAAGATTCTCTGTTAGTGTTCTTACAACAAGAATTCCTGCACTGCATCTGCAAATAATGTTGGAAATGAACTATGGCTGATGGCTACCAAGAAGACAACTCTACTCTGTCAACTGAATTAAACGAGCATCTTGAGAACTATTACAAGACTATAGACAGATCCGATCAAAGAATAATGTTAAGTGCTAAAATCATTGCACCAATCGGAATCGTCTTCAACTTTGTGTTTCTCTTTACAGTCTTTCGAGTGAAGTCCATGCGTACAATTATCAACATCTACTTATCCAATCTGGCTGTGACTGACTCACTCTTCCTCACAAGTGACTTTATATTTGCATTGCGTTCACCCATCGAGTACAACTTCCTTGCGCAAAAAGTATTTATAGTTGTCAAATACACGCTTCTTGCTGCTTCCAATTTCTTTGTGGTCACAATAGCAGCTGAGAGATTCTCTGCAGTGCGTAATCCTCTGACACACAAGGAAAAAGCCTCTAAATCTCGTGCAGCAAAGATATCCACAGGACTCTGGGTGTCTACAATCATTGTTGCTGTGATTCTGATGTTCTTACCAGAGACTGTCTTTGCCTACTTCATCTTTTGGATTTCTTCCATTATCAACATTGTATGTTTAATAGCAACTCTTGCTTTGTACATCTATGTGGTAGTGAAAGTGCGCAGACAATCAGCCCTGTTGCCAAACCGTCCCAAGCGAGCAGGCAAGGTCCTCTGTATGGTGATCATCAATACTGCTGTTTTCTTCATTTTGTACTTAGTATACTTATCCGCCATTATTATTACCACTATTTTAAACCTTTATGCCCGTTTCGATACGACTTCCCAGATTGTTGAATATTTTAAACTTGGAGAAAAAGCAATCATAGTGGGTCTATGTTCAGGAATCCTGCGATATATCAACAGCTCAATCAATTCCCTGGTCTACAGTGCCACAAACGCAGACTATCGTGCGGCTGTAGTCGAGGCTTTCTCATTCCTCAAACTGTGCTGTCGTTGCTGCCCAAGATGGAATCCCAGCCGACCATCGCAGCCAGGGAAGCAGATTGAGCTCCGTGTGATTCCACAGGCAGAAAATGACCAAGAGCACCATGCTGCCAGGCCAAGCAGCAGCAAGCCACTAAGCCAAGTGCGTGCAAATCACCCAGAGAGTCAGCAGTCACTGGACAGCTGTCAAGAACAATGTTCTAGACAAAGCAGCAGCAAGGCATCCACGCACAGTCAGCAGCATGTTCAAGTGCAGGTTGAGGTACATGCAGAACCAGCGGCGGACACAGCGCTTGCAAGTTCTCACAAGAAACAATGCACTAGTCTGACTGATTGCAAGCCATCCATGCAAGGGGAACAGTGTGTACATCAAGAACCAGCAGAGAGCCAGCCGTCACTTGCAAGTACTCAGGAACAATGTCCTGGGCTGACTGGCACCGAGCCATCATCACAAGGGCAGCAGTATGCACATCCAGAACCAGAAGGGAGTCAATCAGTGGAAAGTTGTTAAGAACAATTTTCTCTGGTAACTGATGAGTGCAAGCCATCCATGTAAAGGCAGCAGCAACCTATCCCGGCAAGGGGAACAGTGGTCTCAAGAGTGCTAGCAACACTTGCAAGTTTTTAGTAACAATGATCCAGGATAAAGTTGTGAGGGTTTGCAGAGACACTATGTGGAATTCTCTTTTGGAAAGATGCAAGTTGTCAGTAACAATAATTCAGGATTGACTGAAGCATGAACTCAGAACTTAATGTTACCGGTGTTACGTACCGGTGCGGCCAATTTAGAACTTCGTCCCGCACAGACGGCAGAAAGTTTAATAACTCCCAAAGGATAAATTTAGGAATGAAACCAAAAGGTTGAGAGAACAAATCAGAGCAAGCAAATTAGATTATTCAACATTTAATGAATCAAATTAAACAATTAAGCAGGCTAAACAAAACTTGGTTAATAAGCAACACACTGGTTATATAAATATAACTTATCTCAAGCACAAATATATAGCGGCCATGCAAAATGATAAACAGGAGCAAAGTTAACAGCAATGGCAAAAGGCACAATGTGAACAGAAAGCTCGGCCAAGCAAAATATACAATAAATTCATATTTACCACTTTTAACAGGCCGCTGCTCGGTTAGTGCTTAATAAGGATGGCAGTGTAGCCCTTAGGCCAAACACCTAATCGGTACCGATAATGCTTCCTCTGCACAAGACTTCGGTCGGGAAAGGCCACGATATCCCAAGAAGGAACGGCAACTCCACACGGCCACGACATCGATGTGAAGACTGAAACCGGCGCCGGCCCAGGCTACACCGCCATACCCTAACACTTAATAACACATACATGTACATAGCACTAACCGAGGGCGATCAAAGATTGTACGGCCCTTAAATACTCTCATCCACCATGACCATCAGAGCGTAACAAATAACTAGAATTGCCACATGCTCCGCAGGTGCGTCTAAAATGCACACCTGGAATGCGAGCCAGGCCCGCGCACAAAGCCAGGGCAAGCCCGTAACACCTCCCTCCATAAAAGAATTTACCTAAAAGGGAAATTTTGAATTTGTTAAGCCACGTGGATGAGAATAATATTAAATATACAATACAATTAATACGATAATTTATACAAAATAATCACGCCAATCTATAATCAATCAAGCACCTGATATATACACACATAATTATTTTAGTTCGACACTCACTAAAAGATTATCTTGCACAAAATCATTTAGTAGCATCTTGACAATGTGTCGGCTACAATGTTGTTTTTTCCTTTTATGTGCCGAATTTCTAGGTCCAATTCTTGAAGTGCAAGACTCCACCTCAATAATCTTTGGTTTTTATTTCTCATTTTGGCCAAGAAAGTCAGTGGATTATGATCAGTGAATACCACTACTGGTTTTAATGGAGCTTCAAGATACACATTGAAATGTTGAATTGACAGAATTAAAGCTAAAGCTTCCTTCTCAATAGTGGAATACTTTGCTTGATGTTCGTTTACTTTCTTAGAGAAATAACTGACAGGGTGCATAATACCATGATCATCGGCTTGCATCAACACAGATCCAATACCGACATCACTAGCATCGGTTGTAAGTACAAATGGCTTCGTGAAATCTGGAGCAGAGAGAACAGGAGCACTGGCCAACATGGCCTTTACGTTATTAAATGCTTGCATACATTCATTACTCCAGATGAATTTCTTATTCTTCTTGAGCAACTCTGTCAATGGTGATACAACATCTGAAAAGTTTCGACAGAACTTACGGTAATACCCTGCCATACCCAAGAATCGCATTAAGTGTTTCCTAGTCTGAGGCTGTGGAAAATCCGATATAGCTTCAACCTTTGAGTTAACAGGCCGAATCTTACCCTGTCCTATTTCATGACCCAGAAAGACAACTTTTCCTTTTCCAATTTGACTTTTGTTCAAATTAACCGTCAAGTTGGCCTTAGAAAGTTCTTGAAACAACGCTCTGGTGTATTGCATATGTTCTTCCCAAGTGTTACTATACACTACAATGTCATCTATGTATACTTCGATATTCTGTAACCCTTTACATACGTTATTCATTAATCTTTGAAATGTAGCTGGGGCATTTTTCATACCAAATGGCAATACTGTATACTGGTATAAACCCTGTGGGGTAACAAATGCCGACACTTCTTTGGCTCTTGGGGTAAGAGGCACCTGCCAGTATCCCTTAAGTAAGTCATAAGTACTGACAAACCGAGAATTTCCAATTTTGTCAATACAATCGTCAACTCTAGGCAGAGGAAAGGTGTCGGTTTTAGTAACAGAATTAACTTTTCTAAAATCTGTACAAAAACGCACCGATCCATCCGATTTGGGCACCAAAATGCAAGGAGAACTCCAGGCACTGTTACTTTCCTCTATTATATCATTTTCCTTCATGTACTGAATTTCTTTATACAGAAGAGCTTGTTTAGTTGGCCCACATCGATATGGATGTTGTTTAATGGGCATTGCATTTCCGATATCTACATCATGCTCGACCATATTTGTTCTAGTGGGCACATCAGAGAACATACAGTTGTATTTGTTTACTAAATCCGACATTTCAGTTTTCTGAGTCAAATTCAAGTGGTACAATTTAGTGTCCAAATTATCTAAAATCTGGGAATTATTCAGCTTCATGTTAGCACCAGGGACATAAATATCATTAGTCTGGTCCATAGCTGAATTCAGATCCACTACTGCCACTGATTTAGATGGGGTTTCTACTCTAGTATGGTAAAGCTTAAGCATATTTATATGACAAAGTCGTCTTTTCTTACGTCTATCCGGGCACAGTACAAGGTAATCCAACTCGTTAACTTTACGTTCAATTACGTAAGGCCCATGGTAGCGAGCTTGTAATGGTTGACCTACTATTGGTAGCAAAACTAGAACCTGATCACCTGGTTTAAAACTACGAAGTTTGCATTTACGGTCATACCAAGTTTTCATCTCAGTTTGAACTCCTCTAAGCTTGTTCTGTGCAAACTCGCACGTGCTCTTCATACGTTCTTTAAGTTTAATAACGTAGCTCAAAACACTATCAGTCGTCTGATCCTCGTCTAGCCACTTTTCTTTCAAAAGAGTCAAAGGACCTCTTACTTTACGACCGAACACTAATTCAAAAGGACTGAAGCCCATTGATTCATTGCGTATCTCCCTAATAGCAAACAGAAGCAGCGAAAGTCCCTCATTCCAATCTCTATCGTGCTCTATACAATAGGCCTTAATCATGGTTTTCAGAGTTTGGTGAAAACGTTCCAAAGCTCCTTGGCTTTCAGGATGATAAGCACTGGATGTAACTACATTAATGCCCAAGGTCTTGAGCTGATCACGAAACAACTTCGAAGTGAAATTTGTGCCTTGGTCACTTTGAACAGTTTTCGGGAGGCCAAAACGAGTAAAGAACGAAATGAGTGCTTCACTGATCGGCTTAGCCTTTATGGAGCGCAAGGAAATGGCTTCAGCATACCTAGTACTGGAACACATAATTGTAAGTATGTACTGATGTCCAGACCTAGTTTTTGGTAACGGTCCAACACAATCAACTATGACCTTACTGAAGGGTTCATCCATCACAGGTATAGGTTTCAATGGTGCTTTAGGAGGATCCTGATTGGGTTTTCCTACAACCTGACAAATGTGACAAGTTCTACAGTAATCGCTCACAGATTTTCTAAGGTATGGCCAGTGGAAATGCTGTTGAATACGATCGCATGTTTTAGTTACACCTAAATGACCAGCCATAGGTGGATCGTGTGCTAGACTTATAATATGCGTCTGATAAGGTTTAGGAACAACCACTTGATGGACCACCTCCCAGTCTTCAGCAGGAGCATATGGTGGTCTCCACTTTCGCATCAAAAGACCATTCTTATAGTAATAGCATACGGGTACTTTTGAAGCTTCGGTTTCGTTCTGAGCCGTTTTACCAATACTAACTAGAGTCGGATCTTTAACTTGTTCAGCTACCAGTTCCTCTCTACTACCCACAATATCACTAATGACATCAAACTGAACATTAACGGGATTATCCTCAGGAGGCTTACAACTAACCTCTCTAGAGAGAGAAGGCAATCCAGCCATAAAAGTATCAGCTAAATCAACATCAGTCGTTCCACTAGTACTAAGTTTATTGCTAAATTCCTTATCTCTTCTCGTCATTGAACGAGTGCTAACGCACGAAGGAAAAATACCCGGATAATCCTTCTCAAGCTGAGAAGTATTATTAACACTACTTACAGTAGCATCCATTACTGGTTCTACAACTACCCTATGACCAGCAATATCATTGCCTAAAAGCAAGGCGATGCCCTCTAAACCCTTTGGCAAGCTGGGGGTTACCCCTACAGTTATAGGTCCAGAAACTAACTCCGAGTTTAAATAGACATGATGAAGAGGAACATCAATACAATTATTGCCAATACCAGTTACAAGTACATTAGCACCTGAATAGGAACTATTACTTAAAGGAACTGTGCCTTTAAGCAACAATGACTGCGATGCCCCAGTGTCCCTTAACATAACTACTGGATATTTTGGCGACTCGGCTTCACTCTCACCGAGTGAAACATTACCTGTCATGATAAAAGGTAAGTAATCTTTTCGAATTTCAGACAAAGGACCATCAAGTCCATCAAAAAATTCTGGGAATGTGGAATTTCGTGCTATCTTACTAAACGCTATAGGCTTAGACTCGCTAGTACCAGCTTGCTTCCTTAAATAAGCATAACAATTGGATTTCACATGGCCCAACTTCTTGCAAAAAGAGCAAACTATAGTGGGCTTAGAAAAATCCTTCTTTGCACTATTCCTTGAATTCCAATTGTCAGGTTTACTGTCTGCAGACTTTGAATTTTGATAACTCTTAACCTGACGCTTAAAAGGGTTGTGATCTCCCTTATAAAATTGCATTTTATGTGTTAGGATATAATCATCAGCCAACACACCAGCCTGGTGTAAATCTGTTACTTTGTGCTCCTCAAGATATGCTTTTATACTGTCAGGAACACATGATTTAAATTCCTCTAAAAGCATAACCTGACGCAACTTGGCAAACTCAGTAGCAGCTCCACAAGAATTACACCATCTGTCAAAGAGATTCTCTTTTTCACGAGAAAACTCAATATAATTTTGCGTATCCTGTTTTCTGGTATTTCTGAATTTTTGCCTATAAGCCTCTGGCACCTGTTCGTAGGCTTTCAAAATGGCCGTTTTCACAATTGCATAATCCTTACTTTGCTCCACAGGAAGAGCCGCATACACTTCCTGAGCCTTACCAGTAAGCACACTTTGCATTAACAAGGTCCGCATATCTGATGGCCACTGAAGCCTGTCGGCCACTTTTTCAAAATGACCAAAAAACTTATCAACTTCCTTATCTTGAAAGGGTGGCACCAAGCGAATGTGTTTGCTAGGGTCAAACGGAGGTATGTGTTTTTCCAACTTTGAATGTTGCAGTTGAGCTAAACCCAATTCAATTTCAGCCTTTTTCCTTTTTTCAATCTCAATTTCCAATTCAAGTTCCTTAAGTCTAACTGCGGCATCCTCAGAATACTTAATACTAGGCCCTGCACCTGGCGATTTTAACATACCTTCGTCTGCCAAGAATTCTACAATTACGGTTTTTAGGTCGGCTTTTTTCATACTAAGGAGTACCGAGACTTTATAATACTTAGCCACATCAAAAAGCTCAGATCGCTTAAGGGTATCAAGTTTCTCCATTGAGGGAGAACCTTCAAAGCCCGCCACGAATTCATTAATATCGAATTTGCTTGCCATGATTGCTAACAGTGCAATAAACAATTGCCAATATACTACTAGAGATGTTATGGTTTTCATTTCCCGGACAAGCCCCCAATTCTGTTACGTACCGGTGCGGCCAATTTAGAACTTCGTCCCGCACAGACGGCAGAAAGTGTAATAACTCCCAAAAGATAAATTTAGGAATGAAACCAAAAGGTTGAGAGAACAAATCAGAGCAAGCAAATTAGATTATTCAACATTTAATGAATCAAATTAAACAATTAAGCAGGCTAAACAAAACTTGGTTAATAAGCAACACACTGGTTATATAAATATAACTTATCTCAAGCACAAATATATAGCGGCCATGCAAAATGATAAACAGGAGCAAAGTTAACAGCAATGGCAAAAGGCACAATGTGAACAGAAAGCTCGGCCAAGCAAAATATACAATAAATTCATATTTACCACTTTTAACAGGCCGCTGCTCGGTTAGTGCTTAATAAGGATGGCAGTGTAGCCCTTAGGCCAAACACCTAATCGGTACCGATAATGCTTCCTCTGCACAAGACTTCGGTCGGGAAAGGCCACGATATCCCAAGAAGGAACGGCAACTCCACACGGCCACGACATCGATGTGAAGACTGAAACCGGCGCCGGCCCAGGCTACACCGCCATACCCTAACACTTAATAACACATACATGTACATAGCACTAACCGAGGGCGATCAAAGATTGTACGGCCCTTAAATACTCTCATCCACCATGACCATCAGAGCGTAACAAATAACTAGAATTGCCACATGCTCCGCAGGTGCGTCTAAAATGCACACCTGGAATGCGAGCCAGGCCCGCGCACAAAGCCAGGGCAAGCCCGTAACACCGGTATATTCACCTCTCAAATCCACGTAGAAACATTATTCGAGCTTCGGTACTGATTAATATTCAAAATTGTTTTGATTAGACTTGGGTGATATTCCAGTTAAACATGTATTTGTGATACCAAACCATGATACCAAATGATGTGATAATACACATTGATACTGAACAAAATGTTGGCAAAATACTGAAAAGCTCACTATAAAATGTCAATAAAATTGGTTCTCTCTTTAGGGATATTCTTATTGCAGTGACTCGTTACAGCAGTTGATCATCTGATTCCCTGACTTACCCAGCCCGACATTGACAATACTCTGAACCTTTTACTCTTTGAACCTGACTTTCAAATAGTCTGGTTCCAAGAGCGATTACCAGATATTTTTTTCAATGTCGGGCTGGGTAATTCGAGGAATCAGATCGTCAACTGCCGTAATGATAGCCACTGCGTAATTTTAAGACATGTACTACATATTTTTAGAGACGATATATTGCAGACTCTCAATATAAATCAAATAGGACCTACCGCACAAGTCTAAACTTAAGAAATTTCAAGCCCACATTTTTTTTTCTAAAGCAATTAATTTTTATTTTTACCTATATTTCATTTCTATTCAACAAGAACTTGTAAGAATTTTGTTTAAATACATGTAGAGTAAAATGTTTCAGTAATGCTCGAGTGATTAGCGCACGTGAACATATTTTTATGGAATGTGCGCTACATGTATATAAATGTAATTATTATTTTTATTATTATGTTACTGAAGTTGTAAATAAGTGAGTAAATGTACAGATGCATACTTCTTTTATACTTGTAATTTGTAATTGTTTAGCTGAAATCAGCACAAAACCATATGTGACCCAGCGCGAGTAAATGAGACACTTTGCGGCAAAAATGAAATTTGAGATTTTGATTTAATCATTTAAAGCTAAACAAGCTTTAAATGATGAAATCAAAATCTCAAATTTCATTTTTGCCGCAAAGTGTCTCATTTACTGGCGCTGGGTCACATATTGTCTATCACAGACAGAGATTACAATACATTTCACAATGAAATCTACCTTTGTGCTCCTTAACCATTTCGTGCTGGGGTATTATTTTGACATTGACCGGGCCCAGGCGCGGGATTATTTTTCATGAACTTCGATCCGAGACGGGTTCAGGCCGGCATTCTTGGGATCCGGTACACGCCATCCGACACGAACTGGTTAAAGATGTACTCAGTCAATACTTTTTGAGTTTTACTCAACAATAGATTTATTTTTAAATTGTAATATTTGTTACATCTCTGACAAACCAAAAAGTAGTTCGTGTTTCATTATTAAATAATTTGCCATTGATTTCAACTTAAATGTGTTCTGCAGATGACCGGCATTCATATGACTGAAATAACCACCTAAAGTGATTTTGTGTTGTCAAAATAGAACATAAAGGTTGAAAATTCGTGAGTGTTTTGGTCAAGGCAGGCCTACTTCAAAAACATTGTATTTCAAAGGGAACTTATAGCGGTGTTTAGGTTTACGTATGTGAATCTGTCCACACTAAATGTTACAACTGCACAACATCCAATTAGCTCTCATTTAAAGTGTGTTGAAACTCAGAAAATAAACTTTAATGATGGTAATAGTAGTTGTACAATTGTTGAGAGATAGTGTACACAATTATAAAGGATTTGGTTGTTGGTTAATACAAAAATGAGAAATTTTATAAAAATGTCCAGCAAAGTTTTGGGGGTCCTGGTGGGACATGCATAAACCATGGCAACTCATGTTTTTCTCCAGGTTATATAAGAGGTGTTATTACACAGAAAAACAATTCACATGTTAAATTATGGTTGGCAAAGATATCAAATATGAGAAATCTGATCATTTTTCAAGCCCTTTCTTTATTGAAGGTGTTAATAATCGAGAATTTAGGAACAGCTAATTCAGCCATCACGTACGTCACGGTTCTGTCCATTTGGTGACAAACGTGATACTGGCTGGTACTGACATTTTATCAACAATAAATTTCAACAAAAATATATTTATCTTGCTGAGAAATCATCTGGCTTTTTTTCTAAATACCATTTTTGTACATTTGGATTCGTTGGGTAACAAAACACAGATCCATTTGAAGGAAATGCAAATTTCTGTCCATTTTTTTGTAACGTACATGTATGTCACATCAGTTAATCTCTTGCCAACTGTAAAAATCCTTAAGGATTATTATTATAATTGCACATACATTTATAACAAAGATATGTGCAATGCAACTGCCATTATTTTCTTAGAAAGGTTTGTGCATTTTGCTGAACGAAGAATGAAGAGTATGTCTGTCCCCAACTCATGGGAAAGTGACATACGTGATCTTACATTATACAATGCACGTGTCTGTCCTGTGACAAACGTGATGTCTGTCCAGTGACAAACATTATTCAGTGAAATAAAATTACAAGTTTAAAATCTAAATTAAAACTTCTTTCTGCAAGTAAAAATAACAAGTTAACTTTGAAAGAATATTTAATAAGTTAGGCTAGTTATCAATCTTGGTTTTTACTTTTATTTGTTAATTTAAGAAAAAAAATGTCTGTCCTCGTGACAAACGTGATTATTGATGTCTGTCCATGTAACAAATGTTATTTCAGATAAGATGTCAGTATTTCTTCATTTCCAGTTATGTATATGGTTGAACAGTCTAAAGAATTTTGTTGGGGGGTTTTCAGGGCAATTACTATTCTCAGTTGTTAAAAAGTTCTTTATCAATCCAAATAATTATAATTTGATACTGTCTTGTCTGTCCCAGTGACGTACGTTATTTTCATGGCATACTTCTTCCCATAATTTCTTAAGAAAGAATAAAGTTTCTTAAAAAAAATTCTAAATAACAACACTGAGTTCACTTAATCATACTAAAACAAAAAATTACAAAATTTGTTCATCTTGCTTTGAGTTATGGTTAGGAAAAGAAAAGTGTCTGTCCATGTGACAAACGTTACATCTTAAAGATTAACCATCAATAACTTCTTAAATATTGCTAAAGTTATCTTTACCTTTCTAAAACTAACAAGGATATAGGGGGAAGATATGTGCAATCAAAAAAAAATGGAAACATTTTACATTTAAAATTTTCTTTTAAATGTCACACAGTTGTAACGTTTACTGTGGACAGACCCATGTGTAAACTGTGACACATAACTGCAAAGGGTGATCGATGTAAAAGACCAATCGATCGATGTATTAAAGACCAATCGATCGATGTAAAAGACCAATCGATGTAAAAGACCAATCGATGGAAGGACCAATCAATAGATGTAAAAGACCGATCGATCAATGTAAAAGACTCACTGATCAATGTATTGACTGGTTTTTATGCCTCTTTGGTGTTTCATACCCTACTGCATTTTTACCGGTTCGCGCCGCGATTATTTTATTATCACCGAGCCAAGGCGCAGGATCATTTTTAACGAAACTCGATCTGAGGCAGGTTCAGGCCAATGGTACCAGGAAGCACACCCACGCATTTCCGGCCTTGCTCGCTACTGACAGACATTTCCGGACATGCTCGTGACGCGTTAATGCGTCATTCGTTTTGAATCTGGAGAAAACTTTGCGTGTATATACCTCCAGCGCAAACTTGTTAAGTACAGGACCAAATCTACCCAATTCCACTCAAGTGGTGGTTGATATTGATGAACAACAGCTTAGTACTGCACGGTGGAAAAAATCAGTCCCATTGTCCCAACAGTGCCAACATCACCATAATCCAAATATATTCACCCCAGGCCTGTAGGACCAAGTCCCCCCCCCCCCCCCCCCCCACAACAAACAAACAAACAAACAAACAAAAATAAAACAAGGGTATGGATTTGGATGGATTTGGAGGGTTAGGGTGAAAGAAGCTTTAGTATTGTCACTTTTCATTATCGGTAACATCAACCAACTTCAATCAAGGAAATACACATTGTACATACATTGTGTAATGATAAAAACTGAAACAATTTTAATTCTAAATGGCAGAAGCGAAACTGAATTTTCTGCTTTGGTAATTAACTGCTGTCACGAGATACATGCACACCACGTGCATAACAAAATAGGTCTTTGAGAATTGCGGGGAAATATGGAGGAAATATCAACAAAACTTTCTGTTTCAACTACACACTTCTAGAAGATCTCAAGGTGTTATATTCCCATTAGTATAAAACTGGAGCAATCTTGAAATAGGACAAAAGCGCTTCGCTCTAAGCAGAAAATGTTGGATTCAGCTCCAATCTACACTGCACATCATGGGTGGATGGCCACTCTATCGAATGAAGTAAACAAGCATCTTGAAAACTATTACAAGAGATAGGGTGGGGTTACATATGTAAAAAATAATACACCATTTTAAAGTTAATAACCTACCGGTAGTTAATTAAAAAAAAAAAAAAAATCTAAACAACTAAAATTGTCAACTTTGTCTTGGTTCCGTTGGAGCAGGTCATATACTGTATACACCAATTGTCAGTTGTGCATGTTTGTGATTTGAAGCAGCAAAGGTGCTCAAAACCGAAAGAAAGGTGCATACAAACTCAATTGATTAAGTGTTAGTACTATCAATGATACAGGGTGACCTACAAAATTTTTTGTACAATAATATCACAACGGACAAGCATATGTGACCCAGCACGAGTAAATGAGACAATTTGAGGCAAAAATAAAATTTGAGATTTTGATTTCATTATTTAAAGCTAAACAAGCTTTAAATGATGAAATCAAAATCTCAATTTTCATTTTTGCCCCTAAGTGTCTCTTTTACTCATGCTGGGTTACATATACTTCCACTACCCTGAGGCCAAAACTACCTATACCAACGAATGGAGAATGTTTCTTGAAGAACAATGATACCAAGGTGTCTCAATTCGGACTAGTAGTTTTAGCTCCAGATTCTATTTAGTGAAGTGAAGTCAGTGGTTCTTTCGCACACAAAAATAACTAAACCACATTTTAGTTATTTCTCGGTGCGAAAGGACCACTGACTCGGCTGTGCTTCACAAAACAGGGTCTTGAGCTGAAACTACTAGCCTAAATGGAGATATCTTGGTATCATTTTTCCTCTGGAAACATTCTTCATCCATTGGTATACAATGTAGAGTTTTAAATCTTAGGGTAGTGGAAGTATGCTTGTCTGTTTTTTAATATGGGCCACCCTGTATATAGTCCAAGAAAACAATATTTTAAGATTGCGATTGCAGCCCCAAATTTGCCGAGTCCAAAATTTTAATTGTGACCACAATCAGCATTCAGGTTATGTTCTTGTTCAGCCAATTGCAGCTGAATCATGTCATGCACAGCAACCAATCAATACCAGCTCTTATGCAGGCATGTACATCGTTCAAAGGCTTGCACACACCATTCGTAGATTACAAATCAACTACATGCGTCTCTGACGCGTATCTTTGGCAATGACATTCTTTTATTATTTTCTATCCAGGACTGTCCTTTAATTAGGGGTCTTATTTTTCATGCCCCTGTTACATTTGACATTAAAATATTATTTTTACATTCAGCACACATTCTTTGATGCCTTCTATTTCTTAAGCCGCGTTCGCATTGGACTTTTTTTGTAAAACCTACGGAAACTTTAACCAAATTAAATCCAATGCGGACAGGCGGTAACATTGTCAAATTGTCCATTTTACCCTCCGCAACCGTAAGATCTACAGGCCCAAGCTTCTAGCGGAGGATTTAACACCGTGAACTTTGACAATCACGTACCGTAACATTTGACAATATTAAGTCCAATGCGAACGCGGCTTAAGAGTGATTTACATAAAGCAAAGTACCTGCAAAACAAATTTTACAAAAAGTTTAAAGTCAATTTCAGTGACACTTGCATGGTGAATTACATGTACCGGTACTAGACCAGGAGCCAATTTCATTAAACGTGTAAGCACCAACATTTGCTGAGTATGAACGTTCTTCCTTTGGAAAAAACAGGGTTACAAAACAACATTTCAGATGATGTTTATTTTGTGTAACTGGTATTCAGCTGGTTTTTGCTTTGAATGAAAAGTCTGTGGAGTTTTGACCGATAACCTGTTTTTACTGAGCAAGACCTTTTAATTTTGTGCTAAGCACATTTTTGTGCTTATACATGTAATTTTCCCCAGTTGTAACCAGGACACCAACAAATGTCACACTTTTGGACCCCTTATTTAAGGACTAATTAACCCATCTTTCTTGTCCATGACCAAAAGTATTTTACCCGTAGCTACTCATTTCTTTTTATAAATACAAATATCACTTGGGTGGGACTCGAACCCACAGCCTCCTGCTTTCTATTGCTGGCCAGGGTTTGGCTAGCTGGTTGAAATCCCAATAGCATTAGCAGCGGGTTCTGCAACCAAATGTTCTAATTTGCGTCGGGGTGATGTAAATTGAATATGTTTTTGTTTCCTTCATCACCAACATAATTTATAAACGCTGTATAGTCAGTGTTGTCACAAGAGAAAGTGTTGGTAAAATTTTTAATAAATAAACAGAGAGAATATATAAAAGGGGAGAGGACACAAAGCAGATTTCAGTTTCAACTGCACACACCTCAAAGATTCTCTGTTAGTGTTTTTACAACAAGAATACCTGCGCTGCATCTGCAAATAATGTTGGAAATGCTACACTGTACATGAACTATAATGGCTGATGGCTACCAAGAAGACAACTGTACTCTGTCAACTGAAGTAAACGAGCATCTTCAGAGCTATTACAAGAGTAGAGACAGAACAAACGAAATAACGTGGTTAAGTGCTGAAATCATTGCACCAATCGGGATCCTATGTGGTAGTGAAAGTGCGCAGACAATCAGCCCTGTTGCCAAACCGTCCCAAGCGAGCAGGCAAGGTCCTCTGTCCATATTGTCCATCACCGACAGAGATTACCTTTCACAATGAAATCTACCTTTGTGCTTTTTAACCAGTTTGTGCCGGGATTATTTAACATTGAATGGGACCAGACGCAGGATTATTTTTCATGAACCTCGATCCGAGACGGGTTCAGGCTAGCATTCTTGGGAACCGGTACATGCCATCCGACACGAACTGGTTAAAGATCTCAGTCAATACTTTTTGAGGATATTAGATTTAAATTGTACTTGTAATTTTTTGTTACCATCTCTGACAAACCAAGAAGTAGTTTGTGTTTCATTATTACAAAACAAATCATTGATTTCAACCTAAACGTGGTCTGCAGGTTACCGGGATTCATATGACTAAAATAACCCCCTCAAGTGATTTTATTTCTTTAAAAAAAAAATATACAAATTTAGAATCCGTGAGTTTCTTGGTCAAGGCAGGCAGACTTCAAAGGCATTGTATTTGAAAGGGAACTTATAGGGGAGTTTAGGTTTACGTATAATGTAGACACATAATTACAAAGTGTGATCGATGTAAAAGACCGATCGTTGATGTTAAAGACCGATTGATGGAAGGACCAATCAATAGATGTAAAAGACCAATCGATAGATGTAAATTAAAGACCGATCGATCGATCGATGTAAAAGACTGATCAATGTGTTGATAGGACTTTATGCCTCTTTGGTGTTCCATACCCTACTGCATTTTAAGTACAGGACCAAATCCACCCAAATCCACTCAAGTGGTGGTTGATATTGATGAACAACAGCTCATCACTGCACGATGGACAAAATCAGTCCCATTCTCCAAGCAGTGCCAACATCCATCACAATCCAAATATATTCACCCCAGGCCTTCAAGACCAAGTTCCCCCGTCCCCCGTCCCCCCCCAACAAAAAACTAACAAAAAACAAAAAAACAAGGGTATGGATTTTAATGGATTTGGGAGGGTTAGAGTTAAATTAAAGAAGTTTTAGTTTTGTCACTTTTCGTTATCGGTAACATCAACCAATTGCAATCAAGGAAATACGCATTAAATACGTAAAAATAAAAACTGAAACAACTTTAACTCTAAATGGCAGCAGCGAAACTGAATTGTCTACTTTAGTAACTGCTGTCACGAGATACATGCATATCACGTGCATAACAATAGGTCTCTGAGAATTGTGAGAAAATATAGAGGAAGGGTGAACAAAACTTTCTGTTTCAACTACACACTTCTAGAAGATCTCAATGTGTTATATTCCCCAATAGTATAAAACTGGAGCAATCTTGAAATAGGACAAACACGCTTCGCTACATGTATATATCTGCAGAAAATGTTGGATTCAGCTCCAATCTACACTGCACATCATGGGTGATGGCCACTCTATCGAATGAAGTAAACAAGCATTTTGAAAACTATTACAAGAGATAGGGTGGGGTTACATATGTATAAAATAATACACCATTTTAAAGTTGAGAACCTAGAGAATTAAAAAAAAAAGAGCAGAATCTAAATAACTAAAATTGTCAACTTTATCTGGGTTCCGTTGGAGCAGGTCACATATACACCAATTGTCAGTTGTGCATGTTTGTCATTTGAAGCAGCAAAGGTGCTTAAAACCGAAAGGTGCATACAAACTCAATTGATTAAGTGTTAGTACTCTCAATGCTATACAGGGTGGCCTAAACAAAATGTACAATAATATCACAACAAACAAGAATACTTCCACTACCCTGAGGCCAAAACTGCCTATACCAACAAATGCAGAATGTTTCTTAAAGAACAATGATACAAGTTGTCTTTAATTCGGACTAGAAGTTTTAGCTCCAGATTCTATTTAGTGAAGTGAAGTCAGTGGTTCTTTCGCATAAAAAAAAACCTAAACCACGATTTAGTTATTTCTCGGTGCGAAAGGACCACTGACTCGGCTGTGCTTTACAAAACAGGGTCTTGAGCTAAAACTACTAGCCTAAATCGAGATATATCTTGGTATCATTTTTCCTCTGGAAACATTCTTCATCCATTGGTATACAATGTAGAGTTTTAAATCTTAGGGTAGTGGAAGTATGCTTGTCTGTTTTTTAATATGGGCCACCCTGTATATAGTCCAAGAAAACAATATTTTAAGATTGCGATTGCAGCCCCAAATTTGCCGAGTCCAAAATTTGAATTGCGACCACAATCAGCATTCAGGTTACGTTCTTGTTCAGCCAATTGCAGCTGATGCATGTCACGCACAGCAACCAATCAATTACCAGCTCTTATGCACGCGTGGGCATCGTTTAAAGGATTGCGCACACCATTTGTAGATTACAAACCAACTACTGTACTAATGGACATTTGCAAACATGCGTCTCTGAGGCGCATCTTTAGAAATGACATTATTTTATTATTTTCTATCCAGGACTGTCTTTTAATTCGGGGTCAAATTTCTCATGTGCCTGTTACATTTGACATTCAAATATTATTTTAAATTCAGCACGCATTCTTTGATGTCTTCTTTCTAAAAGAGTGATTTACATAAAGAAAACTACCAGTACCTGCAAAACAAATTTTACAATAAGTTTAAAGTCAATTTCAGTGACACTTGCATTGTAAATTACTAGACCAGGAGCCAATTTCATAAAACATGTAAGCACCAAAATTTGCTGAGTATGAACGTTCTTCCTTGGGAAAAAACAGGGTTACAAACCAACATTTCAGTTGATGTTTATTGTTTGTAACTGGTATTCAGCTGGTTTTTGCTTTGAATGAAAAGCCTGTGGAGTTTTGGCCGATAACCTGTTTTTGCTGAGCAAGACCTTTTTGTGCTCGGCACATTTTTGTGCTTATACATGTAATTTGCCCCAGGTGTAGCCAGGACACCAACAAATGTCACACTTATTTATGGACTATAATCCATCTTCCTTGTGCATGGGCAAAAGTATTTTACCCGTAGCTACCAAGTTTTTTTATAAACAAAAATATCACTTGGGCAGGACTCAAACACACAGCCTCCTGTATTGCAGATGCATTATTACTAGCCAGGGTTTGGCTAGCTGGTTAAAATCCCAATAGCAGCGAGTTCCGCAACCAAATGTTTCAATTAGTGTTGGGATGATGTACCGGCAAATTCAATACTGTTTATGTTTCCTTCATCACCAACGTAATTTACAAACGATGTATACAAACTTATCCTAAATAAACAAAGAGAATATATAAAAGGGGAGAAGACACAAAGTAGATTTCAGTTTCAACTGCACACTCCTCAAAGATTCTCTGTTAGTGTTCTTACAACAAGAATACCTGCACTGCATCTGCAAATAATGTTGGAAATGCTACACTGTACATAAACTATGGCTGATGGCTACCAAGAAGACAACTCTACTCTGTCACCTGAAGTAAACAAGCATATTGAGAGCTATTACAAGAGTGAAGACAGAAAAAACCAAATAATATGGTTAAGTGCTGAAATCATTGCACCAATCGGCATCCTCTTCAACTTTGTGTTTATTTTCACAGTCTTTCGAGTGAAGTCAATGTGTACAATCATCAACGTCTACTTATCCAATCTGGCTGTGGCTGACTCGCTCTTCCTTACAAGTGACTTTATATATGCATTGTGTTCACCCATCAAGTACAACTTCCTTGGGCAAAAAGTATGGAAAGTTGTCAGATACACGCTTCTTGCTGTTTCTTATTTCTTTGTGGTTACCATAGCAGCTGAGAGATTCTCTGCAGTGCGTAATCCTCTGACACACAAAGAAAAAGCCTCTAAATCTCGAGCAGCAAAGATATCTGCAGGACTCTGGGTGCCTACAATCATTGTTGGTGTGATTTCGATATTCTTACCAGAGACTATCTTCGATGATGTCGTCTTTTGGATTACTTCCATTATTGCCATTGTTTGTTTGATAGCAACTCTTGCTTTGTACATCTATGTGGTAGTGAAAGTGCGCAGACAATCAGCCCTGTTGCCAAACCGTCCCAAGCGAGCAGGCAAGGTCCTCCGTATGGTGATAATCAATACTGCTGTTTTCTTCATTTTGAACTCAATACGCACTGCATTGTCAATTCTTGTTATTGTGCAAAGCAAGTATACACCTTCACAGGTTGTTAAACTTATACAACTTGAAGAAAACATTTTCATTTTGATTATATTTCATACAATTTTTGAGCTTATCAATAGTTCAATCAATTCCCTGGTCTACAGTGCCACAAACGCAGACTATCGTGCAGCTGTAGTCGAGGCTTTCTCATTTCTCAAACTGTGCTGTCCTTGCTGCCCAAGACTGAAACCCAGCCAACCATCGCAGCCTGGGAAGCAGATTGTGCTTCGTGTGATTCCACAGGCAGAAAATGACCAAGAGCAGCGTGCTGCCAGGCCAAGCAGCAGCAAGCCACTGAGCCAAGAGCATGCACAACACCCAGAGAGTCAGCAGTCACTGGACAGCTATCAAGAACAATGTTCTAGACAAAGCAGCAGCAAGGCATCCATTCACAGTCGGCAGCATGTTAAAGTGCATGTTGAGGTACATGCAGAACCAGCGGAGACCCCAGAGCTTACAAGTTCTCCCCAGAAACAATGCTCTAGTCTGACTGACTGCAAGCCATTCATGCAAGGGGAAGAGTGTGTACATCCAGAACCAGCAGAGAGCCAGCAGTCACTTGCAAGTACTCAGGAACAATGTCCTGGGCTGACTGGCACCGAGCCATCATCACAAGGGCAGTAGTATGCACATCCAGAACCAGAAGGGAGTCAATCGTTGGAAAGTTGTTAAGAACAATGTGCTCTGGTAACTGATGTGTCATGTATGCAAGCCATCCTGTCAGCAGATAGTCAACAATCACTTTGTAAGTAAATCTTCTAGGCACAACAGCAGTATGCCATAGGAAGAGTATGTGCATCAAGAACCAGCAGCCGGAGAGTCAATCACTCCTAAACTGTCCAGAACAATGTTCCAGGGTGACTGACTCCAATCCATCCATGCAAGGGGAGCAGCAGTCTCAAGACTGCCAGCAACACTTGCGAGTTGTCAGTAACAATGATCCAGGATTGACTGATGCTGACATTTCAATGCAAGGAAACATAAACTCAGAACTTACTGTTATATATCCACCTCTCAAATCAACGTAGAAACATTATTCGAGCTCCGGTACTAATTAATATTTAAAGTTGTTTTGATCAGGCTTGGGTGATATACCAATTAAACATACCATACATGTATTTGTGATACCAAACCATGATACCAAATGATGTAACAATACACATTGATACTGAACAAAATGTTGGCAAAATACTGAAAAGCTCACTATAAAATGTCAACAAAATTTGTTCTCTCTTTAGGGATATTCTTTTTGCAGTGACTCGTTACAGCAGTTGATTATCTGATTCCCTGACTTATCCAGCCCGACATTGACAATACTCTGAAACCTTTTACTCTTTGAACCCGACTATCAAATAATCTGGTTCCAAGAGCGATATCCATTATATTTTTGTCAATGTCGGGCTGGGTAAGTCGGGGAATCAGATCGTCAACTGCCGTAATGATAGCCACTGCGCATTCATAATACTACAATTTTTCAGTGATGATATATTGCCGACTCTCAAAATAAATCCAATAGCCGAGATTGTTTTTAATAAAACAAGTAATATTAATTTTCACCTATATTTCATTTCTGTTCAACAAGAACTTGTAAGAATTTTGTTTGAAAAGAGTAACAATTATTTTAGTAATGCTCGAGTGATTACCGTTACTAAAGTTGTAATTAAGTGAGTAAATGTACAGATGTATACTTCTTATATACTTGTAATTTGTAATTGTTCAGCTGAAATGAGCACAAAGCCATATTGTCTATCACCGACAGAGATAACCTTTCACAATGAAATCTACCTTTGTGCTTTTTAACCAGTTCGCGCCGGGATTATTTTGACATTGACTGGGCCCAGGCGCGAGATTATTTTTCATGAACCTCGATTTGAGACGGGTTCAGGCCAGCATTCTTGGGAGCCGGTACACGCCATCCGACGCGAACTGGTTAAAGATACTTAGTCAATACTTTTTGAGGATATTAGATTTAAATTGTAATTGTAATTTTTTGTTACCATCTCTGACAAACCAAAAAGTAGTTCGTGTTTCAATATTACACAAAAAATCATTGATTTCAACCTAAACATGGTCTGCAGGTTACCGGGATTCATATGACTAAAATAACCCCCTCAAGTGATTTTATTTCTTTAAAAAAAAACTATACAAATTTAGAATCCGTGAGTTTTTTGGTCAAGGCAGGCAGACTTCAAAGGCATTGTATTTGAAAGGGAACTTATAGGGGAATTTAGGTTTACGTATAATGTAGACACATAATTACAAAGTGTGATCGATGTAAAAGACCGATCGTCGATGTCAAAGACCGATTGATGGAAGGACCAATCAATAGATGTAAAAGACCAATCGATAGTTGTAAATTAAAAACCGATCGATCGATCGATATAAAAGACTGATCAATGTGTTGATTGGACTTTATGCCATTTTGGTGTTCCATATGCATTTTAAGTACAGGACCAAATCTACCCAAATCAACTCAAGTGGTGGTTGATATTGATGAACAAAAGCTCATCACTGCACGATGAACAAAATCAGACCCATTCTACAAGCAGTGCCAACATCCATCATAATCCAAATATATTCACCGCAGGCCTGCAGGACCAATTTCCCCCGTTCCCCCACCACACCGTCCCCTCCCGCCAACAAAACAAACAAACAAACAAACAAACAAAAACAAAACAAGGGTATGGATTTGGATGGATTTGGGTTAAAGAAGCTTTAGTTTTGTCACTTTTCATTATCGGTAACATCAACCAATTTCAATCAAGGAAATACACATGTACAAAATAATAAAAACTGAAACAACTTTAATTCTAGATGGCAGCAGCGAAACTGAATTGTCTGCTTTGGTAACTGCTGTCACGAGATACATGCATATCACGTGCATTACAATAGGTCTTGGAGAATTGTGAGAAAATATAGAGGAAGGGTCAACAAAACTTTCTGTTTCAACTACACACTTCTAGAAGATCTCAAGGTGTTATATTCCCCAATAGTATAAAACTGGAGCAATCTTGAAATAGGACAAACACACTTCGCTACATGTATATCTGCAGAAAATGTTGGATGCAGCTCCAATCTACACTGCACATCATGGCCACTCTATCGAATGAAGTAAACAAGCATCTTGAAAACTATTACAAGAGATAGGGTTGGGGTACATATGTATAAAATAATACACGATTTTAAAGTTGAGAACCTAGATAATTAAAAAAAAAAGAGCAAAATCTAAATAACTAAAATTGTCAACTTTGTCTGGGTTCCGTTGGAGCAGGTCGCATATACACTAATTGTCAGTTGCGCATGTTTGTCATTTGAAGCAGCAAAGGTGCTCAAAACCGAAAGAAAGGTGCATACAAACTCAATTGATTAAGTGTTGGCACTCTCAATGCTATACAGGGTGGCCTCCAAAATATTGAAAATAATATTCCAACCAACAAGCATATACTTCCACTACCCTGAGGCCAAAACTACCTATACCAACGAATGCAGAATGTTTCTTAAAGAACAATGATACCAAGGTGTCTCAATTCGGACTAGTAGTTTTAGCTCCAGATTCTATTTAGTGAAGTGAAGTCAGTGGTTCTTTCGCACACAAAAATAACTAAACCACGGTTTAGTTATTTCTCGGTGCGAAAGGACCACTGACTCGGCTGTGCTTCACAAAACAGGGTCTTGAGCTGAAACTACTAGCCCAAATCGAGATATCTTGGTGTAATTTTTCTTCTAGAAAGATTCTCCATCCATTGGTATACAATGTAGGTAGTTTTGGCCTCAGGGTAGTGAAAGTATGCTTGTCTGTTTTTTTTTAATGGGCCACCCTGTATATAGTCCAAGAAAACAATATTTTATAATTGCGATTGCAGCTCCAAATTTGCTGAGTCCAAAATTTTAATTGCGACTACAATCAGCATTCAGGTTACGTTCTTGTTCAGCCAATTGCAGCTGAATCATGTCACGCACAGCAACCAATCAATTACCAGCTCCAATGCACGCATGTGCATCGTTCAAAGGATTGCGCACACCATTCGTAGATTACAAATCAACTACTAATGGACATTTGCAAACATGCGTCTCTGGCGCACATCTTTGGCAATGACATTCTTTTATTATTTTCTATCCGGGAGTGTCCTTTAATTAGGGGTCTAATTGTTTATGTCCCTGTTACATTTGACATTAAAATATTATTTTTAATTTCAGCACACATTCTTTGATGCCTTCTATTTTTAAGAGTGATTTACATAAAGCAAAGTACCTGCAAAACAAATTTTATAAAAAGTTTGAAGTCAATTTCAGTGACACTTGCTTGGTAAATTACTAGACCAGGAGCCAATTTCATAAAACGTGTGAGCACCAAAATTTGCTGAGTATGAACATTCTTCCTTGGGAAAAAACAGGGTTACAAACCAACATTTCAGATGATGTTTATTGTTTGTAACTGGTATTCAGCTGGTTTTTGCTTTGAATAAAAAGCATGTGGAGTTTTGGCCGATAACCTGTTTTTGCTGAGCAAGACCTTTTTGTGCTAAGCACATTTTTGTGCTTATGTAATTGGCCCCAGGTGTAACCAGGACATTAAAAAATGCCACACTTTACGGACTAACCCATCTTCCTTGTGCATGCTTATGGCCAAAAGGTATTTTACCCCTAGCTACCAACGTTTTTTATAAACAAAAATATCACTTGGGTGGGACTCAAACCCACAGCCTCCTGCTTTCTAATGCAGACGCATTATTACTAGCCAGGGTTTGGCTAGCTGGTTGAAATCCCAATAGCAGCGAGTTCCACAACCAAATTTTTTCCAATTTGCGTCGGGGTGATGTAAATTGAATACTGTTTTTGTTTCCTTATCAACAACGTAATTTATAAATGCTGTATAGTCAGTGTTGTCACAAGAGAAAGTGTTGGTAAAATTTATAATAAATAAACAGAGAGAATATATAAAAGGGTAGAAGACACAAAGCAGATTTCAGTTTCAACTGCACACTCGTCAAAGATTCTCTGTTAGTGTTCTTACAACAAGAATACCTGCACTGCATCTGCAAATAATGTTGGAAATGCTACACTGTATGAACTATGGCTGATGGCTACCAAGAAGACAACTCTACTCTGTTAACTGAATTGAACAAGCATCTTGAGAGCTATTACAAGAGTAGAGACAGAACAAACGAAATAACGTGGTTAAGTAATGAAATCATTGCACCAATCGGCATCCTCTTCAACTTTGTGTTTCTCTTCACAGTCATTCGAGTAAAGTCCATGCGTACAATCATTAACATCTACTTATCCAATCTGGCTGTGGCTGACTCACTCGTCCTTACGAGTACCTTTATATTTGCATTGTGTTCACCCATCGAGTACAACTTCCTTGCTCAAAAAGTTTATGGAGGTGTCAAATACACGCTTCTTGCTGTTTCTCATTTCTTTGTGGTTACCATAGCAGCTGAGAGATTCTCTGCAGTGCATAATCCTCTGACACACAAAGAAAAAGCCTCTAAATCTCGAGCAGCAAAGATATCAGCAGGAGTCTGGGTGTCTACAATCATTGTTGGTGTGATTCTTATATTTTTACCAGAGACTAGCTTTGGTTATGTAGTTTTGGGGATTAATTTCATTATTGCCATTGTTTGCTTGATAGCAACTCTTGCTTTGTACATCTATGTGGTAGTGAAAGTGCGCAGACAATCAGCCCTGTTGCCAAACCGTCCCAAGCAAGCAGGCAAGGTCCTCTGTATGGTGATCATCAATACTGCTGTTTTCTTCATTTTGAACTTAATGCGCACTGCAATGTCAATCCTTGTAATTGTGCTAAGCATGTATTCCACACCTTCACAGGATGTTGAATTTCTACAACTTGAAGAAAAAATGAACATTCTGATTATATGTCATAACATTTTTGAGCTTATCAATAGTTCAATCAATTCCCTGGTCTACAGTGCCACAAACGCAGACTATCGTGCAGCTGTAGTCAAGACTTTCTCATTCCTCAAACTGTGCTGTCGTTGCTGCCCAAGACTGAATCCCAGCCAACCATCGCAGCCAGGGAAGCAGATTGAGCTTTGTGTGATGCCACAGGCAGAAAATGACCAAGAGCAGCGTGCTGCCAGACCAAGCAGCAACAAGCCACCAAGCCAAGGGCATGCACAACACCCAGAGAGTCAGCAGTCACTGAACAGCTGTCCAGAACAATGTTCCAGGCCAAGCAGCAGCAAGTTATCTACGCGCAGTCAGCAGCATATTAAAGTGCATGTTGAGGTACATGCAGAACCAGCGGGAACCCCAGCGCTTGCAAGTTCTCACCAGAAACAATGCTCTAGTCTGACTGACAACAAGCCATCCATGCAAAGGGAACATGAGTGTGTACATCCAGAACCAGCAGAGAGCCAGCAGTCACTTGCAAGTACTCAGGAGCAATGTCCTGGGTTGACTGGCACCGAGCCATCATCACAAGGGCAGCAGTATGCACATCCAGAACCAGAAGGGAGTCAAACATTGGAAGATTGTCAAGACCAATGTTCTCTGGTAACTGATGTGTGCAAGCCATCCATGCAAGGTCAGCAGTGTGCAGAGTCAGAAGATACATGTAGTCGACAATCACTTTGTAAGTAACTCTCAAACAATGTTCCAGGCACAACAGCCTAGTGTCATAGGAGCAGTATATTATGCGCATCAAGAACCAGTCACTCCAAAACTGTCAAGATCTATGTTCCAGGGTGACTGACTTCCCACCCATCCCTGCAAGAGGAACAGCGGTCTCAAGAGTGCTAGCAACACTTGCAAGTTTTCAGTAACAATGATCCAGGATAAAGTTGTGAGGGTTTGCAGAGACACCATGTGGAATTCTCTTTTGGAAAGATGCAAGTTGTCAGTAACAATGATTCAGGATTGACTGACGCATGAACTCAGAACTTAATGTTACCGGTATATTCACCTCTCAAATCCACGTAGAAACATTATTCGAGCTTTGGTACTGATTAATATTCAAATTGTTTTGATTAGACTTGGGTGATATTCCAGTTAAACATGTATTTGTGATACCTAACAAATGATCTGATAACACAGATTGATACTGAACAAAATGTTGGCAAAATACTGAAAAGCTCACTATAAAATGTCAATAAAATTTGTTCTCTCTTTAGGGATATTCTTTTTGCAGTGACTCGTTACAGTAGTTGATCATCTGATTCCCTGACTTAATACCCAGCCCGACATTGACAATACTCTGAAACCTTTTACTCTTTGAACCCGACCATCAAATAGTCTGGTTCCAAAAGCGATATCCAGGTATTTTTGTCAATGTCGTGCTGGGTATTAAAGTCAAGGAATCAGATCGTCAACTGCCTTAATGATAGCCACTGCGTATTCTTAATACTACAATGTTTCAGTGATGATATATTGCCGACTCTCAAAATAAATCCAATAGGACCTACCACACAAGTCTAAACTTCAGACATTTCAAGCCCACATTTTTGTTTCTAAAACAATTAATATTAATTTTTTACCTATATTTCATTTCTGTTCAAAAAGAACTTGTGAGAATTTTGTTTAAATACATGTATAGTAAAATGTTTCAGAAATGCTCGCGTGATTAGCGCACATGAACATATTTTTATGGAATGCGTGCAATATAAATGTAATTATTATTATTATTATTATTATGTTATTGAAGTTGTAAATAAGTGAGTAAATGTACAGATGCATACTTCTTTTATACTTGTAATTTGTAACTGTTCCACTGAAATGAGCACAAAGCCATATTGTCTATCACCGACAGAGATTACCTTTCACAATGAAATCTACCTTTGTGCTTTTTAACCAGTTCGTGCCGGGATTATTTAACATTGAACTTCGATCCGAGACGGGTTCGGGCCAGCATTCTTGGGAACCTGTACACGCCATTCGACGCGAACTGGTTAAAGATACTCAGTCAATACTTTTTGAGTTTCACTCAACAATAGATTTATTTTTAAATTGTAATTTTTGTTACATCTCTGACAAACCAAAAAGTAGTTTATGTTTTATAATTAAAAGATTTGTCATTGATTTCAACTTAAATGTGGTCTGCAGATTACCGGGATTCATATGACTGAAATAACCCCCTAAAGTGATTTGTTTTCTTCAAAATAAAAAATACAATTTTAGAATCCGTAAGTGTTTTAGTCAAGGCAGACAGACTTTAAAGGCATTGTATTTGAAAGGGAACTTATAGGGGAGTTTGGGTTTACGTATGTGTAAACTGTGACACATAGTTGCAAAAAGTGATCAATGTAGAAGACCGATCAATCAATGTAAAAGCCCGATCGGTGGAAGGACTAATCAATAGATGTAAAAGAACGATCGATCGATGTAAAAGACTGATCAATGTGTTGATTGGAGTTTATGCCTCTTTGGTGTTCCATACCCTACTGCATTTTAAGTACAGGACCAAATCTACCCAAATCCACTCAAGTGGTGGTTGATATTGATGAACAACAGCTCATCACTGAACGATGGACAAAATCAGACCCATTGTCCCAGCAGTGCCAACGTCCATCATAATCCAAATATATTCACCCTAGGCCTGCAGGACCAAGTTCCCCCGTCCCCCGTCCCCCCCAACAAAAAACAAAAAAAACAAGGGTATGGATTTTAATGGATTTGGGAGGGTTAGAGTTAAATTAAAGAAGTTTTAGTTTTGTCACTTTTCATTATCGGTAACATCAACCAATTTCAATCAAGGAAATACGCATTAAATACGTAATAATACAAACTGAAACAACTTTAATTTTAAATGGCAGCAGCGAAACTGAATTATCTGCTTTGGTAACTGCTGTCACGAGATACATGCATATCACGTGCATAACAATAGGTCTTTGAGAATTGTGAGAAAATAGAGAGGAAGGGTGAACAAAACTTTCTGTTTCAACTACACACTTCTAGAAGATCTCAAGGTGTTATATTCCCCAATAGTATAAAACTGGAGCAATCTTGCATAGGACAAACACGCTTCGCTACATGTATATCTGCAGAAAATGTTGGATTCAGCTCCAATCTACACTGCACATCATGGGTGATGGCCACTCTATCGAATGAAGTAAACAAGCATCTTGAAAACTATAACAAGAGATAGAGTGGGGTTACATATGTATAAAATAATACACCATTTTAAAGTTGAGAACCTAGAGAATTAAAAAAAAAAAGGAAAATCTAAATAACTAAAATTGTCAACTTTATCTGGGTTCTGTTGGAGCAGGTCACATATACACAATGCATATTGATACTAAAAAAAATGTTGGCAAAATACTGAAAAGCTCACTATAAAATGTCAATGCAATGTGTTCTCTCTTTAGGGATATTCTTAAAGCCGTGACTATCGTGACAGCAGTTGATCATCTGATTCCCCGACTTACCCAGCCCGACATTGACAATAGTCTGAACCTTTTACTCTTTGAACTTGACTATCAAATAGTCTGGTTCCAAGAGCGATTACCAGATATTTTTTTCAATGTCGGGCTGGGTAATTCGAGGAATCAGATCGTCAACTGCCGTAATGATAGCCACTGTGTAATCTTAAGAAATGTACTACATATTTTTAGTGACGATATATTGCAGACTCTCAAAATAAAACCAATGGGACCTACCACACAAGTCTAAACTTCAGACATTTCAAGCCCACATATTTTTGGTCTAAAAACAATTAATATTTATTTTCACCTATATTTCATTTCTGTTAATAACAAGCACTTGTGAGAATTTTGTTTAAATAGAGTAACAAATGTTTCAGTAATGCTCGAGTGATTAGCGCACATGAACATATTTTTATGGAATGCGCGCTATATAAATGTAATTATTATTATTATTATTATGTTACTGAAGTTGTAAATAAGTGAGTAAATGTACAGATGCATACTTCTTTTATATTTGTAATTTGTAAATATGTTCATCTGAAATAAGCACAAACCCATACTGCCTATCACAGACAGAGATTACAAGTACATTTCACAATGAAATCTACCTTTGTGCTTTTTAACCAGTTCGCGCCAAGATTATTTGACATTGACCGGGCCCAGGCGCGAGATTATTTTTCATGAACCTCGATCCGAGACAGGTTCAGGCTAACATTCTTGGGAACCGGTACACGCCATCCGACGCGAACTGGTTAAAGATACTTAGTCAATACCTTTTGAGTTTTACTCAAATATAGATTTATTTTTAAATTGTAATTTTTCATTATTGAAAAATGTTTCATTGATTTTAACTTGAATGTGGTCTGCAGATTACCACGATTCATATGACTGAAATAACCCCCTAAAGTCATTTGTTGTTGTCAAAATAAAACATACATGTAAAGGTTGAAAATCTATGAGTTTGTTGGTCAAGGCAGGCAGACTTCATAAGGATTGTATTTGAAAGGGAATTCATAGGGGACTCATTTGTACTTAACTGTAACTTACATAACTATAACAAGTTGTATGCCCACTAACTTACATTTCCATATACTGCAACATACCAAAGAACATCTGCTTTTCAACACAACATCAAAAACTCCGGACCTAAATTGTGGAATGATTTACCATTCTCTCTTAGATGTTCAAGGTCATATAATTTTTTTAACGGAAACTTAAATTGTACCTAATGTAATATATTATAAACTTCATGTATCCATGTGAAAATGGACTTGGTATGGCAATACTACATGTAGCCCAGTATTGTATTATATATTTTTTACTGCTTAGAAGTATGATTGTTTTCCTATAATTATGGTGTCCGTTCGTTTGTTTTTGTTTAATGGCATGCCTAATACAAGCTTTGCTTACAAGGTTTTGCTACCTCTGGCATTTATATCTTGTTATTCAATACTTATATAATTTTGTATCTATGTCAATTGAGAAGAGGAAATAAATGTGTGTTTGATTGAGGGTAGTTTAGGTTTATGTAAACTGTGACACATAATTGCAAAGTGTGATCGATGTAAAAGACCAATCGATCGATGTAAAAGCCCGATTGATGGAAGGACCAATCAATAGATGTAAAAGAACGATCGATGTAAAAAAGACTGATCAATGTGTTGATTGGAGTTTATGCCTCTTTGGTGTTCCATACCCTACTGCATTTTAAGTACAGGACCAAATCTACCCAAATCTACTCAAGTGGTGCTTGATATTGATGAACAACAGCTTAGTACTAAACGATGGACAAAATCAGTCCCATTCTTCCAGCAGTGCCAACATTCATCATAATCCAAATATATTCACCCCGGGCCTGCAGGACCAAGTCTCCCCCCCCCCCCCTCCCCCCGTACCCTAACTAAAAAAACAAAACCAAAAAAAACAACAACAAGGGTATGGATTTTAATGGATTTGGGATGGTTAGTGTTAAAGAAGCTTTAGTTTTGTCACTTTTCATTATCGGTAACATCAACCAACTTCAATCAAGGAAATACACATTGTACATACATTGTGTAATGATAAAAACTGAAACAACTTTAATTCTCAATGGCAGTAGCGAAACTTAATTGTCTGCTTTAGTAACTGCTGTCACGAGATACATGCATATCACGTGCATTACAATACAATTGTGGGAAAATATGGAGGGAATGTCAACAAAACTTTCTGTTTCAACTACACACTTTTAGAAGATCTCAATGTGTTATATTCTCTATTAGTATAAAAACTGGAGCAATCTTGAAACAGGGTAAACGCGCTTTGCTGTATCTGCAGAAAATGTTGGATGCAGCTCTAAACTACACTGCACATGATGGGTGATAGCTACGAAGACAGCTCCACTCTATCAAATGAAGTTAATAAGCATCTTGAAAACTATTACAAGAGATAGGGCCGAGGGACATATGTGAATGATACATCATTTTAAAAATAAGAACCTATAGAGAATAAAAACCAAAAAAATAATCTAAAAACCAAAAATGGTCAACTTTGTCTGGGTTCCGTTGGAGCAGGTTGTCAGTTTTGCATGTTTGTCATTTGAAGCAGCAAAGGTGCTTAAAACTGAAAGAAAGGTGCATACAAACTCACCTGATTAAGTGTTAATAATAATAATAATGTGAGTATTTATATAGCGCTCAAACACAGAAGAAACTGGTATCAGAGCGCTTAACAAAATACAAGGGACAAAAACTAAACCAATTAAAATAGAAAAGTCTTAAGATCTTTCTTGAACTTTGTTAATGATGTGGCATGACGGATGCAGTGAGGCAAGTTATTCCATAGCTTAGGACCAGCAGCGTAAAAACCCTTGTCACCAGACAGAGTGTTGGTTTTAGGTACCGTAACTAGTCTATCATCATCGCCTGAGCGAAGTCCGGATTTCTTCGATTGATAGGGAATGATGAGGTCTGAAAGATACGTTGGTGCCTGATTGGTGAAACATTTGTATACAACAGTTAAAATCTTAAACACAATACGCGAGTGGACAGGCAACCAATGGAGTTGTTTGAGAAATGGCGACGCAAGATCATACTTTTTAGCCTGGAAAACAAGTTTGGCTGCACGATTTTGGAGACGCTGAAGACGTTTGATATCAGAAACATTTATACCATGAAGGAGAGAGTTAGCATAATCCAAACGCGATGTAACAAGAGCACGAACGGCGTGATGGCAAGTAGTCTGGTCAATAAACATTCTAATTTGAGATAAATTGCGGATATGGAAGTTTAGTGAACGACAAATCAAAGTCACATGGGTGGACATGTTCATATTTTGGTTAAATTCCACACCAAGATTTCTGACGGAGGTGGATGGCCTGATGACAATATTACCAATCTTGAGAGAGATGTCCCGCAACGTATGTGATAATCTTGGAGTGACAGCAACAAAGAATTCAGTTTTAGTGTCATTTAATTGCAGCATATTATGCGTCATCCATGTTTTGATTTCAAGAATACAAGTGGTCAATGTCGACAAAGCATGTTTCACATCATTTGGGTCTCTAGGATCACAGGTAATATACACCTGGGTGTCGTCAGCGTAAAAAATGAAATTTGACATTGGTATGGCGCTTAATGATGTCGGCGAGTGGATGCGTATAGAATGTTAATACTCTCAATGCTATACAGGGTGGCCTAAAAAAATGTACAATAATATCACAACGAACAAGAATACTTCCACTACCCCGAGGCCAAAACTACCTATACCAACAATGGAGAATGTTTCTTAAAGAACGATGATACCAAGGTGTCTCAATTCGGACTAGTAGTTTTAGCTTCAGATTCTATTTAGTGAAGTGAAGTCAGTGGTTCTTTCGCATAAAAAAATAACTAAACCACGTTTTAGTTATTTCTCGGTGCGAAAGGACCACTGACTCGGCTGTGCTTCACAAAACAGGGTCTGGAGCTAAAAATACTAGCCCAAATCGAGATATCTTGGTGTAATTTTTCTTCTAGAAAGATTCTCCATCCATTGGTATACAATGTAGGTAGTTTTGGCCTCAGGGTAGTGGAAGTATGCTTGTCTGGTTTTTTTAATGGGCCACCCTGTATAGTACAAGAAAACAATATTTTAAGATTGCGATTGCAGCCCCAAATTTGCCGAGTCCAAAATTTGAATTGTGACCACATTCAGCATTCAGGTTACGTTCTTGTTCAGCCAATTGCAGCTGATGCATGTCACGCACAGCAACCAATCAATTACCAGCTCCAATGCACGCGTCTGCATCGTTCAAAGGATTGCGCACACCATTCGTAGATTACTAACCAACTACTAATGGCATTTGCAAACATGCGTCTCTGGCGCACATCTTTGGCAATGACATTCTTTTATTATTTTCTATCCAGGACTGTCCTTTAATTAGGGGTCTAATTGTTCATATCCCTGTTACATTTGACATTAAAATATTATTTTTACATTTAGCACACATTCTTTGATGCCTTCTATCTCAAAGAGTGATTTACATAAAGCAAAGTACCTGCAAAACAAATTTTATAAAAAGTTTGAAGTCAATTTCAGTGACACTTGCATTGTAAATTACTAGCCCAGGGAGCCAATTTCATAAAACGTGTGAGCACCAAAATTTGCTGAGTATGAACATTCTTCCTTGGGAAAAAACAGGGTTACAAACCAACATTTCAGTTGATGTTTATTGTTTGTAACTGGTATTCAGCTGGTTTTTGCTTTGAATGAAAAGTCTGTGGAGTTTTGGCCGATAACCTGTTTTTGCTGAGCAAGATCTTTTTGTGCTAAGCACATTTTTGTGCTTATGTAATTGGCCCCAGGTGTAACCAGGACATTAAAAAATGCCACACTTTTGAACCCCTTATTTACGGACTAACCCATCTTCCTTGTGCATGCTTATGGCCAAAAGTTTTTTACCAGTAGCTACCAACGTTTTTTATAAACAAAAATATCATTTGGGTGGGACTCAAACCCACAGCCTCCTGCTTTCTATTGCAGATACATTATTACTAGCCAGGGTTTGGCTAGCTGGTTGAAATCCCAATAGCATTAGCAGCGGGTTCTGCAACCAAATGTTTCAATTTGCGTCGGGGTGATGTAAATTGAATACTGTTTTTGTTTCCTTCATCACCACTCACCAACGTAATTTATAAACGCTGTATAGTCAGTGTTGTCACAAGAGAAAGTGTTGGTAACGTACAGCACTGTCAAAACAATAGACAAACTTGTCCTGAATAATCAGAGAGAATATATAAAAGGGGAGAAGACAATAACGCAGCTTTCAGTTTCAACTGCACACTCCTCAAAGATTCTCTGTTAGTGTTCTTACAACAAGAATACCTGCACTGCATCTGCAAATAATGTTGGAAATGCTACACTGTACATGAACTATGGCTGATGGCTACCAAGAAGACAACTCTACTCTGTCAACTGATGAAGTAAACAAGCACTATTACAAGATTAGAGACAGAAGTATTCAAATAACATGGTTAAGTGCTGAAATCATTGCACCACTCGGCATCCTCTTCAACTTTGTGTTTCTCTTCACAGTCTTTCGAGTGAAGTCCATGCGTACAATCATCAACATCTACTTATCCAATCTGGCTGTGGCTGACTCGCTCTTCCTTACGAGTGACTTTATATTGGCATTGTGTTCACCCGTCAAGTACAACTTCCTTGCTTACAAAGTATATCAATGTGTCAGATACTCGCTTCTTGCTGTTTCTAATTTCTTTGTGGTTACCATAGCAGCTGAGAGATTCTCTGCAGTGCGTAATCCTCTGACACACAAAGAAAAAGCTTCTAAATCCCGAGCAGCAAAGATATCAGCAGGAGTCTGGGTGCCTACAATCATTGTTGGTGTGATTCTTATATTTTTACCAGAGACTATCTTTACTGATGTCGTCCTTTACAGTAATTTCATTATTGCCATTGTTTGCTTGATAACAACTCTTGCTTTGTACATCTATGTGGTAGTAAAAGTGCGCAGACAATCAGCCCTGTTGCCAAACCGTCCCAAGCAAGCAGGCAAGGTCCTCTGTATGGTGATCATCAATACTGCTGTTTTCTTCATTTTGAAGTCAATACGCACTGCAATCACAATTATTTTAATTGTGCGAAGCACTTATACACCTTCACAGGCTGTTAAACTTATACAACTTGAAGAAAACATTTTCATTTTGATTATATTTCAGACAATTTTTGAGCTTATCAATAGTTCAATCAATTCCCTGGTCTACAGTGCCACAAACGCAGATTATCGTGCAGCTGTAATCGAGGCTTTCTCATTCCTCAAACTGTGCTGTCGTTGCTGCCAAAGACGGAATCCCAGCCAACCATTGCAGCCAGGGAAGCAGATTGAGCTTTGTGTGATTCCACAGGCAGAAAATAACCAAGAGCAAGGTGCTGCCAGGCCAAGCAACAGCAAGCCACTAAGCCAAGAGCATGCACAACACCCAGAGAGTCAGCAGTCACTAGACAGCTGTCAAAAACAATGTTCAAGACAAAGCAGCAGCAAGGCATTCATTCACAGTCAGCAGCATGTTCAAGTGCATGCTGAGGTACATACAGAACCAGAAGAGACCCCAGAGCTTACAAGTTCTCCCCAGAAACAATGCTCTAGTCTGACTGACTGCAAGCCATCCATGCAAGGGGAACAGTGTGTACATCCAGAACCAGCAGAGAGCCAGCAGTCACTTGCAAGTACTCAGGAGCAATGTCCTGGGCTGACTGGCATCGAGCCGTCATCACAAGGGCATCAGTATGCACATCCAGAACCAGAAGGGAGTCAATCATTGGAAAGTTGTTAAGAACAATGTTCTCTGGTAACTGATGCGTGCAAGCCATCCATGTAAGGGCAGCAGCAACCTATTCCTGCAAGGGGAGCAGCGGTCTCAAGAGTGCTAGCAACACTTGCAAGTTTTCAGTAACAATGATCCAGGATAAAGTAGTGAGGGTTTGCAGAGACACCATGTGGAATTCTCTTTTCGAAAGATGCAAGTTGTAAGTAACAATGATCCAGGATTGACTGCATGCTGATATTTCAATGCAAGGAAGCATGAACTCAGAACTTACTGTTAAATATCCACCTCTCAAATCAACGTAGAAACATTATTCGAGCTCCGGTACTGAATAATATTCAAAGTTATTTTGATTAGGCTTGGGAGATATTCCAGTTAAACATATGTATTTGTGGTACCAAACCTAACAAATGATCTGATATTGATACTGAACAAAATGTTGGCAAAATACTGAAAAGCTCACTATAAAATGTCAATACAATTTGTTCTCTCTTTTAAGGGATATTCTTAACGCAGTGACTATCGTTACAGCAGTTGATCATCTGATTCCCCGACTTACCCAGCCCGACATTGACAATACTCTGAACCTTTTACTCTTTGAACCTGACTATCAAATAGTCTGGTTCCAAAAGCGATATCCAGGTATTTTTGTCAATGTCGGGCTGGGTAAGTCAAGGAATCAGATCGTCAACTGCCTTAATGATAGCCACTGCGTATTCTTAAAACTACATGTACAATGTTTCAGTGATGATATATTGCCGACTCTCAAAATAAATCCAATGGGACCTACCACACAAGTCTAAACTTCAGACATTTCAAGCCCACATTTTTTTTCTAAAACAATTAATATTTATTTTCACCTATATTTCATTTCTGTTCAACAAGAACTTGTGAGAATTTTGTTTAAATAGAGTAACAAATGTTTCAGTAATGCTCGAGTGATTAGCGCACATGAACATATTTTTATGGAATGCGCGCTATATAAATGTAATTATTATTATTATTATTATGTTACTGAAGTTGTAAATAAGTGAGTAAATGTACAGATGTATACTTCTTATACATGTAATTTGTAATTGTTCAGCTGAAATGAGCACAAAGCCATATTGTCTATCACCGACAGAGATTACCTTTCACAATGAAATCTACCTTTGTGCTTTTTAACCAGTTCGCCCCGGGATTATTTTGACATTGACCGGGCCCAGGCGCGGGATTATTTTTCAAGAACCACGATCCGAGACGGGTTCAGGCTAGCATTCTTGGGAACCGGTACATGCCATCCGACGCAAACTGGTTAAAGATACTTAGTCAATACCTTTTGAGTTTTACTCAAATATAGATTTATTTTTAAATTGTAATTTTTCATTATTAAAAAATGTTTCATTGATTTTAACTTAAATGTGGTCTGCAGATTACCAGGATTCATATGACTGAAATAACCCCCTAAAATCATTTTTTGTTGTCAAAATAAAACATAAAGGTTGAAAATCCGTGAGTTTTTTGGTCAAGGCAGGCAGACTTCATAAGGATTGTATTTGAAAGGGAATTCATAGGGGACTCATTTGTACTTAACTGTAACTTACATAACTATAACAAGTTGTATGCCCACTAACTTACATTTCCATATACCGCAACATACCGTAGAACATCTGCTTTTCAACACAACATCAAAAACTCCGGACCTAAATTGTGGAATGATTTACCATTCTCTCTTAGATATTCAAGGTCATATAATATTTTTAAACGGAAACTTAAATTGTGCTTAATGTAATATATTATAAACTTCATGTATCCATGTGCAAATGGACTTGGTATGGCAATCCTACATGTAGCCCAGTATTGTATTATATATATTTTTTACTGCTTAGAAGTATGATTGTTTTCCTATAATTATGTTGTCCGTTCGTTTGTTTTTGTTTAATGGCATGCCTAATACAAGCTTTGCTTACAAGGTCTTGCTACCTCTGGCATTTATATCTTGTTATTCAATACTTATATAATTTTGTATCTATGTCAATTGAGAAGAGGAAATAAATGTGTGTTTGATTGAGGGTAGTTTAGGTTTACGTATATGTAAACTGTGACACATAATTACAAAGTGTGATCGATGTAAAAGACCGATCGTCGATGTAAAAGACCATTTGATGGAAGGACCAATCAATAGATGTAAAAGACCAATCGATAGTTGTAAATTAAAGACCGATCGATCGATCGATATAAAAGACTGATCAATGTGTTGATTGGACTTTATGCCATTTTGGTGTTCCATATGCATTTTAAGTACAGGACCAAATCTACCCAAATCCACTCAAGTGGTGGTTGATATTGATGAACAACAGCTCATCACTGCACGATGGACAAAATCAGACCCATTCTCCAAGCAGTGCCAACGTCCATCATAATCCAAATATATTCACCCCGGGCCTTCAAGACCAAGTTCCCCCGTCCCCCGTCCCCCGTCCCCCCCAACAAAAAACAAACAAAAAACAAAAACACAAGGGTATGGATTTTAATGGATTGGGGAGGGTTAGAGTTAAATTAAAGAAGTTTTAGTTTTGTCACTTTTCATTATCGGTAACATCAACCAATTTCAATCAAGGAAATACGCATTAAATACGTAATAATA
Organism: Crossaster papposus; assembly: GCA_037893245.1. Taxonomy (NCBI): domain Eukaryota; kingdom Metazoa; phylum Echinodermata; class Asteroidea; order Velatida; family Solasteridae; genus Crossaster; species Crossaster papposus. The sequence continues at coordinate 586,776 of JBAIAA010000717.1, forward strand.
AAAACTGAAACAACTTTAACTCTAAATGGCAGCAGCGAAACTGAATTGTCTGCTTTGGTAACTGCTGTCACGAGATACATTCATATCACGTGCAATACAATAGGTCTTTGAGAATTACGGGGAAATATGGAGGAAATGTCAACAAAACTTTCTGTTTCAACTACACACTTCTAGAAGATCTCAAGGTGTTATATTCTCCATTAGTATAAAAACTGGAGCAATCTTGAAATAGGACAAATGCGTTTCGCTGTATCTCCAGAAAATGTTGGATGCAGCTCCAAGCTATACTGCACATGATGGGTGATGGCTACAAAGACAGCTGCACTCTATCGAATGAAATAAACAAGCATCTTATGAACTTTCAGCTTTCAGTTTCAACTGCACACTCCTCAAAGTTACCGGTTAGTGTTCTTACAACAAGAATACCTGCACTGCATCTGCAAATAATGTTGAAAATGCTACACTGTACATGAACTATGGCTGATGGCTACCAAGAAGACAACTCTACTCTGTCAACTGATGAAGTAAACAAGCTGCACATCGAGAACTATTACAAGAGTAGAGACAGAAGTATTCAAATAATATGGTTAAGTACTGAAATCATTGCACCAATCGGGATCCTCTTCAACTTTGTGTTTCTCTTCACAGTTTTTCGAGTGAAGTCCATGCGTACAATCATCAACATCTACTTATCCAATCTGGCTGTGGCTGACTCACTCTTTCTTATGACCGAGTTTATATATGCATTGTGTTCACCCATCAAGTACAGCTTCCTTGCTTACAAAGTATTTGTAGTTGTCAGAAACACGCTTCTTGCTGTTTCCAATTTCTTTGTGGTCACCATAGCAGCTGAGAGATTTTCTGCAGTGCGTAATCCTCTGACACACAAAGAAAAAGCCTCTAAATCTCGAGCAGCAAAAATATCAGCAGGAGTTTGGATGCCTACAATCATTGTTGGTGTGATTCTGATGTTCTTACCAGAGACTATCTTTGATTATGTAGTTTTTGGGATTAATTCCATTATTGCCATTGTTTGCTTGATAGCAACTCTTGCTTTGTACATCTATGTGGTAGTAAAAGTGCGCAGACAATCAGCCCTGTTGCCAAACCGTCCAAAGCGAGCAGGCAAGGTCCTCTGTATGGTGATAATCAATACCGCTGTTTTCTTCATTTTGAACTCAATGCGCACTGCATTTTCAATTCTTTTTATTGTGAGAAGAAAGTATTCCACACATACACCTTCACAGGTTGTTGAACTTCAACAACTTACAGAAAAAATTAACATTCTGATTATATGTCAAGAAATTTTTGAACTTATCAATAGTTCAATCAATTCCCTGGTCTACAGTGCCACAAATGCAGACTATCGTGCAGCTGTAGTCCAGGCTTTCTCATTCCTCAAACTGTGCTGTTGTTGCTGCCTAAGACGGAATCCCAGCCGACCATCGCAGCCAGGGAAGCAGATTGAGCTTCGTGTGATTCCACAGGTAGAAAATGACCAAGAGAAGCGTGCTGCCAGACTAAGCAGCAGCAAGCCAACAAGCAAAGAGCATGCACAACACCCAGAGAGTCAGCAGTCACTGGACAGCTGTCAAGAACAATGTTCCATGCCAAGCAGCAGCAAGGCATCCATTCACAGTCGGCAGCATGTTCAAGTGCATGTTGAAGTACATGCAGAACCAGCGGGGACCCCAGCGCTTGCAAGTTCTCCCCAGAAACAATGCTCTAGTCTGACTGACTGCCAGCCATCCATGCAAGGAGAACAGTGTGTACATCCAGAACCAGCAGAGAGCCAGCAGTCACTTGCAATTACTGGGGGGCAATGTTCTGGGCTGACTGACCCCTAGCCATCATCACAAGGGCAGCAGTATGCACATCCAGAACTAGAAGGGAGTCAATCATTGGAAAGTTGTCAAGAACAATGTTCTCTAGTAACTGATGCGTGCAAGCCATCCATGCAAGGTCAGCAGTGTGCAGAGTCAGAAGATACATGTAGTGGACAATCACTTTGTAAGTAACCATCAAACAATGTTCCAGGCACAACAGCCTAGTGTCATAGGAGCAGTATATTATGCGCATCAAGAACCAGTCACTCCAAAACTGTCAAGAACAATGTTCCAGGGTGACTGATGACTTTCAACCCATCCCTGCAAAAGGGACAGCGGTCTCAAGAGTGCCAGCAACACTTGCAAGTTTTCAGTAACAATGATCCAGGATAAAGTAGTGAGCGTTTGCGGAGACACCATGTGGAATTCTCTTTTCGAAAGAAGCAAGTTGTCAGTAACAATGATCCAGGATTGACTGATGCTGACATTTCAATGCAAGGAAGCATGAACTCAGAACTTACTGTTATATCCACCTCTCAAATCAACGTAGAAACATTATTCGAGTTCTGGTACTGATTAATATTCAAAATTGTTTTGATTAGACTTGGGTGATATTCCAGTTAAACATATGTATTTGTGATACCAAACCTAACAAATGATCTGATAATACATATTTATACTAAACAAAATGTTGGCAAAATACTGAAAAGCTCACTATAAAATGTCAATACAATGTGTTTTCTTTTCAGGGATATTCTTAACGCAGTGACTATTGTTACAGCAGTTGATCATCTGATTCCCTGACTTACCCGGCCCGACATTGACAATACTCTAAAACCTATTACTCTTTGAACCTGACTATCAAATAGTCTGGTTCCAAGAGCGATATCCAGATATTTTTGTCAATGTCGGACTGGGTTAAGTCAAGAAATCAGATTGTCAACTGTCGTAATAATATAGCCACTGCGTATTCTTAATAATACAATGATTCAGTGATGATATATTGCCGGCTCTCAAAATAAATCCAATAGGACCTACCACACAAGTCTAAACTTCAGACATTTCAAGCCCACATTTTTTTTTTCTAAAACAATTAATATTTATTTTCACCTATATTTCATTTCTATTCAACAAGAACTTGTGAGAATTTTGTTTAAATAGAGTAACAAATGTTTTGGTAATGCTCGAGTGATTAGCGCACATGAACATATTTTTATGGAATGCGTGCTATATAAATGTAATTATTATTATTATTATTATGTTACTGAAGTTGTAAATAAGTGAGTAAATGTACAGATGCATACTTCTTTTATACTTGTAATTTGTAAATATGTTCATCTGAAATAAGCACAAACCCATATTGTCTATCACAGACAGAGATTACAGTACATTTCACAATGGAATATACCTTTGTGCTTTTTACCCAGTTCGCTCTGGGATTATTTTGACATTGACCGGGCCCAGGCGCGGGATTATTTTTCATGAACTTCGATCCGAGTCGGGTTCAGGCCAGCATTCTTGGGATCCGGTACACGCCATCCGACACGAACTGGTTAAAGATGTACTCATTCAATACTTTTTGAGTTTCACTCAACAATAGATTTATTTTTAAATTGTAATATTTGTTACATCTCTGACAAACCAAAAAGTAGTTCATGTTTCATTATTAAATAATATTTCATTGATTTCAACTTAAATGTGGTCTGCAGATGACCGGGATTCATATGACTGAAATAAACCCCTCAAGTGATTTTTTTTTTGTCAAAATAAAACTTAAAGGTTAAAAATCTGTGAGTGTTTTGGTCAAGGCAGGCAGACTTCAAAAACATTGTATTTCAAAGGGAACTTATAGCGGTGTTTAGGTTTACGTATGTGGAAACTGTGACACATAATTGCAAAGGGTGATCGATGTAAAAGACCAATCGATCAATGTAAAAGACCAATCGATCAATGTAAAAGACCAATCGATCGATATAAAAGACCAATCGATCGATGTAAAAGACCGATTGATGGAAGGACCAATCAATAGATGTAAAAGACCAATTAATAAATGTAAAAGACCGATCGATCGATGTAAAAGACCGATCAATGTGTTGACTGGTTTTTATGCCTCTTTGGTGTTTCATACCCTACTGCATTTTTACCAATTCGCGGCGGAATTATTTTATTATCACCGAGCCAAGGCGCGGGATTATTTTTAACGAAACTTGATCTGAGGCAGGTTCAGACCAATGGTACCGGGAAGCACTCCCACACATTTCCGGCCTTGCTCGCTACTGACAGACATTTCCAGCCTTGCTCGTGACGTGTTTATGCGTCATTCGTTTTGAATCTGGAAAAAACTTTGCGTGTATACTGTACATCCTCCGGCGCGAACTGGTTAAGTACAGGACCAAATCCACCCAAATCTACTCAAGTGGTGGTTGATATTGATGAACAACAGCTCATCACTGCTCGATGGACAAAATCAGACCCATTCTCCAAGCAGTGCCAACATCCATCATAATCCAAATATATTCACCCCAGGCCTTCAAGACCAAGTTCCCCCGTCCCCCGTCCCCCCCCAACAAAAAACAAACAAAAAACAAAAACACAAGGGTATGGATTTTAATGGATTTGGGAGGGTTAGAGTTAAATTAAAGAGGTTTTAGTTTTGTCACTTTTCATTATCGGTAACATCAACCAATTTCAATCAAGGAAATACGCATTAAATACGTAATAATAAAAACTGAAACAACTTTAATTCAAAATGGCAATCTTGAAATAGGACAAAAGCGTTTCGCTATATCTGCAAAAAATGTTGGATGCAGCTCCAAGCTACATGTACACTGCACATCACGGGTGATGGCCACTCTATCGAATGACGTAAACAAGCATCTTGAAAACTATTACAAGAGATACTTGTACATGTAGGGTGGGAGTACATGTGTAAATGATACATCATTTTAAAGTTGAGAACCTAGAGAATAAAAAAAAAAAAAAAAATCTAAAAAACTAAAATTGTCAACTTTGTCTTGGTTCCGTTGAAGCAGGTCACATATACTGTATACACCAATTGTCAGTTGTGCATGTTTGTCATTTGAAGCAGCAAAGGTGCTCAAAACCGAAAGATGCATACAAACTCACCTGATTAAGTGTTAGTACTCTCAATTCTATACAGGGTGGCCTAAACAAATGAACAATAATATCACAACAGACAAGAATACTTCCACTACCCTGAGGCCAAAACTACCCATACCAACGAATGGAGAATGTTTCTTAAAGAACAATGATACCAAGGTGTCTTTAATTCGGACTACAAGTTTTAGCTCCAGATTCTATTTAGTGAAGTGAAGTCAGTGGTTCTTTCACATCAAAAAATAACTAAACCACGTTTTAGTTATTTCTCGGTGCAAAAGGACCACTGACTCGGCTGTGCTTTACAAAACAGGGTCTTGAGCTAAAACTACTAACCCAAATCGAGATATCTTGGTGTAATTTTTCTTCTAGAAACATTCTTCATCCATTGGTATACAATGTAGAGTTTTAAACCTTAGGGTATTGGAAGTATGCTCGTCTGTTTTTTAATATGGGCCACCCTGTATATAGTCCAAGAAAACAATATTTTAAGATTGCGATTGCAGCCCCAAATTTGCCGAGTCCAAAATTTGAATTGCGACCACAATCAGCATTCAGGTTACGTTCTTGTTCAGCCAATTGCAGCTGATGCACTCACGCACAGCAACCAATCAATACCAGCTCTTATGCACGCATGTGCATCGTTCAAAGGATTGCGCAAACCATTCGTAGATTACAAATCAACTATCAATGAAAATTTGCAAACATGCGTCTCTGAGACACATCTTTAGAAATGACATTCATTAATTTTTTTCTATCCAGGACTGTCCTTTAATTAGGGGTCTTATTTTTCATGCCCCTGTTACATTAAGGGAATAAATGTGTGTTCATGAGGTTTTAATCACTCTGTTTAATACCGCTTGGAGTCTGGGTGCTGATAATTACCCGAGCCAAAGGCGAGGGTAATTATCAGCACCCAGACTCCAAGCGGTATTAAACAGAGTGATTAATACCGACCGAACACACATTTATTCCCAATCATAAATACCTTCTTTGTAAAATTCAGCCCAAAAAGCCCTGAAAATCCCGGAAAATTTTTGCAAGTAAATTTCGGTGTTTCGCCATTCTGTGTGTGTCTAATGACATGTTTCCGCCTCTGTCGCTCTACACAATACATGCAATAAAGCGTGTTTACTATGAACCAGACTACTGCCATTGACAACCTCGTTTACAGGGTGTACAGCTGTACGCGCTCAACACTACCCGCTCTTACTATTGGAAATAAAGTGAGCCCTGGGGACGGGTATAATGCGACATCGCGTTGTTGCCAGCTGGTTTTAAACACTTCCAGCCATGTCTTTATCGTCCGTTTAATATACCGGCCACGTGGCGGGCTCTCGACCAATAGGAATGCCTAAACTGTCCCAGGTATTTATGAATTGACATTAAAATATTATTTTTACATTCAGCACACATTCTTTAATGCCTTCTATTTCTAAGAGTGATTTACATAAAGGAAAGTACCTGCAAAAAAAAAATTACAAAAAATTTGAAGTCAATTTTAGTGACACTTGCTTGGTACAAATGTAAATTACTAGACCAGGGAGCCAATTTCATAAAACGTGTGAGCACCAAAATTTGCTTAGCATGAAAATTCTTCCTTGGGAAAAAAACAGGGTTACAAACCAACATTTCAGTTGATGTTTATTGTTTGTAACTGGTATTCAGCTGGTTTCTGCTTTGAATAAAAAGCATGTGGAGTTTTGACCGATAATCTGTTTTTACTGAGCAAGACTTTTTTGTGCTAAGCACATTTTTGTGCTTACATGTAATTGGCCCCAGGTGTAACCAGGACACCAAAAAATGTTACAGTTTTGGACCCCTTATTTATGGACTATAACCCATCTTTTCTTGTGCATGGCTAAAAGGTATTTTACCCGTAGCTACCAACGTTTTTTATAAACAAAAATATCACTTGGGTGGGACTCAAACCCACAGCCTCCTGCTTTCTATTGCAGATACATTATTACTAGCCAGGGTTTGACTAGCTGGTTGAAATCCCAATAGCATTAGCAGCGGGTTCTGCAACCAAATGTTTCGATTTGCGTCGGGGTGATGTAAATTGAATATGTTTTTGTTTCCTTCATCACCATTCACCAACGTAATTTATAAACGCTGTATAGTCAGTGTTGTCACAAGGGAAAGTGTTGGTAACGTACAGCACTGTCAAAACAATGGACAAACTTGTCCTGAATAATCAGAGAGAATATATAAAAGGGGAGAAGACAAAAACGCAGCTTTCAGTTTCAATTGCACACTCCTCAAAGATTCCCTGTTAGTGTTCTTACAACAAGAAATGCCTGCACTGCATCTGCAAATAATGTTGGAAATGCTACACTGTACATGAACTATGGCTGATGGCTACCAAGAAGACAACTCTACTCTGTCAACTGATGAAGTAAACAAGCACTTCGAGAACTATTACAAGAGTATAGACATAACAAACCAAATAGCGTGGTTAAGTGCTGAAATCATTGCACCAATCGGGATCCTCTTCAACTTTGTGTTTCTCTTCACAGTTTTTCGAGTGAAGTCCATGCGTACAATCATCAACATCTACTTATCCAATCTGGCTGTGGCTGACTCACTCTTCCTTACGGTTGACTTTTTATTTGCATTGTGTTCACCTATCAAGTACAACTTCCTTGCTTACAAAGTATGGATGGTTGTCAGAATCACGCCTCTTGCTGTTTCTAATTTCTTTGTGGTCACCATAGCAGCCGAGAGATTCTCTGCAGTGCGTAATCCTCTGACACACAAAGAGAAAGCCTCTAAATCTCGAGCAGCAAAGATATCAGCCGGACTCTGGGTGCCTACAATCATTGTTGGTGTGATTCTGATGTTCTTACCAGAGACTATCTTTGATTATTTTTTTTATGTAGTTTTTGGGATTACTTTCATTATATCCATTGTTTGTTTGATAGCAACTCTTGCTTTGTACATCTATGTGGTAGTAAAAGTGCGCAGACAATCAGCCCTGTTGCCAAATCGTCCCAAGCGAGCAGGCAAGGTCCTCTGTATGGTGATAATCAATACTGCTGTTTTCCTAATTTTGAACTCAATACGCACTGCATTGTCAATTCTTGTTATTATTGTGCAAAGCAAGGATTCCACACCCACACCTTCACAGGTTGTTAAACTTCTACAACTTGCAGAAAAAAGTTTCATTCTGGCTATATGTTTAAGAACTTTTGAACTTATCAATAGTTCAATCAATTCCCTGGTCTACAGTGCCACAAACGCAGACTATCGTGCAGCTGTAGTCGTGGCTTTCTCAATCAAACTGTGCTGTCGTTGCTGCCCAAGACGGAATCACAGCCGACCATCGCAGCCAGGGAAGCAGATTGAGCTTCGTGTGATTCCACAAGTAGAAAATTACCAAGAGCAGCGTGCTGCCAGGCCAAGCAGCAGCAAGCCACCAAGCAAAGAGTGTGCACAACACCCAGAGAGTCAGCAGTCACTGGACAGCTGTCAAGAACAATGTTCCAGGCCAAGCAGAAGCAAGTTGACCACGCATAATCAGCGGCATGTTCAAGTGCATGTTGAGGTACATGCAGAACCAGCGGGGACCCCAGTGCTTGCAAGTTCTCCCCAGAAACAATGCTCTAGTCTGACTGACTGCCAGCCATCCATGCAAGAAGAACAGTGTGTACATCCAGAACCAGCAGAGAGCCAGCAGTCACTTGCAAGTACTCGGGGGCAATGTCCTGGGCTGACTGACACCTAGCCATCATCACAAGGGCAGCAGTATGCACATCCAGAACTAGAAGGGAGTCAATCATTGGAAAGTATTCAAGAACAATGTTCTCTGGTAACTGATGTGTGCAAGCCATCCATGCAAGGTCAGCAGTGTGCAGAGTCAGAAGATACATGTAGTCGACAATCACTTTGTAAGTAACTCTCAAACAATGTTCCAGGCACAACAGCCTAGTGTCATAGGAGCAGTATATTATGCGCATCAAGAACCAGTCACTCCAAAACTGTCAAGAACTATGTTCCAGGGTGACTAACTTCCAATCCATCCCTGCAAGGGGAACAGCGGTCTCAAGAGTGCCAGCAACACTTGCAAGTTTTCAGTAACAATGATCCAGGATAAAGTAGTGAGCGTTTGCGGAGACACCATGTGGAATTCTCTTTTCGAAAGATGCAAGTTGTCAGTAACAATGATCCAGGATTGACTGATGCTGAGATTTCAATGCAAGGAAGCATGAACTCAGAACTTAATGTTATATCCACCTCTCAAATCAACATAGAAACATTATTCGAGCTCCGGTACTGAATAATATTCAAAGTTATTTTGATTAGGCTTGGGTGATATTCCAGTTAAACATATGTATTTGTGTTACCAAACCATGATACCAAATGATCTGATAACACATATTGATACTGAACAAAATGTTGGCAAAATACTGAAAAGCTCACTATAAAATGTCAATTCAATGTGTTCTCTTTTCAGGGATATTCTTAACGCAGTTGATCATCTGATTCCCTGACTTACCCAGCCCGACATTGACAATACTCTGGACCTTTTACTCTTTGAACCTGACTATCAAATAGTCTGGTTCCAAGAGCGATATCCAGATATTTTTGTCAATGTAAGGCTGGGTAAGTCAAGGAATCAGATTGTTCACTGTCGTAATAATATAGCCACTGCGTATTCTTAATACTCGATGTATAGTAAGGCCAACAGAAAGCTGTTCATGCTAAGGAAGTTGAAGGATGCTGGACTAGACACTGAAGAGCTCCTCACGGTATACAAAGGCTATATTCGCCCAGTTCTCGAATACGCAGCCCCTGTCTGGAATGCTGGCCTTACCCAGAAGCAGGTGAAACGCCTCGAGAAGATCCAGAAGCGTGTATGTCACATTCTCTCTAAGGACTATAAAACATATCATGATGCTCTGTCTAATCTTCAACTGGACTCCCTCCAGTCTCGAAGAATTAAACTCTGCCATCAATTTGCGGAGAAGGCAAGCGCTTCTGTGAGATTTTCGAGGTGGTTCCCTGCTCCCGTAAACAACTCATCCATGCAATTGCGCCAACGAGCCAAGTTTGGTTTGTTTCACTGCAAAACCAACAGATTTCAAAACAGCCCCTTGCCCTACCTCACCAAGCTCCTGAACTCCTAAAACCATTTCAATATATTGCAAATTTTTCTGGTCTTAAATGTGTATAAATGTAGTCAAACTGTTTGTGCATTTCTTGCAGATCCTTGTTTTTGTGATTATTTTTTATAAATTGTTCACTATATATTTTCTACTGTAAAGCTTTTTAATAATTGTAATATTTTTAATGATTGTAAATTATGTCGCAATTCAGCGGTATGCTGCGATGGCATTTTTAAATAAAATAAACCATAAACCAATTTTAATAATACAATGATTCAGTGATGATATATTGCTGAATCTCAAAATAAATCCAATAGGACCTACCGCACAAGTCTAAACTTCAGACATTTCAAGCCCACATTTTTTTTTCTAAAACAATTCATATTTATTTTCACCTATATTTCATTTCTGTTTAACAAGAGCTTGTGAGAATTTTGTTTAAATACATGTAGAGTAAAATGTTTCAGTAATGCTCGAGTGATTAGCGCACATGAACATATTTTTATGGAATGCGCGCAATATAAATGTAATTATTATTATTATTATTATGTTATTGAAGTTGTAAATAAGTGAGTAAATGTACAGATGCATACTTCTTATATACTTGTAATTTGTAACTGTTCCACTGAAATGAGCACGAAGCCATATTGTCTATCACTGACAGAGATTATCTTTCACAATGAAATATACCTTTGTACTTTTTAACCAGTTCGCGCCGGGATTATTTTGACATTGACCGGACCCAGGCGCGAGATTATTTTTCATGAACCTCGATCCGAGACGGGTTCAGGCCAGCATTCGTGGGAACCGGTACACGCCATTCGACGCGAACTGGTTAAAGATCTCAGTCAATACTTGTTGAGGATATTAGATTTAAATTGTACTTGTAATTTTTTGTTACCATCTCTGACAAACCAAAAAGTAGTTTGTGTTTCATTATTACAAAAAAATCATTGATTTCAACCTAAACGTGGTCTGCAGGTTACTGGGATTCATACGACTAAAATAACCCCCTCAAGTGAATTTATTTCTTAAAAAAAAATATATACAAATTTAGAATTCGTGAGTTTTTTGGTCAAGGCAGGCAGACTTCAAAGGCATTGTATTTGAAAGGGAACTTATAGGGGAGTTTAGGTTTACGTATGATGTGGACACATAATTACAAAGTGTGATTGATGTAAAAGACCGATCGTTGATGTAAAAGACCGATTGATGAAAGGACCAATCAATAGATGTAAAAGACCAATCGATAGATGTAAAAGACCGATCGATCGATCGATGTAAAAGACCAATCGATAGATGTAAATTAAAGACCGATCGATCGATATAAAAGACTGATCAATGTGTTGATTGGACTTTATGCCATTTTGGTGTTCCATATGCATTTTAAGTACAGGACCAAATCTACCCAAATCCACTCAAGTGGTGGTTGATATTGATGAACAACAGCTCATCACTGCACGAGGGACAAAATCAGACCCATTCTCCAAGCAGTGCCAACGTTCATCATAATCCAAATATATTCACCCCAGGCCTTCAAGACCAAGTTTCCCCGTCCCCTGTCCCCCCCAACAAAAAACAAACAAAAAACAAAAAACAAGGGTATGGATTTTAATGGATTTGGGAGGGTTAGAATTAAATTAAAGAAGTTTTAATTTTGTCACTTTTCATTATCGGTAACATCAACCAATTTCAATCAAGGAAATACGCATTAAATACGTAATAATAAAAACTGAAACAACTTTAACTCTAAATGGCAGTAGCAAAACTGAATTGTCTGCTTTAGTAACTGCTGTCACGAGATACATGCATATCACGTGCATTACAATAGGTCTGGGAGAATTGTGGGAAAATATAGAGGAAGGGTGAACAAAACTTTCTGTTTATATTTTTATATTCCCATTAGTATAAAACAGGAGCAATCTTGAAATAGGACGAACGCGCTTCGCTCTATCTGCAAAAAATGTTGAATGCAGCTCCAATCTACACTGCATATCATGGGTGATGGCCACTCTATCGGATGAAGTAAACAAGCATTTTGAAAACTATTACAAGAGATATGGTGGGGTTACATATATATAAAATAATACACCATTTTAAAGTTGAGAACCTAGATAAGTTCTTTTTAAAAGCAAAATCTAAATAACTAAAATTGTCAACTTTGTCTGGGTTCCGTTGAAGCAGGTCATATACTGTATACACCAATTGTCAGTTGCGCATGTTTGTGATTTGAAGCAGCAAAGGTGCTTAAAACCGAAAGGTGCATACAAACTCACCTGATTAAGTGTTAGTACTCTCAATGCTATACAGGGTGGCCTAAAAAAATGTACAATAATATCACAACGAACAAGAATACTTCTACTACCCTGAGGCCAAAACTACCTATACCAACGAATGGAGAATGTTTCTTAAAGAACAATGATACCAAGGTGTCTCAATTCGGACTAGTAGTTTTAGCTCCAGATTCTATTTAGTGAAGTGAAGTCAGTGGTTCTTTCGCATAAAAAAAAACCTAAACCACGATTTAGTTATTTCTCGGTGCGAAAGGACCACTGACTCGGCTGTGCTTTACAAAACAGGGTCTTGAGCTAAAACTACTAGCCTAAATCGAGATATATCTTGGTATCATTTTTCCTCTGGAAACATTCTTCATCCATTGGTATACAATGTAGAGTTTTAAATCTTAGGGTAGTGGAAGTATGCTTGTCTGTTTTTTAATATGGGCCACCCTGTATATAGTCCAAGAAAACAATATTTTAAGATTGCGATTGCAGCCCCAAATTTGCCGAGTCCAAAATTTGAATTGCGACCACAATCAGCATTCAGGTTACGTTCTTGTTCAGCCAATTGCAGCTGATGCATGTCACGCACAGCAACCAATCAATTACCAGCTCTTATGCACGCGTGGGCATCGTTTAAAGGATTGCGCACACCATTTGTAGATTACAAACCAACTACTGTACTAATGGACATTTGCAAACATGCGTCTCTGAGGCGCATCTTTAGAAATGACATTATTTTATTATTTTCTATCCAGGACTGTCTTTTAATTCGGGGTCAAATTTCTCATGTGCCTGTTACATTTGACATTCAAATATTATTTTAAATTCAGCACGCATTCTTTGATGTCTTCTTTCTAAAAGAGTGATTTACATAAAGAAAACTACCAGTACC